>JAPFRF010000009.1:54723722-55364139 GCA_029282475.1 Phrynocephalus forsythii | reverse complement strand
TAAAGCTAGCCTTGCACTCCTTCTAGATGTACCAGAATCCTCCCTTTGGCAGAATGCAGGAGGAAGAAGTTGTTGTTGTTGTTGTTGTTGTTGTTGTTGTTGTTGTTGTTGTTGTTGTTGTTGTTGTTGTTGTTCAGTCATTCAGTCGTGTTCGACTCTTCATGACCCCATGGACCAGAGCTTGCCAGGCCTTTCCTATCTTCCACTGCCTCCCAGAGTTTTGTCAAATCCATATTGGTTGCATCGATGACACCGTCCAACCATCTCATTCTCTGCTGTCCTCTTTTCCTTTTGCCTTCAATCTTTCCCAACATCAGGGACTTTTTCAAGGACTCCTCTCTCCTCATGAGGTGCCCAAAGTACTGGAGCCTCAGCCTCAAAATCTGTCCTTCCAGTGAACATTCAGGTAGACCCACTGAATCAACTGGTGAATAGTTAACTCTTACATATGAGTTCTCTAGTCTGCATTACCATTGGCTGCTGACTGTAGAGTTTGGTCATACCACAGGGGCCAATTCGTAACTGCTTCAAGAAGCAAAATGTCCCCAGCTAGCATTATTCAGGAACACCCATTTAATCCAAATAGCTCCACAGAAGACTAGGATCATGTTTAGTAGTATTATGATGTGCCATCAAGTTGCCTCCAACTCATGCTGGATCTATGAATGAGTGATCTCTAAAATGTCCTATCATCAATGGCCTTCCTCAGTTCTTGCAACTCAAGTCTGCAGCGTCCTTCATTTAGTCCTCATGTCTAATACCAGAAGCTTTTGAGAAGGGTGGACAAGAGGATCAGGATCAGGATCATTGAAAAGAAATAGCCTCCGATGTGCAAACCATAACTGTGAAAGGGCAAAATCCCTGATGCTGGCCAATCAGGAGCTGAGACTCAAAAAGAGTCATGCATCATCTGGTTTGGAGCATTGCCGGTCCTTGCACAAGCTCCTCATTGTCTTCTTACCTTGCTGTAGTTCATGTTAGATGAAAGTCCAATCAGGAAACAGCCTCCGATGTGCCAACTTTCACTCTCCCTGATGCTGGCCAATCAGGAGCTGTGCAAGGACATGCATCATCCTGCCGGTCCTTGCACAGCTCCTGATTGGCCAGCATCAGGGAGAGGGAAAGATGACGCATTGGAGGCTGCTTCCTGATTGGAATTTCGCCCAGTGTGAGGTAAAACAAGATAAGGCAGTGGTTGATTTTCTTCCGGAGGGTGGGACTGCATTCAGAGCTCAGGCTGTGCTGGCATGTTTTATTTCGGAACCAGTCCCCTTCCAAAACAAAACGTTCATGTCTACTCAATACACCTCTTGGAATGCACCTGCATTATATGGGATAGAGTCAAACAAAACTGCATTTGCCTCCATCTCCCACATGTTTTTAGGTCAGGCTGCAGGGTGCTGAACAGCACAGATTACCCATCCCAAAAGAACTGTAGGCTAATGTGTTCCTAAAACCTACAGAGGCAATGGGGTTTCTTGGACAGAGATCTCCCTGCATCTTATACAGATCATGACAAATATTGCAGATCTAGTGACAGAGGCAGTAAATCAAGAATGTCCCATTATCTTTTCAAATAAAACCAAACAATATGTGATTGCATAATCAATGGAAAACTAATAAAGGGCTATTACAGAGATGCACATGAGGAATCACAACTTTTTAAAACTTTTCAAGGGCTGTTTCTAAATACTATTCTGTAATTTGGAGTTTCCAGAAATAGTCAAAGCTTGTTCCATTACACAGTCTCCAAGATGGAGCAAAACTGCTTAAATCCCACAACAAATTATCTCTAAGTATAAACCATGTGACCACAGAACAGAAAACAGTCTCAGATTTAGTACTGGTTCCTGTATCACACCAAGAGAAGCAGATATTTCTGCAACAACATAAAAATAGATGATTAAAACTGGGCTTAATTTTCAAGGTTTTGAAAGAAAACCCATTTGCTGAGGTATGGGCAAGACAGGTCTTCCTCCCTTCTTTATTTTGTTATCACTAAATGCACAGCAATAGGCCAAACTTAATTTTATAAACACACAAAACACGGCTGTTGAAGAGTTTTATTTATTTATTTATTTATTTATTTATTTATTTATTTATTTATTTATTTATGGATTTATATCCCGCCCATCTTCCCTGGCGGGAAGAGGACTCACAATATTAAAAAACATCTCCGAGCAGAAAAGCAACAGGAGGGCAGATGGCGACAAATCTCTTTAAAATCTCTTCGCAAGAGGCATAAACATCTAGGACAAACAACGTTCTATCTTAGTGCATTATCTGGAACTGTGCTACTTGACCTCTATAGCTTCAGGGATGATGTATGTGGAGCTGCACACTAAGATATGATTGACCAACCAATAAACCATCTTCCAGTGCTGGTTAGATACAGTACTATAATTTCCATACTGACATCACCAATTATTGTACACACTTTAACCCCTTGGATCTGATCCAATAACCTGGAAAGCCAAACTGATCCTTATCAATAGAGAAAGTGAAAGCTACTCTTTTCACCTCACCATTGCATTCAAGTGATCTGTCAATGGGGGGGGAGTGGTCTTCTGGGATGTGGGATGGAAAGCCATTCATCCAGACTTTGATCTGTTTTGTTTTCTCAAATGCCACTAGTCAAAGACATCTGGAAGGTCTACTGTTTACTTTTAGAGGCACTTCTTGCCAACCAGCTATTGTGCATCTTTCTCCAAATGTTGGACCAGGCTCTGGTGATGGATCCTATCTGACTCCAAGGCTATCCAGAATATTTTATGGCCCAAGGCAAACAACAAGATGTCCACCCCTCCCTCCTACATGCCAAAGCTGACCACACCTGTAGCTGAGCCTCTGTTCAGCAGTGGTGATGAGACAACAGCCTCCATTTTACCTGAAGGTAGCAAGTTAGTTTAAGGCAGGCATGTCCAAACTTTGGCCGTCCTGATGTTTTGGACTACAACTCCCAGAATTCTAAGCTTAGAATTCCAATGGCAAAGGACTATGGGAGTTGCAGTCCAAAACATCTGGAGGGCCAAAGTTTGGACATGCCTGGTTTAAGGTGTGCAGGACAGGCTCCAGAGCCCAAAGCTTTCTCCCTTCCCCCACAACACATTATTGCTTCTGCCAGCAAAGGCAGCTCCCTAACTATTATGTCTTTTATGAGAGCTAGTAATGCAAAGGCAATGCTGAAAAGAGGCAATGCTTGCCTCCCAAATCATCTTGAAGGGACGGCTGCCACTATTTCAGGGCCAAAAACACGGCAGGCAGAAATCAGCTCTTTTGCTAACCCAAGATCTCCATGGCTCACCCCTGTTGATCAGCTGTCCATAAAAACGCAGTGGCCCTAATTCCCCCAACCAAGTTTGCTTAGGAAACAAGTATGGAATAGCAAAGAAGACACGTTGATGGGATTATGCCACATATAAACTAGTATGGTCCCGTGTCTAGACTTGCCAGAAACATGAGCTTTCTCGTGCTACAACCCCCACAATTCCCCAGCCAACATGAATAGTAGAGGATCCTGGGAGTCATAGCATTTTTTAAAAAAATGTTCAAAGCTCCAGGACCCATCGACTCAAATGCTTCTCATTTTCTCAATCCTAGCTCACTAGTTTAACACTGGGCCATTAGTCTGGCAAATGCCATTTGCAAAAGCATCAACTCTCACTTGTCCAGGTCAGCTGCAGATGACAGACACTCGAGTCCAACACATACCAGGTTGCAGAACACACTGGGTTAAGTGATATATAGAAAATACGAGATCGGCAGTTATTTCTTATAATAGCTAAACAGGCCAACACAAGAAGCGAACAATAGAGGCACACATCACCATCCTGGCCAGCAAGTTGCTCAGAGGCAACTGGCCAAAAACTGTTGCAGACAGACGCTAGACTTCACAGTCTGATCCAGGAAGGAGGTTCTTAAAACCATGGCCTGTTTTGGAATGATCCGACTGTGCAGTCCTTGCCAGGGCTGGAAATGCTCCTGTCTTTTGGCTGTACAACCAGCTCAAGAGCACATTCAGATTAGACTCCCACCAGATTCCCTTCATGTAGGTACTCAAACATGTGGCTGCCATCACCAGAAACAAATATCCTAGGCAAATGCCCTTTCTACCACCCCCACCATGCCCCAAACCCCAAGCCATCTAGGCAAAAAATATCCCATCACTTCTTGGCCCATCTCTCCTTGACTGTCAAGCATTGCTCATGTTAGGACAGTGGTTCCCAACCTGGGGGTCGGGACCCCTTGGGGGGGGGTGTCCAACAACCATTTCAATGGGGGTCGCCATGAGCCAGTGAAGAAAAAGGCACAAATAGCTTGGGTCTGGAGGAGGGCGGGGGGAAGAGCGAGTTACAGCTTGATAATTTGGAGGGGATGTCAGTCAATGGCATCGGAGGCTACGATTGGCTGAGGTTACCTGTAAAGCAGTGGTGGCCAAACTTTGGTTTTGGACCACAACTCCCACCGTCTTTTGTCATTGGCAGTACAGGCTTGGAATTCTGGGTGTTATGGTCCAAAATATCTGTAGGGCTGACGTTTGGCCACCACTGCTGTAGACAGAAGTTCTCTATGGCACCTGCGGCAGTGGCCTGCCAAAGGGGGCTTGTGGCCTCTTCCAAGCAGGGCAAGGGGTCACCACAACATGAGGAACTGTATTAAAGGGTCACAACATTAGGAAAGTTGAGAACCACTGTTAGGAGCTTTCAGAAAAACTCCTTGTCCACACTTTTAGTGATATGACGGATTTCAGAGCCTTGCCATTCAGGTGCTTGCCTGTGCTCCAGATCCCCCCTCAGGATCCCCAACTGGGAAAGAGGAATGATTCCCACCAAGTCAACTCATCCTGTGATGCTCCCACCACCTTCTTGCATAGCAACACCCGCCCACACTCCCCTCCAAAGGCTGCGGCATTCCTAAGGATCATTCCTTGCCCACTAGTTGGAAATCAATGACTTCACTGTTGGGGGGGGGGATGGAGGGAGAACATGGGGCTTCCCAGATATTGTCGGACTGCTATTCCCATTAGCCCTAGCAAGCAGAGCCAATGGCTGGGAAGGATGAGGGCTGAAGTCCAAGAACACATGGCAGGCCCCAAGGTAAAGGGGCAGACTTATTTAAGGAAAGGATCCGTTCCACATCCATGCACACTGCTGTACAATAATCTGTGGACAACTAGGACAAAGACTTCCCTTCCCCTAACAACTAATCCTAATAGCTAATAACTCAAACCAAAGGAGAGAATTCATAGGGGGAGGGACCGTGAAAGGCTGTCCTTTGGGATCTTCCCTACAAAGTGCAAACCTTTTCTCCCATCTTCAAGGGAAACCATGGGTACCACTTCAGAATTTCACTCAATCGATACCACTCAGGTCCACCCTAATTCAATCTGAGCGGGGGGGGGGCTCCCTAAGGGCCGGTGCCAAGAACTTGCCTTCCTGCAAATCAATATGACAAGGAAGGAGGATTAAAGGAGGGGGGGGTGCCTAAAGGCTATGATTTGAAAAAGTGAGACGTTTAAACTAAAATGAAAACATTTCTTTGGAATCCTGTGTGAGAAAGGGAGGGAGGGATGACAAATCTGTAAGTTGGGCACATTCAGAAAGGGGGCGACCCAACCCCTCCTACCCCCATACACACAAAACGCACCATTAGGCAATACTGTCATTACGGACCGAGTGCTATTCCAAAAAGCTTCAAGGCGAACAGCTCTCTTCATCCGATTAGAATAGATGCTACCAAAAGGAGGAGGTGGTGACAGAGAAACTGAAAAGTTCGAAAGCATGATGGACAGAAAATTAAGGCGAAATCGGCTTCGCAAATGCTCAGGAGGAGCAGTCTTGGGGCAAGTTAGACGCCCCTCCTCCTCTTTGGGGCGCAGGGAGGCTGCTTGAGCCGGAGGGAAGAGGAGGCAGGCAACAGGCAGAGGCGCCCCTTCTGCCCCATCTACTCACCACCTCGTATTGTCGTAGTAGTGCTCCAGCACGGAGTATCCGAAGAAGGAGTTATTGGGCCCTTGGAAAATCACAGGGTGATCCAGGTCGATGTTATAGGAGTACACCCACGCCACGGAGAGGGTCGCCACCAGCACTTTAAATCCGCGCCGCGTGCCTTTCCAGGAAGCCCCGGCCATGGCTCGGGTGGACGCGGTGGGGGGGGGGGCTCGGATGCCGCCGGCGCCTCTCCTTCCTTTCCCCTCCCTCTCGCCACAAAATCGGCTCTAGCCAACACGCGGCCCCGGCGCCCCTTTGCGCGTCGGCCCGCCGGCGAGCTCCGAAGGACCAGGCGCTTCCCCAGACCCGGAGCTTGGCGCGTTCCCACGGGCGCGAAGAAGCGTCTCAGAAGTTGCAAAATGCGGCGGGGGGGGGCGGTATCCCGGCTACAGCTTGCGGCTGGGGGGGGAGAGAGAGAGAGAGAGCCGGGCAGCCTGCCTCGCTTCGGGAGTCTTCTGGCTCCGTCCTGGAGCCAGGCAGGGACTTTTGAGTTCCCCTCCACGCCAATCGCAGGGGCGCGCGGCGCTGCCAGCCGCGGCTGAGCCTGGGACGCGGCGGAGCGCAAAGCCGCGACCACAGCGCCCTCGAGCGGGCCCTCTCTGAACAACGTCGGGAGAGCAAAGCCCTCGTTTCCCGCGTTGGGAGAGGATGATGATGATAGAGGGACGCTCCGAGATAAGAGATTCCAGAGTGCGCCTGTGCCCTCTCCTGATATCACTTCTTTTTGCTTCATCCTGACAAGCCGATGGGAGGTACTGCCCTTGGCTCAAGACAGGGTGCCAGAAGGATTTTCAGAGAGGGTAGCCTGTTCGTCGTTTCAAGAATTCCAGGCAAAAATCAAAGAAAAACAAAACAAAAGACACAAACATTTTATTTTAATGTGACGTTTCGTGCACTTCTTCAGACATATAGCAGCAGAATGAGGTGTGAGATACTGTATAATGATATATATATTTCATACCAGATATTGATTGGCTGGGGGGGGGGTTAGGTAGGGTCCAGTTGACATTACAAGCCTAATTTCCCCCCAAAAAGGTGGAGGGGGGGCTCTTCACGTTAAAAGGAAATGTTAGGCTTGACGCTGCACCCACCATTCCGCATAAAATTAGACCATGGGTCCATTCCCCCTCCTCAGTCAAAATACAGCTGGTTGATGCACCTTTCCAACCCAAATAGGATACCATCATAATCATATCAGCTCTCCACTCACTGCAAAATGTGCTGCCAGTGGAAGAACTGAAATGAAACACCTAAGTCTGCAGAGGGCAGATTTGTGGCACGGTCCTATTCGCAGCTACACAATCTTTACTACTCCAATTCATAGTTGGGGGGGGGGGTTGGTTGCATTTGATGGTTTTGTCCTTGGTAAATGAAGGGGGCTGGGAGGTCAAATAAACACCCCATCTTGTGAGAGTGAGACTGTTACCTGCCAATAAAGTGTCTTCTGGGCGAGAGGTCGGGCAAGATGCAATCAGCCAAACCAAAGTTCCAATTTTATTGAGAAAATACACCAATTGTGTCAGCTGGGACTTCTCTTAAGGGCAGAGAGGACCCTGAACTATACAAAGCATTCAGGTTTTATGCATGTCATACAAAAAGCCATAAACTCTCATAACCCTATTGGTTAGAAATTACTAAGTATTTGTATCTGGGTTCTAACTGGGCAGTTTAGGGAAGAGTAGGGGAAAAGGCCATTTAAGGCCAGAGGTTACAAAGGAAGAAGTCTAATTCCTAAAGTTAGCAGATCTAGTTCATTAGAAAATGAGGAGACAGATTTATATATAAACCTAGCTGATATAATTCCCCTCTTTTTAAATTCTGACAACAGTAATACTATAAGGTGGAATTCCAATCTGGCCCTTGTGGTGTTACAGCTCCCTGTATTGAGACAGGGCAGAGGGTGAAACATAAAGGCATAAGGCTATAAAGAATATATAATAGGATCCCTAAGAGGACAATACAATACCAATAATAACACATTTCATAGTTTAAAGGCAGGCATCAAAACGGACCAGGACCAGTCCCAACTGCCAGGGTGCAATTCATTGTAAACATTGTCCCTACAATCCTTATTTCTATGCACCAAATCTACTAATTAGTAATAGTCCTGGCCAGAAGATGAATACCTTTGTAGTTTTTAGCCACTCCAAGAGCAGGGAATAGGCCACGGCCCACCTGACTACCAGTGGACCATTGCCACCCGCACGCAAGGGGCCAAAGGGTCACATCAGTGGCTCAGGTTGAACATTTAATGTCTTGTATCAGTTATGGGTGCATTCCACCAGGTCAAAGCCAAACGATGGTACATATTCCTGGCCAACTGTCAGGAAGCAAATTAAGGCTCTAACAACCACCATAACCCTCCCTAGCCAAACCTAATGGGGCAAGGGACAGACAATACTTGAAGGAAGAGACACTGGGGCCTCTTGAAAGAGGCCGTGGAGAGAAAAGAATGTGGATGAGGAATGACCAACACTGAACAAATGGGCAGACATGTTGTAGCAGTCTCCCAAAGTGAGGGACAAAGGCCAGGATGGGGAGCCTAATCTGTGGTGGGGAAACAAGTTGCAAATCCAACAGGTAGGGGCCTGCAAATAAAGATGAGCCATGGTATTATCAAGGATCCCTTCCAGAACCTTGTTTCCAAGAGAGGGATTCAGGAGGTTCGGCAGGTCTTTCTTTTCCCTGGAAGGAGGGAGGGGCATGGAGGCGAAGGGGCAGAGGAGAGAGTAGGGTGTGAGCCTCCTTTCCTCCTTGCCATCATGGTTGCTGCAGCTGGAAGTCTAGAAGTGAGCAGACGGAGGAGGGAGAGAAGGGCGTAATCGGGTGGGGTGAAAGGTGCAATTTTTAAACTTTTTTTTTCTGCCCCAAGCCTAAGCCCGCGCTACAGCTTATTGGCGCTTGGGGCTCAGCAAAAAACAAACAAACAAACAAACAAAAACACCTGGTGGGAGTCCAGTCTGAAGGCACTCTTGAGCTGGTTGTATATTCCAAGAGATGGGAGCATTTCCAGGCGTGGCAAGGACTGCACAGTCGGATCATTCCAAAACAGGCCATGGTTTTAAGAACCTCCTTCCTGGATCAGACTGTGAAGTCTAGCGTCTGTCTGCAACAGTATTTGGACAGTTGCCTCTGAGCCACTTGCCTGGTCTGATTAATCACATTTTCTTTTAGATTAGGTAGGCAGCCAGGTCTGTGTGCACATTATTTACCTGGGGAAGGGATGGCCACAGGATGCATTATGGGAAGAAGGCTGGCCAACAGAAGCAATATTCTGCTAGGAAATCTTGGCTCCTGGCATTCATATGGATGTTACAGTACTTTGACATATACCACCTGCTTAGATATTGTTGCAGATGACATACACACCTTCATGGCAATGATATTTGCTGAGGGCAGTGACCTATTCAAGCAGAATAATGCACACTGCAAAAATGTTTAGAAATTGTTTGGGGAACATGAAAAAGAGTGTTTGTTGCCTTGGCCTCTAAATTTTCCAGATCTCAATCTGATGAGGCATAACTGGGATAAGCTGGGATACTTTGGAGCATGTAGGGCTTAAAGGAAATACTGGTAATGCCTGAGCCTCAGAAACAACAGGACATGTTCAGAGGATTTGTGGAGTCCATGCCTCAACGTATCAGAGCAGTTTCAGCTGCAGAAGGTGGATCTACATGATATTAGGCAGTGGATTCAATGTTGTTGCTGAACAGTGTATGACAGTGCTCCCCAACCTTTTTATCACCGTGGACCGGTAAATGCTTGATAATTTTTCCCTGGCCCGCTTGTTTTGATTTAATAAGATAAAAAAATGTAAATGTGCCGCTGACCATGTGTGCTAGTGAGTTTCCCACTCTAGGGGCGGTGCTCATCTCCGGATGAAGAGCCAGTGTTGTGCGATGAGTTTGCATCACTGCAAGGAAACACTGTTTTTACTTCCTCGCATTTTTCCCCCGGGGGCTACCCAGCCGCCGTGAGGTCTTGGGACCCTTTGGCCTTCCTTGACATGAGGCCTCCCTCCCTCCCTCCTTACTTACTTTCTTTCTTTCCCTTTTCTTCCTCCCTCCCTCCCTCCCTCCCTCCCTTCTTTCTTTCTTTCTTTCCCTTTTCTTTCTCCCTCCCTCCCCTCTCCCTTCTTTCTTTTCTTTCTCTCTCTCCCTTCCTCCCTCTTTCTTTCTTTCCTCCCACTCTCCTTCCTTCCTTCCTTCCTTCCTCTTTCTCTCCCTTCTTTCTTTCTTTCTTTCTCTCCCTCCCTCCCTCTCCCTTTCTTTTTTCTTTATTTCTCTCCCTCTCCCTCCCTCTCTTTCCTTCCCTCCTACTCTACCTCCTTCCTTCCCTTCTTTCTTTCCTTCCTTCCTCGTTTTCTTTCTTTCTTTCTTTCTTTCTTTCTTTCTTTCTTTCTTTCTCTTTCTTTCTTTCTTTCTTTCTTTCTTTCTTTCTCCCTCCCTCCTTCTCTCCTTCCTTCCCTCCCACTCTCCTTTCTTCTTCTTTTTCCCCCTTTTCTTTTTTCTTTCTTCCTCTCTCCTCTCCTCTCCTCTCCCTTCTTTCTTTCTTTATTTCCTTCCTTCCCTCCCTCCCTCCCTTTTTTTCTTCCTTTCTTCCTCATTTTCTTTCTTTCTTCCTTCCTCCTCCTCCTTTCGTTCTTCCTCTCTCTCCCTCACTCCTTCTCTCCCTTTCTTTTTCTTTCCCTCCCTCCCTCCTTCCTTTACTTACTTACTTTCTTCCTCCCTTCCTCCTTCTCCCTCCTTCTTTCTTTCTTTCTTTGTTCCTTCCTCTTCCTCTCCTTCCTCCCTCCCTCCCTCCCTCCCTTCCTTTCTCCCTTCTTTCTTTTTCTTTCTCTCTCTCTCTCTCCCTTCCTCCTTCTCCCCCTTTCTTTCTTTCTTTCTTTCTTTCTTTCTTTCTTTCTTTCTCCCTCCCTCCCTCCTTTCTTTCTTTCTTTCCCTTTTCTTCCCCCTCCCTCCCTCCCTCCCTCCCTCCCTTCTTTCTCTTTTTCTTTCTTTCTTTCTTTCTTTCTTTCTTTCTTTCTTTCTTTCTTTCTTTTTCTTTCTTCCCCCCTCCCTCCCTCCCTCCCTTCTTTCTCTTTCTTTCTTTCTTTCTTTCTTTCTTTCTTTCTTTCTTTCTTTCTTTTTCTTTCTTCCCCCTCCCTCCCTCCCTTCTCTTTCTTTCTTTCTTTCTTTCTTTCTTTCTTTCTTTCTTTCTTTCTTTCTTTCTTTCTTTCTCCCTCCCTCCCTCCTTTCTTTCTTTCTTTCCCTTTTCTTCCCCCTCCCTCCCTCCCTTCTCTTTCTTTCTTTCTTTCTTTCTTTCTTTCTTTCTTTCTTTTCTTTCTTTCTTTCTTTCTTTCTCTCTTTCTTTCGGCGGGGGCGATTGGTGCAGGGTTGCAGCGGCGGCAATGGTGGGACGGGGCGATTGTGGGGGTCGCGGTGGCGGGACGGGGCGACGGGGGTCGCGGCGGCGGATGACGGGATGGGGGGCAGTGCGGGGGTGATTGCAGGGGGATTGCGGCGCGGCCGGGGGTCGCATGGGCGGTGGCGGGACGGGGCGGGTGCACAGTCGGAAGAGGGGGATTGCAGTGTGGGCGGTGGCGGGGACGGGGTCACAGTGGGGGCGGGCGGCGCGCGGGGGGGGGCGGTGGGGGTGATTGCGCGCGGGGGGTCGTGGCGGCGGGCGGGACGGGCGCGATGGCGGGAAGAGTTCGGGGGTGGGGCGGGGCGGTGTGGGGGATTGTGGCGGGGTCACAGCGGCGGCGGGACAACAGTCGCAGCGGCGGCGGGGCGGGGTCGCCATGGGGATGGCGCGGCGGCGGCCGGTGCCAATTCATCCACGGGACGGTCCACGGACCGGGGTTGGGGAACAATGAGACCATTTTGGATGCCAGGCTATTTGTATGTGCTCATTTCTCCTGACACAACCATTGTACTAGAACAGGCTATGAAGGAACCTTGGCACAGTCAGAAGAGGTGTGATTACGGGGGAATAAGGGAAGAGTTAATGTGGCCTGGGTTGGCAGGGTAGTCATCCTGCAATAGTAGGTCCATCCCCTGCTCACCTGGACTGTGGAATAGCAGTGGATCCTGAGCTTAGTAAAATCTGGACTGACTAGAGAGAATACCAAGATAGAGGTGGAGGCAATGGCTAGTATTATTTAAATGTGATGTGACATAAAGCAGAAACTTTAAACATATAGACAAGTGCCGTGCCTCCTACTTATAGTTGATCCATGATGTGATAATGGGGAAGTAATCTTGTACTTTAACTACCATGATTTCACTGGAGGATTTCTAAGCACAGAATGTCTGTCTCTTATGATCTGTCTCTGATCTCTCCAGCAGTCTGTGGGAATTGACATTCCATGCTTTGGAATATTTCTGTTACTGACCTTAAGGATATTATAGCAAAGAAAATGGCATCCAACCTCTGGTTCCTTAATGGGAAAATACACAGCACACAAGTTTAAAATATTTCTCACCTTATCAAAGCCTCTTCTTTTTCCATTCTGTTACACTCCATTAAGGCAGGCCCATGGGTCTGTCTGAAAAGTTATTGACATCCCACAATACAAACAGAACATAGATCAACTATTTATATGCAACATTTAAAATTCAGCCAAAGTAAATTCCCTTCTTCACTTTCCACCCATGTCAGCAAGATCCCTAAATAAATCCTTCGGTTTAAAAAATGGATCAACATTTCAAATTAATGCATTTCCCTTACTTTCTTTCATTGCTCCCTTTGGTGCATTACTCACTTACTCTAAGTAGGTGTATAGTTTTCTTGGTTTGGATGTAGTTCCTCCATTCTTGGCTTTGCCATTAAAATTTGTGTTGAAACAATGTGTTGGGATATGTATGTAAAATCAGAAGAGATGAAAATCCAAATAAAATAAACACATGTAAATGCTAAGTTTTAGACTTAAAATATCAGTTGACAAGATGGCTGTTTTTCCAGAGTTGTCTCATCATCTGAATAAACACGCAGCAAGCTCCTTGCACTAAGCATTTCATCTCCAACACAGATGATCAAGGTCAGCCCTACCATTGGGCAATGTGGAGCAGTTACCTCCAGCAGCAGATCTTAAGTGTTAGTAAAGAAAGTGCAACAAAGGAATGGTTATTTACTACATATTAGTACTGAAGGGGTGGGGGACTGGGGATTTTCTTTCCTACATGCCAAAATAATTTGTCTGGCTTTCAACGCTGTGCATCTTGATTTGGGTTACTGTTTTATATTGAGGAGAGAAGCTTTACCTGCAAATGGAAGATGTCTTCCCACAAAGAACATAATCCC
Organism: Phrynocephalus forsythii; assembly: GCA_029282475.1. Lineage (NCBI taxonomy): Eukaryota > Metazoa > Chordata > Lepidosauria > Squamata > Agamidae > Phrynocephalus > Phrynocephalus forsythii. The sequence continues at coordinate 55,350,865 of JAPFRF010000009.1, read as the reverse complement.
AATAAGGGATTAGGAATCCGAATTTAAAATTCCTGCTTAGAATAGTGATAAAACCCCTTGCACTACACTGGAGCACTGCACTGAAACTTTCCAGGATGTTCTCCCTTGATCATTGCTTATGACTATGTAATATTTTTAATTTTGAGGGTTTTGGCCTACTGTCATTACCATGGCTTGTTTTGAGTTGTTTTCTGGATGTTTGACGTGCAGAAGTTTGGGTGCATTTATATGTGTTTATGTGAATAAACCACTGAGTAGTGGCATGGCACTAGATTAGCAGAATAAAAAAAACCAATAAACAAGCAAATAAGCATTAAGTGGCTGATTGCATGGCCGGCATTAAAAGAACAGATAGAATTTGTCCATATCATCATCTCGCAATGCTTGAGAGATGAGTTGCCATGGGTTGGCAGCTCAGTTCCTCACTACACTTCCTGCAAGCTGAGTAGTTCCAGAGTGTCCCATAAAAAGGGGATATTAAACCACTTTTTGGTGCTCTATATCTAGAAAACCAAAGGGTCACATAAGTTGGTTCCAACTTGGTAGCACATTAGTGTTATTGCTTTTAGCACAATCTAAATTGGAAGCATTTTGCAATGAGGAGATATATGATTGATGTGCTTAGCTTTAGGCCAGTGTCACAGGTTTCTGTAGTGGACTCCATAATCCATATTTCACTGGACTTACCTTGATAAAAGGTTAGGTCAGGTCTGGTTTTTATTGCGGTATAAAACCATAAAAGTCATTAAAAGTCATTAAAACATGATTGCAAAATTGTAGAGTTACAAAAACAGTGTAGATATAACAATATACATAGAAATATTAAAACGAAAAAAGAAACTAAACCAGTAAAAGAAAATAGATAATTTTCTAGTTAAAACTAGCCCGCCTTCTTAGAATGGAATTTAATCAGGTATAAGCAGAATTTGGCTATTTGTTTGGTAATAAAAGAGTTTTCATCACTTAAAAGTCTTTCCAGGCCCATCTCGTTTGGGTCTACAGTAAGTCTATCTAAGCAAGGGTGAATGAATCTCTCTATATAAAGATTGTGAAGAGGACAACAAAAAAACATATGTACCATAGATTCCACCTCCCTTTGGGAGCACATGCAGCGTCTATCTTCATAGGGAATTTTCTTATATCTCCCTTCTAAAACCATTGAAGGAATAACTGAACAGCGGGCTAAAGTGAAGGCTCTCCGATAAGCAGGCTCTTCCAGTTGTAAGAGATAGTTGGCCATTCTCATAACATATCTGGTCTCCATAGGAGCCCTAAACAAAGGGGATTGTGCTATATCTCGTTGGCGCTCAATGTCTTGGATCCTTTGTTTAATAAGTGCTTTGGCCTGTGTAATACTCTGAACCAATAGGTCGTCTATTGAGAGCCCCATAGATTCTAATTTTCTTTTTAAAGTTTGTATCCACCTAGGTTGAAAAGGGTCTTGGTTTATTAAAGGGAGGAGGCCTTTTTGGTCTGAGAAGCTCTTAAGCCACTGACAAACAGAGGCAATAAGTATTCTGGCTTCTAGTTTCATTTGACCCAGTTCTAATCGTATCAAAGCGTTGGAAACACCTGGAGGGACTTGTAAGATAGAACGGAAGAACTTGGATTGTACCTTCTCTAACACAGCCAGATCAGTCAGAGAGATTCCTGTATAGGTGCCATATAGGAGCTGAGCTACGACTTTGTGTTGGTACAGCCTTAATGCTGCTGGAACAAAGAGACCTCCCTTTGTTCGGAAGAATCTCACAATAGCATTAGCAGACTGCTCAGCCTTCTCAGCTCTCCAATTACAGTGTGCATTGTTAGCCCCAGATTCTTGCACGATCACCCCCAGATAGGTGAATTTATGCACTTGCTCAACTTTCTTCCCTTTTATTATCCAAGATCTTATTTTTGGCCGTCTGCCGAAGGCCATCACTTTTGTTTTATCACAATTAATAGTCAAGTGTTCTTTATCACAGTAGGCTGTGAAGCTATCCAAGGCCCTTTGGAGACCTACTGGAGACCTTGATAGAATAACAGTATCATCAGCATAAATCAATATTGGGAGGTGCCGTGAAGCAAGCTTTGGTGGGTGAAATTTTAAGTCACTCATATGCTTCACCATATTGCTTATATAATAGATGAACAGTGTGGGGGCCAACAGGCAGCCTTGCCTGACTCCTTGGAGGTTTTGATAGAATTTGTTAGTAAGCCTTGTGGGTTACATCTTACTTTAAGGTATGTTTCCTGATGGAGGGCTTGGATAAGGTAAAGAAGTCTTTTGTCAGTGCTAGAAGAGCCTAGTTTTTGCCATAACCTCTGCCTTGAGATAGAGTCAAAGGCGGCCTTCAGATCTATAAATGCAGCATATAGGGAGATTGGGCCTTTAGAGGCATATTTTTCAATTAATTGTTGGAGTATCAGACAGTGCTCCATTGTCGCTCTTCCTCCTCTAAAGCCTGCTTGTTCTAATGGAATGCATTCTTCTTGCTCAAGCCATAATTCTAGTTTTTCTAAGAGATGTCTTGTGTATAGCTTACTAATGATCTTTAGCAGGCTGATGGGTCTATAGTTTGCTGGGTCTTTCTTATCACCTTTTTTATAAATTGGAACCACAATAGCCATCCCCCATTGCTTGGGAATCCGGCCAGATTGGTCTATAAATGTGAATAATTCTGCTAGAGAATGTGCCCACCAAGCAACATTTTCTTTGAGGACTTCGGGTGGAATTCCATCCGATCCTGGAGCCTTTCGTATTTTTAGATGGCCAATATGGTCTTTTATCTCTCTTGGGCTGACTGGGGACCATATAGGCAGAATCCTTAGGTCTCCTATAGGAGTGCCTTGCACAGAATCATCATAGAGATTTTGAAAAAAAGTGGCCCATTTATTTGCTGGAACATGCATATCTAGTGGCGATGAATTCTTCGCCCTTCCAGCATTAATAAGTTTCCAAAACTGAGCTGAGTTCTTTTGTTTGGCTGACTGGATTAGCTCCTCCCATAAGTTCCTTACATGCTCTTTTTTCTTCCTCTGAATGGTGGTTTTATATAATTTCTTTTGAGCTAGCAGCTGAAGATGTATTTCAGGTCTTTCCTCCTGACCTTTGTTCAGGGACAGATGGTACAGGGTGTTAAGCTCTTTTTTAACTTGTACACATTCATGGTCAAACCAAGGTTTCGTGTTCCTATAAGCAGGGTATACTTTGTTCTCTGAAGGGACAGTCAAACGGAGTTTACTTCCTGGGTCAAAGCCTGGAAGTTTACAAGAGGGTCTTGCTCTGGACTTACGTTACTAAAGAGCAAGAGATGATATTGCAATTTCTCTGTAGTTAGTATTTCTTTCACTTTGGTACTACTGGTGCTAGACCATTTTAACCTTTTTCCTATAAGTTCTAGCTGTGGAGTATACTGGTCCTTTGGTTGTGTTGGATTCAGAGGAAGAGACAGTTTTAGGCTTAGTGGTAGATGATCCCCTTCCAAGAATGGCAGAATTTTAAATGTTTTAATCCTAGGTAGTAAAACATTGCAGACAAGCATATAATCAATAGAACTAGCCCTCTTACCTGCCATAAAAGTATATTCACCTGGGCAGTCCCCATAGAATGCCCCATTAAGAATATGAAGCTCTCTCCTATGTGATAACTTAGCAAGGCATGCACCTGCATAGTTCGCCTTTGGGTCTTTAGATGTGCGTGTATACAGGAGTCCATATGATTCCCCATATAGATCCTCTAAGACCAGATTATATTTCTTTGCTAGAAATATATCATTTGGTCCAACTCGGGCATTAAAATCACCTGCCAACAAGATTTCTGCTTGGGACACCCAGCTAACAGATCTGATATATAATTATCTAAGGCTGACCAGTTTTCTTCAATAGAGGATTTCTTTGTTCTAGGTGGAAGATAGGCATTTATTATAAGAAGGCTGCTGTTCACCCAGCTCATCAGTACGGCCATTGCCAGGTGGGCTAAAGGTGGTTTCAAAACACATTTTACCTTTAAGGTAGTTGAAACAAATATAACCAGCCCACCCATTAATCTTCCCGGACCTATCCCAGCAGATGCCTCTAAGTTAAAGGAATAATAACCATTCAGAAGAGGCGTTTCTGCTGTCCATGTTTCCTGCAGAAGGATAATGTCATACACTTTCTTTACGAAAGGAACATCCATATATGAGTGGAGGCAACGTTGCCATCCAGCTACATTCCAAGAGAGAATTTCAATTGTATTATCATCTGCCCTCATATGTTGTCTCAGTGACAGATTATTGTTTGAATCACTTTGGGGGAACAAAATGTGGTCATATTGAAAGGAAGCTTGGCTCATCTGATGATTTAGATCCCTCTGCTTATGAGTTGAGGGAGAGGTAAAAGGTGCTGGGGTTGAGCCAAGCTCACAATTGGAAAAATTTAAGAGTTCAGCTTTGCACATGGCTAAATTATTATCCCCAAGTCAGTCTCGCTGGAACCAGCCCCAATTATCCTTTGCATAATGTCTCTGCCACCAATAAGGAGGAGTTTCAGTAATTTGTTTGTTGAAGGTGTCCAAGCTTCTCTGAGTTTTGTTCCATTTTGTGTGTTTTGCTTTACTCCACACATTCTTCTTCCTTCTAGGATTTGGGACAGTGGGTCTAGGTCTGATCAAAACTGGGATAGGCTTACTCATATAGGTGTCCAGCTTTGTAGATTCTTGGGAGGCTCCTATCAATTCAGAATTCTTCCTTAATGCCGACTGTTGTTGTTGAGCCTTTTCCTGTAAGTCTTGCTCCTTTGGGTGACTACCTCCCTCTTGCTTCTGGACATGGCTGGCAGGTGAAGGCATCTCTTCTACTGCTGTCCCCGACACTGGTGAGTGTCCCCCCTGTCTTTCTTTTAGCTTTAACTTCTTATGATGTGAACTAGATTTACCCTGTTTGGATCTCTTAGGACGATCTCTGGGCTCTAGCTGTTTGAATAAAGGTTTAAAGTCCATCCTCCTGTTCCCCTTGGCATAATGGTTGCTATCTATTTTGCTTCTGCATTTCCTTTTCTCCATCGTTGACAGGGGTAGCTTCTTTTGTGAGGGATCTTTCTTCTTGTCTTTTGTTCTTAGCCCACCATCATGCATCTCCACAGTTCTTTGTGTGGGACCCTTTACCTCAATGAGGGTGGAGCTGGTATAACTGGCAGCATCCCCTTCCGTGTCAACAATGGGTGGGATCAGGAGAGGTGATCTGGTTTGCATAATAGTTGATGGACCAGCACACAAAAGGAGCTCTTCCATATTTAACCCTGTGATTTTGTTGATAGTTTCAGGGGATAAGTTGTAGAATTCCACTTCGTCTGATGGAGGCAGGTGGTCAACAACATTCTCCCTTTGCCCTGTACTCTGGGTTGTCAATTCAGGTGATTTTTTGGCTTCTAGCAAGCATCCAAGCATAGTCACAATAAGCTCTTTAATGTCCTTTAGTAGATCTCTAATTTCATCAACAGATTTCTGATTTAATGAGGGGTCATTGTCCCTAGTACAGGAGGGTGTGTCTAGGTTTGTAAATGATGCAATGGTGTCTTTTTGCAAATTGTTGACCACAGTATTCTCAATTGGACCCACAGGGGAGTATAACGTTTCTATTGTCCTTAGTTCACCAAAATCAGCATTTAAATTATTTTCCAAGTACCTGCAATCCAGGATTTGATAGTCCTTCATAACACTTGCTGGTAAGTCTATTGGCTGTGTTCCATACATCCCAGAAGGGGTCAGTCTGCTTTGATCCACCCTAGTTGTGGCAGGTTCCCCTCTTTTGAGATAATCAGTTATAGTGGTTTGCTTCATCTTGCTCGTTATTCTGCTGTAATCTTTAGCAGCAATCAGAGGCTTGTTCTTCCTCATAGATTGCATATGACACCTGAGCAGGGGGGAGGGAGGTGTAACAGGTCCCGAGCTACTTGCCCTGGCTTGTAGGGGAGTGAACAAATGCTCTTTACTACTCGTTTCTCTAAGGTCCGAGATAAGTGTAATGGCTATTGACATGGTCCTCTGAAGCTGAGATAATGCTGGAGTAGGGAGGGAGACATCCAGAACTTCCTCCTGTTCACTGGGTGCAGAGGTTATCATTCTGACTACTTTGGTGTCTTCACAATTCTCTCCCCTCTCAGCTATCCTGCTGAAACAGCTGGCCCTAACCTAAGGGTGGAAGCCTCTGTCCTACAGAGCTTTAATTAATCACTGCCAAACAACTAATTCTATAACTCTGAGACAGTACCTTGAGCTTCCAGCTTTCTCTCTCATTCACGCAGCACTTCCCGATCTCTTCTGTGAAAAAAGCAGCTGCGGTAGTAGAAGGCTGTGGAAATTAGCAGGAGCAGGAGCAGTTGATGGAAAACCGGGTCCCAAGAGATATAACTCCTCCAGGCATTCCAATGTCCAAACACTCTTAACCTTGAGTGAGAGATAACTTCTTAGCAAGATCTTAGGTTGAAGAAAAACTAGATAAGGAAAACTGTGCAAACAGTAGATATCTTAAAAGGGAGAGACAAGCAATGCTCCAGGCTCAAAACGCTGCTAGTCACACCCAGCCGGAACCGGAAGCCCCACCAGGACATGCATGGACTCTCGATAAAAGGTTACATTTCACCATGAATACCACTTGGGGGTCTGTGAAGTGGATTGAACAAGATGTCTCTCTAGATCAGTGGTTCTCAACCTGTGGGTCCCCAGATGTTCCTGGACTGCAACTCCCAGAAATCTCTTCCAGCACAGTGAGTGGTGGAGGCTTCTGGGAGTTGCAGTCCAGGAACATCTGGGGACCCACAGATTGAGAACCGCTGCTCTAGTTCTTCAGCTGGGAAGAAAAGAACCAAAGCTGGAGATCCATTACCTTATGGAACAGAATGAGACCCCAGTAAAACTCACTGGTGTTCTTTGCTGATAGCCATGTCCTAGCACAGGAAATGTATCTTTTGCATTTTGTATCCCTGTCAGGTTTTTCATTTTTATGTTTGCTTTTTACTAGCTAGTTTTTCTAAGTCAGCACACTTAGTGCTTTCCCAGTCAATTGCACATTGTTCAGCACAAACGGCAGTAATCCTACTACAGGAGCTCAGTGAAAGGGAACTCAAAACTCCTGCCAAGAAAAAAAGCATAATTCAACAGTCACTAATTGCCTAATCACAGAAAAACTATTTTGCTTCATAGACAAATTGCTGTTGCATTTTTAAAATGCTGTCTGGTTGTTTCAGTAAGGTCTGAGTTGGGGATGTGTGTACTCATTTTATTTTATTCTGATAGCTTTTAAGTGCATTTTCTAAAATGAAAATATATTTAAATGGAAAAACATTTACTCTCTCTTTTTGGTGTAGGCTGAACAACTGAACACTATGCGTGCAGAGGCTTAGACATCGGCATTTGGGAGCACAGGCTGCCAATGTCATGAACTATTCTGTGCCTCCTTGGCTGGGACTGGACTTAAATAGAAGAGGACTAGCACCTCACGGGATTTGGAAACTATACTTCTGTTCATGCAGCCTCAAATAGTGTTTGCCTTTTTTGCAGCCATATCATCACACTATAGAAAGTGTTTAATTACCAAAAATCACTCCACCTGTGATGTCATAAAACCCCCACAGGTCTAAGTCAAACAACAGAATTTCAGCCATCAGGTTTTAAAATCTTTGCATACATTATAAATATTTGATTTGCTGATATTAACTGCTTTTACACATTATTCCAGATTGTGTAAGTTTGGGATGAAATGGAGGGAAGCGGAAAGTAATACTTAGGGAGATCATGAGAACAAAGGAAATGTAAAACTTCCTTCTGTCACTTTGTTTGAAATTTATTGTTTGTCTTTGTATTGAGGAGAGTTTGCCTACATATATGCAAGCTACATAAAGCATTTTTTAAAAAGAACCAGTTACTTACCTGTAAAGGTGGTTCTTCGAGTGGACCTTCATGAAGCCACACAGATGGGTTTTGCAGGCGCCCCTGCGCCAGAGGTTGGAACTTCCCTAGCAATAGGAAAGTTCGTTAGTCTCTGCCCCCGCACCCAGCGCATGTGTGAGGGTGTTCCCGCCTAAATGCCTCAGTTCCTCTTGACCACCAGGATGACAGGTAATGGTAGTACCAGTCAGGGCATGACGGTCCGAGGGGAGGCGGGCGGGTGCTGTGTGGCTTCACGAAGGTCCACTCAAAGAACCACCTTTACAGGTAAGTAACTGGTTCTTCTCCATCGTGGCCTTCGTGAAGCCACACAGATGGGTGACTGGAAGCAGTACTCACTGGCAGGAGGGTAGTCACGCCGTCACGAAAGAAAGCACTGACCTCCCGAAGGAAGTGGCCGACCTCACGCGGGCATCCACTCTGTAGTGGGTCACGAAGGTATCAGGTGTAGACCAGGTGGCGGCCTGGCAGATGTCATCCAGGGGAACACCCTTCAGGAAAGCCGCGGAGGAGGTCATAGCCCTAGTGGAATGAGCGCGAATGTCCAAAGGTAATGGTACCTTAGAAAGCTCGTAAGAGAGCTAAATAGTCTGTACTATCCAGTGGGCAAACCGTTGAGAAGAGACAGGAGTACCCAGTACGGCAGGATCATGGCACACAAAGTTTATTAGATTTCCTGATAGGTTTGGTCCTAGAGACATACAAAGCTAGGGCCCGTCGAACATCAAGTGTATGCATGTCCTGTTCAATCCTAGTCGTAGGATTAGGAAAGAAATTTGGTAAAACAATAGGTTGAGAAACATGGAACGTGGAAACAACTTTTGGAAGGAAAGTTACATCAGGATAAGCCACCACCCTATCATGGTGGAAGCGTAAATACGGAGGGTCACATCGAAGAGCGCAGAGTTCACTGGACCTTCTAGCCAAAGTGATGGCTACCAAAAAAGCAGTTTTCAGGGTGAGTAGCCTAATGTCTGTAGAAGCCATAGGTTCAAAGGGCGGGCGTTGCAAGGCCCGAAGGACCAAGGACAGGGACCACTGAGGAGGAATGGGTTTCCTGTCAGGGAAAGTGTGTTTGAGGCCCTTGAGAAACTGCTTCATTCTAGGATGTCTGAAGAAAGCAGCTGCCTCTGAAAACTGTGGCTGGTGAGCTACAATAGCCGAAAGGTGGACTCGAAGAGAAGCCGATGTGAGTCCTGAACGTTTCAAGTGGAGAAGATATTGCAAGACCCATGTGAGGGAGGAATTGACAGGGTCAAACCCCTTATCTGCCGCAAATAAAGAAAACCTCTTCCACTTATAGGTGTACTGTTTTTTAGTGGAAGTCTTGCGGCAAGAATCAATGATAGTGTCAATCAAGGGAGAATCCTCCAGGCCGCAAGCTGTAGGCGATGCAGGTCTGGGTGAAGAACTTGACCGTTGTCCAGTGAGAGAAGTTCTGGAAACTGGGCAAGGCGTAGATACTCCGAGGACATCTGTAGGAGGGACGTAAACCAGGGCTGACGAGGCCACCAAGGTGCTATCAGGATGAGGTTGGCTCTCTCCTGCAGGGTCTTTATGAGTACTCGGTGCACCAGCGGCACGGGAGGGAAGGCACAAAGGAGGTCTGTTGACCATGGGAGGAGGAGAGCATCTCCTAAGGAGTGAAGTCCCTTCCCCGCTCTGGAGCAGTATTCTTGGCACTTGGTATTGGATTGGAAGGCGAAGAGGTCTACACGAGGTGAGCCCCACTTGCTACAAATAAGGTTGAAGGTCCTGGGATGCAGTTCCCACTCGTGGGTCGCCTGAAGTCGACGGCTGAGATCGTCTGCGTCGGAGTTCTCCTCTCCAGGTAAGTGCATCGCAATCGGGTGAATGTTGTTGGAGATGCACCAGTCCCAGAAGCGGATCGTGAGCTGCAGAAGACGCTGTGAGTGGGTTCCGCCCTGTTTGTTGATGTAGTACATGGCGGTTGTGTTGTCAGTCACCGCCAGTACTACATTGCCGGAGAGGTGTTGGATGAACGCCCGGAACGCTTTGAAGATCGCCAGCAGCTCCAACTCGTTGATGTGGAGGTGTTGCTCCTGTGGACTCCAGGTATCGTGGATGGAGTGTGAAAGGCAAACAGCACCCCAACCCGTTTTGCCGGCATCTGTAGTTACTTGTATGGTGGGAAATGGATTCCTGAAGGGACATCCAGAGAGGATGTTGGATCGGCAGGACCACCAGCGAAGATGATGAGGTAAGTCTGAAGGGATGGTGAGGAGTTTGTTGGGAGGGTCTCGAAGAGGGTCGAATTGGTGGAGGAACCAAGCCTGGAGAGGTCTGAGTCGAAGCCTCACGTGTAAAAGGACGGAGGTCATGGAGGCCATGAAACCTAACAGTCTTTGGACCTCTACTGCTGGGATGACCTGATGCGCTTGGAATTGTTGAAGCAGATGGAGAATTTCTGCAATTCTGGGCCTTGGAAGAAAGGCCATAGCTCTGGTGGAGTCCAGAATGGCACCGATTTACCACTGAAGAGGGTTCGAGATGTGACTTCCTGTAATTGACCTGCAGGCCCAATGACTCTAGGGTGTCGAGGACAGTGACGATGTCTTGGTGGGCCTTGTCCTGAGAGTCTGCGATGATCAACCAGTCGTTGAGATAGGGGAAGACAGCTATTCCCAGTGTGTGGAGGTAGGCTGCCACTGGGGCCATGCACTTGGTGAAGACTCTTGGTGCTGTGGCCAAACCAAATGGCAGGGTGGAATATTGATAGATGTCTTCCCCTACAGCGAAGCGAAGCAGGTGACAATGAGCTGGGTGGATTGATATGTGGAAGTATGCATCTTTGAGGTCCACGACCCCAAACCAGTCTCCTCTGCGCAAAAGAGGGATGACTTTCTCCAAGGTGACCATTCAAAATTTTTGTATACCAAGAATTTGTTCAAGAATCACAGGTCCAGAATAGGCCAGAGCCCTCCATCTTTCTTCGGCACCGTGAAATGGGAGAAGAGGCCTAGACGAGCAAGGTGCCTTGGGACCATTTCTATCGCTTGCTTTTGAAGAAGAGAAGAGATCTCTTCCAGGAGGCATGGTGATGGAGAAAGTGCGAACTAAATTTCCCAACAGGGGAAGAGAAGCTAACTCTAACAGGTAACCTTTTTGAATTACAAAGAGGACCCATTGGTCTGAGGTGATGTGCTGCCAAGCCGCTAGAAAGGGATTGAGACGGATCGGATGATAGTCAATAGTCGTCTCATGATCTTCTCTCCCTGGGCTTGGAGGGGACGGAAGTGGACTTGGACTTCTTGGTCTTGGAGACAAAACTGGAGAGGGCCGAAGATCTTGCTGGACAGTCTCTCTGTTGGTGCTTTGAGGAAGACTGAGCTGAGGGTGGCCAGAAGCGCCTTCTTGTGTGGAAACAAAATGAAGGTTTCTGGTGGGAAGGAATCACGTTCAACTTCTTGGCAGTGTCCTGCTTCTTATGTCTGTCCTCCATAGGATCATCCGTAGTCACGTTAAACAAGCCGGAGCCATCAAAAGGAAGAAATTCAATTTGTGCCTTATGGTCCGAAAGTCCGGTGGTTTGTAGCCAAGCGTGTCTACGTAGGGTGATAAAAGAATTAAGCACCCTAGAGGCAGCATCGAAGGAGTGTTTGGAGGCCCTCATCTGCTGAGGTGCTAGGGCCATAGACTCCTCATAAAGGGCGGAAGCCTCTGCACGCTTGTCTTCTGGGATCAACTCTAAAAAGGGGAGGAGGTGAGTGAGAAGATCCCTCTGATAGGCCCCCATGGCACCTTGGTAGTTCACAATCTTATGTTGAAGAACAGCGAAGGAATAAAGATGCCTACCAACCGTATCCAATTTCCGTCCTTCTTTAGAAGGAGGAATGGGGGTTTGTTTTGTACGAGACTGTACTTGGGAGGAGGCAACGACCACTGAGTTGGGTGTAGGGTGTTTATTAAGGTACGGAGCCTTATCTTCATGGACCCTGTATAGCGCTTCCAGCTTGCGAGGGATGGACAAAGCTTGGAAGGAGTCCTCAATCATCGTCAGGAAGGAAGGAATCAGTGTAAGATGAACTGGTGACGTTTCATCATTAGCAATCCTCCCAAAGATGTGGCAGATTCTCTTGGGCTGCGGCTGGTGAATTGGCAGATCAATAGTTTTAGACATCCTGACGAGGAAATTGGCACAATTCCTCATAGAGTTAGAAGTGGGTGGAGGGGATTTTTCATCGACCTCTGAATCTGGAGAGGTGACGAGCTGCAAAGAAGTCGAATCGAGACTTCGGAACCGACAGATCCCACTTCCGAATCCACATCATCCTCCCTGTTCGAGCCCGAAGAGGAGAGAACTAAGGCCATCTGGTCGGATTCGACCTGGTCCGCGGAATGGATCAACCACTGTCGTCCGTCGAAACGGAGCGAGAAGGCCGGTATCGGAGGGACAGGCAAGGGAGCTTGAGTGTGATGCTCCTTGCGCCTCTTCTTCTTAGGCGGCGCAATCGAATCCGAAGCCTCGGTGGTCCGCTTTGGCGGTGTCAGTGCCAGGGCCACAGCAGCCAGTACGGATTTGGTCTGGAACGCCGGGGTCGGGGGATCAAAGCCAACCGAAGCAGCCGGGATGGAAGGCTGGAGCTGGACATGTTTGCTGTGTCTGGGCTTGTCTGGCTTCGAGGACGAACCCGAAGGGAATGTCGGAAGCAGGGAAGAGATGCACTCTTCCAGTTCAGTCTCCCGGACCAGAACCAGGGATGAAGCAGCCTTGGAAGCCAAGGATGAAGAACGAGCAGGAAGTTCCCGGGACCAACTGGTCCCCTCTGTTCCAGACTGACGGTTCCCAGTGTCCATAATCAGAGGAGAGTCCACCAAGGTGATGTTTGGAGGTGGGGCTCCGTCACCTTCAGATGATGACTCCGACGGGTCGAGTGGAAGGAGCTGTTGGTATTTTAATGGAGGAGCCCTTGGAACAACAGCTGCCGCCGAACCCGAATATTCGGTTTCGACGGTCACCAATGGGGAGGCCAGGGACAAAGAAAGAGTGGCCATAGCAGTCGAACCCGAATCGGTGGGAATCTTCGGAGATGGTTTAGAAGCCTTCGGAGGTTTAGAGGAGGACTTTGAGGAAACCACACGGGACGGGCTAGCAGATGGTTTCGACTTTGAAGAAGCCACGGCCTAAAGAACCAGGATCTTCTTCAACTTCTACCTGGGTTTCTCCACCCGACCCTGGGCCTCCGACTTACGGATTGGATCAGCCATCTTCTGCTCCATCGGTTGCGGGCGAAGCAAGCGCTCGAGAAGATAATTTGCCAGGCAGTTGCAGCAATTTTTAATGGTCTGCGAACTGAATCCTCTGCAGATTGGACAAGAGTCAGTCCGGTGGTGCTCACCGAGAAAAAACAAGCAGAGCTCGTGCTTGTCCGAGTGAGGGATCTTGGCCTGGCAGTTCGGACAACGTTTGAAGGGGGGGCGAAAGACATGAGCCGAAAAAACAGTCTGAGTCAAAAGCCGAAGAAAAAATCCTGATCTGACGAGAAATGGCGCGGAGACTAACAAAGTAGAACCTCTAGCCAAGGCGGTTAAGAGGAACTGAGGCGTTTAGGCGGGAACACCCTCGCACATGCACTGGGTGCGGGGGCGGAGACTAACGAACTTTCCTATTGCTAGGGAAGTTCCGACCTCTGGCGCAGGGGTGCCTGGGAAACCCATCTGTGTGGCTTCACGAAGGCCACGATGGAGAAGGTATGTTGAAATTGTTAGAATTTCAGATGCATCACTATGCTGTCCGTCCAAATGGACTAGAAATACTTGTGACTGAGATTCACGCTGGCAGGTAAAAATTCATAATATCTAAGTGGCATTTGGGAATTTGACAATTGTTTAGTTTACAATTAAGTTCCCATCCAGTAGCTGGCATTATACATTTCCTGCTGGTTCAGGGTGATTAGAAAAAAGGGCATGCAGGCAATGTTCCCTCTAAGCTTTGTGCACAACTCAACATCTCTCTGTACACTGATCCTCCTCCTCTGCGCAACTGTTTTCAGCCTGTTTAGTTCCAGTCATGATGCAAACCCACATGGGAGGATGGAGTCATGTGGGAGGAGTCATGCAAGCAAAGGGCAGATCCCTGTTGAGTGGAGCTGAAAACTAGCAGGACCGCAGCATGCAGGATAAAGTAAAGCCATCTTTTTAATGCTACTCACACTAACCAATGAAAGCTAATTGCAAATGTCACGATTATGATTTTACATTTAGCTTTTCTTCAGTGCTACCATTGCTCATATATGGCACCTACATTCTTATGGCAGATAAAACTGTTTTACAAAAGTGCTTATCTAACAAGAAGAAATGATTTTACATTCTTCAGACAACATCTGCTCGTACAGTGTGAAACCAAGTTCATTCCATCCAGTTTGTGCAGATTTTAGTTTGTTCATGTAACACAGGAAGGCCTCAACCACAAGGTCACCTCTGACAGATGCCAGAGTAGCATTTCCACTCCTATGTGCCTTCATCAAATCAAAATCCTTTTAAATCTAAAAACTGCCATGAAAAGTTATGTCCAGCTCTTCTGCAGAAAGTGTTGCAGGAAGAAAACCATATTTTGGGAGATTAATGGAATATTTTTCTACATATATGTTTACCTTGAAGTTCATACCTGTCCTTTATAATTGCTCCTCTGGCAAAAAAAACCTGTGGATTGCATGGAGCTCCAACTATATTCTAACAGACCTAAGAACCAAGTACAGCTGCAGTTCATCACTGATAATCTTCTTAATCTGCTTTTTTTACGAGACAGTTCACAACTCTTCATATTTACTTGATAAAATAGGCATTAAAATCTTTTTCTATATGCTTCATATCTAAGACTTCAGATGCTATTCTTTCATAATTTCACAGAATACCAACTTATTTATTAATCAATAAATATGGCTATTAACAAGCACACCAGACTTCAGCATGTTACAGTAAATAAAACTTTATTATCTCCCAACTCTGCAAGATTAGCACTGCCAACAGTCAGAGATCAGCTTATGATACAATTAGGTCGTATCTATTTACAATTTACAGGAGAGAAATTCAATTCTCACAAAATATATGTATAAAAGCTTGGAAACAACTAGTGAGGTATTGCAATCTGGATCCATTATAAGCAAAAGCTTAAAACATATCATCTTTAGCAAACAATCAATAGATCAAATTGGGAAGAGAAAAAGGAGTCAAAGCGCTATTAATTATTACAAAGTGCATGTGTCACAGGTTCTTCAAGAGGATGGTCTCAGCCAGGACTGGAAGTGGGAAGGAGGAAAAGAGAAATAAAATGTGAGTTAAAACAAAATTGCTTTCCCATAAAAGCAAATACATTAATACAGAGGTGAGAAACATGTTACCCTTCAAAGTGTAAGTGAAGTGCAGCTTCCATCAGTCCTGGCTATTACAGGCAACTGTGTGCAATGATGGAAGTTGCAGCCCACAACGCCTGGAAGACCGCATGTTTCCCATTAATAGTTTAACAGGTAAATTAGGAATCACCAGTAAATTTTATTATTACCTTTAAATGTATGTATTCAAACAATAATGATTTTAAATACCACATTCTAATATACCATACTTGGAACCGAGGCTTAATAATTTACAATATTAAACAGACGGCAAGATTTTTTTTTTAAAGCAGGGGTGGATGTCAGAATAAAATCCTTAACTCCCAGGTCAGAAAAGAACAGGCCTCTTCTTTCTGTTCAAACAATGAAGGAATGACAACAACCAACTCAGATTCATCCAGAGTTCAAATGAGCATACCATGGAGTTTAGCAATGCAGCTAGATTTGCTTGCTAATCCTTGTCGTTGGCTAAAGATTTCAGAATCAATCTATGCTACTAAATACCAGTGGAGTAGACTTTTCCACTCAGAAAGGCTAGTTAATGGGAGGGACAAGAGACACATTTATATAATTGGAATAGGACAATCCCATAGGGGAAAGAGAATAGGGAACAGGTTTGGCAGCAGACACAAAATGTTACAGGACATGCAGCTACCAATTCACTGAGATAGATGTGACATACAACATATTTACTTGATGGCTGAAATCCTTAGTATGCTAAGTCACAATTAAGAGTAGCTCCAATGGTATTTGGAAACTCAACTCCTCCATACATTCCTATTGATTTAATGGGCCCACTCTAGTTATTGCTTCCTATGCTAAGCAACAGGATTTCTGTCAAGGAAATGTTTATCTTTCTCTGTTTTGAGAACTTAGTACACCCTGAAGTTTGGCAATAGTAGCTGCCTTAATGGTGAACTTGGAATCTCAGGCTTTGATGATATTCTTTCAAGTGCTTAGTGGCTATCCAATTGCCATTTTGAAAGTCCAACTATGATGTTGGGCAATTATCCAATTCCTATAAACTCCACGCTATTCAAATGAAAATTTGGAGATGAAGTGGATTGTCACAATTCAACAAGACTGTATAATATTTCACCCAAAATATAAATGCACTGATGCCTTGAATTACGAATGTCTTGAACAACGAAACACTGAGGCCCAGAGAGGCGTGCCTGGTGAGTAAATGGTCTACAAACAAGCCTACAAGGTGCCATCACCCCTTTGCCCTGCTCTGTGCAGGTGTTTCACCACCCATTGGACTCTTGCCTGGAGAAGGGAGGACTGATCTTGCCCAGCTGTCAAAATCAGCTGTGTGGTGGAGGGGAGGGGGGCAACGCTTTGCTCCTGCCCTCCAGTATGGCTTCAGCCAAATGGCTGCAAAAGTGAGACCGGGACAGGAGTAAAGCACCACGTTTCACCACCGCCACACAACTGATGTTGACAGCTCATTGAGGGGATTTCTCAGCAACCCAGAAAAGCAGGGGAAGCGCTTCCTGTGCTTTGCTAGGTCAGGAAAGGTCTCCCATAGGAATGCACTAAAAGCCTACTGTAGTCCATCCCTTTCAGAAGGGATTAATCAGATTTCAATGCATTCTTATGGGAAACTGCATTTTGGACTACGAAAATTTTGAATTACGAAAGATGTTAGAACATATTAATTTTGTAATTCAAGGCCTCACTGTACTACTAAACAAATCTATAATCAGAGACAAGTGGACTCGGTAGCAACTGCTACTGTTTTTGTATTGCATTTTTTAAACAAGCTATTCTTTTGCAACTTTAATCAATTTGCATGTCCAATTACAAACTATTCCAGAAGCTGCAGAAATTATACTAATGCCTTTATCCTAATCTAAATGAGGGGATCCTGCTGTTGGCTTTAAATTAAAGGAAAGGAAAGGCAATGGGAGATACAATCATGGATATCCTGAGACGTTTGGCCTGAACTACCTCAGAATTAAGACAAAAAGAAAACAGAGCCAAAAATCAATACAAAGCGAGTTATCTATACTTATTCTTGCACAGCAGTTGACATGCTCTTCAAAAACGCTCAATTTTACCCAATATTACAAAACTATGAGAAGTTTAAGACTTGCAGGAAAAAAAATCAAAGAAAAACAAAACAAAACAAAAGACACAAAACATGTGGCACCTTAAGGACTAACTTTCATATTTTAATGTAATGTTTTGTGGGCACGTCCACTTCTTCAGACATATAGCAGTAGAATCGTTTTTGTGATTTTTATGGACACTACTTTACATAAGTATGGAAAGTAAATGTTTAGAATGTTTGTTAGTATGTAATGAATGATTTACATGTATTTTAACAAAGAAAGGGAAAATTGTTAGGAAACACTCACCCCCATGCTAACTAAAGCAGTGACTGATGGTTTATTCAGAAGATACCAACGCGAGGTGGAGTGAACTACAAAGCCAAGAAAAGAACAGCTTATTGGGACACTTTTAATAATAGCAAATGTTGGATTTAGAAATGTTTGGCAAACAGCAACGTTTCCACCTGATGCTTGCTGTCTTTAAAACTGTAATACCTAGGACTAGCCATGATTCTTCAATACTGTATACTGCATATGACATACTGCTAAAGTGTATGTGACTATTGGAACAGCTTTGGTAGCAAACTCAAGCATAGTTCGTCTGGGTGGTTTAGAGTGAAGTGCTGGCTCTGGCATATAATGCACATGTCAGAACACAGGCACCCATGCCAGCTAATTTATTTTTACAAAGAATACATTACAGTTGCTCTTTTCCAACTCCCTCTGATTTTTTTTAGTGGCTGGGATACAAGATCTACTAACACTTGAAGAATGGTAGTGTTCAAAACAGTTCAAGGACAGAGGTGTACACCTCTGTATTTTGAAGGACACAAAATGAAAACAGGCCTGATATTGTGTCCCTAGCACATCATCCAACATTTGCATGTAAAATTAAAAGAGATTAACAGCAGCAGCCTATAGTATTTAGAAATGATGGAAGAGCACATAAAGATTAGTAGTATATACAAAGCACATAAAGATTAGTATGAAGCAGGAAAGTTTTTAAAAGCATAGCCAAAGAGAACACATGGTTAAACAGAAAATGAAGAGAGACAAAATTTTCAACTAAAACCACACATAATATCCCTTTCTTCACAAACTATGCCATGCCAACTACTCCCATACTTTTTTCCCAATAAGATAAACACTAGTGAAGTGGGACAAACGCTAAAAGAAGACTAGTATCATTGCAGCTTATCTTTACCTCCACCCCTTCTTAATGTGTCACCAAAACAGCCATCACTGTGACAATCTTCAAAATGTACTGAGATACCCCCAAAGTGAATCATTTCAAAAGTATGAACGGCATAGAATCTTTTCAGATTGGTTGTAATTCACATATTTGATTTCTATTTAAATTGATAAACTAAAATGTATGGAAAATGAGAAACCTTGCTTCGTGCTTTGCATCATGTTTACCAAGGGAATGGGAAGAAAACAAATTTATAGCAATAACATGATGGAAGTTATCACGGATCAGTGGTTCCTGAAACTCTGAATCGAATGCCGTATAAACTCCGTTTAGGAAAGGGATATGCTAACAATCAGGTTACATGTACTTCCTCTGATTTATAGTCCAACTGCAAATCAGCTGTATGAAATAAAGAACGGCTGTAGATAAGAGTCTTTTGTCCTGACATTCAGTTTAAAAAATCTCCAGCATTGAATACTAATGGCAAATTACTAATGGCAAATTAATAGATGTGTTGTCCTAAGCAAAAGTTCTTTACAGGTCCTAGGTTGGGCAAAGTCCAAATGAAATGGTCCAAAATTATGCTGATATTAACCCACGAGGTCTAAAAATTGAATAAATCCCCAGGGTAAAGCCTCAGTCTCTGTAACAAAAAGTTCTAGACTGAGAATCAAATCTTGCTTTTTGGAGTGACTATGTGGTATTTTGGTAGTTCAATAAATATTTTACCCAATTCAAAGGATCTCGGGTATCTTAAAATAGTTTTTCAGTTCTATATAAAAAGCCCTTACTTACAATTGAGTTTGTATAAAATCAAATCCTTATGAAAAACAGATAAACTATCAAGACATATACAGATAAGGTGAATGATAAACAACTTTTGCCTAGCTTACCAGTGCCCGAGCATCTTCTCGTTCTAAGATCTTCTGTGCTTGGTCAGCAGGAAATTTCAGTACTGTTGTTATAACTTTTGCCATTGTCTTTAAAAAAAGTAAATGAAGTAACTGAATATAATAACAACAACAACAACAACAACAACAACAACTGACTAAACAAAGCTCTCAGTTACCAAGCAGCAGTTTATCTTGATTCATCAAAGCACTGTGTATTATTTTTCATAGCATTTGTGGAAGCATGGCAATAAAGCTAGGTATAAGCATGTGCAATATATTTCCACTTAATGTACCTGACCAATGGTAATTCATGAGAATTATATGGGAACCAAGATTACTGAATTTACTCAGTTTACAGAACTGCAGATATTTGCCACCTTTGAGCAAATGAATGCTTTATATATTTTTCCTATCATCATTTTAATTTGAATTAATGCAAGCTACCTTATGCCATTTGTGCAGAGACAATATGTAAATATTATTGCTAATAAATACATTTAATAAATTTCTAAATTTCAGGAAGATAACCCCAAATCCATATTGCCTATTTGCTAAGGCAAAAGAAAGCTTCTTTCAAGTAATCTGCTCACACAGAAGAATGTATTTTCATCCTGATCATCTCCATAAATGAAAGTTTTCAACCTCGTCATAGGAATATATAAACCTATTTCTAGACTTTACCATTTCAGACTGCTTGAAGGTAATAACACCGACAGCTTCTTCGTACACACATTCCCTTTCCCTGTTAGGATCCTGACATTTACCTTTTCTTGGCAAAGGGTTACATAACTTTGTAAAGACTTGCAGGAAGGCCCATTCTTGTTTGTGAAGAAAATAATATCCCTAAATGGATCTAACTCTTATGGAAGTTTCAACAAGGCGGATGTCACTTACTTTAATCAAGTTGTTATCATACTAAACACCAAGGTTCTATCCTCAGCTCTGACCTAGCCAAGTGAACAAATATAGAGGAATAAATTGCTGCTGAATATACTCAGTCAAGTATTATATGATGAAGGTGATTATGTGTTGTATGGTTGTTCATTTTGCCCAACAAATTAATGCTTATAAGAACACATGTCCATAGAATGTCAGCCAACCTGACTACAAATGCTATCCTTTATCCAAAAGACTGTGTGTGCAGAGGCTGTAATTGAAAGACATATTGGAAGGTCAGAAGGAAAGCTTTGCTCTCTCTCTCTCTCTCTCTCTCTCTCTCTCTCCAGTGTTTTGTGTAAAACAAAAACAAAAACAAATAAAAAACATAACTGACCACTTGAAGGAACCAGTAAGCTTTTCATGTATTCTCCAATGCCTGCCTCAGTAATAAGGAAATGTAATTGCATTAGTGACAAGGATAGGGTAATGACAGCTATGACTTTATTAATGTAACTGTGATGGAGCGGGGGAATCACTTCATCAATATTCAATGTGATGCTTCTGATTAGTCAATAGAACTAATAGGAGGAGGAGCCAGGAAGTTTATAAAATGAATGTCTGTTAAAAAAATAACTGGCAGATAGGGAGATAGGCTAGACAGGAACATAGTCTGACAAAGGAAAATTGTAAGCTTTGTTGTTGAAGGTTTGTCTAATGAATTGTCTAGTGAATGGTTTAGGTCTGAAGAAAGTTAGTGCTGACATTACAAAGCATAAAGATATTTTGTAATAAGGTTTTATTTAAGAACATAAACCCGGCAATAAATAAGTAATGCTTTATTCTGAAGTCTAAGTACAAACTTGTATCTTAATAAACTTATTCCATTTTCATTTTAAAAGCTACAAATCTAGTGTCTATCTCAGTCTGTATTTTATCTAATTTATCCAGTAATCTGGTGGTGGCAGTGTGTGGTATCATTACACTAACTGTCAAAAACCTCTTGCTGAACTAAAGCATTAAGTAACAAAACAAGTTACTTTTAAATAGTAACATTCTGACCACTGAAAGAATAAGCTTTGTGGAAGAGCCTCGTGGTGCAGTGGTTAAATGCCTGTACTGCAGGTAAAATTGTGCTCACAACGTGGGGTTCAATCCCCGGTAGCTGGCTCATGGTTGACTCAGCCTTCCATCTGCCTTCCATCCTTCTGAGGTCGGTAAAATGAGTACCCAGCTTGCTGGGGGAGCACTGTGTAGCCTGCATACTGTAATTAAAATTGTAAACCGTCCAGAGACTACTTGAAGTGGTATGGGGTGGCATATAAGCAGACCACTTTACTTTACTTTGGTCCTACTTACTGAGAAACCAGCAAAAAGGCTACACAAGAGAGTAGAAAATGTGTGAAAAGATCATCCAACTGGGAGAGATAGGAAATCTTCCTTGATGCTCCTCAAAGGCACATTGGTTAAAGAAAAAGTAGCCACTTTGTAATGTCTAGCAAATGTAGATAGAGGGGTCTGGGCTGTTGATTTGCAGGCTTTTATTAGTGAGCCATTGATAGGAAAAGCATCAGATGCAGAGGGAGCCTTAGCAAAATCTATGGTGTTGCTGGATTTGGGTATCCTTTGTGCGTCAATAAGGAGTAAAGATGCACAGTTTACTCATTAGCCTTTCATAGTTTAGCTCTGGAGTTTAAGCAGCCAAGAAAGAAGCAAACAAAATTGCCTTCAAAGGATGCTGTTTATCTGGTGTAAATTATCTATAGCAGGCCAAATATCAAAAGCATCCATAGTTTTTCTCTAGGATGAAAATGGGAAGGACAGAAAGATGGAATAATCAAATATTGAGATACGAGACAAGAGAATGTCTTTTTGGAATAAGAGGTGGTCCAAATAGAAGGTGATTTGTCTCTCCCAACAATGCTGCACATACTATGAACAAAAAGGGTAGATGGCTCTGAAGCTTCTCAGGTGGATGCCATCACCACAAAAACCATATTTAAGGTAAGTAATCTGAGTGAGGCAGAACCTAGGAATTCAAAAACATTTACAGGCAGGCTATTATTTATTTATTTATTTATTTATTTATTTATTTATTTATTTATTTATTTATTTATTTATTTATTTATTTATTTATTTATTTATTGCACTTTTATACCGCCTATTTCCCAATGGGACTCTAGGTGGTTTACAGTTTCTCTGATGAACTGGTGAGTGTGAGGGCGAAATGACAGAGATGACATGCCCGGCTTGGTGAGAATGGGAGAGAGGAGACAGCAATTGCCTCCAACAAGTCTCAGAACAAAGGCCCAGATCAATGCCTGACTGGAAGAAGTCCAGAACCTATAATACAGGAATGGGCAGAGTGCAATAGTGTCTGTAACAACATAAAAGACCTTCAAAGTGAGCTTGTAAACTCTGATGGTCGACTACAGGACAAGCGCAAGGTTTGCTTGTGTACAAAATAATCTGAAACAGGATACACAAAGCATTCAGACTCTTTGTAGCTAAGGTAGAGTGTATGCACTCTGGGTCCAGATAAGTAAGAGGGCTTTGAGATAGTAGGTGAGGATATCTCAGAAGACACCACCAACTGTCAACTATAAGGGCAATAATCTCAGAAACCAGGCTGTCACGAACAGTCTATCAAGACCAGGTAGGATTGTTGTAGCTGTAGCTTTCTGAGCATCATCAGAGGAATGGGACAGAATTCATAACAGAGCCTAAAGGAGTTCAAAGCATCACATGCATCTACATAGGGAGTGAAGAAACCATTCTGGCTGGGAGGTAATTATTTTTCTTTAGTCTCTGAAACTAAGAGATAACTAGATAAAGCTCAAGGATGAAACAGACACGTCAAGCAGCAGTCTGAAGGCATCACTGAAGCATCTCAACAATGACCCAACTAAAAGCTGTACTCATGCCAACATTTCAGCGAATCAAATGGCGCATCAACTCTGCATAAACAGAAGATCTTTCACTATAGGAACTGAAATATAAAATAAACTTCGAATAAACAAACATCTGGAGATAAGTGATCTTACAAGGCTATACAGCTCAGGAAATTGGAAAATGCAATTTGTAGCTGAAACAAGGGCAAGGGCTGAACGAACAGGCAATTTCATATCTGTATCTATGCCCTCCATGTTCCTCAACATATACAATGGAAAACTTGATGTCAGCCCCTCCAAATATTCTTGATGTTACTCATTATTGACAGGTTTATTGATTGTACTTTCATGCTTCCAACATGAATGAGAAGAAGAACAATTATTTGGTGTGTAGGAGTTATTCATATTCCTTCTTCTGAAGACCAAATCCTGGGATAGGAGAAGAAGCAAAAAGTGGAAAATATATATATGATTATTTGTTTTGCATTTAAAACAGAACGATCAGGGGAGAAGAAAATAATAGTAAGTAGACTGAAGAAGACCTAAGGCAGGGGAAGAACAAAGATGGCAGCCTTGGCATCTAGTCCAGTAGCATCTCAATTACAGCAGGTGATAGTTGGTCTTCTCTGAGCAGCAATGGGAGTTAATCCATTCAGGGATCTCTCCTTGGCTGAAAATAGCAAATTACAGAAGAAAAGCATTCAAGTCACATGAGGCTGCAGTCTGCAGTGGCTCAGCTCTAAAATTTGCTGCATTTAATGCTACGTGTTATCCAGTCCTCCTAACACAAATGGAAATTTCTATGAAGCAAATCTGCAGTTTTGCAACTGTATTTTTCCTAGACTGTGATACTATTTTTGTCACATTGCACTGAAACAAGTATCAGATAGACTGCAGAATGAAGAAAACATGCTGTACCACAATTCTATAGAATGGTTTTATGTAAACATACATACTGGAAGAATGAAGGAACGTCCTGATGCACAATTAAGCAACATGTGTGTTTTAAAGCAGCACCACTTTACTTTTATTCAAGTAAGCATTTTTCTGACTTATTCAATGGCTGCATTATGGTACTGTAACCAAAATACTTCTGCTCTTTCCTTACAATAATTAACTTGATAAATGTGTGCTCTGACGACATGGGATACCTTTGTCTCACGACCCATCATGTATTCAAATAACACCTTCCTAAGGTATTCAAATTCAGTTGGTTCCCCGAAGAGAGAGACTTCTGAGTGACACAAATTTCCATCTGCATAAGAAAAGAACCAGCATTTTATGTAGGTATCTTTTTATATGAAAATAAACAATCAGACTAAAACACAATCATGCTGCACAATACACTCATTCAAGCGGAACAAATTGCAACTAACATAAGGAATGCTGATTACTATTAAATGCATATAAATAAAATTGTTTTATGAATAAATAAACAAAATCTTGCTATTTTTATAGGATACTTGAAAATCTAATACTAATACTAAGCAGTTGGTGCTTAATATGTATCATGCTTTTTCTGTGAAATAAATAAATGAAAACATTGCAAGAAGATGGATGATGGCCATCTAAACAATTTCCTGTTGACACAGCTTATCTCACATAACTGATTAACTGCATCATGCTCCGTAACACATTTGGAAGCTTTTCTCTCATATACCTGACATGCCCTTTCTAACAGTAAAAGTACCTGACGAACCCCTGGTAATGACTGGAAGCTGCTTAGGAACTTTAATATTGTAAAAGAAAAGGACGGAATGAACATAAAGTAAAATGACTCCTTTATTAACCTCTCCAAAGGCACTGGGAATGGGACTTAACATGAGCTCAATCCTGCCATGCGTATAGTATCTTCTGTTTTGGACTACATGGCCACATATTTGCCATGAGCCATGGAAACTGAGCAGTGTTCCCGATGGATATGAGTCAGGCCACAAAACATCCTAAATTTTCCAAATTATTATTTTCTATTGGCTGGACTTAAATCAGTTGTTCTGAACCTCCCCCCCCCGCCGCCGCCGCCGCCGCCATGGCCCTTTTAGGAGCTCTTCTCGGGTTCTAGCCCCCCTCCAAAAAAAAACAAGGAAAGCCTTCAGTTGTGTGCAAACAAGGTTACAACACTAAAAGATGAATCTGTGGCCCCCATCAAGTCTGACAGCATCCCCCAAGGGGCTGATGTGCCTCTTCTCCATTGAGAGTGGCTGACCCTGACACTTATGTTTTGTTGAAACCCAGCGTTAAGAGTGTGATTTTCAGTCTAGCCAACAGCTTGTCCACAAATCCCTTGTGCTTTTTAGAACTCATTGCCCTGTCTACCTTGGACTAGGTTGCCTGCCTCACATATCTTGTTGTTGCTTATGAAACTTGACTCTTTGCTGTTTTGAAAAAACTCATGGATCTGAAACCTAGTAGCTTGGAGGTCCACAGCTCATGGGATCCTGACATCTTCTCAGTGCACTTTGTACTAGTGTATGTATTTTCATGTCAAATGTGTAACAACAAATGTTTAGAAATATTTGGAATATAGTGTATTAAACTACCAGACTTTGTATTAACTTTTCCAGGACATGTGTCTTGATCTTATTTAGGTTTCATAGGCAGTGCATCATTTCATAGACACTACATCATTCCCCATGACAACTTATATTATTAAATGTTTTTTTAATAAAAATAGAAAATCGAAGCATTCTAACCATATCTATTAGGCTTTCTTCCAAACAAAGGTAAGGTCAAGGGGCAAATGTCTGTATTCTTGTAGGTTTCAGTCTTATTTTTCTATCCAAACTTGCTTACAACATAGAGTATTTTTTAAATGTATAGGAACTGTTACTTATTTTACTTTTACACACAGATTCCTGCTGCCACTGGAAATTTCCAAAGCTACTGAAACTTGAGGCTGATTTAAGCAGAACCATGATCACCCAACCCTATCACATCTATGTTTGTTTTATTGAAAGTCAGACAGGCACAATTACTCCTAAGAGTTTAGGATAGCATCCAAAAATGTTTTCTTTTCTCTAGTCCATTGAGTGCAAACAAGGTTACAACACAAACAGATTAGGGCATTGAGACCGATCTCTACCAAAATTCAAAGTAGATACGTAATCAATATTTTCTGCTGCTAATAGAATTACAAGCACAATTTGTTCCGGAAACTTCCTTGTAAAACAGAACACTCTTATATCAAAGCATATTTTCCCATAAGAAATAAAGGAAGCTCAGATGATTTGTTCTGGGCTCCCACAGACCACATACTATACACACAAAATGCCAAAACTCACAAAAAAAGTTGGCTAGAAGTCCACGTCCACACCATGGTTTTAGGTACCTGGCTGTGGAATGTGCTCTGCTTGGGACTAGTAACTGGATTTTACTCCGTGTTTTTAATGTGACAATAATATTCAATTTTTAGCCCTATACACACTTGGGTAGCTGCCCTAGGACTAGAAATGGGTTGAAAAAATAACAAAAGATGTTGAAAACAAACTACCGTATTTTTGTCTATAAGACGCTGCTGTATATTAGACACTCCCTTTTTAAGACCCCCAACTTAAGAAAATTAATAAATCCTCTTTGAACCCTCCCCCCTTTCACCCCATCCCACCCCATGGTGTTTCCTTTACTTTCTGTGTTCTGAAGACTCCTCTGTGCTTTGTTTTTGTAAGGACCGAACTTTGGTTTTTGCAGGGAAATGTTTGGAGCAACCTAGTAAGAAGTTCATTTTCAGGCAAAAAAGAAGGGTCTTCTGATCCTACAAGAACAAAGCAGAGAGGAGGGCAATCAAGAGTTCCTGGGAAGAAAAGAAAACAAAACAGCAGGGGGAACAGCAGGGGGTGGAGTGAAGAATAAATGAAACAGGAGAATCCAAATGGACTTGGCTGTTTCATTTCTCCTCCACCCACCCTCTGCTGTTTCGCAACCCCTTGCTATTTTGTTTTCTTTTCTTTCCAGGGGCACTTGATTGCCCTCCTCTCTGTTTTGTTCTTGCAGGATTGGATTCTTCTTTTTCATGAAAATGAACTTCTTAATGGGTTGCTACACCCCAAGCGTTTCCTTACAAAAATGAAAGCTCCAGTCCTTGCAAAAACAAAGCAGAGATGAGTCTTCAGAACACAGAAAGGAAGCATCAAGGTCAGTTTGGCTTCTCTCCTACCCCACCTCCACCCCTGGAAAGGCTTACTTCAGTTTATACAATACCCCTTAATTTTTTGTGCTATGATTTTAGAAAAAAATAGCATCATATACATGGGAAAATATGGTAAAGAAAAATATAAAGAAAAATAAACCCCTAACCTGCACTCCCCTTTGAAAACCTTCATGGCTGGTGCAAGAGAGACCTCCCTTCCTCTCTCTCTTCCCTCTGCTTTGGAAGCTGCCTGAGTTGGACCATTCCAGACAAACACCCACAATCCAGCAGGGGGAGGGAGGGAAAGAGAGACATCATTGGCTCACTTGTGATCATCTGACCTGCCCCAGTGCTTGTACTGCAAGACATTGCTTGCCGATCAAGACAAAATTTAAAAAAATGTTTGCTAGTCTTGCAAAACGCTCTTATTCCAAGGTACTATTAAATCAAGGCAATTCCAACATTCCTCTGAAAAATATTCATGTAAATTTGTGTGAGGCACACTTACATGTTACAATCATTTTCTAAGAATGATAAAATTAAACAAAAAAAAAACAAAATGACACAATTAATCCACAAACTGTAATCTTCCTCATCAGGTGAACTGCATTAGTACAGTGCAAAATTACTGCTTTGAACTTGTATCCATATTATGTAAATAGTTGCAATGAACATGACTCAAAACTAAGGATGTGTATGAGCACCAAAATTTGGATTCAAAGTCAGATTTGAAATTACAGCGATTTGAATCTAAATTTAAAAATTTGAAATGTCCTAATATCCAGAACTCCACTACAGTCAATCTGAATACTATAGAGCAGTGGTGTCCAAACTTTGGCCCTCCAGATGTTTTGGACCACAACTCCCACAGTCCTTTGTCATTGGCAATCTATGCTTGGAATTCTGGGAGTTGTGGTCCAAAACATCTGGAGGACCAAAGTTTGGACATCCCTGCTATAGAGTTATTATTTCCTATTTTTTAAAAAAAAAACAAAGGCAAAACACTTTAAAAGGTTTTTTCCTGAGTTCCAGACACCTTCTCCATGATTATGCCAAACAAAAGGCATGCACAACAATTGCCGAGGTATTAGAAAATGACTGTAATGAGCATACTGATTGAACCTTGAACAATGGGAATGGCAGCAGGAAATGCCAGTGGCATTGTGAAAGTAGAGGACAGGTCACACTGGGAAGTGGGCAAATACCCTGGGCAGCAGTGGTAGGCATATTGGAGCATGAAGCACAGCACAGTTGAGTAAGGGAGAACAATCTAGGAGTAGCATTGGAAGACTGAAAGAGGCAGCAGACTGAAGCATGGAAAATAATGCGGTTATCGCCCTATGAAATTCCCTCATTCACTCAGGCTGTCCCCTCATTATGCCCTCCATCATAATGTCCCACTTTTCTCTGCCTAGAGGAGCAACCACACAATCCCAAATCATGGAGTGTCCTTTGCAGTTCCTGCACCCTTTCAAGCAGGTAGAATGTATAAGTCCGTCAAGATGCCACATCCTAGATTAGGTAGTGCAGTGGCAATCCCATTTTTAATTGTCTCAGTGCAACAATTCACCGTCCCAGATGTGGTGAAAATGCCCACCATTTTTCTGGCCCACTCAGTTATATTAGGTATGCATGTTTCTTCCTGCAACGTACCCTGGACTACTTGGTTGAGAGTGTGGGCTATTCACCCCTTTCCTCTTTCTAGCTTGCAGTCCTGCCACCATTTTTGCCCCAATGACAGACCCTGCATTTCAGTAGTTAGATTTCACTGTGCAGCATGTCCCTCAGAGCCTCTTAAATGTTGTGATCCCGCTGTATACTGACTCTGCGTGTTGCTCTATGCCTGGCTGCTCCAGATGCCACTTGTAAAATGTACCACCTATGTCCTGGCCAAATGCTGCTGTTTCCGTTGCCTGACACTCCAATAGAAATGTACCATCACCAGGACGGCAACTGTTAAGAGTGGCTAATTATTATTAAACCTGTGGAAAACAGTAATGAAAGAATGGCTGGCTGCAAGCAACCCTGGTGTTTTATATCTGCAGAAGGACTTTTCCTGCATCTCCCCCAGCTCCCTCTGGGTAGCCTGGGACTTGTTCTTGAGATGTGGGTCTATTTGCTACCTACCACCTCTTACTATTTGCCCATCAACCTCCTTGCTTCCCCTCAATCTCTGCTCCATGATAACTCTTACCCTCCCCAATAAGGAAACCACTTGCCCCAACAGTACCCACCTCACTCGCCAGCAGAAATGCCCTGTGATGATACTTCCATCAGCTCAGTAAGTTACTACTGGAGAGGTACTCTAAGTCCTACCCACACTTAAACACATTTTTACAGTACAGAGACACACAGCCATGCAAGCATCTGTTGCACACATTTGAAAATGCTTCTGGATTATTAACTTCTTGGGATCTCCCGTTTTTGACGACATGTTCCTAACAAAGTTGGACAAGTGCAGAAGGGGGCAAGGTTACAGGCTTCTGAAATAGTGCCCATCTGAGTCCCCTCAGAATCCTTCGCCAATACATCAGATGTGTATGCACTTGAAGAGGAGTCCCCACAACCCATCACTGCTGCTTTGCACAGAAGAGATTTGCTGGGAATAGGAATTGGGGTAAACTCTTCCTTGAAAATGATGGAGCTGCAATGATACGGAAGGCAGTATATGGTGCTCTTTTTCGAGTTCTTTCCCAACCACAAGAAGGAAGGTAGTTGCTAGCAAAGTCCGAGTGCTGTGGCACCATCCTTGTTCTCTGACACATAGGTTCTTTGAGAGAAAAGTACCATATTTTTCTGCGTATACCATGCTACATTATTCCTAAAATCGTGACATCAAAAATTAAGGGTGTGATATACACGGAAGTAAGCCTATTGGGGTGGGTGGGTGGAAGAGAACCCAAACTAACAAGCAAAACCATAGCCTTTTGCTTTCCAATCCAATTTGGAGTAACTAGGACTCCAAATATTAGAAATTATTGTTACTGATATTCAGAACTATCACATTTGGAATCAAATATATTGGCATTATTTGAGGAATTCCAAGTATTTCTGAATGCAAATACAAATCCCTGCTAAAACATGAAGTGTGCCTTTAGTAGTGACTCTAACATAGCATTTTCTCAAAAATACATATCTATGAACAGCATGTGAAAACATGCATAACAGAATAGATAAGGATGAAATCTTTTAAAACAAATCTCAGAAAAGATCCATAATATTGGTTCATGGCAACATTTCTCACTCCATATATGAAAATAGTTTTCAAAACACCTGAAACAGCTATATTTTGCTATACAGTACTCCCCCCCGCCTATCGCAGGGGTTAGGGACCTGACCCAACCTGCGGTAATTGAAAATCCGCAATATGCGGATGCTGGGTCGGATCAGGACTGGGGGCCCCCTCTGGGGCCTCCTACACATACATACCTGAGGCCTGGCGCTGCCCGAATGGGCCTCCGACGGGCTTCCCGGGCCGGTCGGAGGCCCCAGAAGTGGTTTCTGGTGATCCGGAAGTCACTTCCGGTTGACTGGAAAACACTTCTGGGTCCTCCAACATGTCCAGGAAGCCTGTCAGAGGGCAGGACCAGGCCTGGGGTAAGTGCAGGACGCCTCAAACAGGCCCAAGCAACTTACCCCAGGGAGCTTTGCCTTTTATATACTGCGGTCCTGCGATATACCAGGACCACAGTATATGAACTGTGAAATGGCGGGGTACCACTTACAGGAGAGTTTTTAGAGAAAATACATACTCAAAAGATACTTATAGGGTCAGAAATATAGCAAGGTATCATAGAGCAGTTCATTACAGCAGAGCAGACTGGCTGGATAACACTGTTATCAGATGTTAACAGTTATATTGCTGAATCAACCATACATTAAAACCGAAGATTAATTTTGTCCCTATGAATCACCAATTATCTTAAACATGTTTGCAACCTTACCATGGAGTACACTGGGATTTATTTTTAGGTAAATGTGCAGAGGACTGCAGCCTCAATTAGGCTCCCAAGTTTTTTCTTAAGTGTTCTGGTACCCCAGTGTTAAGACACACATTCCTCACCTCTATGAGGAGATTCAACTGTGGTGACAAACATGCTCTTCTCATAGTTTTTCAACCGGTCTTGGAGTGCATTAATCTAAAAATAAAGTGACGGATGACGAGGATGAATCAAACATAACTGAAATGTCTTTGGGGGTGTGATTCAGTAGCGATGCCAGTTAAATGGAAGATACATTTTAAAAACTGCTCAATTACATTCCACCATCACCGCATCACAATTAATGCATCAAAGGTTCATCATCAGTTCCATCTAGATGTATCACGGTAACAGTGATTAATGTGCATTATACACACTGGTTAGTGTTTGAAATGATGGAAGTATTGTTCCCACTAGAGTAAGTTTAGAATTCTAACCTAAGACCAAATACCAAATGAGCTTACCACAAAGGGAAAAATAAAAATAAAAAATAAACCTACATTGTTCTTGATCTAAGAAACCTTGTGATTCATAAAGACTCAACTGTGCATACTAAGAACCAATGTGATATAGTGGTTAGCAGGTTGATTCAGAACAGGGTTCAAATTTCCCCATAAATCTTACCAAATTAGCATTATGTAGTATCTCTAACCCTAACCTACCTCAAAGGACACTTGTGTGGATCCTTTGGAGGAAAGAGTAGAATAAAACTATGGCAATAAATAACCAAACCATCCTTTCCCATAAGGCTTCTCTGTTGACTTCAACAGCTGCAAAAGCTCAATATAAAGAAAGAGATAGAACTTCCCTATTAATTTGCAAGAGTGAGCAATAAAAGAGAGGAGCAACATGTCTATTGTGGGTGTGTATGAATACAGATCAGAAACAAACTATGTAATGAATATAACAGTCCAAAAATCAGTTCAACTCTTATACTTTTCCTGTGAATGCAGGAATGCAGTGAACTTTTTGTTCCGGGAAATTTTTGATAATTTTTCTGTGGCCCTAGCGGGGGGTGGGGGTGGGAGGGGGGAGAATGCGAAAGGGGGTCTGGGGGGGAGGCAAAAGGGGGTGAAAACAAAGGATTGGGGCGTCGGGGTGCCACTCCCCCCACACGGGCGGGGTGGGGGGAACCCGGGCTCCTGGGCAGGCGGGCCCCGCCTCCTCCTGTTGGCGCCCGCTTGCTCCTCCTGCCGCCTCCGCCGTGGGCCTCCTCCTCCGCTGGGGAAAGCGAGCGGGCGCCAGCAGCGCTTTGGCGGAGGATTACGGCAGCGGCGGCAGCAGGAAGCACCCGCCCGGAAGCGCCCTCGCAGCACCGACGAGCCGCCGCCGCCACCTGAAAGCAGCAGCAGCAGCAGCGAGGGCATTGCGGAAGCGGGATGGGGGCGATTGCGGTGGCGGGGCGATTGTGGGGGTGGCTGCTGCTGCAACGCCCCCATCCCCCCCGCCGCCACCCCTCCGCAATTGCCCTCGCTGCTGCTGCTGCTTTGAGGAGGAGGAGGGGACGCTGCCGCCGCCGTGGCTGCTGCTGCTGCTGGTGGTGGTGGAGGGCGAGGAGGAGGAGGGCAGAGGAGGAGGAGGATGCGCCGCCGCCGCCGGTGGGCGGAGGAGGGAGGCGGCAGCTCCTCCTGCGCTCCTCCAGCCTTCCTCCAGCCTTCCTCCTCCACCGGCCGCCCGCGGGATAGAAGAGGAGGAGGAGGAGGGCGGCAGAGGAAAAGGGGAGGAGCCTCCCCGGCGTCCCCAGGCGGCCCGGTGCCGACCGGTCCACGGACCGGCACCGGTCCGCGGACCGGGGGTTGGGGACCACCGCTCTACAGAACCGAGTTTGCTAGTTGTTAGCCAAAGTGATTAAGCAAGTTTGAAACAGCATAAGAATTACTGTTTGAACTTGGCTTTGCAAGCTAAGCCTACATTCAAGGATTTAAATTAAACACCACCACCACCACACAGAGAGACGCACTTTAAAAGTTAAAGGTAGGATGGTGGTGCAAGATATTTTGAAGTAACCTCTTACAGTTATTTCAAATAATTAATATGCTAGTAGAACTGATCGTTTATGTAAAAGATTATGACCTGTTTTTTTAAAAAAAATTCCTTACCTGTTCCCTGAATTCCTGTTCTTTCAATTTTAAATCATTGAGAAGTGTTGTCTTCTGGGCTAGCTGTGCCTGAAACATAGCACAATACAATAGAAACCTGTATTTCAGTATAATACATACATAAAAATATACAGTGAAAGTACTTACCTTGTAAATAATGATGAATTTTTAAACAGCAGAATGATTAGTGTCATTATACTAGTGGAAAAAACACCAAGCAAATCTTACCTGAAGTTCTGCTACAGTTGCCTAGAACAAAGAACATAAAAACAAGTGACAAAATGTCATATCTTTGTTCCTTCGGATAGCAGGGAGCATAATAAAATATTTTCACCTACACATTGCCTTTAAATAATACAAATATCTATTTCTGTGTGTCAAAAGTTTATTGGAAAAAATTCGAGATACTATTGTACGGTACTATCTGCTAAATAAGGTATATTTTTCACCATATAAAAGAAGTTCTGGTGAATGTTCTGTACCAAAACAGTACTGCCATTCCAAAAACACAAACTGGACACTTAGTTGAAACAAACTGAAGTTATAAAGCAACTACAGTACCACCCCTGTATCCGCTGATTTGCCATCTGCAGATTCAGTTATTCGCGGTTGGCAATCAGCAGGTGGTGAGGATGTTGGGATGTTGGGGGCGAAAGCTTTGCCATGCTGCCTGGGTGGAGGATTGGGAAGCACTTTTGCCCCCAGCACCCCACCACTCCTGCTGGGCAGGTTGATGGACCAGGCGGCAGGAGACAGTGCTTTCGTGCCGCCCGGTCCGTCGACCTGCTCAGCGGGAGACGGTTAGTTCTGAAGGAGAAAGCTCCATGCACCCACTCCCGCTGGGCAGGGTGGCGAGGTGCTAGAGATGAAATCTGTGGCTTTCACCCCCAGCATTAAGTCACTCATGCTGGGCAGGTCGGAAGACCTGGTGGCGGGAGAGCACACCTTCACTCCACCCGGTCTGTCCAAAGGTGCAGCAGCACACTGCTTTCTCCCCCAGCACTAACCCACTCCTGCTGGGAAGGTCAGTGAGGTGCCAGAGGCGGAAGCAGGTTGGCGGCCCTTTGCACTGCCCAGCGTTTGGTGGTGTTGAGTGCAAAAGCTTCTGGCCCGGCACCCCACCACTCTTATCGCCACCATCACTCACAGATAACAGTGTTCACTCTAATCTGTGGATTTTGGTATCCACAGGGCCCAGAACTGATCCCCCAGCAGATACAGGGATCCTACTGTACTCAAAAACAGAACCTCCAACACAACAGTAAATTCATGAGTAAACCGTTTCTAGTGTACTTATTCAAAAACACTTTTGCTCTATTTCTATACATTAAAAGCAATGAAGCAAAGACACATGCTTTTGAAGAAAAGAAGGAAGACCTTTTGAGAACAGGAATGGGGAGTGGAGGGGGACAACTAAAAACTGCTAAGCAAAGCAAAGTGTTCTGCTTATATACCACCCCATAGCACCTTGCATTCTCTGAGCGGTTTAACAATTTAATTATGCAGGCTACTTGGAGCCCCTTGAAGCCTATATGTGAGGTGATGTGGCTCTACCCTTTCCAAGGAGATTTCAGAGGCTCTGGATGAGGCTTTGTCCCCCCCCCCCGGAGTTTTCTGTGCAACATCAGGCAAGACCTTGGGGGGGGGGCAGCGAGATGGAGTTGCACTGGTCTATTATGATCCCATCCCTCTTGCCAGATGTCATATTCTCCAGCTACATGTTGAAATAGTGCTGCATGGACAGGGAAAGAAACTATATGTTTAAAGAACCTGTGGTTTGTTTCCATCAGGAAGAAACTGAAGGCCTCACGATAAGCCCACAGTGACTGAGGTAAAAGAAAATTTATTTGCATATAAACCAGTACAACTACTCGCAAGGAAGTATGCCTCATGAAATATAGTTACAGAACTTTCTACAATCTCCCCACAGATGGAACCCACCCATCAGCTGTTGACACTTGGAAGTCATTAGTTAACAATTGGCTTGCCTTATAAGGGCAGGTATGCACACAATACTCATGTCAGAGACAAGAAATAGCAGAATTGCCAGGTTTTGCTTATTACTACTCCAAGATGGCTTGGCAGTTCATTAAAGTCATGACAACGTACATTAATTTACAAAGAAGGTAACAAAGTGACAGAAAATAAAATATCAAATTAAATTTCCCACAACACTAGGGTTTGACTGTCTGTTTGTGAAAGTAGTAGCCTGGGACACAATAGGGATTCTGTTAGAGTACCATTCACTCTGGGGCTTCACAGCCTCTCTTTCTGAGCTACATGTCAGGGTGCTGTCATAGTCTCTTTGTCTTGTGCTAGGGGACATCAACATCCATGCCTAGGCAGCTGTCAGGAATGGCTCAGGACTTCAGAACTTCCATGAAAACCATGGATATGTCCAAAATGGTATCAGTCCCAACCATGTTGCAAAGACACACCTTAGACCTCTGTACATGGGAATATCTTGCTGGGCTGCATGTGGAGGAGCTTTCTGTAGTCCCATCATCACTGACAGTCCATTATCTGGTGAGGGATTGGACTCACAGGAACTCAGCTTTTGTGGTAGTGCAGGACTGATTAAGATGGTCTGCCCCAGAAGGCTGATGGAGCCAAATAGTTTCCTGACAGCTTTTGGGGAGTTTCCTATCACCTTGGCAGGTGTTACCCTTGGTTGATCTCTGGAGTAGAAAAATGGCAAACGCTTTCCACAGGATTGCTCCTAAAGTCTCTCCCACAAAGTAGAGCTAAAGTGGCTACCCAGTTCAACATGGAACTAGTGATGATGAAATGAGGGGAATGTAGACATGTGCAACCGTCGTGTAAAATTTAGAGTGAATCTGACCAAACATGTGCTAGGGCCTATTGGAAGGCCAATTCCATGGAAGTGGTGGTGGTAAAGAAGTTATTCTTTTCTGCCACCATTGTGTCCGCAGAGATTTGTCCAACAGAACTTTGTCAAGTGGTCAAGGGCCTATCATGGCCCAAAGGAAAAGAATATAGACCACACTGTAGTTTGCTGTGGAGACTTTACATAACATGTTACAGGCAAAATTTCTCAAAAACACTTGGGTTACCAAAGGCTGAGAACCACTGCTGTGGGTCCAGTGAATGCAACTATGGCCACGCTCTGTCCTGTCTAATAGATGAGTCTCAGCTTCTGCAGCCTGAGGAGGTGGGCACAATCCTTGGAGATGTGAAGGCTACCTGTTTTGCAATGACTCCAGTCCTTCCTGAAGGAGAGAACCCAAGAAGGGCTGCCGGGGAAATCCTCTTTGATACCCTGGCTGTTGGCCTGTAGGGTTGCCCAGGGTTCTGCTTTGTCTCCTATGTTACTCAACATCTACATGAAACTGCTGGGAGAGGATATCTGTAGTTTTGATGTTCAGTGTCATCAGTACAGTGGTACCTTGTATAACGTAACTAATTCGTTCCAAATGAAATTACGTTATACAAATTTTCCGTTGTACGAATTGTAATTTCCCATAGCAATGCATTGAAAAGAGATTTAATCCGTTCCAATGCATAGCCAAGACCAGGGCTGTCCAGCTTTGATGTCCTACCTCAGGGCTGTCCAAGGGGGGGCAGGCTCCGGAGGGCTGTCCAAGGGGGGGGCAGCCTCCGCCCTTTTGCAAGGAGGAAAGAGAGGCCGCACTGGATGGCGATGGGGGTGGGAGAAAAGCAATCATGCAATTGTGGGGGGGCCCACCAAGGTTTCTTTTTGTAAGAATTCTGGTGCAGCCTGGAGTAAGCAACTGCGGAATTCATGGCTCGCTTCCTCTCCTCCTTTGCCCGGTCCATCCCCCCTCCCCAATCGCTCACAGCCCCACCAGTTCTCCCGCGGGTCTGCTGGCTGCTGCTACTAGGCAGCCACTGGGAGGGAACGAGCGGGGAGGGGGAGGAGATGGAGGAGGTGCCACAAAGCCCTGGGAGGCAGGGAACCCGTGTGTGCGTGCGCGCTGCTGCTGTTGCTCCTGGTGCAGCTCCCCACGCCTCTTCCTGCTTCTTCTTGTCTCTTTTGGGCTCAGCATGCAGTTGTTGGACGCCCCCCTCCGATGCGGATCCCCGCTGTCGCCCCAAGGGATCTAGTGTGGGTGTGTTTGTGTGAGTGTGCTTGCACTCTCTCTTGTTCCTTTGCCTTGCTGGGCAGAAGAAGTTTTACACCTGGGACCGGCAGGCGCTCACTTGCTTCCCTGCTCTCTCTCTCTCTCTCTCTCTCTCTCTCTCTCTCTCTCTCTCTCTCTCTCTCGAGGAACAGCGAGTTGAAGTCTGTGGAGCACAGGCTCCAACTCATGAATGAGGGGCGGGGAGAGAGACAAAGGAGGAAGGGACAGCAGAGGCGTTTCTGCTGCTGCTGCTGCTGCTCAGGGGGAAAGCCTGCAGGACTGAGCAACAGCAGCAGCAGCCAGAGACACAGGCTCTGCGAACGGGCCAACTGCGCCGCCCGCCCTGGGCACGTTCCACCACCTCCTCTGCTGGCGCCAGCTCCAGGAGCACTGATCCACAGCACCATCAGGTGGCCTCAGCTCGGGAGGAGATGAGGTGCAGTTGTGGGGAGGGGGAAGAGAAAGATAGACGGAAAGGGGGAAGGAAAATAGAGGAGCGGCCATCCCTGAGCAAGCTTTGTTGTGGGTGCCCAGCCAAGCCGAGCGGGCTGACCTAGCGCTTCTCCTCCTTCCCCGCCAAAGCCACCGCTGCTGTGGGTGCCCAGCCGGGCTCAGCGGGCTGGCCTGGGCCTCCTCCTCCTCCTCCTCCTCCATGGCCAGCTTGCATCTTCGGTTAAGAGCCCCAGAGACTGCCTGCTCCCGTGTTGGAGCGGGGGGGGAGGGGAGTGGTGATGGAAATTTTGTACGGATTTTCCGTTATACGAGCTGTACATTATACAAGGGTCCACTGTATGTGATGACACCAGCTCTCTCTCTCCTTGCTATTTATCTTTCCTTGCTATCTAAATTCAAGGAAGCTGATTTGGCTCTTGATCAGTAATGGAATGGATGAAGGTGAATATAATGAAACTTGATCCAGGTAAGACAGAGATGCTGCTGTTCATTTGCAAAGCAGATCTGGGAATAGGGATGCAGCCTGTGCTGGTTGGGGTTACACTCCCTATGAAAAGTCAGGAGGGCAATTTGGGGGTACTCCTGGATTTGTCTCCTGGCCTGGATGCCCAGATTCTAGCAGTGCATTTGCACAACTACTACTACTTCACCAGCTGCACCAGTTCCTGGAGAGGTCTAACCTGGCTGAACCTTAGTGACAGCTGACTTACTGTAACACACAATATGTGGGGCTACCTCTGGATAGTGTCTGGAAACTTCAGTAGGTTCCAAATGCAGCAGGTTGACTGCTGACTGGTTCTGGTTACAGTGCAGTGACCACTTTTGTTTGGGTCACAATGGAACCCACGAGGGAGGAAACGTGCACTCGAGGGACACAGCCCTGCCTCGCAGGTCTGAAACTTAGAGGGGACATTGCTCAGGTAGCATGTCTCCCATTATAAGTCTGCTTGGGTGTTAACGATACTTAAGAGAGGCCTTTCTCTCATTCCCACCACCTTCACCAATATATTTCATGGGAACACAGGAGATGGTCTCCTCTGTTGCTACTTTCAGACTTTAGAACTCCTTCCTATAGAAGGTCAGACTGGCCCCAACTTTACTATCCCTGTGCAAGCAGGCAAATGCCTCTCTCTTCAGATACGCTTTTGCTCAGTGATTGGCTGCCTGAACAGGGATTTTAAAAGGAATGTTGTGCCTTATTGCTTTTAATGTGTTGTTAGTGTTGCTTTGTTAATTATTTCTTAGAGTGACACTTATTTGTTTTTAGGATTCGTATACTTATTTTTTTTAGCTTTATTGTCTTTTAATGATGTAAGGTTCCTTGGGTCCTTTTTAAGTAGAAAGGCATCATAAAAATATTCTAAATAAATGAATAAATAGATATCTACATCTGAATTCCATACTCAGTTTGCATGCCTTCACCCAACTTAAATTAATAAGGAATTCATCTGGGTATGCAACACGTGGCTTTAAAGGTTTCAGGTCAGACAAAGCACCAGCGATAACACCCCAACCCCCAATTGTTTGTTTTTAAATGTACCAGATGCTTCTTTGCTTGTGCTCTCTAGAGCAGCGGTTCTCAAATTGGGTGCCGCGGCAATAATATTTAATTAACTAAACTTCCCATAAACATAAAGGAAATAATGAAAAATTCATCCAAACAGTTTCATTCACAGCATTAAAGTCAACTGAGCATTAAATTTACACTGTTTTCCCTTTTTCCCCTAAGTATTCAAACCACTTTAAGGGTAGCTGTGTCAAGATTTTTTTTAAGCCCAAAGCTGCCGTAGCAAAAAAAGTTTGAGAACCACTGCTCTAGATGACACTATGGCAAATTCTGATAGGATTTGAAGCACCCCTGACCCCAATGCTCTTTGTTTTATTTAATTTTTTATGCATTTGTCTGATTTATTTATTTATATACCACCAAGATATTTTGCTACTAGAGGGTGTAAGGAAGCAGTCTCAGTTTATGAAAAATCCCGTTAGGGAAGGGGGGGGATAGGAACAGGAGTGGTCCTCCCAAGTCCAGAGATTGGTATGCAAGCCCCTCTAACATCTAGTCTAAAGATTGCACATTCCAATATACATGAAGAGCTACAATGTAAAAATCATTTTCTAAAGAACTAGTTCCCTTATGACAAAACCCTTTGAAAACTCTACATATCCTTCTAATAAGTGTGTTCTAAATAATGTATATAATATTTGAAAAGGTAAATTCAATCTTTTCTAATTTATAGTCATGTGAAATTCAAGCAAAGTGTTTCATTCATTGTTTAGTGAATATATATGTTCACCTATCAAAAATGTCTCACACGCTGTTTTCTGAGTTGGGCATCTAGAGGCCTTGTCTTCATTGACAAACATTCTGAAAAATGTTCTGACCTCAAAAGAATCTCACATTAAAGCTACCTACATTTTCCTCCCAACTCAATTAGCTGTTGATATAAAATGAGGACTGACAATACAGTAGGTTCCCTGCATCTGTGGGGACTGGTTCTGGGCAGCTCCGCAGATAGTGAAATCCGCGGATAACAGAAAACACCTTGTTGGTACCCAAAAATCAAATGGGCTGATTCCCACTGGTCTGCCTTCGCCACCACAGCTGCTCTAGGTTGTGGGGCTGCGGAGTCACAACTGCCTCCAACACAGCAGCTGCCTCCTCACCTCACGTCTTCTGCCATGACAGAGTTGGAAGCGGAGGCTCTGTCTTGAGTGGAGGTGGCGTCAGCACTGCTATGGGAGAGCTCTTCAGCCAACAACCCCCTTCCCGGTGCTCCTTTCCCTTCCCCAGGTAAAAAGCGAGGGCGCCTCTGAGCTTCTCCAGGGTGGAGAGTGGCAGTGGAATCCCCTCCCTCTGTCTCCTGGTCTGGGTGGCCGAGACGAAGGGTCTCCTCCCTTCCAGCAGCTGCCTGCGGGTGGCCGCGGGGCTGTCCCTTCACACAGATCCGTCCCAGAGGCCAAAGAGGGGAGAGCCCAGTCCCGGATTTGCACGCACCCTCTTGGCCGCTCCGTTGTGCCACCCACCCTTCATGCTCTTTGTGCTACCCAGGCCACCTCTTCCTCTTTGTTGTGCTTACTTGAGGAAGAAGCAGAGGAAGAAACTGTGATACGCCTTCCCGCCCAGCACCAGCACCAACCCCCAGG
The DNA here is from genome assembly GCA_029282475.1 of Phrynocephalus forsythii. NCBI lineage: Eukaryota > Metazoa > Chordata > Lepidosauria > Squamata > Agamidae > Phrynocephalus > Phrynocephalus forsythii. The sequence goes on along the minus strand of JAPFRF010000009.1, from coordinate 55,309,790 downwards.
TAGCAGAGGCGCTCTGAGGATCTCCACCACCCCCTGGTGAATGCCATCATGGTGCTGCGTCCCTTTGCTGCCGCCCTTATGGCAGGAGGGCAAGGGCGTGGGGGGCTGCCTTTGAACCATGCCCACTGCAACCACCTCTGCTAGGGCATGCTGCGGCCCTGGCATCTCCTTCCTCATTGCTGCCATTTCCTTAACACGGGAAGCCACAAAGAGGCTCTCAAAGAGCAAGGCCTACCTGAGGAGGGGGAGGGGAGAGGGAGAGGGAGAGAAACCAGGAGAGACTTGCATGGCACAGCCGGCAGGGTAGCAGCAAGGCAACAGATGCCTCATGGCCACCTGGTTTGCTACCCAATTATTTTTTATATATTTCCCCCTCAATCCGTGGATAAGTGAATCAACGGATAATGAATCAGTGGATACGGGAGTCCTACTGTACTTCACTTTCTGAAATTCCCCAACTTTGGAACAGAGGCACAGAATTGAAACCCTTTCATTTTAGAACACAAGGTTAAAATTACAAGAATCACAGAATATTTATCTTAAAATATGTAAAAAATTGTTTCTCAGCTTACTTCACTACTGTTCCAGCTTTCTTCATCTGCCAATCTTTGTTTATATTCCTCTTGCAATTTCTCCAACTGTTTTTCCAGTTCATTTACTCTTTCTGTCATTTCTTCTTCTCGAGTCTTCAGAACAACATGTTAAAATTTGTTAAGTTTAAATGGCAAATTTTGGCTACCATTTAGCTCTCACCAGTTCAAATATTTTTAATAGAGATGCATCACACACTTTAATGTCCAACTATTAAAATACTAAAACAAAAATGGATCACTATGAAAAACTAAATAATGCATGGAAAAGAGAAGTAAATCAGATAATACAATTCCACTACTTTACTGTACATCACCACAGAGAAAACACTAATATTCTAGTCATAGAACCAGTTCTAATTATTTTTTAAAAAAAGAAAAATATCAACATTATAAAAACCATCAAGCAAAACTATATATTTTTAATTGTACTTTGGCATTAAATACTACCTATACCACCTATATAATAGGTGCAGATTAGGTAGATTAGTGGATCTCAACTTTAGTTAAGCCAGGTGCCTCTTGGACTGCAACTCCCAGAAACCTAGCCAGCAAAGCTGGTGGTGAAGGCTTCTGGGAATTGCAGTCCAGGAACAACTGGATTACCCAAGGTTGAGACTTGGAAACCACAGAGACAGATCAGGACAGATTACATTATTTGGGCAAATTTTAGCTATAGGCAACACTAGAAATAATAGTAATAGCATCAGCAACAGTAATAAACAAAAATATTGTTTTAAAATTAAACTGAATCAAATTAGAATAGAAAGATGTCATAAAAACAATGCTTCAACTTTACAAAAATATTAAACTGCTTATTTCACATTAAGTTGTATATGTGAAGCAAAACAAAACTTACAGTGACAAATGCAAATGCAGTGACAAATGTTAGTATAATATTTACCTTTTATTTATTAAAATATGCCAGCCTGCCCAGTAATCAGTTCATTTTAGGAACGGTATAGCCAGTGCAAACATTTTACAATTATCTGAACTAATTTTTTAAATTTAAAATTATTAAAATAAAATACACAAAAGACTTAAAACATCTGTAAGTTGAGTCATGGCAACTGGACTTCTTTTCTTGAGAGACTGAAATGTTTTGCTGCTCATCCAAATAGCTTCATCTAGGAAAGCTAGTTGTGAGTCCTCCCTGTTATACAGTAGTTCACTTTGACCTCATGTCACCCTGGCATGAAATAGGCTCATAAGACGAACAACGTCCTGAATAGGCTAAATACTATATTTTTCGCTCTATAAGACACACATGACAATAAGACACACCTAGTTTTTAGAGGAGGAAAACAAGAAAAAATGTTTAGCCTAAGGTTTCATGGCCAGGGAATCTTGGCTGCAAAAGGGGAGATTTGCAAACAAGGTGACTAGAACTGTGGGATGCAAGCTGAAAAAGGGAGGCTTGTAAACAAGGTGATTGGGACTGGGGAATCCAGGCTCCAGAAGGGGATGGCAGAGGATCTGTGGCGGAGACCTCTTTGCAAATGAGGTGATTTTTGACTGAGGAATCTTGGCTGCAGAAAGGGAGGGGTGGGGAGAGGCTCCCTGGAGGAGATGCTAATGAGGTGATTGGAACTGGGCTGCAGCAGGGGACAGGACAGGCTCCATGGAAGCCTCTTTGCAAAAAGTGATTAAAACAGTGGAATCCGGGCTGCATCAAGGGATGAGAGAGGCTCCGTGCAGGTGACTTCTCTCTAAAGGAAAATCTGCTATAAAGGTAGCAGAGACTACTATTCACTCTATAAGAAGCACAGACATTTCCCCTTACTTTTGGGAGGTGGGAAAAGTGCATCTTACAGAGCAAAAAATATGGTAGGTGGACAATAGGCTCACTAGGTGGACATTGGCCCAGCCATAAAGTATGAGTCGTTAGTTGGTGGAGGTGTGAAATATTCTTCGATTTGTCTGGGGATTGTTAAAATGGCCCTGTGATAAGTCGCAGACAGATTGTGCCTGAGCCCCCCCACCTCTGCTGACAGACTGACAAAGCTGTTTGGATAAGCAGCGAAGTGTTTCAATCTCCCAAGAAAAGAAGTCCAGTTGCCATGACTCAACTTACAAAAACTCACCTGGATGACTAAGAATCTTCACTGACACAGATTTAAAGCAGTATGACAGTTCCCAGAATGATTATTTATAATATATACACAAAATACATTAACCAATAAATCATGAACTCTATTACAAGCTAGGAAAGATATTGTTTTAATCAAAAATACATTTTTAAATCAAGATACATTTAATGTCTAAATTCTCACCAGTGAACAAATAAACAACATGTTCAATTTGCAAATACTGCATACAGAAGTAAAAGAATGACAAAATAAGAGTGCTACATTTCATTCTGCCTCTTGGTAGCCAAAATATTTGCTATGAAACACATACCTCTAGTATTTCTTCATACTTTTTTACTGTTCTTTGTAGATCATCATCTTTTTCTAGAATTTTTTTATGCAGCTGAGTTATCTCTGCATGGTGACTTTCTATCAGTTCAGATTCAACCTCCTGGGCTTTACCTGTTTAGAGATCATCGGCTGTATTAATATTGCACGTGACTATGTTATTTTACATCTATAGCAGCAAGGCATTCATTCATTCAATTTCTATCCCATCCCATTGGCCATATGGCCACTCTGGGTGGCTAACAACAATAAACAAAAACCTCAATGTCATAAAATTAAACACAACACACATAACATAAACAACATAGATTTCAAGCAGTTATAGTTATAAAAAAACTCATGAGAAAAATTACATTAAAATGAAAACATTACATGCTAAAATGAAATGGCGGGGTAGATACAGAAGTTTTTGCTGTGTTTCTACTGCTAAGTCAATAGTGGCTCTGGAAAATCCTGCCTATAAAGCCAAGTTTTTAGACCAGAAAAAACCCTTAAAGAGCCAAAGTAACAAAAAACAAAGCAATCCACCAACATCTTGTTAAATTTCAAAATACCAACATGTATCATATTTTTCTGTGTATAAGATGATATTTTTGTCTAAAATCATTAGACTAAAAATTGAGAACCTTATACACAGTGGGTGGACGTGCCTTCTGGATTTTGGCTAATATGCTTCACACTTTTTTAGAAGAGGTGCACCTCAAGTGATGGAAGATGTCTGTCATACTGTGCAGTTCTCCTTTACTACACACCTTATCTCACTTACTTTGAAATTCCTACTATTTTTATTTATTATTTATTAAGCTTATATACTGCCCGTCTTCCCGGAGGAACTCCGGGCGGTTTACAACAAACGGTATAACAAAATAACAATTAAAATAACACGGAATTAGCCAAATAACAAAGCAATAAAAACCAAAGTTGCAGATGGCAGGGCAGGAAGAAAAGAAGAAAAAAAGAAAAGAAAAAACAACAACACTTTAATTAAGTCAACCAAACGCCTCCCGGAAGAGGAGAGTTTTCAAAGTTTTCCGGAAGACTGGAAGGGACTCTGCTAGGCGCACTTCTGTTGGAAGATGGTTCCACACGGTGGGGCCAGCCACAGAGAAGGCTCGGGTACGGGTGGATGTTCTCCGAGACTCCCTGGGCGTGGCCACACGCAGCATGTGCGCCCGCGACAACCTAGTCGGACGGGCCGATGTTGACCGCTGGTCGATCTGCTCTGTCAGGTAGTCAGGTCCTAAGCCATGGAGGATTTTGTAAATCAAAACCAGGACCTTGAATCTGATTCGGGCCACAACGGGCAGCCAATGCAGGCGGGCCAGAACTGGGGTGATGTGGTCAAACCGACGCACACCCGCCACCAGTCTGGCTGCCGCATTTTGAACCCGCTGCAGTCGCCGAAGAAGAGTCAAGGGCAACCCCATGTAGAACGTGTTACAGTAGTCCAGTCTCGAGATCACCAGCGCTTGCACCACAGTTCTGAGGGAATCCCCATCTAGGTATGGACAAATCTGGGCAATTTGATGGAGATGAAAAAAGGCAGCCCTGGACACAGAGGCCACCTGGGCTTCCATGGTGAGCGCCGGGTCCAGGACTACGCCCAGATTCCGGATGGTGTCCAAAGGCCGGAGGGAAACGCCCTCCAAGGTGGGAAAAGGGCCTCCATAGCTAGATGGGGAAGCCCCAAAGAACATAACCTCGGTCTTGTCGGGATTGAGTTTGAGCCTGTTAGCCCTAGTCCATTCCATGACCGCGCCCAGGCACTGATCGAGGGTCTGGACAGCCTCATCTGCAGCGGTGGAAAAGGAGACATAGAGCTGCGTGTCATCAGCATACTGATGACAGCAGACTCCATGCCTCATAATGACCTCAGCCAGCGGCCTAATATAGATGTTGAACAGCATGGGAGAGAGAGACGACCCCTGTGGGACCCCACAAGGGAGTATCCAAGGGGCAGAAAGGTCGCTGGGGATGGCCCCCGAGGAAGGACCAGAGCCAACTGTGAACAGTGCCCCCGATCCCAACCTCAGAAAGCCTGTCCAGCAGGATACCGTGGTCGATACTAGGGATACTATAACTCAGTTCAGACTTTAAGGCACAAAACTTTACAACTATTATTAGTCTGCTGAAAGCTCACTTCTATACTGGGTCTCCTTTGAGCCATTTTCCCAAGACAGGTGAGAATACCCATAAGCAAAGACAAAACACACACACACACACACACACACACACACACACACACACACACACACACACAAAAACACACACACACACACACACACACACACAAAGAACAAGGGAACCTAAATAAGGTAACATCCCTTGAATACAAAAACCTGACTACTTAAATTGGCTTAAATTTAGAAGTCAATAGGAAACAAGGTCTGCTCCTTACAGCCTTTGAAAAGCCAACTGAGAGGTCAGAAATCTATTGATCAATATGGGATGGAACAGGGGTTGTTAGAAAAGGAGGAACAGCTCAAGCCCAGGCAGATATCCATCTTAGTTTGGGATATTTTTCTTCTCCATCTGGGGCTTCTCTAACATTTCCTATGCACTAGAAGTTTCCTTTATTTTAGATAACATGAGTTGATCTTTGCACTATTGCACACAATAAGAGAGAGAGAGAATTTATGAAGAGACGCAGTATTACCTCTAGCTCCTAAACTGCTTTTTAGCCTGGCCCTAAATAAAACATACACAAAACCTGACATTCAAATCTACAGCTGCTGTTTCACTAACCTTTCTCCAGTCATAAAAAAAAATAGATCAGATGTTTGGATTTAAAAGATAGCCTTTTAAATTCTATACAGCATTTTGTTCCAACTCACCAATGGTTTCTTTTACAGCCATTTCTAATTCCTGGTCCTTTTGTGCCAGCTGGGTATTAAACTCCCTCATTAACTGCTTTAATGTGGAGTTATGCTTCAATTCAATATCCTCCTGCTCATACCTAAAGAGACATAAACCAAAAGAAGATTTTTTTTTAAAAGGGCAAATAAGGAAAAGCTCAAAAATCTCGACTTCCTACTAAATTATTAGAAATACTGAACAAAATATTCTAAAATGATGGCACTGACAAGAGATGGCTGTGCTCAGACATCAAGGTCTGAGTAACAGAGTAAACTTTGTTACTTAAGACATTTCCTTGCTTGTTTGCTCCAAAACAGAAAAGACAAGGACAAAGACACAAACAAAAAACTCACTGTTCTCCCTGCCTATTATGTTGACCATCCAAACCAGGCCAATAGCAATCTTCCATAATGTTTCTTATGATTTTGAAAATGTTTAGGTGATGCTAATAATATAAAATGGCAAGTTTATACTGCCTGTTATTGGGATAAACATAGTCACACAATTTCACAAATTACTTAGGTGGCTAACGTCATTTTTAAAACTTCAAAATTAAGTGAACAATGGAAAACTTACTTTAGTTTTTGTTCCATTTCTTCTAAAGATTCTTTCTTCATTATCTCTAATTCCTGCTGATGCTCCTTCCTCAAAGTCCGCAAATCTTTCTGCAGCCTGTTCAGATCTTTTTGGTATTTCTGCTTTTCCCGCTCAGTCTCTTCCAGTTTAGCCTGCATACCATTTTGCTGAGTGTGCAAATCATCAAGTTCTTTCTGAAGCTCAAGGACTAATGTAGTCTTTTCTTCTATGCATTCCTCCAAAGATTTTACAAGGCTACTTCTTTCATCTAGCTGTTGCTGGAGTCCTTGCAATTGTTCATCATATTTTGAAACCATTGCTCTTATTTCAGCTCTGTACATTTCCTTCTCTTTTATCAAGTCCTCATCAGTACTGCTTATCTTTTGCTTCAAAGATACTCCTTCTTGCTCCTTTTCCTGCAGCTTTTCTTTCAAGTCTTTAATCGTATTCTTCATGCTTTGCTGTTCTTGTTCTTTGGCTTTTAATTCTCTTCTGATGTCTGCTATGTCATTATCACACTTCATGTGTTGTTCAAGCAGGGAAGCATGTTTCTTTATTTGCTCCTCAAGTTCTTGATCCAGCTTTTCAATTGTGATCTTGTCTTCTTGTTGTCTCTTAAGGAGTTCTTGTTGATTCTGCATTTCTTGTTCTGAAATATCCCTCCCTTTTTGCTGCTCATCATATTTCTTTAGCAGTGCCTCCTTTTCCAATATATCCTTCTGTAAAGCATTGATTTTCAATTCATAGATCTGTTGCATGTTCTCCAGTGCATGACATTTGTCCTTCTCTGCAGAAATGCTTATGTTTTCCAATTTCTCTTTCTCTTTTTCTAAATCAGAACCTATTAATCTATTTTTTTCTTCTAGAGCCTTAATCTTATTTTCTTCTTCTTTCAATTTTTGCTCTAATTGCTTTTCCATGTCTTGCCTACACTGTTGTTCCCTTTCTTCCATTTGAGAAATCAAATGATTTCTAACAGAAGCAAGTTTTTGTTCAGCCTTTTTTTTCAGGTCTGCTATTTTTGCCGTGGTTTCTGAAACAAGTTTTTCTTCTAATGCCTTCAATTCTCCATCTTTGTTTTTCAGAAGAGTAATGTTTGTTTCTTCATATTCTTTTAATTTTTCCTTGAAGTCAACTTCCATAGTTTGCATTTGCTTTTCAAAAATTAGTAATTTTTGTTCCATCTCCTTTAACCTGTTATCCTTTTCCATGATTGTTATCTGAGCCTCTTTGAGTTTTTCTGCCTGTTCTTTTTTCTCATTGTCCAACTCATTGTACTTTTTGAGTTCATCCATTAAAATATCATTTTCTGCTGTTTTCCGAGCAATGTGTTCTTCCAGTTCAACAATTCTTGCTGCATTGATTTTTAATTCAGCAGTCAAATCAGATTCTTGTTTGTCCTTTGTTATTTGCCTTTGTTCTATTAAACTTTTCAAATGTTCCAATTGCTTGCTTTGTTCATCACATTCCTCCTTCATTCTATTCAATTCCTCTTCTTTTTCACAAGCTTGACTATGACTCAATTCAATTTTATTCTGTAATTCCTTAATAGTATTATGGTTCTGTGTAAATCTTATCTGGGCTTTTTTCTTCCATTCTGACATTTTATTCATCCAGTGATCTACCTGTTCAAAAGCAGCTGCTTTTTCTTGGCTCAGTGTTTCAACTCTGCAAGACAATTCCTGTACCTCATTCAATAATTGCCCTTGATTCTCTTTGTGTTGGTTGTTTAATAATGTTGTTGCAGCATCTTTTTCCAATAGACTGTTTTCAAGCCTGGCATTCAATTCACTGACAAGTCTATTAAGATCTGTGTTCTCTGATTTCTTCTCATTCAGTTCCGTCTGCAGAGAAGTGATGACATTAGAATGATCAGATAACTGTTTCTTCAATTCTGTGATGGATGTTTCTTTCTCTGTTGCCACTTGCTGTTGGTGTTCTCTTTCTTTCTGCAGCCCTTCCTTCTCTATAACCAGCTTTTCCATATCTGTTTTCATAGAGATCAAGAGCTTTTCCTTTTCCTCCAAGTGCTGTTTGGACTCTTGCAAAGCATTGGTTAAAGTGCAATGGGTCTCTTTTAGTTCTTTAAGTTGAGTTTCTAGCCCCTGGGACTGATGGGTTTTCGTTAATATTGCTTCTTTAATTTTCACTGCCCACTGCTGACAATGCACAACCCTAATTATTATTAGTGACATTTTTTCACAGCATTTTTCTATTAGTTCACTAGATTTTGTTTGAAGTAGAGCTTCTGCTTTCCGCTGGTAATCCTCCAGCAGTGTGGCTGTATCTTTTGCAAGCTTCTCAAATTCAGCTTGTTTCTGCTGAAGCTTTTTATTTTGGTCCTCAAGCTTTCTCTCATACTCCTCACACTCTTTAGAATATGAACATTTCATTGCCTGAAGCTGCTCCTCAGATGCTTTCAATTTTTCTAGCAGTTCCCTAACTTCATTCTTGTCTTCCATCTGCATTTCCCTAAGCCGTTCCTGAACAGCAGCCTTCTCCTTTACAGCAAAACTAACATCTCCTTCCAGTTTTTTAAGCTCTGTTTTCAAATCAGTTTCTTTTTGTGTCAAAAGACTCACCTGAGCTAATGTTTGCTGTAGCTGCTCTTTCAGTTCACATATAGATTTGTCCTTCATAGAATGTTCATCCTTTAATCTAATCATCTCTGCTTCACTGCTGTCTCTTTCAGCACTGAAAACGGCCAGTTTCTGCTTCAGGTCACCTATTTCCTGTTCTTTTTCCTGCAATTCTACTTCATGCTTTTCCTCAAGTTCTTCAACCTGCTCACTCAGCTTCTTTTGCCAGGTCTGTACCACGTCTTCTAGTTCTTGTTTGTGAGTTGCAGCCAAACGTTCTAGTTGCTCTTTCTGATTCATCTCCAGTTTTGACACAGCATCGCTGATCCCAGCTGAACTGGCATGAGCCATCTCCAGCATTTTTGAATTGAACTGCTTCTCTTTCTCACTGAGCTCCAACTGTTTGTTTTCAATTTCCTTTTTCAGTTTTGTCTCCTGCTCTGAAAGCTTCTTCTTAAACATTTCTTGTACCTCCCTTGCTTTTTCTTTTACTTTTCCTGCTTCGGTCTCTTGACGTTTTAATCTCATTTCATATTCTTCTTTTAACAAGCTAATTTCCTTCTCTTTGGCTGACATGTGCTGCTGAAGATTGGCTATCTGTTGATTCGAGAGCCTCTTTGTTTCTTCAAGTTCCTTTTCCTTCTCAATAAAATGACTCTGTGCCTGATTAACCTGTTCTCTAAGAACTCTTATTTCTAATTCATAGTGTTCTGTCAGAGAAGAGACTTTCTGCATATTTTTCTCTTCTGCTCTTCTAATTCACATTTGGAATCATGCACCTGTGATATCTGGGAATTCAGTTCAGTTCTGAGTTGACTGAGTTGGGTTTCGATTTTTACAACCTGTTCTTCAAAGTGTAATTTTTCAGCATTTGTACTTTCCAGTCTTTGCTGTAGATCAGTTATCTTCTGTTTAAAAGTGTTTTCCTGTTCTTTGGCATTGTTTTCCCTAAGCTGAGAAACAATATCTAGTTCTGCAGACATTTTCTTACATTCACTTTCAGCGTTTATTAAAGATTCCTTTACTGTTTTCAACTGATTTCCCAACTCTTCTTGGCATTTCTCTTTATCTCCCAAAAGCAGTTTGAGTTGGCATATTTCATCTTCAAATTTTCTTTTAACAGCTTCCTGGTCTCTGAAGATTGTTTCAATTTGTTCTTTGTGGTGATTTTTCTGCTGTTCCAGCTTTGCCTCCAACTCACTTTTTTCTTTCTGCGCATTATCTCTTAATGTCAACAGGCACTGTTCAAGCTCTTGATGATTTTTTAATGAGTCTGATAACTCAGAAGAGAGAGCTTCTAGCTCCGTTTGTTTCACATCGAGCTTTTCTAGAGTTTTTTCATTCATCTCTTCTATATGGGTATGGAATACACTCTCTTTCTCTTTCACTGCTTCAGCTACCTCTTCCTTATGAAGCTTTTTCAGTTTCTCTATTTCTGACTGGTGCTGCTGTTTTAATATGTCAAGTTTTTTTGTCCATAGTTGTTGCTCTTGCTGCTTCATAATATCAAGCTCTTCTTTATGTTTTTCACACAAGGCATTTATTTCTTTATTGTACTTATTTTTTTCTGACTCTAACTGAGCAATCAGAGCCTCCAACTGATTGTTGTCATTTTGTGAACATTTGGAAAGGGAACTTTCCAATTCAAGTATTCTCTATAAAAACAAAAAAAGAAATAGCATAAACATCATTCATTAGAATATAATTACTGTATATAATTTATTTATTCTACATGGAGCTACATAACATCATGAAATTACTTATCGTCTACATAATAGACAATATTAGGCCAGATCAGATGCAAAACTAAGCTATTTCAAGTGCCACTGACTTTAATGAAAGAACTAAACACAGTGCTTCATCCACTGATATTAATTTACAAGAGTAACTTTCATAGAATTGTGTCCTTACACATACAGTGAATAAGCAGAGAAAGGTAATTTCTAAAATCATTAAAGAGAAGTAGAGTTAGAAATTCCAATACACCATAGTGAAAAGCTCTGTGAGTCTTTCAGTGCAATTAAAAGGCAGAATCATGAGAATCTTTGCAATCCTCTACCTATGAAATGGGATCACCTATACTTGCCCACATATATGTGTGGCCTTGGGCAAGCTTGTAAACCACCCAGAGTTCCACTGGAAAATGGGCGGTATAGAAATAATAATAATAATAATAATAATAATAATAATAATAATAATAATAATAATAATAATAATAATAATAATAATAATAATAATAATAATAATAATAATAAGCTTCATAGTCCTGGAATACCCCCTGGAAGAAGAGGATGCTAAACCACTTCTGAGTACTTTCTACCCAGAAAGCCTAGAAAGGGGCTGTAGTAAATCAGAATTGACTTTATGGCACACTATTATTATGCTGTCAATATTGTTGATGTACTGCAATTTCATATATTACATTAGGAAAAAATCGGCAATTCTAGTAGAATGGTCCTCTGACTTCTAATTTATTGATACTGTGTATTAAATGGCCCTGTGACCACATGTCCAGTGCCAAGTGAAAATGTGGGTCTCCTCTCCAACCCCTAAGCCTGGCACCAATGGAGATCTGTGGGTCTCAATGCAAGAATAACTATCATCTTCAAAACTGATGGTGGAGGATGTGTTTGTCTATAATCTGCAGGTGTCTATAATATGGAGCTCCAGTTCTCTGAGTATTCACCGTGAAACAGGTGTACCTCCCCTTATATTACCAAAACTGGGTGAGAGCTGGTGGAGAAATGTTGAAGAGGGCCTGCCTGGTTCCATTGTAGACCACCTGATCACTGAGAGTTGGTGGTCGGAGTCCAAAACACTCCTGCTACTACGGTCAGGAGCTCAGACACCATTGTCACCCCAGCATCAATGAATCTGCTGACAGCTGATGAAGAGATTAGAAGTGTCAACAGAAGCAGCAATGATCTGTCGAGGCAAAGAATCAATATGACCAAAGTACAGACAGTAAACTGAGTGCTCAGGGTTGCCCTCTCCTGTTAAACCAATCACTATCAATGTGACTGGTTTAAACCTCCTGCCAGGCAAAGGAGGTGACAAAGGGCGCTTTTACACGACCCCTAAAATCCGAGGCAAAGGCCTCCCAAATCCGGAGCTTAAAAATGTTTTCCCACAAGCTCCAGACTTTAAAAAAAATTAAGTACGACCACGCCCACCTAAGCGCGTCCCAGTGCAGTTTTCAAGTACCTGGTCTCCAAAGGTGAAAAATTTCTGATGCAGATGTAAAGCAGTGATTGCCGGGCTCTCTTCGCCTTGTGTTTGTTTTTATGCCCCCCACCCCTTTAAGAGACTTTAAGAGACTGGAATGCTTGCTTCTGAGGCTGCGACGGTAGACGGAGGTGAGCCTGCATTCTTTTCTCCCTTTTTTTCTCCCTCCCCTCACGCAGACAGGAGCAAGGGAGTGAGGAGGGGTGGGAACACAGGAAGAGCGACAAACCCCCAAGATCTCTGGTCCGAATTTAAGTGGCCAGCGGATCTTAGGGGTCGTGTAAAAGCGCCCAAAGAAAACATATAGTTAAAATGTTCTCTTTCACTACAGGGAAAAAAATTAAAACTATATTAACAGATTCCTTAGCAGTGTATACCGAATCTTAGTACAGGAATGACATTAACATCCCCTCCCATATCCTGTTTCTTTGACTATCAAGGAAAGTAGGCAAAGGCATGGGAATGTTGCATCATAAAGGATTTAAAATCAGATTAGTATTATCATACTACGACACATTCACCACTACATTATTCTTCAACTCCCATAATTTATCTAATCTGGTAACAAGCTCCTTTGCTGACTACTTCAAATGTTAATAGACTTTCTCTTGCACCAGATGAGCTGGCCGGATTCAAAGAGCTGAGAAAGAGTTTCAACAGGTCGTTTGGGGCTGAGTCTCATCTCCAAGTTCCCCAAGTGACATATGAACAAGTAACTAAAACACAAACAAGCCATTTCCAACACCTTTTACTCACAGTTTTGCAAGTCTCTACTTCTTGTTGCATATCTTCAATCTTTCTGTCATATTCCATCTGAACTGCACTTTTCTGCAATTCCAGTTCTTCTAAGGCTAAAGAAGCTTGTTGTTCCTTTTCTTGCATGATCTGCTGATGTTCACTCTGGCACTTTCCCTGTGTCAAGAATTATTGCTCTGTGAAAAAAATCCTCACCATAGACTCCTGAACAATCTTAGCAAAAAAAGAGAGGAGGATAATAGTTATCAGAAATAAGAGACTAGAAACAAATTATTAGTTCTCACAGATTACAAGAGTAGGATCCTCCAGCCACCTTTGAGGAGAAGTGTGGCATGTAGCACGTTCCTAAGCGATTCACATTTGCTGATGAGACCAAATTATTTAACATCACTGAACAGTAATGGATTGCGAAGAACCCCAACATATTCTTTCCCAGCTAAGATGATGGGCATTAAAATGGCAAACACGATCAACATAAGCAAGTGCTATCCCAACTTCACATATGGCCCGATGGGATCTGAGATACTGTGACCTCATGTGCAGAAAATATGAAAGAAGCCAATTTCATGTGGGGTGGGGGGTGGGGGAAGAACAGAAAATAAAACTGGCAATAATATTTTGACATTGCATACATCTGTGTTGTTCGACACATTTCTGTTCTCTGCTCCTCAAACAACATATCAAAGTCCTGGGGGAGGGTGTGAATAAAAAATGCAGTTCGCATTATTAAGGTGTTGGAGTAACTCGCTTCTGAAGAATTTTTAAAATGCAACCAAAGGCATGACAGAGGTATTAAAAAGCATATGTGAAACAGAGTAAACAGAGTTCCCTCTCTCTCCCTTAATATTAAAACCTCTACTCATCCACCAAATACAGTGGACCCTTGTATAACAAACAGTTTGTATAACATAAAATTTGTACAACATAAAATATTCCAGAGGTAGGGGAAATTTGTTTAACAGAATCGCCTATGGGCCAAATCCGTACAACATAAAAATGGGATTACTCCATTTTCAATGCATTCCTATGGGAAATTTGTATAAAGGAAAATTTGCTTAACATAATTTCATTTGGAACGAATTAATTCCTTTATACAAGGTACCACTGTAATGTGAAATGCAGGAGCCTTAAAAATGTCTCTTCACAGAATGTATGGTCAAATTATGGAATTAGGTGCCATAAGAAATAGGGACGACAACTGACACTGTTGAGTTTAAAGGGGAATTAGATGAATTCTGGGAGGATGAATTTGTTGGTACCATTGGTTTTACGATACAACTTGTATCTATCTATGCTTGCCGGTTATGGTGGCCCTTAGCTTCTTTCTCAGTGGTGGCAATCTATTTGTACAATTTATTCCCCTAGGAGACACAATGGATCTTGCTCTCTTTTTGATTTGCAAGGCAAATGCATTTGTATTGTCTTCAGCTTTTTAATGCATTTGTATGATGCCTGAGCTTTAAAAACAACAACACAGGCTGAAATCCAACATAATGCTAGTGGAGTAAAAATTCCTGTTAGCATAGTTGAGCTAGATTACCTCTTCTGTAAGCAGCTGTGTAGCAAAAACTGTACTGGTTAGCATCCTTAAATTAAATCTAAAACAACGCAACTGCTGGCCCAAAGGTCTTGCATCATGATACCACTGGATACAATATATTCTGTTACTTCTTATACAGTGGTACCTTGAGTTACGAATGCCCCTAATTACGAAAAAATTTGACTTATGAAGGGAAATCTGTGGGAATGCATATACTTCAAGATATGAAAATTTAGCCCTGTTGTTTTCAAATTACAAAAGGGAAACGGAAAGTAGAGGTTCCTTTTCAAAATGACTCGTTTCTTTGCAATGGCAATACTGCCATCTTGTGGCCACCCTCCACTACAGTGCTGCAATTGGAAAAAAGGAGGAGCCATTTTGAAAAGGGAACCTGAGAACCAGGGCTTCCGTTTTTCAATTACCCTGCACAAAGTGCCTGTTTTGGAGCCATTCTGGAACTATTTGGCACCATTTTGGGGGTTTTTAAAGGTAGGAGCTGAGCTTACGTTGTTTGCATGCCTGTTACTGTGCTTTTAGCATTTGGTGGGGGGTGATTTCCCACTTGGAAAAAATTAATTCATTTCCAATGAATTTCTATGGGAAACCCTGTTTCGAGATACAAAAATTTCAAGTTAAGAAAATGCCATTGGAACAGATTAATTCCGTAACTGGAGGCACTATTGTATTTTACATTTGTATTTTGTTCAGTTGTTGCAATCTGCCCTGGAATTATTGCTAGGAGTAGTTTTATACGTGACTGTATTTTAAATAATTTGTACAATAACATAATGCTTTTAGGTTTTCCTTTTTGCATACACACCACAATGACTTGACTGTATACTACATTCTTCCTTTCACACACTGATTTGTTCACCTTCAGAAACATAAAAATGCACATGAACCAGATGTACACACACCAGATACATCTGCTTTAGTTCTTAAACATACTTACAAGAGCTGTTTTCATTTGTTCCTGGAATGCCTGATCTTGAGCTTGTAATCTATCATGAAACATCTGTTCTTTCCTAGCCAGTTCCCTTTTATGCAGGTTTTCCAACTCAGTAACTCGTTCTTCTGAAGTTTTCTGAAAGCCACAAATAAGAATTTTTCCAAGAAACAGGTGTTATTGTCTCATGGATATAACAGAACTTTAAGTAGACAAAGAAATATTCCTGAACATAGAAGGATACATCCAGATTTAATTATATTTAAATAATAGGACAATAACTTATTTGTAATAAGTTTATATCAAACTGATTTCAATGTTTCTTTTTTAATGATACAAAGTATGATCCCAACTTACTGCTTTCTTATGAGAAATGTTACCTGGTGCATATTCAAGAGGAGTTCTAGTTAAATAATTTAAGGCTGCAGTCCTCTACAGTTACTTGGGAATCACTTTTGTTGGCCTCCAGAGCTCACCTCCAAGTTGACACATATAGGATACATTAAGAATATTAGTCTTCCCATGAAATTACTAATAGGCCTTTACAGCACATTTTTGCATATTCAGAAATAACTCCAATTGAATTCAGTAAGACTTACTCCAAAGTATCCTTGATTATGCCAAGGGACTAAACAAATTTGATTCTGTGTTGGTGTTAGATCTTGAACATATTTTTCCAGAGTTTTCCTTACAACAGGTTATAATTCTGTGCATTTAGGATCTTCATTTGCATATATTTAAATAATTAATATTCAAACTACATTTCAAAAAAGAGCAGGAACACAAGTTCTTTGTGCAATTACCTAAGATGCTGGTTAAGCAATCTAAAGGCTGACTTCTAACTGAATTGTTAACATACTGGATTTATCTCCATCATGACACTACTCAAGCACATAAATATATGTACACACCAAAGCTGAGCTTTACTTATATTATCATGATATGTTTAATATAGGGCTGGGCATTTTGTTTCAGAACCAGTCAGTTACTGAAATGAACCACACAAGCCCAGGTGGTCCTCGGAACCGGCTGATACATGCAAATCCAATTGCTTTACCTTCCTCTGTCTCGCACAGGGTTAAAATCCGACGACGAAACATGCTGTGACATCATCTATGCTAGATCTGTGATGCTGGCCAATCAGGAGCTGTGCAGGATCAGGCATCATCCCGCCTCCCTCTCTGATTGGCCAGCAGCACAAAGCAGGAAAGATGATGTCACAGTGTGCTTCCTCATTGGATTTTAACCCTGCGCAAGACAGAGAAAGGTAAAGCAATTGGATCTGCATGTATCTGCTGGTTCCCAGGACCACCTGGGCTTGCATGGTTCGTTTCATAACCTATTGGTTCCAAAGTGAAATACCCATCCCTAGTTTAATATTGTATAAAATTATTATTGTCCAACATTTACCTTCATAATATTAACCACCTCTTGCTTTACCCTTGTTAATTCCTGCTGAAGGCTTATACGTTCTTCCTCACTGGCTTTTTCCACAGCCTTTATCTTTTCATCCATTTCTGCTTGTAGTTTCTTTCGTGCTTCTTCAGTCTTCTGTGCTGTGCTGAGAGCTTTCTCAAGTTCTTCAAATGCTGTGGAAAAACAAAGCAAACAGAAAATGTCATACATATAAAACAAATATGACTGAAGCCCAAGGCGGAAATAAATTCTCAGATATGCAGGCCATGTTCCCACTAAAACAGCCACCTAAAAGCAAATCAAGACATCAACCTGGAAACATTAACATTCATTTTCATGTTGAAAATGCATCTAAGAAATAAGTGAACATTTTGTTTAGTGTCAACAGTCAAAATCTCCACTAAACTACCAAAACTGAACAGGAATGAATATTGGAAATAACACGGACAAGCAATTCAATCCAACAATGTTTGGTTAGCGATTCTCAAGAGAGAGTAAGTGAAGAATGTCTGGAATGCCAGAATTCTTATATAACAGCAGCTTCATTCCATAAGAATATTGAATAGGAGCAATGCTGCTAAGTGACTTGAACATGTTTTATTTTTATTATAAATCTAAATTAATATACATAATTTATGCTTCTATAAAAAGATCAAAACACTGCTGTTTAGATATGTATTGGGTCAGGACAGTGCATAATTACTGCAACAAACTGTGAACAGTGAGTTCTCAGTTTGGTCTGCCAGCCTTAGTTTTTATTTTATTTTATGCTATTTTTATGGATTTTAATTCAAAATGATGACAGTAGTCCCCCATTTATCGTGGGTATTAGGCTCCCTAACCATCTGCAATAAAGGAAAACCTATGATACGCGGACACCTCGGCAACCTGCCCAGCGGGAGCGGGTAACTGCAAGTGCCGAGGGGGTGAAAGCATCTGAGAGAGGGAAGCAAGCCAACAGCAGCCACCAGGAAGACTGGCTGTGCTTGGCTTACTCCTTGCTTCAGGCATCTTCACCCCACTCTTGGGTCACACAGGGGTGCTTTCGTTTAAGTAACAAAAAGCCTAGGTGGAGAATTAAAACCACAGCCTAAAACCTACACCCAACGCTGATGCGCCTCAGCTACTGTCGGAGCGAAAACTCACCCCCAGAGTTGCAGTGTGTGCTCAAGCGCAAGAGTATGTGTGAGTGAGTGAGTGAGTGAGTGAGTGAGTGAGTGAGGGGGGGATGCACATGACTTGCTCTTGCATATCTATCTTCCACACCAAGTCTCCATCAAAGACGAGCTCTTAGGAAGTGGACCAGATGAGTGTCGGAGAGGAGGAAGGAAAGGGTCTGGATGCTCCCCTCTTCTTCCTCGGCTCTGCACCTGAGCTCAGCCACAGCAGCTCTCACAGGGGGCGAGTCATCAGGCAAGTGGCTGAGGTTGCCTTGCAGTGAGGGACGTAGCTCATCGTGGCTCAAGGCGCTGCCGCCGGATGCCACTTTCTGGCCTAAAAACAGAGTGTGCCGCCCTCACTCCCAAACACACGGAAGCAGAGCAGAGCAGAGGCTCCCTCTTGAGCCGCTAACACAGATGGGTTGCATAAGAATACACACATACAGAGGAGCAGCTGGCCCAGCCAGACCTGCCGCTGAAACCAATGCCAAAACACTGGGGCCAAGGCTACGCCAATACCCCCAAAGCAAGCAGTTCCTATGCCACTGCATCCTCTGCGGTTCCCCGATTATGTCAAGTCCGGGACCCCCTTCCTTGGTCTTCTACTAGGAAGAAAAGGGAGCCAGGCAAGGAGCAAAGTCAGCCAAAGTCTCCGAGTTGTTGCTCAACAGCGTTGTTGTTTGGCACAAACACACACACACACACACACACACACACACACACACACACACACACACACACACACACACACACACACACACACACACACACACACACTTGCACGCTTGAGTGCATGCTTCAACTCTGTGGGAGAATTTCCACTCCAGGCAGCAGACGACATGCATCAGCGTTGGGTGTGTAGGAAAGTTTATGCTGTGGTTTTACTTCTCCTCCACTGAGGCTCTATCCAGTTTTGGACACCACACTTTTAAGAAAGATGCAGACAAACTGTAACAAGCTCACGGGAGGGCATCAAGGGTGATCAGAGGACTATGAACCAAGCCATATGTGGGCCAACTAAAGGAACTGGGTATGTATAGCATTGCAAAAAGAAGACTAAGGAGATATGCTAGTACTCGTCAAATATACACAAGGTTGTCATGCATAGGGCCTCGGTGGGGTGTGTGTGTGCCCTGGGTGCCATGCTGGCACAAAATAGTGAGAAAACTGTATTTGTACTCTGTACTATTCCACACCTCAACTGCTGTGTATGTATGTATGCACAATCCATGTTTGCCTTAGGTGAACCAAACAGCAGTTGTGGCCCTGGTCATTGAGAGGAAGGGCAGAAACATTTATCAAACCATCCAGAATACATGGCATGGAATAATGGGTTGAAGTGATAGGGACCCAGGTTTCAGTTGAATTATCAGGAATAATTTCCTGGTAGAGCAGTATGATAATCCAAATACCTTGGGAGGTGATGAGCATTCTAATTCTAGAGGTATTCAAGAGAAAGTTAGACAACCATCTAACAGACATATTTGGATTTGGATTCCTGAACAGGGTAAGGGATTAGACTTAATGGCCTTATTGGTTCCCTTCCAACTCCATTATTCTAAATTTCCTAATCTTGAAACAATGTATCAACATTAAAATTAAAAACAACTATTATTGGATTTTTTTTCATCACGGACTACACCTGTCAGTTACTCAATTAGAAAAATGATGCAGTAGATGAAAGGCAGACAACTTTTATGGTTAAGAAGGTAAACGTTTTGCCCAAATCCCTCAAATGGCTATTTGTGGCCCCTGAAAAAATGAAAACAGGAAATACTGAATGGGCATAGAGGGGGAGGCCTTAAGAGACCTCCAGAAGCATTAATAGAGGGTTGGGTTGCTGTTGTCATTTTTAAACATAAACAAGTTTCCCCCTGCATTTTAAAATGGGTATATTTCAAGCAGTCACAAAAAATCCTTGGTAGGTCCCATGTGGGCCATGTGCAACCATCTTACCCGTAACTGCAACAGGCTATCCTTTTAAAGGAACTACATGAGACATAGTGAGCTTTCCAGTGCAATCCTATGCCTGTTCACTCAGAAGTCAGTATACAGGAGAGAACGTTCCTGCCGATGAACTAACAGAACACTGTGCTGTAGAAAAAATGTATTTCACAGTGTGAAACAGGACTCCCAACCTCTGGCTCCGCAGCCAAAGGTCTAAGCCACACAGCTATATTTTGCCTTTTCCTAGGGAACATAGTATTCTTACAATGTTTTCAGAATGCTGTTAAGTGTGCTAAATTTTAGGGGGACAGAACGATAACAATACATAAGACTGCAGTATGGTGGCAGCCATGCAAAATGAGTACTTTTGCCCTGACATCCTGTATTTAAATATATGACAAGGGGGGAAAGTTCATAATACTATAGACTGGACTTCCTGAGTCACAAGACTAGCATCCAAAGAGTGAAATTTCCACAGTCCATTTTCTTTCTTTTTAAAAAGGCATTTGTGGACATAGAATAGGCAGAAACACAATGCACAATTAGAAAAAGAAAAGAAACATTTCCAGTATATACTATAATTGACTACACAAATGCAGCAACAACATGCAGTTGCATTACAGTATTTACAAGTTCACAACACCAGGAAGAAAGATAAGCAAGCAGAAAGATAAATGTTGCAGAAAAACAGCATGAAAAACACAAAGAAGCACTTCACAAAAACACATTCCGGTCTCAAAAGTCAAATTGTATGCATCTCAGGCAGTCTAACATATAGGCAAAACACAACACTTCTATCCAAAGTGACTAATACTAATGCAAGGGATGTATGCCAGCAGGAAATGAATTTACTGAAAACAATACTGGAAACAGGTGTGTGTTTCCCCCTTTTCCATAGTAGCATAAGTGTTTCCAAGTATCAGATTCTTTAAAATGGTCTAGTTTCCAATGTAGTGAGCAGCAGAGAATGACTGTAGTAGTGCTATATAGAAAGCACACATTTATGTTGATCTAATTACAGTGGTACCTCGGTTTAAGAATTCCTCGATTAAAGAAAAACCCGGTTTAAGAAATAAATTATTGGAAATGGGGATGCTTCAATTTAAAAAAATTTCAATGGAATGCCCCAGTTTAAGCTTTTTCCATAAGGCATTAAAAGTTGATGTTTGCTTGATAAAGGAATGGGGATGCCTCCGTTTAAGAAAATTTAAATGCCTTTTTTCTGACCTCCGGAAAGGATTAATTGGTTTTCAATACATTCCTATGGGAAACCACGTTTCAGTTTTAAGAATTTTTTATAATACTAAATGACCAGGAGAATGAATTAATTGCTGTACTGTACTTAAATCGAAGTACGACTGTATATTCCAGTCTTCACCATCCTGGGACAAACAGGAATGTGTCCTAAGGTAATGGACTCAGGCAAATGCCTTTCTAAAGTAAAATGTTTTCCAGCAGCAAATTAAACAGTAAATCTTGTTTTGCAGTGCACTGATTCAGACAGGAGGCACAGAGTCCTATAGTTGCTTCAGAGTACACTGATTTGAAGAGGCCCTAGTCTAGTCCTAGCCCAGAGAATGCAGCACTGCTTTCCTTTAAAAAAATCCCCTGACTGCCCCTTGTCCTTGCCTGAAGTGGTACAGGCAAGAACAAAGGCTTATCACTCTATCTGCTACTTAGGAAAACTATGACTTTTGTAGAGTCTGTGAGCAGGAAAGGAGGTAGAGTCAGATTTCACCTTGACTTTTAAGTTCTACACATATATTAGCAACATTCTATTTTGTGGTTTCACATATAAGATGGTGCTGTTTATGATGCAAAGTACAATACATGGTATCTTTTACTGATCCAACTCTCTTTTAAAGCAAACCATCAAGCTTTTGGACACAAAAGCACACAGGTTCTCCATCAGGTACAGGTGACTAAAATGAAAACATAAATAAGATACTATGGTTTTATACAGGAAAAATATTGTTTTACCACCTTGTGATAACAAATGAAATTGGTTTAGAGAACTTCTGCTAACTTTTCGCCTATTGACAACATTTCTCTAAGTACAGTAAAATACATATTTCTCATTGTGTTCAACATTATGGCACTTGAAGTTGCAGAACTCTGCCACATGAATGTACTTAACAAAGAGAGAAAGTTAGATATATGTGCCATATATACCATTTTATGGGCCATATCACAATATTTACAAGACCTGGGTGCATGGGGGGGGTGTAAGATCTTGACATCTGATTCTCTTTCTTTACAAGAACTGGTAATAAAGAGAGATGTGGCTAAATTGCAATGATTTTAAAACATATTTCACTACAAAAACGAGACTTGGAACAGAAGTCGTAAGCCAAATTCATATTTTTGTCCTGATGAAATAACCATGTGTTCACAAGCTTGAGAAAAATACTTCTATTTAAAAAACAACTAGAGTTGGTACAATAAAAGCCATCTTTACCTCTTTCTTTTTTTAAAGTATATCATGCATGAGTAAACTGTTGTCTTCAGCAATAGCATCATCTAGTGGTAAAGGCTGAAGAAACTAGAACGGAGCCAAACAATGCAGACTATGAGACATTCATTTAGTCTGTTTCAACAAATATGCCAAAAAAAGTGAGTGTAAAACTAATAAAATAGAGCACTAAGCCAAAATAGTAATTTATTATGTTAAAGCAGCCTAAATGGGCAGTTAATGTGTATAAATATCTGAATGCAAAAAAACTTTCCAATCTGTAAATATGAGGGGGCTTTATGCGGTTTGGGAAAACATACCTAGATTTTCCATATTTTATTTTTTTACAAGTTTTCAAATCACTACTTTTATATAATTAAAGCATTGTCAGCTGAAATGCTGCATAACAAAAAAATTGGAATAATGCTAAAGGTTTACTGATGATAAATTAATGCACAACAACATTCATTGATTTTAGTTACAAAACAAAGAGTCAAATATTCAGAGACCAAACTGAGATGAAGAACTTTTGATATTGCCTGAGAAGCACATAATTTACTTTCTAAAGCTTGCTGCAAGCAGCAGTTCAGTGAAGTAAGTAAGAGATCCCTTACCCCAATCCTGTTCATACAAGGCTTGGGAAAGGCACCATGATTCACTTATTGGCATGTGTGGATGCACAAAAATAAGATGTTTAGTAAGATTATAATATCACAGCATGAAGAGTTACATTAGTAATCTTATACATAAGCTGCTGTAGTTACATTTTATTTATGTTCATATTTTAGTATTTCAGGCATACAGTATTTTCTTGCAGACTAGTTAGAAGGACTTGTCCATTCCATAAAATATGGGTACCTCAAAGTTAAATACAAATTCACTAAAATCCAAGTCAGCAGACATTGAGGGACTCTCAACAATTTATAAAATAAGTCTAAGAGTTGGCTCCAAACTTAGCCTTCCACAAATGGAAGGGGCTTCTTCTATTCACATAAGACTTTGGATCCAATGACTTAGTAAACAGCACCAGTGATTTTCAATGTTCTAGTATCAACTTTTGGAGGGTGCAAAGGGCTGAAGAAGGAAATGGAAATTAGCAAAGGTGACATCTCCTAAGTAGGCCTCCACTCATGAAATGCTCCCCGCATTGGGGGAAAATCTAGATCCAAGCCAATGGGGAGAAACAGATGCTATTCCTACCTGTGTCAGAATTCCGCACTAATAATATTTAATTAAATCCAATTAAAAGGTGTTTATCTTCTCCCTTCGTTTTGTAAGGATCCCTATAATACAATTTTGTCTTGGGGAAGCCTTTTGGAGCCTTAGAAAGAGGATGAGCCTGTAACAGTAACCAACTTTTCCACCTCTGCAGTGGAGCCTGCCCAGTCCCTGGAGTGCTGCTTGGCCGCAGTCATGGAATGGACCAGGTCTAACAAGCTCAGGCTGAATCCTGAGAAGACTGAGGTTCTGTTCTTCGAGGGGGGGGGGTCCTCTGATGGTTACAGTGGCCTTCTCCCCAGCATGGGTGGGTCCACCATCCAGCTGGTTGAATCCAGCTTTGTCCCTGGAATCTCAGGTGGCAGCCGTATCCAAATCGGCCTTTTATCAACTTCGGATGATTGCCCAGATTCAACCATTTCTTGAGAAGGATTACCTGAGGGCAGTTGTGCATGTCATGTACGGGTGAGCTCCAGGATCAACTATTGCAACACCTTGACCCTGATTCGGAGACTGCAGCGGGTGCAGAATGCAGCAGCTGGTCGCTTCAGGCAGATTTGCGCTCATCACCCCTATCCTGGCTTGCCTGCACTAGCTACCCGTTGCTTCCCAGATTAGGTCCAAAGTATTGGTTTTGGTTTACTAAACCCTCCACAGCTTGGGCCCTGCGTATCTGGCGGAGTGTATCTCCCGCAGGTCAGCTGCTGCCCAATCCAAGGCATTTCAGATACTCACACTTCGGACTGCCACCATTAAAGAGATCCATAAAGTGGCTATGCTAAAGTGGGCCTTTTCTGTGATGGGCCCGTCATTATGGAATTCCTTACCGAGTGAGCTTCGCCTGATGCCTTCCCTGCCTGCCTTCGAGAAAGTTCTTATGATCCAGCTTTTTAGGGAGGCATTTGGTGACCAGTATGGTTTTAAAACCTTCTATTCTGTGTAGTTCCCTACCAGTTCATATTTGTGGTTTCTCATTAAAAACTGTAGTTAGCAACTTAGTCTTTTGGAAGCTGAATACTGTAATCACTATTAGCAAACCAGAGTTATTAGAAAACTTGATTTGTATTAACTTGAGTACACATTATCACTTGAATTAATTCTGAGGAGAGAGACAGAAAACAGCTTTGACACAGGGAGGTGAAAACGTATGTTCCTGAAACTGATTTTCAATTGACAGTGTCAGTGGACAGATCCAATGCCAACAATTAACTTCTCTATCATGTGACTTATAGAAGGAAATCTTCCATTAAAATTATACTGGCCAACTAACATAAACTACCTTGTTCTTACCCATATTACTTTTTTTTAAGCTTTTGATGGGAGATATAGTAATCCCTCATTTATTGCAGGGCTTAGGGACCCAACCTGCATTAAAGGAAAATCCACGATATGCAGATGCTGGGTTGGGTCGGGACTTGAGGGGGGGGCTGTCTGGGGCCTCCTGCACTTATCCTAGGCCTGGCACTGCCCTGGGCGAGCCTCCAACGGGCTTCCAAGGCCTGACGGAGGCCCCAGAAGTGGTTTCGGATAATCCGGAAGGCACTTCTGGTTCACCAGAAATTATTTCTGGGGCCTAGGACAGGCCTGTGAAGCCCGTCAGAGACCCACTCAGGGCAGTGCCAGGCCTAGGGTAAGTGCAGGAGGCCTCAAACAAACCCATGCCGCTTGCCCCAGGGGCCCTTACCTTCGTATACTGTGGTTCCGCAATATACCAAGACCGCAATATATGAACTGTGAAATGGCAGGGGATGACTGTACAACTATCTTGCTTTTAGAAATTGTAGCAGGTTCAGAGGGTGTGCAACTTTTGAAGCAGGTGAGACATGTCTTCATTTGCTGTGCATTAATCAAAATGTATTGGTTTATTTCTGCATAGAGACCTAGCCTGATTGCATGATTAGGAAAAAAGTTTATCCTCACAATGTTAATGATATTAAATGAGATAATTGTACACTTTGCCTGTCATTCTATTCTAGTTCTTTTTGTGACATGAGCAAGTACAGAAGGAGAAACAAGATTTGCAGGTTTTCAGTGTGCACCACAATAATGTTGATTTTGATGGTCATGAAAATAAAGCTAATGGAATTATATAATGACTGCTGACAAAATGGAAAACAAATGATGCCAAAGAGTTCCTTGTTAAAATAAATAAATCACCAAATTTTCTTACCAGCTTTTTCAGACTTTTCTTTCTGTTCTTTTAACTCTTCACTTTGCACAACAAGTTGTTTGATATGGGCACGCAACTGGACAATTTCTTCTTCCTTCATTTCCAGTGTTTCATGCATTTGCCGTTTTGTTTCAGCTATTACCATACCCTATAAAATAGGCAATCACAAACAACAGAAACCCACCATGTGAAAGCATAAATTTAAGAAAGCTCAGTTCAAAATCAGTACACAGTCACTATTTTGAACTTAGATCGACACGTTTTTGTTTCATCAAAGTGTTGTTCTTCCCATCAGAACAAGGAGTGGATGTATTATGCAAAAAAATAGACAAATGTACAATCTACACCCAAAGACAGGAGAAAGAGAATCTGGACAATACTGATGACAATCTGACATGATTTGTATCTTATGGTGCAACTACACAGCAGGAAAAATGCAAATGGGTCTTCTGAAGTTATACACAGGAAAACACCAACCCCCTCCCCCATTGCTGACAAAGCAGGAGCTTTTGGCCTCGACAAGTCACACTGAGGAGAGGTGTGAATGTGTGTAGGTGAGAGCTGTGACATGTCTTTGGAAGGACTGGGACAATTAAAACACCTCGCTCCCTTCAATTTGGATGCAGCCTAAGAACATCCAAGCTCCATGCCTCAAGTAAAACAGCCTGGCTTTTTTCCATCTTGCCAAGGACCTTACATCTATGAAATAACTCCTGGCAAATCCGTCTTTTGCCATGTTAAAACCTATTAGTATTGCTCTGAGGAAAGGGGTTTTGCCCCCGAAATATTAGCAATGTTTTGTTATGTTTATAGTAGCCTAAAGGTATCACCTGTTCCACTTTTGTATTTGTTTTTTGTGATGGCTACACAGCTCCTCAACTTGTTTTGCAGGAAAACAGTGTTCCCCAAGTGAACCTGCTTTATCTGACCAGACCACACATGTCAGGATGCAGAGAGAGGGAAACTGACAATCCATCTTACTTGCAGCTAGTTAAGTTAGCCATTCTGCAATGGCTATCCAGATTTGCAAGAAGAACAGCTACATCAAATCTATCTGAAGCTGCAAGGAGCTATTGGTAAGAAGCTGGCAATTACAAAGAGCTAAGAGTCGGTCACGACTGTACATAACACACACACACACACACACACACACACACACACACACACACACACACACACACACACCCCTTAACAAGCTCCCTATTTTAAAAACTCCTTTTTCTGCCACTGACCCTGAATCCCCCCCTTTAGTTTGCAGCAGCCCTATTACATCAGCACTTGCTCAACGTCCTTCTGAAAAAGAAATAAATAGATTGGAGACATGGGGTTGAAAGGAACTGAAAACTTCACAAGTGCCACTTTATTTTCCTTCTCACCTTGAATGAGGAAGCTGGAACAGCCAACGTCTTGTTGCTGAAGCTGTACTGGCTCAAGTGATCACACATTGCTCTTTTATAGCAAAATGAGCACTTCTACAGGCTACCTCTGAGTGCAATGGGCTTCTTAGCCATCCCATGTGAAAGTAACTAATGTAACCCACATTTCTGCCTTCTGTAACATGCACACTTATTAAATAAACACTGTCCCAGTGGTATTCTACACAGATGTAATAACATTAAATTTCACCACTCAAACAACTTGGGAAACTAAAACATCATGAGAATTCTATAAGTTACATTAACTACTTCTACATAACAGCTGGCATCATCGTGAAATAGCAGCAATTTAAAATGTATCAATCAAATTGCTTACTTTATCTTGTTCTAGCTGTTCTATCAAGTCCTTGGCATCACGTAGCTGAGTAATTAGTTTGGTCTTTTCAGCCATATGAAGATCCTAAGAAAGAAGACAAAATGAACTTAGGAAAATATGACTAGCCCCCCTACATGAGACTGAGGTGCACATGCAATTCTGGGGGACTTATCTCTAAGAACAAGAATTTCCAACATTTGGCTGTCTATAATGTTTTGGGTTTTAGGTCCTAAAAGTGTTGGGCTGCTTGTCATATATTATGAGAGCTGAACTTCAAAACATCTGAAGAAGCAAAGATTAAAAACCACTGCACTAGGATATGCATTTGTTTATTCTGAATGCTCTTTTGAGAGTAAACAGGCTCAATATAATTTGCTCCTCTTAAAATTAATCTCTGATATTAGCAGCTTTCTTCCTCTCTGTATTATTAATTCTTATTTATTTATTATATAAACCATTATAATCTATTTTCATGTCATATAAGCACCCAGAGTAGCTTAAGTAATGCTTAAGTAATGCTTAGGTAATGCTTACGTGTTGCATGAGATACAGTGGTATTCTGACGTTCGACCACCCCGACATCCGAGAATCCTAACTTACAAGCGGGCTTCGGTTGTCTCCCCCCCCCAGCAGCTTTACAAGCAACATGGGGTTCCTCCTGAGTAACTATGGTGGCTGGGGTGGGGGGGAGAAGGGGTCAGTCGTTTAAAAGGTCTTTGAGCCACCAGCCCAAGCGCTTGGGCCGGTGGCTCAAAGACCTTTGAAACAGTGCACACTTTTTCCCTCATGGGGGTGGGGGGGTGAGTGGGAAGTGGGTGCTGTTTCAAACATCTATCAGGCACTGAGGGAAGCTGCTTCTGTTTAAAGAGGCAGCTTCCCTCAGTGCCTCAAAGACCTTTTTTTTAAAAAAGGGGGTAAAAAAACCTGCTTCTTTCCACCACCACCATTGGGTGCCTAGAGGAAGATGTGGAGGTTTTTTCATTTCCCCCCCCTCTTCTGATGCAAGCACTAATGGCAGCCATTAAGCACTTGCATCGGAAGAGAAAAAAATGGGGGAGCCACTTCTCCCTCTAGGCGCCCGATGGTAGTGGTGGTGGGGGGAGAAGCGGCATAACAGTAAAAATAAATATATTTTCAAATCTATGTGATGTTAATATTAACATTTTATTTCATATAAACTGGAATTTCAACTTGTGTAAAGACATACATTTCTGCAAAATGCTGAAATGTCTAGAACCAGCACTGACTCTACATGTTTGAGGATATAACAGCTGACACCTTTTGATACAGTATATTACTGGATTAATTAAACATACCTTCATTTTTCTAGTTCCTGAAGTCTCTCATCTAGTTGTTCTTGTAGTGCCTCTTTTTCGTTAGTAAGCTGTGCTGAGCGCTCTTTATGAGAACGAATTGTTTCTTTACATCGATGGAGTAAGTTCTCTTGACGCTTTACTCGCTGAATAAGAGTTTCTAGTGTTTTGGCAGATTCCGCATCACCACCTACAAATGCAGAAATTACAACTGGCAATCCAAATGTGGTCACTTGGCAAGAAATTTCTAAGCTTGCATACATGTGTTAACTACAAGAAAATTTATTTCTCCATGATCATTTAAGATTTGGACCAGGCATGTCCAAAGTCAGGCCCGGGGGCCAATTGTGGCCCATTTTCAAATTTCGATCAGCCCGACAGATGGCCATCCAGCCTCTGCTTAAAAACCTCCAAAGGAGGAGACTCCACCACCCTTTGTGGCAGCATATTCCACTGCTGAACAGCTCTGTCATGAAGCCCGAGACCTCTTCTCCCCAACGTCAGCTTGCAATTTTACAGTTTGCCTGCCCTCCCTGCCTCTGTCCATCCCCCCAATCACCTGTCCAGCCTACCCATTCCTGGCTGTTGCTACAGCATCCTCCCCGCTTCCTTGCATGTCCTAGAGGCTTGTGCAAAGTCCAGCCTGGGGGCCAAATGCTTCTAAATGGTCACCCCCCCACAAACACACAAACATTTCACCTCACCAAATCTGGCCCTCCTTGCAAAAAAGTTTGGACACCCCTGATTTTTTGGACTATTAAATATTCCTCGGTGACACTATCAAAAGGAAAGTCCAAGCCAGAAAAACAGATATTATGCTCCCTCTATCTGTCTGTAAAATTCTTAAGTAGAAACTGAATTAGCACATGTCTTAATACTGTAGTTTATTTTTAAAATAATATTGAAGGGAATTGACTTACCAGGACTCCCAGGCTGTAACACATTCTCTGCATTTGCATCTTTTGTTGGACTCTGAACTTGTGGCTCAGTCTGTACATTTGGATCAGGTAATTCAATACTTATTTGGCCATTATGCAATCGTTGTTTCAATAGTGACACCTGCATAAAAAGAACATCATTTACATATTTATGCTGCCCCTTGGGTTCCCTTATCAGGGGAAAGGTGAACTATAAATGGGACAAACAAACACAATTTTAGACATTGCAACATTTTTGCTTTTGCTTTCCTCTCCAAAAATGAAAGAAAATACTCTCAAGACACAGGTGCTTATTAATCATGATGGTCTTTAATCACATTACTTCAAATGTCTGAGGCAATACATCTCTCAGCACCACCTGCTGAAGAATATATAGAGATTGATACTATCACTATGCCCTGCTTATGACCTTTTGCAGCCATGGTGTTGGTTGCTGTACGAATGAAGACTGGAACAGGTAAATCTACAGTCTGATCCAACAGGACTCTTAGGGTCTTTCAGCTAGCTTGATTTTTAATTAAGAATAATCTATACCTTGTATTCCAATTCATATTTGTAAAGGAGACTAAAATTAAAAACAGCTCATTGCTTGGTCTGAGGCTTTTAAGTGCTATGTAATTCATCAGTGACATGTCTGTGAAGATTCTCAGTCATCCAGGTGAGCTTATTGAGTAGTTGAGTCACGGCTACTGGACTTCTTTTTTGAGAGATAGAAACGTTTCGCTGTTCATCCAAACCCTCATCAGTGACCCTCACTACCAAACAGAGGGGTACTCAGAGTTTTGTTTGTTGCTCTTGTTTGTAAATCACGTTACTTTTGCTATGTAGTAATTCAATGCCAGAAATGTCCTGCTTTAATGACACAGCCTACAGAGAAGCTTGGAAGAAACCTTAAGAAAGTATAACGCAAAGGACATTTCACAAAAAAAAAAAAAAAAACCCACCAGTCACATACTCTAGTTGATGGTTGTTATGAAGGGCATCACATAAAAGAATCTGTACTCAGGCATCCTTTTGACCTTAAGCCAGTACACTAAGAAACCAACTTTTAGATGGCCTTTCACAGTAGACTAATACAAAGCACAAAGATTTGTTGTCACTGAAGCAACAAATAAGTAAAATTGGGTAAAGAACTACACTGGGCACAAGCTGACCCTGAATATACCATAGACCTCTGGTGTACATGTTGGCATATTAAGCATTATTAAAATTGCTACAACCACTGTCACCCCTTAATCAGTGAACAAAACGTCTGGGTAATTAATTTATAACTAAGTACTAAGATGTGACAATAGAAAGAAGTATGCAATCGCTGTGTACAATGCATACCATACATGTGAAAAGAGAAACAACTCTTGCTAATCCAAGGGAGACTTTTAGGTCTTTTCCCCCTTGTACACCTTCCTTTCTTGAAAAGCAGTTTTCATAATGAAATACAGTGGACCCTCATATAACAAGTGGATTAACAGAAAATCCAGTTAAAGGAAAACATTTCCGGAGATAGGGGGAAATGACTTAACAGAATCGCCTATGGGGTGAATCCGTACAACAGAAAAATGGTCCTGATTAGGGATTAATCCATTTCCAATGCATTCCTATGGGAAAAATTAATTCCTTTATACAATTCCTTTATACACTGTATACATACCTGTGTATGCAGGACACTTATGAGTTGATCCTTTTCTTCTAATGATGCATCAAACTCTTCCTGAAGATGTTTTTTGGCCTGCTGATCCATTTGGAGTTCCTAAGATATTTTGCAAATATTTGTATTAAAAAGTATTAAACAGCTTAAACTGCTTGAAAGGCATGCTGTAAAAATATACAATGACAAATGAAAGGCCATATTTCTTGGATACAAGATAAGCTAGCTAAGTGACTCTTCTGTGAATACTGAATGGATGTAAATATAACTGCTTTCCCCCTATATAACCTACACCTATCTTGAAGATTAACAATATCACCACTATGCACATTCTTCTCCTCATGCCTTCTCCAGGTCTCTTCTCTCTATGCCCAGCACAGTTACAGACAGCTCTTTTCATGTTCTTCCCTTTCTAAGCAAGTGTGGTTCTCACGCCCCAAGATCTACAGCAAACAATCGTTTCATCCTAACAAAGTAAGAGATGTTATCTTTATTATGCAAGAGATATAAATTTGTTTCAAATCTTGTCCAAAATTTCTATTAATGTCTCCTCAAAAGCAGAAACTGGAAAGGCACTCCATCCAGCGTTACTAGGAATGGACAGCTCACAATACAACAAAATTTAAAAAGAGAAAGAAGGGGCTTCTATACTTCCCTATATCAAAGCGCAAGGAAAATATGAGAGTTCAGCAGTAGGCAGAAAAGCTGTGGTTTGAAGTAGGAAGTCTAAAGCAGATGTCTTGGTGATCCACGGAGTGTATCTTTGATTAGAGCAGCACAGAGGAGACTCTGAGGTGACTTTCAGATGCACAACACTGGATATAATCTTTTACACTGAGACCCTTCTCCTTGAAAACATTAATCAGATGATTTGCACTTTTAAAAAAACTGACAAGACACTGTACTATCATTTTTATTTAGTGGCCAGAATATTTGAGGTGGGGGGAATGAAAGTAAGGGCAATTGTACAAGTGGTTCTGTCTCAACAGGCATTTGCATGATTGGTTGTGTGACCGGATTCATGCTCAATATCATCACAGCACACAATGAGATGAATTCAGACAGTTTGCCAGACATCTCACTTATTGCATGATTACCCTCCTGCTTTGCATTTCCTCAACTGTACTTCAGCTACAGATTGCTTACTTTATGATAATGAAGATTACTTAACCATACTCTCAAATTAACCTTACTCTATATTGTGTAATCAATTTGTATTTTGCTCATTTTCCTGATTTGGAATGGGTGTGTCAAGGGTTTCTACGTAATGTCTGATAAAATAATTCCTTTAAAAAAACCTATTTCTTTGGATCTGCTTTGAAAAGTACCTTGAATACACTTTTCAAGAGGTGTGACAGCAGTATTACTAACTAAGCAATGAAAGTACTCATGTTTTGTAGAACTGTGACAATGGAAGGCAGATCGGTTTCAATACTAATACAATATCTTAGCAAACAAAGTGAACTAGGGGAACTACTGATGATCCAAAACATGAGAATGAATTAATAATTTCACAGAATCCATAGGAATATTTTTACCTTACCCATAACTGTCATTAGAAAAAAAATGGTACATGCATACAGATGATATAATCTCAAATTCCGCTGGAACTTTCCACATACGGCTAGAATTAGGTTATTACCTCTCGCAGTTCACCAATTCTCCGAAGTGCTTTATCTTGACTCTGACTCAATATTCCCTGAAACAAAAAAAAATGATGATGATGATGGCAACACCCTAAACAAAAATAACATGCACTGACTCTAAAAATCAAGTTATAATCAAGCTTTCTTACAGGAAAAAAATAAGACCTTAAACTTCAAATTAGATAGCAAGGACCTGTATGCAAACCTCTTGAACTACAAAGAACTTGAGGAACCATATTTCAGCAGTCTTCTCCGTAATAGGGCTTATTTCAACGGAACATAAGATAGATAATAACTTAGCTCAGAAATCCTGTCAGTTTTGCAGCATACTCTACAGACTCAAACAAATTTGCTCAGATAGCGCATGCACTATATTTTCAATTCTGATTTCTCCAGACTTTCAACTATGCCTGTCAACATGGCTTCATCTGTGATAAAGAGATGTTGCAATGTTGTGAATTTTGGCAGGAGCTTTTACATTCTGTGGAGTAGTGGGCACCTTGTGTTCAGGTATCTGACAATAAGCCAGTGAAACACTTTTGTGGATCACATCATAATTTCAAGACTCTGGACTCCACCAAGGCTCAAGTGAACATTAAGAGTGCATTGTGTGCATTTTACCTCAGCACCTGAGGACTATGAAAAATATTCAGGTAATAATTTTTTTAAAAAAATCTTACCTGTAATTTCTTCTTTTCTCTTTGCACTGTTTGAAAAGCAGTAACTAGCTGGAACATACACAACACAACTATCAGTTAAATCAATACAAACTGTGAAAAACCTATCCTACTTTAATCAAGTCATCCAAGTTAAACTGTTTCTCATCCCTATGGAATTCTATCCTGCCACTCATATTTGAATTCACTGCATTAGATGTTACTATTTTGAATACAATGAGCAATACATATTTCAAAAATGAAAATTTTCAAAGGAAGTCTAAAAAAGGGGAGCTATAATGCAATCACACTTTTTTAGTTAACTAACAGAAGCTGAAACTGACAAATTATCAGTGAATTGAATATACAAATCCATTCCTTTTAACAAATCTGTATGAACATGTTTAAAAATGGATTTTATACAAAGGCAATGGATTTACATGTACAGAGTTCTATCCAACCTTGTAATATCAACTTCACCATCTTGAAAATCCTTGATTACTTGTCTCTTATGTACGTGTGTATATGAAGGCTCAATTGTTTAATATGTGTTTAATTTTATGGCTACATCATACTGATGTTCATGTGTTTACTATTTTATATGGCTACTGGTGTTTTGTTTTTTGTAAACCACCTCAAGTGGCCTTGGTAGTCAGATGGGAAGTATAAAGACTAAACAAACAAATAATACTAATGATGTGCCCAATACTGGCCCAAAACCAGTTATTTAGCATCACAAACCACACTAGAGTAGGCCTACTGAATGAAAGAGAATTTTGTGAGTCAACATGCTGCTAAATTCTAATCTTACACACTGCCCTTCAGGTGTGTAATGAAGAGAAATTAAATACATTCCTGCTAAATCTTTACAGAGTAGGTAACTTCAGTGGGTCCAAGGGTCAAATATGTCCCCTAAGGATGTAATTGAAGTCAAAAATCTTATACAAATCATTCAGAATTATATAGAACCGCTATCCATGCATCCATACTTCTGTATACCACTATGGAAATGTGCACTCAGAGTTAAGATCACATTAAGTAGAAAACTGAAAATACAAGACAGGATAGATTTAAACAATCACTAAAACCCCTCATATTTCCAGATAATTCTGAATATAAGCAAGGGAAGTTTGGCTAGCACTGTGCTGTGCTATATACTTAAGCCTCTGAGGAAGCAGTTTTTATGAGGATGATGTTATGTGTAATTCCTCAATACAACTTTCAAAATATTTGCGTAAGACTTCAGTTCCCATGAGACATTGTGCCCCATTCAGATCCAGATACAAAAATTTCGAAGTTACAAAGTATCTCAAGGAACAAATTCATTTTGTATTTTAATTTTAATTAATTTGTATTTAATTCGTGTTTTAATGTATTTAAGTATTATTTTAATTTTAATTAATTTCATTTACATATTTGTAAGTCATAATGACAAATTGCCATTATTTAATGAGTTATTTATGGTATAGTTTTACCAGTTTCACACCCTGAGAAAGTTTCCATGGCTGAGTGGAGTTTCAAAGAGATTTCCTGACTCCCAGTCTACCTCTCTATTCACTACTCCACACTGGTTATCCTAAACAGTAGCCAAAATCCTGCTGTTTAGTTCTATAATATGCATTAGTGTAGGCCTACTGAACCAATGTAAATTCAACTGATCCAAATTGCCCTACACTAATTGTGTCTATATTTAGCACAGAAGGTTACAAACCAGTTTGTCCATCTGGCACTTAAGAGTTGAATCCCCAAATCCCTGTTGACTCAATGGGCCTACTATAGTGTAATTTACTATGTTAAGCAATAGGATGTATACGTTCTATGGCTACTGTACCTTTAAATGGCAGTTGTTCCATTGAAAGAGCAGAACTGTAAGGCCAGAATCCAACTGCCAATTTACATTTGCATAAGTGAAACAGTATTAAGTCATGGTGGGAAATTGCCATTCATTAACAAGGCACTGTTTGCATTCCTGGACACATACTCAGGAATGGAAACAACACATCCTTAAACAACAGCAATTTGTCATTATGACTTACAAATATGTACATTTATTTATTTATTTATTTATTTATTTATTTATTTATTTATTTATTTATTTATTTATTTATTTATTTATTGCATTTTTATACCACAGATTTCCCAGAAGGGACTCTGGGCGGTTTACATAAATGCAAATAAGAGATAAGCAACAAATGAAATTAATTAAAATTAAGATCTGAACGGGGCACAATGCCCCCTGGGAATTGGAGTCCATTGCAAAAAAAAATGTATATTGAGTTTTCCCATAAAGAATTTTCATATCTCGGAATATTTCTATTCTCAGGGTGTATTGCGCCCTGGACTTCCCTTCATATCACAATTTTTTCATAACTAGAGCCAATCGTATCTAGAGGTACCACTGTAATTGTATTCCAGACTTCGTCTGAAACAGCAAAGTAACAGAAAATGTTGTGGTGATACTGGCCGATACATATGTCTCACATACATTTTCATGGATCTCTCACTTCTCAAGGTGCTACATTGTGCGCTATAAAAACTATACATCTCAGAGTTCTTACTAGTGGTTTACTTTCAGGAACTTATAGACTCTTGTTCAGCATGTCTGACATTACAGTAGGACCCCAGTATCTGCTGGGGATTGGTTCAAGGCATTCCCATGGATAAGAGAGAATGCAAAAAAAAAAAAAAAAACCCAAAGTTGCTGTTTAGTGACAGCAGCTTGCTTTAGTCTGCTATTTTGTGACAGTAGCTTGATTTACGGCTGCTGTTTGTAACAACAGCTTGCTTTACAGCTGCTGTTTTGTGACAGTAGCTTCCCTTGTGGCTGCTGGGTTATTTAATTTTTTTCTCTGCCAAGCATGGATAACTGAATCAGTGGTTAATGAATCAGTGGATATGGGGGTCCTACTGTAACTAATATTACTATGGACAATCAGTTCTCAGATTTCATGAAGACAGCCATGATATTTACTGGTTTCTTCAATTTATTACATAAAATATAATATTTAACTCTTGGATAAAAATGAACGATTTGGCAATTAGAAAAATGCAAAAAATAAATCAAAGTTATGAAAAGGAAGCTTGCAATTAATTCTATTGCAACTTTTATCAGATGAGACTTAGTTACGATCAAACATTATGGAATCCAAACATGGATTCTGCTTATAGTGCTATATTTTGAGCACTATGAGGACTGTTCTTTGAAATCTGACTCTATCCAACTGTGGAATACAGCGCCTAGCACTTTCAAAAATCTGTGCATAAAGTACAAAAATTAATTTGGCAACTGTGTTAAAGGAGCCCATAATCAATGTGATTTGTTCCACTGAAAAAGATAAACGGAAAATGTTAATTTCTTCTTCAGAAAATTCTGATTCTCATAATATTCATACCAAAATTCAAGTATTTACCTCAGAATATTTTCCCCTATAGGTACCTAAACTTCTTTCCATTCTACGCAATCGTTGCAACAGTTGCTCCTTGGAGAGACTGTCTGCATTTCCAGGCAATTCTTCTACTTCACTATCAATATCAGAAGGTGGATCAAGTATTGAGACAGGAGCGTCAAAGTCCAGTTTGTTTAGTGAGTCTCTTGAAGATGCCCGTACTAACGATTCTTTTGAAGAAGAACGAAATAGAGTCTCTTTTAAAGGACTTCGAAACAATGATTCCATTGATGGTACCCGGAGCTGCAACTTCTGTGCAAAAGATGGAGCATCACTAGGCTGTAAACACATAATATAATCACCAAGTGGGTATATCATCTTTCCCCTATATTAATATGTACTAGCACAAGAGGAAAATGTTCCACAACATTTACTGAAAGACAAGAATTATTTATGAAAGCCAATAAACTACTAAGAAGTTCAGGAAATGCAAATGTCCCATTACTCGTTGTATTTTTAACAAACATCTCTACTCTGATGTCCAGAGATATTAAATATTTTTATTGGCCTGGATAAGGTGGTATATATACTAAACATCTGAAAAAGATAAAAATATACTCTCTGTGACCATATTAGAGTGCAGCATTAAGCCTCAAGAGATTTATGGGATTCAGACTTCAAAACACTTTTTTGACTTGCTCTAACAGCAAAACAGCACACCCACAAGGTATAATTAACTGCTACAAAACAGAACAGTTCCTACTTACCTGTGGGGAAGGGGGTTCACTTTCACTGCTATTCATTCCAGATGTCACTTCTTTTGATACGTTCTACAAGATGAAAAATGAGAAATATCAATAATAGAATAAGAACCACTGCTGAAATCCTATTGGATAAATTTACCTACCACAACTAGAATGCCATCATTTGGCAATGGAAATATTTAATGTAACTAAAATTTTAAAAATTAAAGCCCCTCCCTTCAGTTACAAGGGTTCCTTAAGATTCCTTTTGCCCTACACCTTAGGACAGAGATCGGGAGCCTTTAATATTGGAAAATCATTGCCAGCAGGCCCAGGGCCAAATCAGGACAGCCAATGGAAATTCAGCTGCAATTTTCCAGTATTAAAGGCTCTTCCCACATCATCCTAAGACTCCGAAAAGCTTTCCAAGGATAAAAGAGATGCTTAGGGAGGCTGTCTCAAAGCCTGAAGGAAAAGATTGGATGTTTCTAATTGAACTGAATATTTCTCTTGCCAGACAATGGCATCATCCAAGCTGAGCAGTGTAACTTTTAGCCAACATGATTTTAGCCAAAATTTCAGAGAGTTACTTTTAGTTAACCAAAACCGTTCAAAGATAGCACTTCAATTCCACTTTTTAGTAAATTATTAGTACCTTTACAATTGCTTATTAAGATGTTTTCATGCACACTTGAACAAGCATATTAATTAAAAGACTCAGCAGCTTACTACAATATACAACAAAAAGCAACTAAGTTTACATGGATTAGTACAGTAAGGAAAATTGATTAAGATGCTTGTATATTTCTTTAAAAATTGAGTTTATAATCAGAATATATGACATGGAGCTCAAACAATTAAATAATCACACATCAAATACTGAGCAATCAAATACATCTGGCAGTCTGGCAAAATATTCCATGCCCTGGTGGAAAGGTGGAAAATGGTGAAACAAAGGACTTTGCAATGCCCATTTTGTGACCCTGGTCCGGAATTGCAGCTGATAAATTCTGGTGGTGGGTGAGAATAAAGACATCACCCCAGTCCTGGATTGATTTTAAACAACTATCAGGTTCAAGGTCTTGGTCTTGATTTTCAAAAACTCACTGGGACCAAAGTACCTGGTACTATCTCCCAGAGGGCATCCGGATTTTCAAATATTTCCATCAATGGCCAGTCCTCTCAAACAGGTCAGCTGCAAAACATTTCATTTCTCTGTCGTGGGGCCTTCTCTCTGGAATCATCTCCCCAGTGAGCTGCGCCTGCTGGAGTCCCTGCCTGCCTTTAAGAAAGCTCTGAAGACCTTCCTCTTTAAAGAGGCCTTTGGTGACCTTATTAGTTAGTTTTTTTTTAACCTCCTTACTTCCTCTCCCCTATTCCATTTGCCGCCATCTTGCCCTCCACTGCTTACTGCTCGAAGGCTTTTTTACTCATTTTATGTGTTTTTAATATTGTTAGCCGCCCAGAGTTCCCGCTGGGAAGATGGGCGGGATATAAGCTTATAAATAAATAAATAAATAATACATATAATCAGAATTTATGACATGGAGAAGCTCAAACAATTAAATAATCACACATCAAATACTGAGCAATCACATCTATGTAAAATATTCCATCCCATAGAAAGGAAAATGGAAACAAAGGACTTTGGATCATGCCCATTTTGTCTCTGAATTCTGATAAATTCTTATTGAGAATAAAGACCAACTGATTGGTTTTAAACAACTATCTTAACTTTGTAGGCAAAATTAAAAACTCACTATGAAAAGTATTACTTCTGCCAATATACTATTTTCAAATATTTCCATCAATGCCAGTCCTCTCAAACAGGTCAGCTGCAAAACATTTCATTTATCATAATGAAGAAACATCCTAGAAACCACACAATAATGTAGCAGTTCCTACATATACACAGACTTCTCTTGAAACATTTCATTCAAGATTCAAATACCTACTATAGGTTAGGCTCACACAGGCACACCTTGAAGATTTTCTATAGTTGTTTTTTTCAAATACTTTTCTGCTCTGCCATCTTTAATAAATATTCTTCTTAGTCTAGTAACTACCTAGATAGGCAACTAATTAATTAATTGCTAATAGTAACTAATTTGATGTGTCTCGGGCTATAGAACCAGAGGCTGGGAGTTCAATTTCCTACTGTAACTCCTCGACAGGGACTGGACTCAGTAATTCACAGGTCCCTTGCAGCTCTGTAATTCTAAAAGTATATTACACAGCACATTACATTACATATTAAATAATCCCAACATCTTCTTGAACATATGGAATTAGTAAAGCCATGATCCAGGCAATCTGAATACAGTGGCTTAGAAAATGAACATAAGGCAGGAGGATCTAATGATAGACTTCTGCTAGGAGAATAAGCAGAATCCTGTGGAATTCAGTGGCGGACCCTTCTTTTCCACTGTGGGTCTAGGCACTGCCTAATGGGTTTCAGATAATTATGAAGGGCTGGAAAGTTCTGCCAGAGAAGTAATAGATTTAGCCCATGAGTTTAACTTCACTAGAGATTAATTTAAACTTAAGAACTTCCTATCAGATAATACCTATAAACAATAAGTCATCTTAAAACTAATATACAACATAGTCCTTATTACAAAGTTTACTGCATTGTTAAAGCAATGCCAGAGGAACATAACCACAGAGCACTAATTCAGTATTCATTCAAAGGACAAGATAAACTGCAGCTTACTGAAAGTAATCTCTACTCTTGCTTGTTGAGTTTGTTTACACAGCACAGAGAATGCCACTGGAAAGCTTAAGGCTCACCAGGTATTATATACCTCGTCCTCCTAACACAGAAACATTTTGATTACTTGAAGGAAAATCCTTTTCACGTGTAAACTATAAAAACTAAACAATCCTACACATATTTGCTTGCAAACTATTCATCATCTTCAATAAAACTAACATGTGAGCACTTGTTTAAGATGGGATTGTTAATTTCTCTCATTATTTCTCTGTGCAAAATCTGACACTTGGAGCAAACAAAGTATAAAACTGAATTATATAAAAAAGTATAAAATTGAATTAAGTTCCTTCTTAAATTATATGTATAACATACTTCCATTTTAAATATAGATGAAAACTATCTATTACCTAACATGAGCTAAACAGTAGGCGGGGAAAGCAACATGTGGGAAACATACCTACTTCTATACCATATTTATATAGGACCAATAGTATTCAAACATTATCCATCATCCAAATGTCCAATACTGGTTTTGTCAATACAACTGGAAGTTTAATTATGAGCAGATCACATGGCAAGCTCATCTGAACCACTACACCTTGCTTTGGCTTCATACACTTGTCTAGTTTAATGGGACACTAAGTGAACAAAGTAATATAAGGATAAAGTAATCAAGCTTCTATTATTGTCAATCATTGCAAATGTGCCCAACAAATAAGAAACAACCATTGTCCTCAGAGCATTTTAAAAAATGAAACATAATAACCAAAATCCTATTACTTAGGCTCACCAGTATACAGTTTGTTTAAATGCATATTGTAAATTGCCTCTAGCTTAAAAAATTGGCACTTATCTTTTTCATTGCATATGCCCCATGACTTGGTGTGTGACAAGAAGTACAAGCTTCAGCTTTTAAACTAAAAGCAATTCAATACTGAGATTTTTATCACTAGACTTACACTACTGTTCTCATGAATATTGACCCCCTCTATTTTATTGGATCCTTCTATTTATTGTTCTGATTTTTGGATTTTTTAAATTGTGGTTTTGTATTCTGTTAGCCACCCAGAGTTCCAATCCGGAAGATGGGCGAGATAATAAATAAATAAATAAATAAATAAATACTGGGAACAAGTAACAGGATTCTGGCCAACATAATAGTTCTTGGTTCAGGAGAAAACAACAATTCCAAGCTTTATATTCTTTGATCTGTAACACTTCTCTGTCTGAACACGCATTAGTCTTTGCACAATTTTAATAGTTCAAGTAAATACAGTAGTACCCCCATATCTGCGGGGATCAGTTCCGGGCCACCCCATGGATACTGAATTCTGCAGATAAGAATGAATGCTCTTATCCAGGGGTGACAGTGGCGTCGGGGTGATGGCGTGCCAGGGGCAAAGGCTTTTACCCCCACCCCCATCCCCAATGCTGGCCAGCGTGAAGGGCTGCCAACCTGCTCAGCGAGAGTGGGTTAGTGTCAGGGTGCGTGTGAAAGATGAAGGGGGCCACGTGAAGAGTTCCCACAGCTGTGGTGGCTGCTCCAAGGCCCCACGCTTGCCCTTCCTTCCTTCCAGGGACTCAAGCAGAAGGAAGCCCGGGTGCTCTCATCACATTCCGGACCAGCTCCCCTCTTCTCTCCCCGCTCCCTGGCCTGGCAGGAGTAGCAGTGGCAGTGGCCCACCTCTTCCTCCCTTCACCTCCTTTCTCTTGCCGAAGCTGCTCCACCTTCTTCCTCTGCCGCCTTTCCGAGGCCGCACAAGGCA
This sequence comes from Phrynocephalus forsythii, assembly GCA_029282475.1. NCBI lineage: Eukaryota > Metazoa > Chordata > Lepidosauria > Squamata > Agamidae > Phrynocephalus > Phrynocephalus forsythii. The sequence continues at coordinate 55,267,384 of JAPFRF010000009.1, read as the reverse complement.
GCCTGTTTCTTCCTCTGCCATGGGAAACCACGCAGGCTGAGGTATTCCCTGCATTTGACAGAGCTGGCTAGGCATCAGTTCTCCAGGGATAGCTGGCCAGCCCTTTCACCGGGCCTGCGAAAGAGAGCAGAGGAACAGAACGAAGGAAGAGAAAGGAGCCAAAAGCGAAAGAGCACTTGGCTGGACGGCTGTCTTCTCCTCCCTTCCCTGCCCCGTCTGAGACTCTGCATCTTCTGTATGTTTTCTGTAACTTCCACGAGAGGCAGGAAGGGCAAACAACGAGGCTCCTCCAGACCCCGCAGCCAGTGTTGGGGAAAGCGACGTCAAAAATGTTTTTATTTTCCCTCAATGTGAGAGCTCTCTGAAGCCTCCCTAACACCAACCTATTCATTTAGGATTTTGCCCCTGACACCCAACCCTGCTGATCACCAACCACAGATAACTGAATCCACGGATGGTGAATCAGCGGATCTGAGGTAGTACTGTAATTATCCTTTGCCACTCTCAAGTATATTAGAACTTCATAGAAAAAAACTAAGAAAAAAGTTATTCTGGTACCTTAAAGACCAGCAATTTTGTACAAACCTTGATGGATTGCACCAGCCCAAGAAAGGTAATGCTAATAAAACCTGATAGTCTTTAAGGCACAAAAAGACTCTTTGCTAGTTTTCCTGCACTAAGACAAAAGAAAGGGGAGAAAGTCATTTTTCTTGCATTTTTAAAAAATTAAAAGAATGAGATATAACTATTCTGTGGTAGGCTACATAAATAAAAACACAGAACATACTGAATTCTCTTAAACATACATAATCAAAGCAATGTTAATTTTTATGTTATATAAAGCCAAATACCAAATACTGTGTTATACAGAAATGTGCCTGAAGATTTAATGCAGAGTTAGTAGAACAGCACTCAGTATGCTTTAGTGAGAGTATAAACAAAAAGCAGCACTGGTTTTGCCTGCTAGAATTAGAGTACTGTATCTGTTTGTCCCAGTCAGCTCCTCACTATAATGGATAGAGCGGGCAGGCGCAGGGACTCACCACGCTCCCACTCTGTGGCTTAGGTCGTTTCGTGGGATCCAAAGCAAAGACAGTATACTCAGAAAGAAAAGCAGGCTCTGATATCATCCCAGCTAGTAGCTGTGTCATTCAATGCAGAAAGCAAGATGATGAAAAATAAAACAAAGTAAAGAGGTAAAGGGGGGATACAAAAGCTTCTGAAATTAATTTTATCTAAAAATATTTTGTATAATGCTTAAAAACCACAACAAAAATATGCAAGGTTACCAAGAAAGACATATCAATAGAACAGATAGAAAACTGAATCCACAATCCACCCATGTTGTAGGTATAGGCACAAGATTATGAAAAAGTTGGAAAGTACAGTCCATTTAAGCATTTCAACTATTTATATATTGATAAATTTAAAGCATTTTTAGTCTGCTTTGTATTTACGTATTCAGTAAAATCATCTTTTTAAAAAGACAACAGAAATTTGAATCAAATGTAAAAAAAAGGCTAACCATGTGCTTTATATTAAATGAACTGCCTTTTAAATGCAGCAATTTAGGAATAAGGAATACCAGTTTCTCTAAATAATATTAAACAATCGAACATAAATCTGGGTGAGAGCATGGCACAAAAATATAGTCTAAATTATAATTTTAATAATTCTTAAATAACCACTTTACCTTTAAGAAAAAAGAACAAGAATGTATTAATTAACTCAATTCATTGTATTCTTGCTACAAAGAAATGCACACTAGAAATGCATGCACACAAAAGGGGACAGTGGACCTAAGGGGAGCAAAGCATGCTATTGTAACAGTCTACATTACTTGTCTAAATGTTTATAAATAAGGATCACATTGTATTTCATCTTTTTCATATACAGTAGGACACTCATATCCACTGATTCATTAACCACTGATTCAGTTATGCATGTTTCACAGAGGAAACAAATTCAATAAATAATTCAGCCGCCGCAAAGCAAGCTACTATTACGAACAGCAGCTGCAAAGCAAGCTACTGTTGTAAAACAGCAGCCATAAAGCAAGCTACTATCACAAACCGCAGCCGTAAAGCAAGCTACTGTCACAAAATAGCAGGTTGGAGGGGTTGTGTTCTCTCTTATCAATGGTTTTTGTTATCCATAGGAAGGCCTGAAACCAATCCCCAGTGGATACCAGGGTCCTACTGTACTAGAACTTCAGATAGTGCATTCTGTTCTATACTATTTTAGCACAATTAATCTAGGTCACTTTGTGAATTGCTACCTACAAACTCCATGGGGGTCAGGAGGTGTCAACAGCCATTCTCTCTCGATATACATAATACTGAATTGGGATTGCCGGTGAAAAGGGAAATGTCAGAAGACCTACAAGGAATAGCCAAGCCCTTCTAAATATCTACAGTAGCTTTCTGGATTGCATCCATATTAGCTCTATCATATTCTCTTAAAAAAGAAACATAGTGTTAGCATAATATGGATTTTTGAAGACTGGGCTTATCATGAGTTCAAACCTCTTTCCAAAACCATAAATCATGCCAAAATATTCTTTTTACTTCGATCCAAGTTGAATACAAACAGGGGAGTACCACACAATCCCTAATTGTATATCTAAACAAGAGTGGATTCAGTTTTACCAGAGTGCCAGCAACTGTAATGTATACAGCATGCACTAAAATGATAAATTTAAATCAGATCACCATGAAATGAATGCCCAATGAATTAAAACATATGAAACACTTTTGTGTCATTCTTTCCTGATAAATATCTTTCCTCAGTTCTTCTGGTTCTTATATCAGTTCTTCTGGTTCATGGAGATTAGTGATGCAAATCTGTCATTTATATGGACTTTAAATTCATCAGAATGTTGTTTAACCACCCAGAGTGGCTTCGTGTCAGGTGGGCAGTACATAAATCGAATACATAATAAATAAATTATATTCCATCACTATGATTCTTTCAGTTTTCCATGAAGATTTATTCTAACATTTGATGCTAACAATTCTTGTTGACAACCACAAACTGCTCCTGGTCTTGCTTTGGCAGAAAAAAATGCATGTTTTCCATCTACAGCTTCTGATTATGCAGTCCATTTGATTTCTATTTTAGCCATCCAATGATGTCCATCTGTATAGTTGTCTGTCTGGTTGCCTAACATGTTCATTTGCAATAAACAGATTGTTGAAGTCACAAAATTCTACAAGTCTTCCTCCTGTTGTGTTTGAAGCGAAACAGGTTGAGGAGCCGTACAGCCATCACAAATACCAAATACAAAAGTAGAACAGGTGATACCTTTAGGCTACTAGAAGAATAACAAAAAAGTTGATAATACGGTATTTCGAGGGCAAAAAAACTCTTCTTCGGAGCTGCTGTATCAACAGGTTAAAACATGTTAAAAGATGAAGTTGCCAGGAATTATTTGTCAGATGTAAAGTCCTTGGCAAGATGGAAAATATGCTTGTGTGTTTTTGATTCCTAGGCCAAATTCTCCAACATTTCTTACTTTTCCATTCCAGTCACTTATGATTATATCCTATTTCTGGCTGCTTTAGTTCACTCACACTAAGTGTGTGATATTTAAATGTTCCACTTCTTGCTTTATAACTTCTGATTAATACTTTTCAAGTTCAATGTTCCAACTGTGTTGTGCAGCATTGGACTTTCATGTTGCCTCTATGCATCAATATATATAGGACAAAATAAATACCCAGAAACTATCTGAGGGCCCCATTGGCAACCAGTCACATGCGGTCGATGCATTGTGCGGGCCTACTTTAAAAGTTCCCAACCTCAGGTAACCAAGGTGCTTTTCAACTGCAATTCCCAAATGCCTTCACCACCAGCTACTAGTGTTTCTGGAAGTTACCGTCCAAGAACACTGATTAACCCAAGGTTGGGAACTACTGTTCTAGAAAACGTCTAAGTATCATGAAATTGTGTCATGACTTGACACAACGGAAATGAAAATCACTAAACTGGAGAAAATATCTTTCAATTATTTTTAACATCTACATGAAACCGCTGGGTGAGATTATCCATCACTATGGGTTGAGGTACCATCAGTATGTTGACGATAATCAATTATATATCTCCATCCCAGGTGAGGTAAGTGATGTGGTGACTCTACTATCTCGGTGCCTGGGGGCCGTAGAGGCCTGGATGGGAAACAAGCTTCAACTGAACCCTGGTAAGACAGAATGGCTCTGGGTGAATGGCTCTTCTGTATTTGGGAATTGGTCATCTTTGGTTTTGAATGGGGTTGCACTGCCCCAGACAAACCCAGTGCACAACTATTGGTTCTCCTGGACTCACCTGCTTGAGGAGCAGGTGGGAGTTGACGCCAAGAGGGCTTTTGCACATCTTCATGGGGTGCACCAGTTGCACCCCATCTTCAACTCATGAAGGCCTCTGAACAGTCACTCAGACCCTTGTTATCTCCCACAAGGACTACTGCAACATAGTCTACATGGGGTTACCCTTGAAGAGTATTTGGAAGCTACAGCTGGTCCAGAATGCAGTGGCGTGGGTTTTCTTGGTGCTCTGAGATCGACACATGTAACACCTCTGTTACGCAAGCTGCAATGGCTGTCAGTTTGATTCTGTGTCCAATTCAAGGGTTTGGTTATCACTAAAGCCCTACATGGAATGGAGCTAGGTTAGCCAAGGGACCTCTTCATCTCCATTACACCAACCCCTCCACTTGATCGTGCAGGGAAGGATTGCTACAAACCCTGTCAACAAGACAAGTTCACCTGATGGGGTCTAGGAGACAAGTCTTCTCTACAGTGGCCCCAGCCCTCTGGAACCACATGCCTCCAGGGCTGAGACAAGCACCCTCACTCCTGGCCTTCTGGAAATGCCTAAAGGCCTAGTTCTCTCAGCTTGCCTGGGGTGAATCAAGCAGCCATTATGCTTTGAGATGGTTAACATCTTAGATTGTCTGTCTTTTAAAGCTTCACCACTTATTCCTGATTATTATTATATGTATATGTTAGTTTTGGATGCTTTTAAGATTTTTTATTAATCACTGTTTTATCATATTTTATACTGTAAATTGCCAAGAGTCCCCTCTGGGGAGATGGGCAGTGACCAATATAAATAAATAAATAAATAAATAAATACAATACAATACAATACAATACATCCTAATTTTTTTCAGCCTGCACATGAAACAAAATAAAGAGGGGCAGATTTTAACTTGCCACCAGCACAGAATACTCATTTCATTAAAATAAGAACCAGTCAGTACAAATTGAGGTCTGAAGAAAAATGAACTACTACATACTCAGAACTTCCAAATAACAAGAATGATTAATAGATGAAACAAGTGTTCTACATGAGCTAAAAATTCATAATTTGCTGAACAAACAAAGATAGCAAAAGCAAAATGTGCTGCTTCTATGCTGCCTTATAGTATTTAAATCTCTCTCTGGGCTATAAACTGCAATCACCCCAGGCAGCTGGATTGTTAATTTACTGACCTCAAAAGAATGGAAGGTTAAGTGAAACCTGAGTCAGCTACCTAAGCCTGGGACCAAATTCAGATAATCAACAGAGTCTTCACTGGAGTAAACATATTATCTACTATAGATTGTTCATATTATTTCTCAAGAGATGCATATTTTTCTTCCCTTTCACATAGATACTTGTTTTCAATGTTTCTAACAGGCGGTTATTAACTGAGCCTGTGAAAGAGAAGGTAATGTATCTGTATTAAATTCTAATTCATTTTAGCTATCACTATCTGTGATGATTACCACATACAATAATACATTTTACTTTTAACAAAGCTGAATCCAAGTATTCTTTTACTCTAACTGAATGTTTAACCCAAGCCTGAAATTCAAATATATAGAATTTAATATATTCTAATATATAATAAATTATAACACATAAATTCCATCATTTTGCCACATGTGGCTCCATTTATCTCTCATTTTCTTCATTATTTAGGATGAAAGTTCTCTCCCCCTCCCTCCCCTCCTGATTTAACTGACAAAATTTTAGACTACCTCTTTGTCCGGTGTTAAAGCGCCTTCATCATTTTGCTCTACAAGTGAAGATGTTCTGCTTCTGGCTGGTGATGAAGATGTAGACAGTCCCTGCAACAGAAGTAACAGTAATAAATAACAGCTACTTCCTCTACATACTCAGTCTGACCAGATCTAGTATTCAAATAGCCAACTGCACCAATTCAGATGCTTACTGGCTTCTCAAAAACCTACAAGCTACTATAACCATTATTTCAGAACAACAAATATAAATTTTCAGTCAACCCAAGATGTGATGGAACACCTTTATTTCCCAATATGAACCCACGCACAGGTGTTATCAAAAAAGGCTCTTCTCTCAGTCTCACCAGCCTGATAGGTTCATCTACTAAATACCTGAGAAATGGCTTTCTCAGTGGCTGCTCTTTTTCCTTCTTGGGAGGTTTGTTTGCCTTCATCCATTCTATCTCTTAAAGTAACTAAAACTTTAGCATTTTTATACTGCACTTCTTCAATCTAATATGACAGGTAAATTGGTTTTAGCCCCAGAGTTATGCAATATAAAACATGAAAAATATAGAAGGCAAACAAATTCCATTTTTAGCAGACATCAGACATTTAAATTTGGAGAGTTTATTTAATAATGGGTGGTAACAATCATATCTTAATGTTTTTATTTTCTAACATTTATATATGATGAAATAATATTTATGATTCTACTTGATTAAATCATATTCAATTATTTATTTACTATGTTTTACATACTTGTGCTTAAATGCTATAAATTGCCATGAGTCTCTTATATAGGAAGAAAAGCAGTAAACTTTAGGACTGTTGCAATACCAATCCATTTTTACTATATACCTCATTTAATATTTCCAAAATCTATTCCCCAAAATGCATGATTCCAATTCTATAGTGTTTTGAGGTTCAAGAATCAGTACTCATTCTAGTATTTTAACATTTCCAAAGGCTGATTAACAATATTTAATTTTCATGTGTGCTTTTCCTCTGTGCTAACCTAATGCCATGATCCTTTGAAACTGAAGAGAAAACAGTGGCTGAAACTCTACTATGAAGTTACATAGGCATAACTTGGTTAAACATGCAGCACCTAAAATAACACCAAGGCAGAAATACTATCCCCAAAGCCCTTCTTCCAGCGCTTTGTGCAACTGGTGACACCAGGAACAAATCAACCAATAGAACTGCACGATCTGCTTTGCCTAGGCACAACTTTGTAACACATGTATAATTTTACATTAGAGGGCAATGAGCTGGATCCCTGCCAAAGACAACAAACTATAACACTGACTGTAAGTTCATTAAACGTAATACTAACAACGTAGATAGGATGAACAGACCTCCTGTAGCCCTCAAGCCTTTCTTTCTGGCCACCAGTACCTTTCAGAATAATGATTTGCAATTAAATAAATGTTTCTAGATCAAGTTAAGCCTGAATTCTCTCTAGAAACTCAAATGACTAAACTGATGTTGTTATACCTTGGTCATAACATGAGTATACAAAATGTACTAGAACAGACAATAACAACTGAATGCAGCAGGAAAAGAAGGAAACCAAAGACGGGATGATTCTAGAAAGGAAGCCACAGTCTTTAATCTGCAAGAACCCAGCATAGCCCTTCACAGCACCATTGGGTGAAGGCCATTAATTCCCAGAATCTCTGTAAGTCAGAAGCAACTTGATGGCACAAAATGTAAGAAGAATAGTTAATCGTTTTTGCTGTTGCTTTACCTTATAGCTACGCTACCTCTCCCCCTTTTACTGTACCTATAGCTCTACTTTTTACTGTGAGTCATCACACCTCACTTAAAGTGATGGCAGAGATCTACTAGAATCAACGTCTTAGAATTGTAGAGCTGGAAGGGACCCTATGAATAACTGAGTCTGGTCCCTGTCAAGGAGGCCCAACAGAGAATCACACTCCCAACCTCTGGCTCTGCAGCCAGATACCTAAACCATTGAGCTATCCAGCTAAACAAACCTATACTATATTGGCTCTACACATGAACAGTATGAAAAATAGTACCTTTTTCAGGGAGAAAGTAGGCAATCACATTTTAAACTCACTCTTGTATTTTAGTATTGATTTTATTTACCATTTTAATATTTGTATTTATATGTCTGTATGCTTACTGCTGTTAGCTTTTAAATGTTATCTTTTAAATGCAGTAAACCACATTGGGTCCTTTTACGAAGAAAGGTGGGGCAAAAATATTTTTAAAATATTTTTAAAAAACTGCTTCAAATAAAGAAATGGGAAGAGGAGAAGTTGAAATCTTATTTCCAATGTGCTTTTTTAAATTTAATATGTTTTTAGACATGGATGAGTATGCAACAATGAGATTCTTCACCTGCAGCATGATACGGTGGTGCAATCCAGCAGCTCTTCAACTAAGGACCAATGTGCCCTCCCCATCATTTCTGAGAAAACTACATCCCAGCCCCGTCTACAAGCTGGCAGGAATTCTAACACCTCAGCCCTTTATCTCTCAGAAAAGGAATTACGCTGCTTACAGCTGCCATGACATTCCAGAAATAAAACTTCATCCATCAAAATAAAAGACTCAGAATGGGAAGAGAGAAAGTTCATTGTTGTTTTTCAAGAGCCATTGGAAGGAAACACAATCTGACCAGTCAGAATTCAAGGGTCATTAATTTCTAAAACGTTCCACTATGTTTCTGTCCATAAGGTGATCACTGAGATTAACACAGATAAGGTATTTTCATGTAGAATCATTTAGCACAAATCTCCATGTAGCCACCAGTCGTCCTATAACAACAGTTCCATGACTTGCTCTAAATCTGCTGTGGCAATCTGACCTAATGGAAGATGGCACAACATTTGACTCCAAAAGTATTGTAAATGCTTTTGGTGCATGGATAGTAATTTACTTACATCCTCCAGAATACCTGTAATTACTGTGAGTCTAATTATGTAAACAGCCTTTCAACAAGTCATTGAAAAAGCTAAAGCAGTTGTGCTGTCGTGCACATCTGGGTCTGCCTTTCCCGATTCCTAACAGCCACTGCAATACAGAGGTACCTTGTATGAAGGAATTAATTCGTTCCAAATGAAATTCTGTTTGTACAAATTTCCCATAGGAATGCATTGAAAACGGATTAATCCCTAATCATGACCGTTTTTTGTTGTATGGATTCATCCCATAAGCAATTCTGTTAAGCCAGGGGTGCCCAAACTTTTTGTAAGGAGGGCCAGATTTGGTGTCTGAGAATGTGTCAGGGGCCGGTTGCTCCCCGACCCTGCCACCCCACTGCAAGCCCCACCCACTGACCCATAAGCCCCACCCACTGACCCCTTGCAACCCCACCGCAGGGAGGGAGGGAGGGAGGGAGGAAAGAGGCGATCTTGGAAGAGGCGATCTGTGCGACCCTGCACACACACACCCCAAGCTCTCCAGCGGTGGCAACGGCTCGCCCGCCAGCCCACCTCAAAGCTCCTTGGCGGTGGCAGAGGCCCACTGGCCTGCCCACCCCTACACTTTCCCCTGCGGTGCCGGTGGCGGCAGACCGCCCGTCCGCCCAGCCACCCAAGCTTCCCAGCGGTGTCAGTGTTGGCAGATTTAAAAAAAAAAAAAAACATGGGGCAAAAGAGGGGGAGGGGGGTGGGCCAGCCAGCCGCGGGCCACTCAGAATGGCCTGATGGGCCGGATTTGCCCCCCCCCTCGGGCCGGGCTTTGGGCAGGCCTGTGTTAAGCGATTCCCCCCTATCTCTAGAATTGGTTTCCTTTAAGCGGATTTTTTTGTTAAAACAAACCGCTTGTGAGACAAGGGTCCACTGTAGTACCTGACTTCTCTTTCAAACACTCTTCGCTCTTACCACCAGGGGACACAGCCAAGTCAGCAAGACTTGGATATCATGATCTGCGGTTGTGAGCGGAAAAATCTCGGAAGAGCTATGTCCTGTCTTGAAAGAACTGACAAAAGAAAATATTTTTTCACCCAGCGCGTTGTAAGTCTATGGAACTCCCTGCCACAGGATGTGGTGATGGCATCTGACCTGGATGCCTTCAAAAGGGGATTGGACAGATTCCTAGAGGAAAAGTCCATCACGGGTTACAAACCATGATGGAGATGTGTAATCTCCAGGCTTTAAACCAGGGTACTTCAAGGGCCAGATGCAGGGGAGTGGTATCAGGAGACAGATATCTAGTCTCATGCGCTCCCAAACGCATCTGGTGGGGCCACTGTGAGATACAGGAAGCTGGACGAGATGGGCCTTTGGCCTGATCCAGCATGATGGCTCTTCTTATGTTCTTATGTTCTTATGATTTGGGGGCTGAAAGCTTGACGCTGAAATCTCCTTGCCAAGCAGGCATCGACGCAACCGAAAGGAATGCCATCCGACGTGCAGCCTCTCTTCCTAGGGGCAGGCTTGGGAAACAAGCCCGGCTGAGCCCAACCTTTCTACTTCCTGGTAGGAATGAAATCCGGCAACTCCCCTGAGTTGCAGAGAGACCGCCCCGGTTCAATCCAAAGGGGTTTTTTTCTCTCTCTGTGCAAGCAATCTAGGGCGGCATTAACGGCGGGCAGCTGCAACTCGGCACGCACCGGATCATCATCATCATCATCATCATCATCCTAAAGTGGAAAGGAGGCCCAGCCGAAGAAGATGACGACGACGACGACTTTCAGCCTAGCCCTCCTCGCTTCCCCAGCCTCTATACAAGTGATCCCTTGTATAAAGGAATTAATTCGTTCCCAATGAAATTATGTTAAGCAAATTTTCCTTTATCCAAATTAGATATATACAGTGGACCCTTGTATAACAAACAGCTTGTATAACATAAAATCTGTACAACATAAAAAATTCCGGAGAGAGGGGAAATTTGCTTAACAGAATCGCCAATGGGGAGAATCCGTACCACATAAAAATGGGATCACTGCGTTGTCAATGCATTCCTATGGGAAATTTGTATAAAGGAATCTCATTTGGAACGAATTCCTTTATACAAGGGACCACTGTATATAGACACACACACACCGGGGGGGGAGGGCTCCGCATTCAAGGGCACCCGCCCGCCCCTCTCCTCCTCCACCTCTCTGAACGGGGGCCCCCTTGCCTTCCTTTCCGCCCCCGCCGCCCCCACCTGACAGACTCCCGTTGGAAGAAGCAACGAACGGCGCTGCCCACCTGGGCCGGGCTCGAGGAGGAGGCGGAGGCGGCGGGGCTTCGCGGGCCCGCCGAGGTTTGCTGCTCCTCGCTGATTTTCTGCTTCAGTTTCTTGAACATGATGACGGGACGGGACGGGACGGGACGGGAGGGCCGAAGGAGGCGGCGCGGCAGCGGAGGGGCAGTAGTAGCGCGCCTTACGTCCCCTCACGGCGGGGTTTCCCCCCCTCCTCAAAGAGACCGCAAGGAAGGGCGCAGCCACCGGCGCGGCCTCTCGGCGACGGCACCTCCAAAGCGGGCGTCAGGTAAGCCAGCGGCGCAACTGCGCACGCGCGGCCAGCGTGGCTCCCCCCCCCCTTTACACACACACACACCCCACCCCACCCGCTCCTCCTCTCGAAGGCAAAAAAAGGGCCGAGTCGCTACGGCGACGGGCAGCGTCCAAACTTCCTTCCCAATTCGCGAGGCGGCGCGCTTCTGCCCTCTTCGGTGGCGTTGGACTTCATTTCCCATCAGCCCCCAGGGAGCGGGGTGGGGGGGGGAATAAGCCGGGAGGGCGAGAGTCACAGGTACAAGTCGTTGCTGGTCGGACCCGCCGGAGGCGTTTCCCCCCTGGGAGGTGAAAAAGCCACACATCTTCTCGCCCTTCCACGTCCCGCCGCTGTTAAGGAACGGCCCAAGTGTATTTCCTTCTTCGGGTACCACCTCCGCCCTCTCTGGATTGAAAACAGAACAGAAATAAATAAATAAATAAATAAATAAATAAATAAATAAATAAAAGACAACGATTGTTGACAGCAAAATGGTTTAATAGCAGGGCTGCCTTTGCTTATTCACAGATCAACCTATGCCATACGAGAGGTAGTAGGATATCAACATCAACATCCCACTTCCTTTACTTGTTATATATTGTTGTTTTATTCTCGTTTTGTAAACCGCCCAGAGTTCCTTCTGGAAGATGGGCAGTATAAAAATGCAACTAATAAATAATAATAAATAATAAACATGCTAGAATGAGTGGGAAAGAGCCTGAGCATTCTGTCCTTTGTCCCACCACCTGTGAATATTACTATAGAGCAGACAGTACAAGATAATATTCTCTGGCTGTGCATTATGAAAAAGGCTTTTTCCTAGGTGTGGTTGGTTTGGGATACATTATTTTTAATGATATTTCTAAAATTTATGTTTGTCCCTTATTTTATTACTTTTGAAATAAGTAGTGCTCAAGCCTATCAATATTTTTTAAATTCTTTTTGTCTTTCGTTTCAGTTCAATCCAATTTAGTGTCATCCGCAAATTTGATGAGCATTCCCTTCACCCCATGATCTGGGCTATTAATACAAATGTTAAAGAAGAACCCTGGGATACCCCATTTGTTACTTCCTTTCACTTAGGCAAGGAGCCATTAATCATCACCTCTCTGGGTAAGATTCTGTAGCCAACTGTGTATCCACTTGGTAGTTGTCCTATCCAGCCTACACCTAGTTAGCTTGCTAATCTGAATATCATGGAGCACGGTCAAAAGCTTTGCTGAAGTCAGTATGTAGTACTGTATGTCTACATTCCCTGTCTCCTTGGGAGCTCACCTGGTCAAAAAAAAAAAAAAACCTGATCATTTTATTCTGACAAGATTTCTATTCATTCTCTTTTGCTACTGAAGAATGCTTTTTTGTCTCTAATTTACCTTGGCTCATCCTCAACTTTTGCTTTCCTAATGCCATCCCTACAATTCCTTGCTTCTTGCCTATCCTCTTCCTTTGTGACCTGGCCTTCTTTCCAGTTCTTAGTTGTGTCCTTTTTGTTTGTTTGTTTGTTTTCAGGTCCTGTCTGAGTCTTTTGTGGAGCCACGCTGGCATTTTTTTTTTATCTCCCACTTTTTTTCTTGTTGGAATTCTTTGAAGTTGTTCCTTTAGAATTTCATTTTTTAGAAATCCCCACCTTTCTTGGATTCCTTTTCTTGTTAGGCTCTCCTGCCATAGGACCTTACTTATCTTTGTTTGGAGTTCATTAAACTTGGCTTTTTCAACATCCAGAATATATGTGGCATGTGTTTCACTTCTTTTTTTTTTCTGTCTCTCTTGAACACACAATGATTCCCTCTATTCCTTATCTCTGGCCATGGTGACCAAGGCTTCTACACCCTGAAAATAAACCATAAAAGCATGATGAGATTTGCCCATCAGAGTACGAGCAATTCACCTAGCATGCTGATTTTAACTGAACTAGTGAATGTGAGTGCAACATCAAGAAATAGCTGTGGTGAACTCAAGACTGGAAGCCTGGCCTCTCATAATAAATCCCAGCAGGTAGCAAGTAGAAATAGTTTCAGTAAGCCAATTTTAAACCATAACTTAGATCAGTTATCTGCATATGACTTTGGGGCATTAATGACTTTTGAATGTTGTAAATGACAAATTACTTGACTCTTTTTTTCCTCCTGGAAATGAATTCTCAGATTGTAGATATTGATGACCAATCAAATGAAGACATTCAGTCATAATTCCTTCATGAAAATTATAATATAATGCAAGACTGTACTGCTCAAAAAAGGAAGCTTTATTATGCTCATTTTCTTTTCCACCTTTAACTCAAACTAATTTATTATTTATTTATTTATACAATTTATATGCCGACCACTACCCAAAGGTCTCTTTACACCCTATTCTTATGTACTTGATGTTCAAAAGCTTCAAATGTCTGATGTTACTAAGATACGTTTAGCTAGGTACAGTGTGAGGTGAGAGGCAGTGGAGATTGAGAGGTCTGGGATGCATCGTCCACTCCTTCAGTCGCACATGATCTGGACCAGCTGTGAAAGAGATAAGTTTGAAGAAGAGTGGAATGGGAGCCAGATGACTGGTTGAGGGACAACCAATAGAAGGGTTCCTGGTGCCAGAGGTGAGTGAGGGGGACTGGAAGGGGCTATAAAAGGGAAGTAAAGAGCGGGAAAGAAGAGTGCAAGATTCAAGTGGAGTTAAAGGAGGACCCTGTGGAATGGATGGTTAATGTCTTTCCGACAGGCAAGGTGTGACAGACAGGAGGTTATTTTTTAATATGTGTGTGTATTTATAAATATGTATGTATAGTTATGTATATGTAATACAGCATAGAATGGTGGGTGTGGCTAGTAGGTAGAAAGGTGTGGTCTAAAAAAGGAATGTGTTCTCTCCTGTGTGACCTAAGGGTGGTCTAGGGAGTTAACCAGTTAGGCAGCACAGTTGTCAGTTAGACTACCCGGTGAGTCAGTTGGTCAGGTGTGGGTATTTGGTTTAATAACAGAGAAGCACTGTTTTATTATAAAGTCAGTAAGAACATATCTATTACCATCGGCTAAGCTATCCTATCAATACCATTGAACATCTGTGTGTACAACAATAAAAGCTACATGTTTTGTTTTTAATCCATAAACATTGGTGTCAGAGTTCCTTCATAATAAAAGTCAGTTTTATTATGTTAGTAATTAATTTTTCATGATGGCAGCAAAAGTGGTCCAGGATCATCACAAAAGGGTCCTTAGAAGAAGAAGCCACAAGGGGGTTGATGGCAGGAGAGACAAGGGAGCATGAAGCGGAATGGGCTCATCACCTGTGTTGTGGGATTTTGTGATCTGGGAGGGACACCCTGTTGAAGCTGACTGACCGGAAGCAGATTCAGACCTACCTTTACTAAGAACTTCTCCAGAGACACCAAAGCCCACAAGGTGATGGACTGAGTTTGTTGATAGTTATGATGCCCTAAGCCAGTGTTTTTCAACCACTGTTCCGTGGCACACTAGTGTGCCGCGAGATGTTGCCTGGTGTGCCGTTGGAAAAGCTGAAGAATATCAGCTTTGTGTTCAGCCAAACAGGATGGACTGAATAAAGTATTTTATAATTGTTCATATTTCTGTTTACTTACTATTTCATAATAAAGTAATTATAAAATACTTTCTTTGTGTTTATTTGATTCCTATTCAAGAGAATTACTTTATATATAGTCAATATAGGCACAGAGTTAAATTTTTTAACATTTTCTAATGGTGGTGTGCCTCGTGATTTTTTTCATGAAACAAGTGTGCCTTTGCCCAAAAAAGGTTGAAAAACACTGCCCTAAGCATATCCGATCTCGCATGATTTCGGAAGCTAAGCAGGGTCAGCCCTGGTTAGTACTTGGATGGGAGACCACCAGGGAATACCAGGTGCTGTAGGCACCTGGAGTAGGAACTGGCAAGCCACTCCAGTATTCCTGTCAAGAAAACTCCATGGACACGGAGTCACGAGAGTCGGTCACAACTGTAACGACACAACACACACACATGATTCCCTAAGCACATCCAATCTTGCCTGCTTTTGGAAGCTAAGCAGGGTCAGCCCTGGTTAGTACTTGGATGGGAGACCATCAGGGAATACCAGGTGCTGTAGGTGCCTGGAGTAGGAACTGGCAAACCACTCCAGTATTCCTACCAAGAAAACTCCATGGACATGGGGTCACAAAGAGTCGGTCACGACTGTAACGATGCAACACACACAACACAATTGTTCCAACTAAAGGTGTTATGCACAAATCCAATGTTGGTTGTAATAAAATTTTATTTTTGCATAATCAGCCTCCTCTCATGATGGGGTCAGGAGGGGAGGAACCGCCAATAATGAAGATAGAACATAATACATTCCCTCAAAATTCAAGCCAGAAAGCTATATAGCAGTGTTGGCAAACCTATGGCACGGGTGCCAAAGGTGGCACTTGGAGCCCTTTCTGAGGGCACCCGACATCACCCCTTCACAGGCATCAATATTCAGATTAAATTGCTGTATTGGCACTTTGCGAATGATTAGTGGTTTTTAAATTGCAGTTTGGGCACTTGGTCCCTAAAAGGTTCGCCATCACTGTTATATAGTTTGATATACAGTTTTGTTTGAGTTTTGTTGTTGGTTTGTTTGTTTTTGGCATAAGAATGCTGGAAACATTTCTTCACCAATGCTTCCTACTAGCTAACTTTTAAAAAGTATCCACAGAACCACTTGCCAACCTTAAATGGATGTTAAAAGCACTCATTTCACTGTGCAGCCACTTTTCTGAAAGCTGAGCGAGAAAGTGGCATTAATTATTAATTCAATTTGGTATGACTTCTCAAATGGACAGCTACATTTTTTTCTATCAAGGAATGTGTGAATCAGACAGCAGCTTGCCTTTTAAAATGAGGAGGTTAAATAGCCATCACTCCTAAGGAAATGCTTAATGAGCACCAAAAAACTAACCAGGAAAATTATCTTATTTTAAAAGATCTTCTGTTGAGGCACCTTTTATTTATTTAAAATGTTTTTACCATGAACTTCCACCAAAAATAAGTTCAAGGCAAATGAATAATTTCATTCTAGTTTGATCTGATGTCTGATGGTTTGTGACAGCTGAGAAAGAGCCAAGGGGCTAAAGTATCAAAAGAATCAATGGAGTTGTACTTGCTTCCCTTCTCTCTTTTTGCTACATCTTTACAGCATAGCCATCACCAGGGGTTCTCAAACTACAGCCTGCGGGCCGGATCTGGGCTGGCAGGGTCCTGAATCTGGCCCGCTGGCCATTGTAGAACCTCCCCGCCACTTCTGCACTCCAAAGAAGAGTGGGAAGTCCAGTGTCTTACATTATGGAGCCTCCCCGGCAGCGCTGCCAAGGGCAGTTCCAGCCGCTGCCCCCCAAAATTTTCACTCTCCCCCTCCTGATATTTCCCTGCGAACTCCCTGCTGCCCACTGTGGCCAAAAGTTGTTTGGCTCCCGCACGTGGGGTTGCAGAGGCTGGCAGCTACCGTTTGAGCTTCCCAGCCTGGGAAGAGCGAGAGAGAAAGTCCCGGGACTGATGCCACGGTTGCTCCTCTGGTGTCTGTCCGCCTGGATGACGAGCAGCTCCTTCCTCCTGTGTTTTCAAAACAGCAGCTGCTCCTGCTGCTGCCACCTGCCCACCTCACTGAGAGTTGGCGAGCGCATCGTTGCCGCTGAATGTCACTTGAGTGGAGTCTGGAAGAGCCACTCCCCCCAGTACCACACAACACATGCACTCACACCCACTTGCCCACCCCGCTTACTTTCCCTCCCTGGCCCTGCTGCCACCTTGACGCGGCCGGTACGCCCATGGCCTCTGGTGCACACTGAGCGTGTTGGGCTGCCAAGCACCGACCAGGCGGGCAAACACCTATCAGAGCCACCGTCTCCTGTCAAGTACTTCAAAGGGAGTGCTGCAGCAGCAGCAAACCCTTCTCACACTCCTAGGCGGACTTGTTGGCCAAAACAGACAGGCAGAAGTGGGGTTCCTTCTACCTTTACAAAGTGTTTGCTTTTCTTTTTTTAAAAAAAAGAAAATTCTCTCATGAGGCCAGGGCTTAAACCCGATTCAGTGATAGGGCTTAACCTCGAGGTTAATGTTATTCGTTATGTTGATTACAATTGTTCTTCATTTTAAATAATGGATTCTTTTTCCTGTTTATTGTGTACTACAAAAATCTGTGCAGTGTGCATAGGAATTTGTTCATTTTTTCCCCCAAAATATAGTCCTAACAGTGTCTGAGGGACAATAAACCAGCCCCCTGTTTAAAAAGTTTGAGGACCCCTGGCCATCACTAAGAGTTGAGGCTCATTTTTAAGTGCAATTTATTTGTACACTGTCATTCTATTACAGTAATAATCATAAAAATCAAATTAGGATGTGTTGCTCCTGAAATTTTATCTTCTCTTGCAATACATTAACTTGTGGGAACTATTTTATTTTGGATTGTTCCATTATGTGGTTTGGAAGGAACATTATAGAATACTGAGATGGAATTTACCATTGCTTTCTCTGCACACTTGCATTGGAGTCAAATGAAGGAAGAATGAACTTGGCAGAATACACTATTATTGCCAGAAGGCAGGAATCAATCAAATGAATATTCAGGGAAGTTAAAGAAGAAACTGCAGAATCAGTGTTACTATTTATTTATTTAATGCACTTGAACATTAACAAGACAAACATCATGACAACAGACAGTTGTCATGATGTTTGTTGACAATGAAGATATCACAATACTTAAAGCTTTTCTATAGTTTGATTCAGTCATCAGTGTAAATGGAAACTGCAGTCAAGAAATCAGAAAAAGTGGATTTTGATCCAGAAAAAATTGTACTAAAATGAATCTATTAGTTTTTTAAAATGACTTAACATTCCATGCAAGCTGCGTTGGAGAAAAGGTGGAATGAATGAATGAGTGAGTGAGTTAGTGAGTTAGTGAAATGTTGCAGTATTTTTCTTCTTCTTCTTCCTGTTAACCTATTCTCATGGTTAACATCCCTTTACTTTTGCCAACACACTGAGTCAAACTAAGGTGGCTGTCAAAGGAACCAGGGTCCAAAAATTGCCTAGTTCAAAGAAAGCTAGGATATTGCAGAGATCCTCCCTCAAATTCCACCACCTTTTCAGCCTTGGTGAATGGGTCCAGAGCCTCTAATCCTCCCGCTTAAACTTTTGACTGTGCACTTTTAAAAGCAAACACTCCCAAACTCCATAAACCAGTATTCTGGTCTTAAGGCACTGGTTTAACTGTGAGCACACTTTGGTAAAGTAAAATGAGCTTCATTAAAAATATAAACACAAGTGAAAATGTAAAAGGAAAAAGATGAAAAATAAAATACAATTTGGTAGCAAATTCCATAAAATAAGAAAGACTATGTAGGTAGCTCTGCTAAACTGGACTACAGAATCAATGTTGGCTGCAAACTAAAAAGTCTGTAAAAGCAATGCCATGTGTGAAAAGCTCTCTCCAGCTTCAAGCTTACCTTATATGAAACCACTGGACTTTGGGGGTTAAGTGCCACCAGTATGCCGATGATACCCAGCTCTACCTCTCGTCACCTCCGGACTCTAAGGGAGCTTCTATCTCAACTTTACATGAGTGCTTAACTGCAGTAATGAACTTGATGGGGATGAACAAAATGAAACTAAACCCAGACAAGACAGAGGTGCTTCTGCTCAGTCAAAAGTGAGAACTAGGGATAGGAAGGCAGCCTGTACTGGATGGGGTCACCCTCCAATTGAAAAAAGAGGTGTGCAGCTTGGGGGTGCTCTTGGACTCATCCTTGAGCCTGGATGCCCAGGTCACAGCTGTGGGCAGGAGTGCATTGCACAATTAAGGCTAGTAAGCAAGTTACACCCATTTCTTGAGAAACCAGCTCTGGCCACAGTGACAAATGCCCTAGTGATGTCCTGGCTAGACTACTATAATGTGCTCTGTGTGGGAGTACCAATGAAAAACCTCAGGAAACTTCAATTGGTCCTAAATGCAGCAGCCAGATTGGTGACCGGGGTGGAGTACAGGGATCACATTACACCCCTATTAAAGCAGCTCCACTGGCTACCAATCAGCCCTCGGGCACAATTCAAAGTGCTGACCTTAACCTACAAAGCACTGTATGACCTGGGTCCTAGCTACCTCAAAGATAATGAGGAGAGGCTTTTCTCTCCATCCCGCCACCCTCACAGGCACGTCTTGTGGGAACACATGAAAGAGCCTTCTCAGCTGCTGCACCCAGAATCTGGAACTCCCTCCCACTAGAGGCCAGGACTGCCCCACCTCTGCTGTTTTTTCCGGAAACTGGCAAAGACTTTTCTTTTCAGACAAGCTTTCCCTGAATGATGGACTACCTACTGTGTCTTTATATGAATCTACCATACATGGCTACACAAACTTTATAACTGCTTATAACCTTGTGTGATTGCACTGACACTATGTTTTCAATGTTAGTTTCCATCAGTCATATCATTTACATGGCATTTTTACTCTCTCTTTAACTGCTTGCATTCTCTTGTAACTTTAATGTAATGTTGTCTTTTAATGCTGTAAGATGTTCCTCAATTCCCTGTTCTCAATACTTGAATATGTCTTAATTGTGCTTGACTGTTTATTGTCCCTCATTACTGTAAGCCACCTTGGGTCCTTTTCCAAGGAGAAAGGTGGGGTAAAAATACTCTAAAATAAAACAAATAAGTAAGCATCACTCCCTCGCACAGCAGTCTTCTTCATTCCAAAAGCATTTCCTCCCTTCTTCCTGATTCTTCCAAGCATTCCATCCAATCAGCGTCCAAAGATCTAAATATTAAATTAAGTCTCTGTGCTCTCATTCCCGCCTTTAATTCCCACTGGGATGATTCCTTGCTTCTCCAACATCCTATGTGTTGTCTTCCGTCTGATCTCTGTGGTTCTCTGCGCTGATAAGCTGACACCTGCAAAAGATGGCAAAACAACTTGCTGCAAATCCTTGAGCTTGCTGCATTTGCTACAAATCTATGTGAAACTACTACATATAACCTATTCAATATAGCTAATTCCCCGACAGTGGCTACTCTTGGAAATTGTTCAGATGGATTTTGCCATCTGTGTGCTGATAACTAGCTGGTTCATTGATTTAGGTTTCTGGCTGTGAAGTTGGAAGCTGGGGATTAAATTCCTCACTGGGCATCCTAAAAGGTGTTTAGCCTTGGTCACACTGCATAGGATGCACCCAGAAAAAAAAAGGGTAAACCACATCTGAGTCCTTTCTGCCAAGAAACCCCACAAAAAAGGATAATCGTGCATCAGAACTGACTTGACAGTGTTCTGTCAAAATACTACAAATGCTATATTTATCCCTGTTCTTCCTTGCACAATTAATTTCTTAACACAGTGGTACCTCAACTTACGAATTTAATCCGTTCCAAGTGCATGCTCTTAAGTCGAACTACTCTTAAGTTAGGGTACCTATTTAAAAAATTGAAAAAATAAGTTAAAAAAATCAATAAAATGGAAAAAATATTTGTAAGTCAAGCAGACCATATCTAAAATTTGTAAGGCAGCAGTTAAAATGCCAAAAGTTTTCCACTCTTAAGTCGAATTGCTCTTAAGTCGGGCTGCTCTTAAGTCGGGGTGCCACTGTATGTTGTTAACTAACATGACCACAAGATGGTGATATGCAAGCAGAATGTTTTCGCAGTATGCGCTGGCTCTGAGCATACAAGTACTGTATTCCGTAGTAAAGATTTAGAATCCAATGATGAGACTGACTAAATAGAAACTGGGGTTCTGTGCCCACGGTTTTGGTCTGTATTTCCAGTGATGTGTTTAAACCATGATGGAGTACAATAAAATACAACAACATTGTTTTCTTTGTGCTGTGTATCTAATGTATCAGTTAACACCAGTGTCTTCCTTGACAGATTCTGGCCTTTGTCCTATTAACAACAGTTAATATTCCTGTGACAGACAGGTACATCTTATTCTCCACCCTAGCTAGGACCTGCTAATTAACCCAGTCCTAAATTAACAAGCCATTATAATTTTGTCTGTTATGTCTTTCCTCATATGAATACAAATGTCTCTGCCATAGAATAAATTTGTTGGTATTTATGTGCTATCACTCTGGAACCAATGTATAGCAATCCTAATAGGGCTTTAAAGGGAAATGAGATATTTAAATAATGGCTTTACCAGTTCCACACCTGCAGTGAGTTTTCATGACTGAACAGGGTTTTGAATCAAGGCCTTCCACATCCTAGTTTGTTACTCTCTCCACTGTGCACGTGTGTGTGTTGTGTCGTTACAGTTGTGACCGAATCTCCGTGACCCCATGTTCATGGAGTTTTCTTGGCAGGAATACTGGAATGGTTTTGCCAGTTCCTAGCCTACAGCACCTGGTATTCCCTGGTGGTCACCCATCCAAGTACTAACCAGGGCTGGCCCTGCTTAGCTTCTGAAATCAGCCGAGATGGATGTGCTTAGGGCATCTAGGCAGCTGTACTCTCTCCACTATGCCATAATAAATATAGGAGACATGTTACATGTATATACACTCCTTTATCTGAAGAAGTAGCTTTTGTTCCACAAAAGCACAGATTGAAATAAAACTATTTGTCTTTAAAATGCAATGATATTTGCTCTTCTTTTCCCTTTCATTTACCAATACAGGACATCAATTATATTTAAATCCCAACTTTTTTGAAATAGAGATCATCATGTTTTAGTGTGCTTTTACTCCCATCCATGTGTTTCCTGCATCCTAAGAGACTTCCTCTGCCTAACTTTTAAAGCCCTGGATTTGTGCCATATTAGAGACAGAGTGCTGTCACACCAGTTCTTTTGTCCATCTGCACTACATATACAGGATTACAGACCCATTTTTTTAAAATAGCTTGCACCACCATGTAACCTTGCCATTTATCTTGGCTTATTTGGTACAGAGATGACATGGCAGATCAGGATGATCTGAGTATAGAAATTATTTTGTCGGTGTACTATTATTCCCCCATGTAAGTTGTTGATGGGTTTATTGGCACGCACCTTTTACTGGAAGATGACGAGAAATATGTTGTTACTGTTGTCAGGATTTATATGATGCTGTGCTATCGAGGCAGGAAATTTTCTTATTTTATGAAATAATAATAAAATTAAAACACAGAACAAGGGCAACTGTTCAAATGGAATAAAATCAAAGCATAATTTCATATCATGAAAGCATTATTTAAAAATCAGATCACTAAACAAAGTCCTGGAGAGTAAGTACTTGCTGGTATAGGAGCAATATTAATTTGTAGATTCAGCCTCTCCTCATTCAGAATCTAGAACACCATCTAAAGTTGAAAAGACAAACTAAAGACTTGGCCCTGGGGCTGCAGAAGTGCACTCAGGTAATCTTAGATAGGACTCAGTCATCTTAGAGGGAAGTTTTTTTAGATGGGAGTTTATATTATTTCATTCATTTTATAGTTTGACATGCTGGTCCCGTTGACATATACAATAGAGATGGGCACGACTAGGGAAAATGACGTTTTCGAGTTGTCGTGTGTCGGAGGCAGTCCGTTTCGGCTCGTTTGCGTTTTTCGTGAAATTTCGCAAAAATTAGTCGGTTCGTTTTTTCATTTTTTCGTTGTCGTTAGTACTGGTTTGGGGGGGGTAGCAGGCTCCTGGAGGGAGCTGCAGGAGTCAGCCAGAGCCACAAGTGACGGACTGGCAGACTCTTTGTACCCGCTGTGTCTCACGTACTTGCATGTAGTGCAATGCAAGTAGATCTGGCTTAGGGTTAAGACGGGTTAGCGCAAGGGCTAGGGTTAGGCTAGTTACGGGTGAGGTTAGGGTGAGTATTGGGGTGCACCTCTGGGTGCCTCTCTGACCCACTTAGAAGGACAGTGTACTGGCCTATGGGTTAGGGTTAGGCTTAGGGTTCGGGTTTGGGCTACGATTAGTGGGCTGTTCATGCCCGATTGGCACATCCCAGAAGTCTCTGTGGTCAACCTGGCCAAGTGGCCATGCGATTGGTGGAAAATTGGCATGGTCCACTCCCATGGGCGAGCCCATCATTGCAAATGTGCAGGTGTAAAAAAATAAAATAAAATAAAATAAAATAAAATAAAATCAACGGAGACTTTTTTGCAAGAAAAACCCACTGCTGCTACTGTAAAAATTCAAGCATTTAAAATAGCTAATTTTCACATGTTTCTGTGGTGCTTTGGTGGGGTTTTGGGCAACGATTTCAAAAAAAATATTGCGGTCGCCATTTTGGATCCCGCGCACTGCATGGCAAATGGATGCGCCCTCCCAGCCTGGTACTAGCAGCGCAGCAGTAGCAATAGCCAAGGAGAGGGGGGCGGGGAACCCCCCCCAAATAAAACACCCTTCTGGCCTGGTAGGTGCCCTCAGACAGTTTTCGCCTACTTTTAGGGCTGGGAATCGGGTTTTTTTTTTTAACTTTTCAAAACTTTTTTTCTGTGCCGCTTGGCATTGCGCGATCGCCGCGATGCAAGTAACGAGCACGACAAATCAGACCAAATTGTTCGTTCGTCGGTTCGAGCTTGAATTCTGGCGGAGTAATTCCCGTTACCGTTTCCGTAGAGTAACGAATATGAGTAACGGAAACGGAAACGGGCATACCGCTAATTCGTGCCCATCTCTAATATACAAGCATGCAGCTTGGGCCCTCTCAAAGAAATACACACCACGCTAGCACAAGGTAAAAGAAGTGAATAACAATATGGCCATTTTATTGATTGGAGCAGAAATAGGGCTGAGAGTAATGGGATCTAATCACTGGGTGACTGATTGCTGCCTGATGTGGTTACTGGCCACTGATGACTGACTGCCCGGCACATAGGCAGAATCAAGCTCCCTACAATGCCACAGTGGCATGGAGGATCCCTGTCCTGCTACCACATTCCTGGATGTCAGGCAGCAAACAGGCTCCCTTTTAGGCTCCGAGAAGGAACAGAATCTATTCAACCCCCTCTGCTCATTATGCCAAGAACAGCTTTGGACCTCTCCCCTGAAGTCCTTCCCTAATGGTATCACCACTCATATTATAATGGATTCATCATTTCAGGATAGAGTAAGATCCCCGTATCCACTGATTCATTATCCACTGATTCAGTTATCCACGGTTGGCAGATGAATAAATAAATAAATAATTCAGCAGCCGTAAAGCAAGCTACTGTCATAAAACAGCAGCCATAAAGCAAGCTACGGTCACAAACAGCAGCTGTAAAGCAAGCTACTGTTGCAAAACAGCACTGTAAAGCAAGTTACTCTCACAAAACAGCAGTTTTGGGAACATTTTTGAATTCTCTCTTATCCACGGTTTTCATTATCCATGGGAAGGCTTGGAACCAATCCCCAGCGGATACTGGGGTCTTACTGTATATCACGACTTTGAAAGAACTGAGAGAGTCAGTGCCCTCGAGATGACTGCAAAGTAAGAACCCCCCCCTCTCTCTCTCTCTCTCTCTCTGTGTGTGAGCATGTACAGGTATGCTTTGAATTCGTATATGTTTCAGTCTTGCAAGTTACAGAAAGAATGCTCCCGAAAAACAGAGAAATCTAAAATGCAAAGCACATCCGATTAATGCAAAGCACATCCGATTACAGCAGGACCTCTTCATAGATCTCTCTTAAGATCTAATTACATTCAGGATTTTCAGATTGGGAATTTCCAATTAAGTTGTCAGCATTCAATCCAATAGCCCATCTGTGAGGTGTTCTGTTTTCCCTGTTCTTGCACTGGGGTGCAGGGGGGGGGGCTGTAATTACTGCTTTATCCATTTTAATCTCTCATACTGACAGATTTTTTTTTCTAGCCTACCCCTTATCACTAGCCTCCCAGGCTGTTGGAAGTGCTAGAGACTCCTCTTGAATTTCGTTACATGAAGGTGGTACAGTACATCAGGTCTTAGAGAGAAACTGGCACCTGACCTCATTCCTACCCCTCTTCATTAGAGTTATGAATGGGAAAATAAATGGCAGGTCTCTCTGTTGCTGTTTGGTACTGGTGGGGAAAGGTCAAGAAGCACTGTGTGTCCCAGCTTACTCCAGAGGAAATGGCTGAGGTCCATAACAGAGATCTCTTGGGAAAGTGAACTATGCCAAAAGTCATAGTGAAAGATCTTGGAGCCAACATTGGGTTCTAAGGCTGCCAACTGCTATCCACTATATCGATGAGTCATCCTAGTGCCACAGCATAATGGAAAATATTAACTCAGTGTTATGCATCTGGATCTCTCCAGCAGAAAATTCTAATTTTAGTTCTCATGAGTCATGATGGACTTGTCCTGTGGAATAAAACAAACTGGCGTTCAAAAGAAAATAATGCCTACCATAAGCTTTTCAGGCTTGCAGTGTTTATCCTTTTTTGCAAAAAAAAAAAAAAAAAAAAGGAGCCAGTTTCCCTTTGGATTCAGTGTAGCTATAACGTCTTAAAAGTGCTTCTTCCATTTGCAGCTGGCTCCTGCAATACTGCTACATGCATACCTGCCAAAAGAAGGAATACGCCTTTGTAATCCCTTCTTGTTACACCCTACTCTTGGTTTTACAAAAGGTTTAGTTAGGTAAAAGGAAAATTACTGCTTTGTAACTTTGATATCTGTGTTTCTTTTTTTAATTCTTATTTCCACTTGCATTTTGAGTTACTCTTCCATCCTTTCAGATGTTAACATAAGTTTTACTCATTTAAGTATGTCCACTGTGATACAGCCATCTTTTTATTCCATCTGGACTGTTCTGTGTAACCTATAATATTGTGTATTACCTCCTTTGCAGAGGATAGGGCATGCTCGACTGTACTCATTTACTTGATTTGTCTAAAAATCAGTAGCCCTTATATCCAAGTAAACGTGTTCAGAAGTGGATCCTACAAAACAGCATCTCATACAAAGAACAGCCTCTAAGAAAGTACTGGGCTGCTGATTCAAGTGGCAACCCTACATGCACTTTCACTGGAATAAAACTTTCATTGAAGCAAAACTATTTCAGTCGGAATAAAGACTATGGATAGATCTATTTATCTGGGAGTCATGCAAACATGCTGCTATTGTGCCAAGATAAATTAATTTAATTGCAGCATAATCCAATCCTTGATTACCATCTGAGCACAATGGAGCTTCCTCCCTATGATGTTTGGAATTGCAGCCTCAATTGCAAGCCTACGCCCGCACCTACAGTCAGGAAAGAATGAGTAGTTGCAGGACAAGTCAATACTCAGGATGGAAAGACCAATTTGGGATGAACAGGAAAACGGCAGGAGAGAGCAAATAAGCAGGGGTGCACAATACACCAGAGGTCAGAAAGACTGTGTTGGCTAGCAAAAGTCAGTGCCAGAAAAATTAAACTGGAGTAGGAAATTCTTTATGTTCCTCCCTACCAGAAGGAGCCAATGTCCAACTTGGTTGGGCAAGCTAGTGTCAGGCCAAGACCTAAAGATGTTTCACTGAGGGCTTGTCAACCTGAAGTGTGTGGCTTGAATTCACTCAAGTTGAGTCAAGTCTTATAGATCCGGAATCATTCACTGCAGTGTTTCATGCCTATATTAATTTTATCTTGAATGTAACCCAGATTCTTCCAGTTTGAATTTCCCCTTTCTTCATCCTCCCATCACATTCCCTCCTCCCTTCTAATGCCTTCCTCACTCCCTACTTTGTTCCCATCTCTTGTCTTCTTCCCTCCCCAGGGGAAGGTGAGCATAAGACACTCTCACAAATGACATCCCAGCCGATGTCAGGTGGGTTGGAATTGTGCACACCCCATTGGAGCCAGGCTTGTTTGGGAAGAAACCAATGAGGCTGACCTCTCCAGGTTACTGAAACAAAAAGGTCCAGATGAAGGGAAATAATCCTGAAGTAGAAGGGAACTGGAAGGGATCAGTTCAAATCTGTAGTAATTTCACATAGATCTGTTGCAATCGGTGGACGATGGATGTGCAGATAAGTTCTAAGGTGTCATGCCCAAGTTAGTGTTTAACAGTGAAGGGAAGTTTCATACATAATGAACAGGTACTCTAAGAGGACTCCCCAAGCCACCTTGTTGGGTGCCAAATATTTTTTTCCACCTATCAAGCCAGTACTGGTCTCACCAGTATGCTGTGCATGAATCAGTCAGACCATGCTATGATGATGTCACTTGGCATTCTGTCTGCAATGAGTATGATTGTCTTGTTCAAGCACTCCTTATGCAAAGATGCAACAGAATGGCCCTCTCTCTGGGGGTGGGCGGGCTAGCTTTTATCTTTTTGACTAAACCCGTTATTCAGGATTTGTGTCTTTCCAGAATATTCTGAAGTGTGAGTCTTACTTTAAAAATACACCTCTTTCAGATAAATACTGTGAGCCATACATCCAAAGGTATATGTTTATACTTTTAGGCTTCAGCCTAATACACACATATCAGACTTGAAATACAAATACCTAGTGATGGTTTTAAAGTAACACAGAACATATTTGCTGATTTAATAATACACACTTAAATTTACTTTTTGTTCCTCTGCCCCTCCACAGAGCTAAGAAGTGTTTAATGTGCTGGTACCGGGAAGTGGCTGTCTTATTCAGCCACTTTGTGATACTGTATTGGCAAATTGACAGCAGGCTGTGTGGCAGACCACATAGGCTTGCTTAAGGTCCGTATCGTATTTGATGTGAGGATCACACTAAATGGCTCTTCGCAGAGTTTGAATTAGGGCTAAACTCCTTTAGCTGTGCAATAGAAGTACAGGGACTTACAAAGCAGAATTAGCTCCAAGTGTTCCCAGAGCAGACCACCCCTTATTGTCTTATCAACTGATCAGTGTCTCAGAGTGAGTTACGGAGACTGTAAGAGAAAGAATAAAAATGGTTCATTTGCTCAGAGTGTTGTATAGATTAAAAAAAACAAAAAGCAAAAAAACAGCATACTGTACAAAATGTGAGTGGTTACCCTAGCAGGCCTTAGCAGAGTTACACTGCCTGCTTCTAGCAGTCTCCTCCAGACTACGTTATAATAGCAGACTCACTGAGATTCACTAATAATGAGTGAAAAAATGACTGCAGGAACTGACTCTCAATAGACTGACTGAGAAAAGGGAGGGGGAAACATACTGAAGCAGAGAGGTGTGTCTCTCTTCAAAATTTAAGAGTCAGAGAAGAAACAATTGCTTAATAGAGATGGGCACGACCAGAAAAATTTTTTTTTCGAGTTGTCGTTTTTCGGGACGGGTCCGTTTCGGGTCGTTTCCGTTTTTCTCAAAATTTTTAAAAAATTTGTCGTTTCGTCGTGTCGTTTGTCGTTTGTCGTTACCGCCACTGCGATTTTGTGCAATTTGACGTCCCAACGAGTGGCGTCCCTCCGGCGCTAGGTGTTTTTGCGCCCTAGGCGGCGGGCGGGGTGGCGGGGGCATGGGTGGGCGGCGGCAGTGGCAGGGGAGGGGCGGGTGCGCGGGCGCACGGGCGGCGGGTGCACGGGTGCGTGGGCGCGCGGGCGGCGGGCGCGGGTCCCGCAATGACCCAGAGCAGGCGGGAAACACTTTAAACTGACTTGCTGCACAAGACTGCATCGAATAAAGCAATTGCAATTTTTATTGCAAACAAAGTGGGCAGTGCACCCACAGCAGAGCTGCAGGCAGGGTATGAAATGACCTTGGCTTGCCACCAAGCAAATGAAATTTTTAAAATAAATCCACACCTCCCCTCCCACTCAAACCTCCCCCCCTTTGAAGCACTATCAGAAAAGAAATCCTAACAAACTGCAGGAGAATAAAAAAGAATAAACTGTGTTGCTATTCCCCACAGCAGACAGAGAATGAAAGGAATTATTATTATTTCCTAAAAATTCAACTGAATCAATTCCCTCCCTGCCTGCCTAACTGAAATCTAAAGGCTCCGCGAAATCGAAACTAGTCTAGCACAGCAGCCAGCTAAACACAGGCCTCTCCCACCCATATCCAAGCCCGGACTGCGACTCTTCTGGGAGTGCCTCGGCTTTTTATGCCCTCTTGCACATCCAGAAGTGTCAGTCAAAACCTGGCCATGCGATTGGTAGAATGGGTCCAAAAATTTGCATGGTCCCATCCCATGGCCAGCCCATCATTGCGCAGTTGTAAAAAAATAAAAATAAAATAAAATAAAATAAAATCAGTGCAACCTTTTACTGCTATAAAAAAACCCACTGCTGCTACTGTAAAAATTCAAGCATTTAAAATAGCTAATTTTTGCATGTTTCTGTGGTGCTTTGGTGGTTTTTTGGACCACGATTTCAAAAAAAATATTGTGGACGCCATTTTGGATCCCCCCGCACCGCATGGCAAATGGAGACGCCGAGGATGCCCCCTCCCAGCCCGGTACCAGCAGCCCAGGACAGGAGGGGGGGAATGCTGGGGACCCCCCCCCAGAAACCACCCCTCTGGTAGGTGCCCTCAGGCAGGCATATTTTCGCCTGCTTTTTTGGCCGGGAATCGGGTTTTTTTATTTATTTTTAAAACTTTTTTTCTGTGCCGCTTGGCATCGCGCAATCGCCACGCGATGCCAGGAACGACAATGACAAATCAGACCCAATTTTTCTTTTTTCGGTTCGAGTTCAAGTTCTAACAGCTTAATTGTCATTACCGTTTCCGTTACGTAACGGAAACGATATCCGAAAACGGAAACGACAATTTCGCCAAGTCGTGCCCATGTCTATTGCTTAACAATCACTGAGAAACAACCTTCCCAGCTAAACCTAATGAAGATGGCATAGGAGATTGAAAACAACTCCAGCAATGGCATATTGGACGTCCCAGTGAACCTTTAGTCCAATCTAGCCTTCTCCAGCCCAGCCATGTGGACAAGCCTTAACTTGAATTCTCCATGTTTGTGCTATGCCTTGCTTTAAACAAAATGCAAACAGCCTGGAGCAAAGTAATAAAATAACAAAGGGCTGGGCAATATTTTGCCTAACAGTCTCTATGATTAAAAGAAGTTTAAAAACATTCTATTCCTCTCTACTCAGAAGAAAATTCCCCTTATATCCAGTGAGGTTTATTACAGCTGGCTAGATAGGATAATAGTTTAGATCAGGGCTGTCCAACTTTGATTAGGCCGAGGTCTACTTTTTCCGGCCCAAAGTGCCTGAGGGCTACTACACTAAAACCTCTACTTACGAATTTTATCCATTCTGAATACATGCTCATAAGTTAAAAAAATGTAAGTAGAGCAACAGTTTCCCATAGGAATGCATTAAAAATTGATTAATCTGTTCTGGAGGGAACATAGTTCAGTGCTTTCCTATGGGAAGGCTGACCATTCACATGCTTCCTTTGCATCCGCTCAAGCTGGTGTGGGCCGGTACAAGGGAGACGTGGGCATGCTTGCCCAGGCTGCTGGAAGACTTTTTTTTAAAAAGATGCGCTTTCCCTCCCAACCTGCCTGGGGCCTGACTCGACTCTCCTCCCCCTTCAGCCTCCTCCTCTTTCCCCCCTTCTCCCTTCCAGCCCTCTTGCTGCCACTGCTGCTGCCGCCTGCAGCTCTTACATCTTCCATGTTCGCTGCACAGCTGGGGTGGGCTGAGCCGGCAGTGTGGCAATCACATTGCCACACCAGCACAAGAAGGAGGGAATGGCTCAGAAGGGGAGCAGGAGGAGTGGCGGAGAAGAAGAGGGGAGACATCACCATGCAAAGGAGGTTGACACACCTGCAACCCCACCTCTCGCTGTCTCCTCCCCTCCTTCTGCTCTGCACTAGTGACTCCACTGGTCACGAGACAGTGCCATACGGATCATCTGTCCGGGGAGGGGGAGCAGGGGACTGTGCCACGGCCCTTGAGCTGCCCCGCTCAGCTGAGACAGTGGGCTAGCAGACCCAGAACTTTGCTGGAGCAGTGATGGTCCTTGGGGTGGGGGAGGGAGAGGTGAAGAACTTATCCCCTCATTTTTTTTTATTGATGGCCGGCGGGCTACATTTGAACCCTTTGCGGGCTACTGGTAGCCCGCGGTCTACCTGTTGGGCAAGCCTGGTTTAGATATCTGGCTGGGGAGTTAGAGGTTGGGAGTATTGCAGACTTTGGAATTTTGGCTGTATTCCTTTAGGTGTGCAGCATATGTGCAGAGATTCACAGAGCAGAATATCTTCAAGCTCCCCAGATTAACCCACCCCTTTTGACTCATCAACTGGCACCTAAGTTTTAATAACCCACTCTGAGACATTAGGAGAAATAAAAAAGGTTTCTTTACAATTGAACAGATCAAATACCAGACTGACAACAAATATGACTGACTTTCAGCAATAGGCCTTGACAGACTAACTGACATCCACCAGACCAAAAGGGGGCAGGTGCTAACAGACCAGAAAGGCAGGGCTCTCTTTTTAACTGAGAGGCAATGAAGAAATGATTAGTTAATGCTGGATAGAGTGACAGCCATTCCAGCCCAGAAAAATTCCTCCCAGATGACCCAATTAAAGGCAGAATTGCAGGTAAATAAAATAAAATAAAAATAACAATCCAACAGGGAGTTCATGTCCTCACTGTGCTTTCTGATAAAAAGCAAAGTGTTCTCTCTATATACCGCCCCATACTACTTCAAGTAGTCTCTGGGCGGTTTACAGTTTTTAATTACAGTATGCAGGCTGGATACTCAATTTACCAACCCCAGAAGGATGGAAGGCTGAGTCAACCATGAGCCTGCTACCTGGGACTGAACCCTAGGTCGTGAGCACAGTTTTACCTGCAGTACAGGCATTTAACCACTGTGTCAGGGGGTGCCTAAGAGCCATCTTGTGCCACCAAGGGCAAGCTGGACAGTCCCAGAGCAACCCCCCCCCTCCCCAGGAAGAAGGGAATTATAAATCAGGTTTGTATATTCCTTATCTAGAAAACTCTGGAAAGGATCACCATAAGTCAGAACTGACTTGATGATACACAATGATGATGATTCATATAGGTATTTACTAATGTCCAAAATTCAGAACAGAAATTAGGATGGAGACAGCAATAAAATACCGGTGATGAGTCTGATGTCTTCTTTATGCTAAGGCTTTATTATAATGATCTAACTTAATATCAGCTTGTCTCTTAAAATGTTGCCTCCTTCACCTAGACTAAACTAAATCAGATGTTTTAGGATCACATCCAATAACTCAAATTATTCATCCTTTGCAACTATGCAAAGAGACTAAGAACTTGGATTATAAAAATATTAAATTCAGATGCTGGACCATTCTGTGTTTCAGTAAGCCTGGGAAGCTGCCTTAGTCACATTTTTTCAATCTAGATAATTGTTCCAACTCATACATTCCATCTCATACATTTCTCCAACCTGGGAATTCCCTTATGCATTACACAAAATACACCATGGGCAATCATCAGAATTTACATTTATAATTCTTCCCACTCAAAAAGTGACAGCCAATTAAAAAACACAAAAAGAGCATTTTAGAAAGTTCAATAACAAAATGTGCCCCTAGGGGGCAATGGTGAAAAATTAAATACAGTGGACCCTTGTATAACAAACGGTTTGTATAACATAAAATTTGTACAACATAAAAAAATTCCAGAGATAGGGGAAATTTGCTTAACATAATTGCCTATCGGGCAAATCTGTACAACATAAAATGGGATTACTCTGTTTCAATGCATTCCTATGGGAAATTTGTATAAAGGAAAATTTGCTTAACATAATTTCATTTGGAACAAATTAATTCCTTTATACAAGGTACCACTGTACACTGCTTTCTAACACTAACAGGCACAAAATAATTTCCTCATTTCTAACTATGGTATCTAGCTTTGATAAAAATGCACTGTTTGATATCAGTGCACTTCAACCCTAAACATGGTTTTTCCAGGAGAAAACCTTCCAGCTTCTGTAGGAATTATGCTAGTGTAAATAAGTTTTAGAATTATAACCTAAATCCATATGAGACCATGGAAAATGGACAATTCAAGCTTTTCAACACTAATCAATACTTTTTAAAAAAATTAAAACGATGTTCAAAGGCATTTGGCTGCCTACTAAATGAAAAGTGATATTGTACAACTTGCTTCAACATGACACCTCAATTCTATAAATACTTACAACGTATATAGAAAGGTTTAGTAGCACGTCTCCTGAATTATGATGTATGCCTTTTATGACCACAAGTAAAACATAAGTAGATGCCAGAAGCCAACAGTTAAATTGTAAATTTAAGTTATTATTTGGAAACCATGGATTACCGTATTTTCCAAATCTCAGCTTTTCATATGGTGCATATTATTTGAACGTGCCAAAGGTTCACAGTACTTTTCCCTCTGGGTACAGAGATCAGTATTGGCCCATGCTATTTTTGTTCTGATGAGCTATCACCATACATAAATAACTTCTTTATACTATTAGAGGAAGGGGTGCTTCTTAAAGCTAATGTATCAAAGCAACCCAAAAGAGCAGTTAACAGTTTGTCAGTCAATACTATTGAGAGAGAAAATGCTAAGTGGAAGGGTTTTCTGCAGTCAAAGAATACTTTAAGGAATTGTTGGTTAACAACAGACCCCCCCAACTTCATTGTTTTGAACAGAAATGAGGAGAACATTGGCTCACACACCACCTATATTTGATAAAACAGTTTCTTCTCAGGATTTCGTATAAACAAATATTGTTCCTTACATTGCCAAACAAGATCATTGGGAAGAATCAGCAGGGCTGTGCAAACACTGAGGTTTGCCAAAAGTTCAAAATTCATTCGGCGGCAGTGGGGAGGGGAACACCTAACACTCAGCCCCTGTGCAATAGCTCACTTGCATGGAATGCCTCCATGGGGGTGGGGCAGAAAATGGGGTGTGAGTAGGAATGGAATGGAATATCCTTTTTGCTGCCCTACTGGAAGAGTGGGCAGAACTTTTCTGCCATCATCTCTACGGAGCCTGTTTCCCATACAATCCTTTTGGCCCCTTATGTTTCCTGCTAGTGGCCAGTTTTTCCAGCTGCTGTAATCTATGCCAAACTGTCACAGCTCCCATGAAATGACTGACAGGCCCAAAATAGCTCCGGGACACTGTACATTGAGCCACATCCTCCCTCCCTCTCTGCTTCCTCATCCTGCTAGCTGGCAGAGCCAAGCCCAAGAGGAGCCTGAAGGAGGCAAAAAAAAAAAAAATCCTACAATTGTGTGCCAGCTGTCCTGGAGGATATTTGATTGGTTTCCATCCATGCTACAGTATGGAAGCAGTATGATGGAAGATTCAGAGCAGCGGTTATAAAACTAGCCGTTTAAACAGAACGTGTATTGTAAAACCCAGTTTTCGTCACACAGCAGCTGCTAAACACTGTCCGATCCTTTTGTGACATCCACAAAGCAGCTGATCAAACAAAACATTGCTTTTCTTGCTAAGGAGTTTGGATCACATCACAGCACATCGGCAAGATGGTTCAAGGGAATGTCATTTCGTAAGAAAAGACACAAAACACACATACAGATGTAACTAGTGGGAAATGGCAAGAAGGATACACAATGGCATATCCATTCTATATCAACTTTGGATGTGAGGTCAGTCCCAGGAGTGGACATTCTGAAAGCACCATTTCAGACCATTCTTCTGAAGTATCTGCTTGTTTCCTAGCTGGATACTTCAACAAAACCACAATGCACAGTGATTGGGAATACAAGATTTATTTATTTATTTATTTATTTATTAATCTTGTATCCCGCCCATCTTCCCAGTGGGAACTCTGGGTGGCTTACAACAATAAAAACAGGTAATAAAAACACAAACAGAAAGGCAAGACCCACACATTGTTAATGCAGGGGGACAAGATGGCGGCAAGACCCATGCATAGTAGAGCAAGGGGGGAAAGAAAAAAAAGAACACTAACTGGAAAGGTCGCCAAACGCCTCCCTGAAGAGATGGGTCTTCAAGGCCTTCTTGAAGGCAGGCAGGGACTCTGTCAGGCACAGCTCACTAGGGAGATGATTCCAAAGCATAGGGCCCACCACAGAGAAGGCGCGGTCTCGTGTATGCGATTTCTGCGCCTCTCTGGGTGTGGCCACCCTCAGTGAGTGCGCCTGCGCCAGTCTCATGGGTCTGGACCCGGTTGACCTTTGAGAGATACGCTCCACCAGGTACTCTGGTCCCAGGCTGTGGAGGGCTTTGAAAGTCAAAACCAGGACCTTGAACCTGATCCGGAAGACAACGGGGAGCCAATGCAAGCGAGCCAGGACTGGGGTGATGTGCTCGTATCTACAGGCACCCACCACCAGCCTGGCCGCCGCATTTTGCACCCACTGTAACCTCCGGACCAGGGTCAAGGGCAAACCCACGTAGAGGGCATTGCAGTAGTCGATCCTTGAGATCACCAGGGCCTGCACTACTGTCCTCAGGGAGGACTCATCGAGGTACTGGCGGATCTGGGTGATCCTGCGGAGGTGGATAAAAGTGGTCCTGGAAGCAGCCATCACCTGGGCTTCCAGGGAGAGGGCTGAGTCCAGGACTGCACCCAGATTCCTGGCCCTGTCCGTAGGCTGGAGGGAAACACCCCCCAGCTTAGGGAGGGGGCCATTGTACCCAGATGAGAGCGCCCCGAAGAACAGAACCTCCGTCTTCTCCGGATTCAGCTTGAGCCGGTTATCTCTGGTCCATTCCAGAACGGCCTCCAGACACAGATCAAGGGAGCGAACTGCCTCCACTGCAGACGACGAAAATGAGAGATAGAGCTGCATGTCATCAGCATACTGATGACAGCGAACTCCAAATCTCCTGATGACCTCCCCCAGTGGCCTCATGTAAACATTGAACAGCATGGGTGAGATTGCCGACCCTTGGGCACCCCACAAGGGAGAGTCCAAGGAGCCGACAAATAATCACCCAGCTGAACCCGCTGAGTCCGGCCGCCAAGGAAGGAACGAAGCCAGGCCAAGGCCTGACCACCAATTCCCGCCTCCGCAAGCCGGACCAGCAGGTTACCGTGGTCGACGGTATCAAAGGCAGCTGACAGATCAAGGAGAACCAACAGGGAGGAACACCCCCTGTCGGCCTCCCTGAGGAGGTCATCCTGCAGAGCGACCAGGGCAGTCTCGGTTCCGCGAAGAGGTCTGAATCCGGACTGGAAGGGGTGCAGGATACGATTTACCTCCAAATATGACTGAAGCCTGACAGCAGCCACACTCTTGACAAACTTGCCCAGGAAGGGAACAATGGCAATCGGACGATAGCTGGATAAATCGTCCGATGCCATGCCAGGTTTTTTAAGAGTGGGTTTCACCACGGTCTCCTTTAGATGGGCAGGGAAGCATCCCTCCCTAAAAGAGGCCGTGGCAATAGCAGAAACCCACTCAGGCATGTTCCCTTCGGCAGATTTAATAAGCCAGGCCGGGCAAGGGTCAAAGGGAGTGGCCGCCGGCCGGCAACAAACCATGGCTCTGGAGGCCCCCACTGGAGACACCGGCCCAAACTCATCCAAGTGGGGGGAACGGAGGGGTGAGGCCGCAGAGATCTCAGAGGGTGGACTAGAGCAACTGGGGGGCAATTCGGAACGGATGGCCTCTATTTTAGATCTAAAGTGGGCTGCGAATTGCTCACTAGTGAAATCACTAGAGGAGGCCTTAGCTGACTGGGATTGGCGAGATCCCGAACCACCCGGAACAACTCCGCCTGGCAGTTCGAGGTCTCGCCAATTCTCAGGGAGACATAAGATCTTCTAGCGTCCCTGATCGCGCGAAGGTAGCGGCCAGTCAGCTGCTTAAGTGCAGCCCTATTCTCTTCCGTCCGGCTTGCCCTCCAAATGACCTCCAGTCTCCTGCGTTCTTGTTTCATCGACCGCAACTCAGCCCTATACCACGGAGAGGAGCGGTCTCCACAGCGCAGGAGGTGCTTGGGGGCGATCCAGTCCACCGCCCCGGTGGTTCCCACATACCACCTATCCACCAGGGTATCGACCGGATCGTCTGCCAGACCGCCAGAGAGCTCCCCGAAGGCTTCCATGAACCTAGCAGGGTCCAGAAGCCTATGATTTTCCAGTGGGAAAGGCTCTCCCTCCCCTCCCCTGCCTCCCAAGGCTCTTCTGTGCTTTTAAGAATAATCCACAAACTGCTGGTTAAAACTCTACATGAGCGCTGTTCCAGGGAAAGGTGGCAGGGGAAAAATGTTTGGAGTGCTGCACTTTCAAAGTCTCCTGCCCAGTGTGCCATGAAACTCCCTGGATTATCTCGGGCCTATCATTCCTTCACTTTCAGTCTGACCGACATTGCAGGCTTATTGCTGACCCTGTGAATATTAAGAAAGGGAAGGGGAAAGCCATGTCCGCCATCTTGAACACATTGGATGAAAGGTGGGATATAACTGAAACAAACTGACAAAATGAATGTTACTGCTTAACAAAATAAAATGGGGTGGGGGAGGGTATACACAGATGCTGGTGTCAAAGGCAGCTAAGCCACGTCCCTGCAGAGATGGTCCAGCAAATGCCTGCCGTCTTATTTCTCATTTTTCTTGGTCTTTTCAAAAGTGGGAACAGTGACGATTGCTCAATGGCTGCCAAACAGGCTCTCCTGGCAGGTTCAGATGTTCAGCCAGTCAGGCCTGAAATGAGACTTGCTGTGAAAGTGAACCTAGTTCTTCAAAGTATGTAATAAAATGTATGTCACTCAAACTATATCCTGCTCCTGTACAATGCTATGGCTTGTAAAGTACGTTGGTAGCATTATAATGCTTATGTTGAACTCTTGGCTTGCTTATGTACCTTTTTTCTTGTCTTGCTCTTTAGCACAAGTAGTTCCAGAGATTGCAATTATAATAGCCTAATTACGAATTGTTGTCAGGTGCTCTGGAAAGAATGGCGTAAAAATTGATTAAATGAGCGGGTGTAAGTACAGTATAAGAAATGGTGCCAGAAACAAGACTGTTTCACCAGTCCTGCTGAAGGAGCATCTCCAGAGAAGACTCCTCCCTCATCTATCATTACCAGATACAGTGACAGAAGTGAAATAGGAAGCCCTGCTGAAGGACTCCTTTCTTCATTTCTTTCTTCTTCTTCTTCTTCTTCTTCTTCTTCTTCTTCTTCTTCTTCTTCTTCTTCTTCTTCTTCTTCTTCTTCTTCTTCTTCTTCCAATGGTGTGTTGTGTCCTTTTAAATTGTGAGCCTGTGAATGCAGACTGTCTTCAAACGGGTTATAGGAAAGCCATACAAAGATACTGAAGGTAACGAGCAAAGGTAAAGGTAAAGGTTCCCCCCCACACACACACGCATGCATGCATGCTAGTTGTGTCCTATTCTAGGGGCAGTGCTCATCTCTGTATTCAAGCTGAAGAGCCAGTGTTGTGTACGTCCGTGGCTACGTGGCCAGCATGGCTGCAAGGAAACACTGTTTTACCGTCCCGCTTTTTATGATGGTAGCTATTCATCTACTTGCATTTACATGCTTTTGAGCTGCTAGGTTGGCAGGAGCTGGAATTATCAGGGAGCTCGCTACGCTGCGTGGCACCCGGGATTCGAATCGCCAAGCTGCCGACTTTGCAGCCAACAGTGTTGTGTCCTTTTAAATTGTGAGCCTCTGAATGCAGACTGTCTTCAAGCGGGTTATAGGAAAGCCATACAAAGATGCTGAAGAGCAGAATTCAAATGCTTCATGTATTTATTTGTTATATTCGCTGATGACAATTTTAGAATAATGATTTTAGTGTATGGTTTTTATTGATGATTTATTGATATTTTACTTTTAACTATTTTAAATTGTTTTATTCTTTGGATTGTAAGCCACCCAGAGACCTTGGGTAGTGGGCGGCATATAAGTTAAATAAATAAATAAATAAATAAATAAATAAATAAATAAATAAATAAATAAATATTCACCATCTATTTTTATGCTGACAATGGCATAGCAGAGTTTTTGACTTTCTTCCTCGCTTTTTTAACCTTAAAAAAATGCTGAGAGAGTATGATGGGCCCATGGCCATCCAGTGAGTTTCATGGCTGAACAGTGATTGGAACCCAAGTCTTCTAACACTCAAGGGGTGTGGTGGCACAGTGGGCTAGAGCAATGGAAACTGTCGCCTGCAAATTTGACAGCTCGGCGGTTCGAATCCCGGGTGCCATGCAGAGGAGCAAGCTCCTGCTGTTGAGCTCAGCTCCTGCCTACCTAGCAGTTCAAAAGCATGTAAATACAAGTAGATAAATAGGTACCGCCGTAAAAAAGCAGGAAGGTAAAAAGTGTTCCATGCACAGAAATGCGTTCAGCCATGCCGGCCACATGGCCACAGATTTGCACAACACTGGCTCTTTGGCTAGGAAACAGAGATGAGCACCGCCTCTAAAGTCAGACACGACTAGCACACATGGAACCTTTGCCTTTTTACTTCTAACACTCTAACCATTGTAATTCACGGGATCTCAAACAAAAAAGCAATAATTCACTACACAAGTGAAAGCAGCAGATATATTTGTAATGAAGTCATCCCCAGTCATTAAAAAAAGGCTATGGTATTTTTAAAGGTCATAATTTGCTCCTGAAATGATACAAGGCTGGAGCCAAATGACTTCTCAGGGGAAAGCACTCCATAATCTGGATGCCCTTGTTGGGAACATTATTCTGTTGCCATTAATTTTACCTTAGATGGCAAGAACTTCCAGAAAGAGGAAGATAAATATAACTTGAGTATGCCCAGGTTCATTGGTGGCTCGGTAGTTTTTCAAGTATCTTCATTTCCAGTCAGGACAGAAAATAATTATGTTGGAACTGGGATTCCTGATGAACACATCCATTTAGCACTGCTTATCATTCATGACAAAAATTGCATCTTTTCCTTAGAAATTTATAGTGTTTCAAGAGCTGCATGTATATGTCTCAAAATATACTAAAAATACCTAAAACGGACAAATATGCACAATCACATTGGAGTCTTTCTTAAAAAATATAGCTGCTATGGTATAATGGATAGAATTACAGAGTTACTGTCAGGAGTCCCAGGTTCGAATCTTTGCTCACCTACGGAAACTCACTGGAGAGTAAAACTGTTAAAACCATTCCTTAAATATCTCACTTTAAAGCCCTGTTAGGATCTCTGCAAGTCAGTTCGAGCTTGACAGCACATAACACACATCTTTTAGTCAATGGCACACATATTCAGAAATGGGTGTACTGTATTCAAAATGTGTGTACATTATAAATAATGCACTTAAACTTGCATAATAAATTTCAGTGGAAACATTCAAAACAAAGCCTTGCAACCTGATAGAAAATGAAGGTTAGGATGAGAAACTGGGTAGGATTTGGGGAAATGCAACAAAATTCAGACTTTTAAAACTGATTTTAGTGAATGCTGAGCTGAGTTCAACAAAACTGAAAGTAGGGCAGGTCCTCATATTTTCTACCATAATAAGTGTAAATGAACGGATAGCCAGTGTGACAGCTAGATCTTCTAAAACCCAGTCCTATTTAGCAGAGTAGATAAATTCTGACATTGTAAAGCAGACTAAAAAGACGGTCATGTACTCAATGCATTATATTAGTTTAAGCTAGAGGTTATATCAATAATGTATCTCTGGATGCCAAAAATGAAGAGCTAATGTACCACAGGGGTTTTCAGTTTACTGTAATTTCTAAAGCAGGTTATTTAATGGTGTTTGAAAGGGCTGCCATGAATTTGAGTAATAACATCTTTTGCTGGTCAACAATTCAATCCAGGGGTGATATTTCTCAATTTAACACAAAAGTAGATGATGACAATGATATAGATGTGCTGTAGTTCCAATATTGCTGGGGTTACTCTCTCACACATACCCTCTCTATGAGGATTCTGCTGGCAATATGCTTCCACTCTTATTTCAGGGTGTTGATGATAACGTACGAAGCCCTGAACAGCTTGGACTTGGATATTTAAAGGAATGACTCTCCCTCAATAAAACTGCCTGGTCACTAAGATCAGCTGATGAAAACCACCTCTGTGTCCACCACTGATAACAGATAATTATGTGGAGATGCATGGGAGAGGGTTGTTCCCCCATTGGAGGCCAGTTGTTGGATGCCCTTCCCTTGGAAGCTCAATTGGCATTAAAAATAGGATACTTTCAGTACCCCATTAAGGCACACTTATTTATTGGAGCCTTTGGGGATGGAGGAGCATGGTTGGCACATATTTTCATGCTCTGTTTTTAATGTTTTAGTGCCTGAGTTGTTTTTTTAAATTTTGTGTTGTTTGATTTTAAACTGTATTAAATATCTTGAATTTAAAATTATTTTCTACAGGTTTTGTAACCTGCCATGAGATCCTATGGTCTTTAACCATCAGCATGTTAGAACTGCAGTGCTGGAAGGGACTCTGTGGACTGTCCAGTCCAGCTTCTGTGAAGCGGGGAACTGAACTCCCAACCCATGGCTCCAAAGCCATGTGCCTAAACCACTGAGCCATCCAGCTCATATATATTGCAGTCTCTCTCTCTCTCTCTCTCTCTCTCTCTCTCTCTCTCTGTGTGTGTGTGTGTGTGTGTGTGTGTGTGTGTGTGTGTGTGTGTGTGTGTGTGTGTGTGTGGTGTCGTTAACAGTCGTAGCCGACTGTTCATGACCCCATGTCCATGGAGTTTTCTTGGCAGGAATACTGGAGTGGTTTGCCAGTTCCTACTCAAGGCGCCTACAGCACCTATAAATGTTTAAACAAACACATTTCCTGAGGAGCAGAGGCAGCCCAGCATGTTTTACTGCCTGGGACAGAGGACCAAGGAGCACCCACACCCGTGAATCAAGGTTGATCTAACATCAACAACTAGTGTCATTTTGGCACATGAATCAGAAAATCCTGTACATATCTCTCCTAAACCTTGGCAGTAATATTCCAGTAACTAACAAATATACAAATCTTAGTTTGCTGACCATTCATAACACCCAATCTGCTGCCTTAGGGGGCTACTTCAGTCTGCCTAAAGGTAAGCTCAGCCCCAGGACTGCTTTCCCTTTTAAAAAAAAAAAATCTCTTTATAATTTTTAAAATTTATTTATTTATAAATTTATTATACAGTGGACCCTTGTATAACAAATGGTTTGTATAACATAAAATCTGTACAGCATAAAAAATTCCGGAGATAGGGGAAATTTGCTTAATAGAATCGCCTATGGGGAGAATCCATACAACATAAAAATGGTCACGATTAGGGATTACTCCGTTTTCAATGCATTCCTATGGGAAATTTGTATAAAGGAAAATTTGTTTAACAGAATTTCATTTGGATTGAATTAATTCCTTTATACAAAGTAACCACTGTACATTATTATTTCTTATATATTTTTAATTTTTATTTATCTATTCCAAAATATAAAATATAAAATATACATAAGACTAAACAACAGTGCTCCCCTCCACCAGCGGGATCTTTTAATCAATATTATCCTTTATTATCCTCCCTTCCAGAATTGAATTGATTGTTGCACTGGAAATTTACCCTTATTTCTTACAAGCACATATTCAATAAATCTACCTCATATATCATTAAAAACATCTCT
Organism: Phrynocephalus forsythii; assembly: GCA_029282475.1. Classification (NCBI taxonomy): domain Eukaryota; kingdom Metazoa; phylum Chordata; class Lepidosauria; order Squamata; family Agamidae; genus Phrynocephalus; species Phrynocephalus forsythii. The sequence goes on along the minus strand of JAPFRF010000009.1, from coordinate 55,224,537 downwards.
TTTTAATTCTCCTTTCTTAATCTTTAAATTACACATCAATTTGTCATTTAAGGCAAAACTGCTTTCCTTCCATAACCGTGAACTGCATTACCATTAAAGCTGCCAAACAGGGTGGATAATCTGAGGCTCAAGTCTGATCTTCTGCTGCCTGTCATCCCCCATAATGACACAGAACAGATCTATTCAGACTGTATTCGGATCCATAGCTCTTAGTGAGATTTGCTCCTGATCTGTATAAAGGGAAACACTACTAAGATTCATGTATGCTAATGTCATATTGTCTCCACACCTTTGGGTTTAATGAGCCAATGAAACCACCACCCTTCCTCCAGGGAAACTGATTAAGGCAAATCTTAAGCATGCATCGTGTGAGAAAGAGAGGCAGCTCACAGGTGTGGCAAGCATCAACATGCCATCCAGAAGATGTGCTGAACCAGAAGAGTGATGTTTGAGAGAAGGAAGCTGATCCTTTCAGACATTTCACTCCTTTATGAGCTCCCCAAATGTTTTCTGGAACATAATACATGAGTGAAACACAGATGTAGTGATCAGAAGAGGGGCCAAATTATTAAGACATTTATCTAGTTATGAACTTGTCAATAGCTCTCTAGATATGTATGTAGCTCAGTGAGTTAGGTATCTGGCTGTGTTGCTGGAGGTTCAGAGTTGTTCCCTACTCAGAAGAGCCGGATTGTGTGGCCTTGGGCATAGTTTGAATAATGTACTGAACTCTTTCTTAGTCTTTGTGTCAGAAGCACCACAGTATAAATAATTGATATATGAGAATAATTTTTGCCCAATAACAGTCAAATCAAGAGCATCTGGGCAGCTAATATAAAATCTTCCACAGTGCATGTTAAGGGAATACATAGAATACACTGTCCTAGGTGTGAAGTTGCCCATTCTTCTCCATACAGTATTTGCAAATAACTGTTTTTGTTGCAAAAGCCCAATATTTTAAGGTTCTCTTTGGCTTTGCCAATCAATTTGTCCTTGATCTTAATCTGGGAGGAGCAGGTTGGTAGCTGAAGAGTAGAAGCACCATTGGATGCACTGTGGTTTTATAAGACTACATTCCCTAACCTGTAGTAAGCCTTATTTAAATACTCATAATGGATGACATAGAAAGTAGCTAGGAGAAAGCTGGCTCACTGTTATGTGAGAGTGTGAAGTTATCTGAAGAGACGTGGCCTGACAAAATCCTACTCTTGTCTTACTTGATTTACTTATATATTATTCCAGTTACAAGAAAACATTGCATACACAGGATATGCTTCTAGCAGCTGATAATTCAATTGGTTTTGCCATTCTTCTGTAATTATGTGATCCAAAACATGATTGAGGTAAATGGCCATGTATGATATTTATAATTACGGAAAAAATAAAGAAAAACTATGGCTTTGTAGCAAGTACTCAGATGTCTCCTGTATGGAGTTTGGAAAAATAATAGTATAATGTGTGATGTTGTAGATAGAAGCGTCTTCTCTAAATGTTAATTCAAAACATTCCCAAGGTATTATAACTGAACAGAAGGAAAAAGCAAAAAAGAACATGTATGTCTAATTCTACTCTTTCTGCTTTACAGATGGAGGGCAACTTAATATAAGACGGTGTAGAAGGAAACTTTTTGGAAAATCAGGTTTGAAAAAACAAACAAATGAATTTGCCATTCACATCTAAAGCATGATGGGAACATGCAAACAAGGGGTTTGGATATACAGTACCATTAACCCTTTCTTCACATTGTTATACAGAATAAGTTAAAGTTATATTTTAAAAGGGGAATGCTGTGGATGTTGCTTATCTTAATTTCAGTAAGGCCTTCAATAAGGTTCCCAATGATATAATTGCAAATAAGTTAGTAGATTGTGGGATAGATTGTGCTACTGATAGGTGGATTTGTAATTGGTTGATTGACCATACACAAAGGGTGATCATAAATGGCTTCTCCTCAGCATGGAGAGAGGTAACTAGTGGGGTGCCACAGGGTCCTGTTCTGGGTCTGGTGCTATTCAATATTTTTATTAATTACTTGGATTAAGGAATAGAGAGTAGAGAAATGTAGGGTCTTGAAAAATGAATTGCATAGATATAGGATGGGAGACACCTGGCTGGAAAACAGTACATGTGAAAGTGATCTGGGATTTTGGGTGGACCACAAATTGAACATGAATCAGCAGTGTGATGTGGCAACCAAGAAAGCCAATGCGATTCTTGGTTGCATCAACAGAAGCATAGTGTCTAGAGCAGGGATGGCTAACCTTTTAGAGTCCGAGTGCCCAAACAGTTATTTAAAACCCACTAATTTTTTTGCAAAGTGCCAGTATAGCCATTTAACCTGAATACAGGTTGGCTGTGAAGGGGCCATGTCGGGTGCCCACATAAAGGGCTCCGAGTGCCACCTTGGGCACCCATGCCATAGGTTCGCCAACACTGGTCTAGAGAAAGGGAAGTGAGTACCACTCTATTCTGCTCTGGTCAGACCTCACCTGGAGTACTGTTCTCTGCATCTTAATTTAAAAAGAATGTTGGCAAACTCAAATGGGTCCAGAGGAGGGAGATCAGGATGGTAAAAGGTCTGGAAGCAATGTCTTACGAGGAGCGGCTTAGGTAGTTGGGAATGTTTACCCTTTCAAAAAGAAGGTTGAGAGGGGATAGGAGAGTCATTTTTAAATATTTGAAAGGATGTCATATCAAAGAGAAGACAGGTTTGTTTTCCATGGCTTTGGAGACTAGGACACAAAGCAATGGTTTCAAACTACAGTACAGAAAAAGAGATTCTATTTGAACATTAGGAAGAACTTCCTGATAGTTAGAACTGTTCAGCAGTGGAATATGCTGCCACCGAGGGTGGTGGAGTATCCTTTTTGGAGGTTTTTAAGCAGAGGCTGGATGGCCATCTGTCGGGAGTCCTGTGATGGGGGTTCCTGCATGGCAGGGGGTTGGACTGGATGGCCCTTGAGGTCCCTTCCAACTCTTAAGTTCTAAGAACAATTCATACCTATTACCTGTTACAGTGTTTTAAAAAGTCACTTGTTAATTTGCGTGACTTCGTTCATATTTATTTTTTAGGATGGCTAAGAAAGTGGCATAAAGCCTAAAGAAATGCATGTAGACTTTCCTAGTACATACCCCTAAAAGTAACTACATACTTAAACAAAAGCAAAGGCTTGAGTTATTTTAAAATTCTGTGTTATACACAGACATAAAATGCTTGAACAGGGCTCATATTTATCCTGTATTGAGAGAAACGTGCTAGGACTCTCTTAGGACATCAGGATTTTCTGTCTTATATCCTTTGTAGTGATTTAAAAGTAAATAGATGAGCCCATTGATCTTTTCATCCTTTCTAGTGTAATTGACATTGATTCTCCTGTCCATTGTGCTTAGAGCAACAGAAGAGTAGTTTTGTTTTGTTTGCACAGTGGCAGTAAATTCAGCATGCATATGCTATTGATTGTTTCAGAGCACTTTTGTCTCTGCATCAGCAACATTGATTGGGTTATAGAAGCTACTGGAAAAATATTTACCAGTTGATTGTGACACAGCAAAACAACGCTCATGAGGAACACAAAATAACGTGGCTATTATGTTCAGGACACAGGAAAAAAGCCATAAATAAATGTTTTCTTCTTGTATTTTCAACCCCCCCCCCAGCAACTTATTTCCTAAACACACAAGAAATTCTCCTTCAGTAATGGTTGGTGTTCACGAGTGTCCTTATTTTAACACTTTTAAAAGGTCTGAAAAGACGTCAGGTTGCTATTAAAGGCATGGGTATACAAACAAACAATTTGTACTAAATATGCTTTCAGAAATGTTTGTGTTATATTTAAAAGACTGTGAATATTGTTACAGTACATGCCTACAGAGAGTTCAAGTGAGGTAAGCTAAGTCTATATAGGTTTTAGGAACAGAAAGAAATGGCCAAAATCCTGTTCTTTAGTGTAGTGGGGAATTTATGGGTCATCTCTTCCATAAGTTCCATTGATTCAAATGAGCATATTCTATCCCTGATTTACTATTCAAAAGTAAGTCACAAATTGTGAAATTCCATTTGCCTCACAGGAGCGTATTGAGGAGCTGAGTCACCAATTCCCTATTAGTCAATGGGCTTGCTATAGTGCAATTTATGACATTAAACCACAGAATTTCACCCACCATGTCCTTGATCCTTCATAAATAACAGTTACGCTATACTCTTTATTTATTATCTTTATGTCTCCAAATTCAGTGTCATGTGACACCATTAAGACTAACAAATTTATTTTAGCATGAGATGTCATGGACTACTACCTGCTTTCTTACCTGCATGGAATATTGTATTTTAGGTTTAATACAGATCTACATGGGCAGTCTACATGGATGTGGATTAGTTGTGGCCTGAGTTTTATTTGTCTGTATAATACCACGTTACTCTGCAGAGTTATACCCAAAATACACGAAAATTCTTGTGAATCTTGTTCATTCCTGTCACATGTAATTACAGTGATCATTCATAAAACATTGTTGGAGATAACATAAACATTCTGGCACTGTTAAGCTAATTAACACCTGTTGATACTAGTGCCAGGATGTTTATGTTATATTCAATAATTGCTTCTGTTAATAATCACTATAATTATTGAAGAGCTATTTAAATGTCAAAGCAGTTGTTACCGTCCACATTTCTTATGCTGCTTTTCTCTCTGTTCTAACCGCTAACATTCTTTCTCCCTCCACATCTTCATCTTCATGCATCTCCACAGAAAGCTTGTTATGGCATAATAAAGTGGCTGGTCATTAAGACCAAGACAAGATTCTTACTGTTTTCCCTCTCAGTGACTGGCAGTACATTTGTGGACATTGCCTGCTTGGTCTCACTTGGCCTTATCTTCCTGTGGGAGCAGATTCAATAACCAGACCCTTGTAAGGGAAGGGAGGAAGAGTGATATGTCTGAACTAGGATTCCAGGTTTGTTGTTTCTCAAGCAGCGGAATCTAAAACCAGTCTTAAAAGTTGGTTTCTAGTGCCTAGACCAGTGTTGGTGAATCTATGGCACAGATGCCAAAGGTCGTAGACAGAGCCATTTCTGTGGGCACATGACATTGCCCCCTCACAGCAACGACACTTCCCCCTCCGCTTGGAGCACACAACTTAGGTGTGTGGCTGGAGAGTAAACTGGGGTTATGAAGGAACCCACAAACCACTGCCTCTCCTTCTCCCGGCTCTCTTCACGGAGCCATTTCGACAGTCTCAAAATGGCTCTGTGAAAAGAGACAGGTGAAGGCAAGGCAGCAGTTTGTGGGCACCTTCGAAGCCCGTTACTCTCCAGCCATGGCTCTCTGTGCATCCCCAAAGTGTTGTGGCTGGAGAGTAAACTGGGGCTATGAAGGAGCTCACAAACCACTGCCTCCCCTTCACTGGGCTCTCTGTGTGAAGTCATTTCGCAGTCTTGAAACAGCTCTGTGCAGAGAGCTGGGCAAAGGGGAAGAAGCGGTTTGTGGCCTCCTTCGTAGCCCCTGTTTATTCTCCAGCCATGGCATTTTGGGGATGTCCAGAGTGGCATGGCTGGAGAATAAACTGGGGCTACGGTACGAATGCCGCTACTCCCCCTGGCTTTCCGGATGGGGTGTTAGTCTTCGGGAAAGCGAGGATCGAAGAACAGGTTTTTGAATTTCCCATAGCCACAACGAGGGTGCTATTGCCACACGAAATTCAAAAGCCTGCTCTCCAATCCTCACTTTCCCGAAGGTTAGCACCCAAAGCATTTGTAACTCGGGGTGCCACTGTATTCAGGTTAAACTGCCGAATTGGCAGTTTGGGAAAAATACCGTAAGTGGGTTTTGAATTTCAGTTTCGGCACTCGGTCTCTAAAAGGTTCACCATCACTGACCTAGAAGACTATTTGAACATGAGTAGCCAAAGCACAGTCTGGATGGAACACCAAGACTTCTCTTTGCCTTATGTAGCTGTTTTTGTACAACAGACATACCTCTTTCTTCCATGAAGAAAATGCTTGGTTCACAGCAGAAAAACGTCATAACACACATGGAGCTTTGCATTGTGTGGACATTTTTTATATAATCTCCATTTCCCAAATTTGGTTGCATGTTGTCTGTTTCTTGACACTGCTCTGATTTGAGCATTATTTTCTGCTCATTTAAATTTCAAATCTGTCCACTCCAACATGGATTGCTATACAAACTTTTATTATATATAGATAAAAGAACAATTACAGTTTCTTAAACTGAATAGCTTTAATACATGCACCACAGTAAGGCTCTATTAGGAATTGCTATTGCCCTGTTGTACTTTTGTTGTAAGTTTTCCAAGGATACTATGCATTGTTTCCCAGGGACATAAAGCCTCACACATCATGTATGCTCTGAATTGAATTGAACTTTTTGCAGAATTAAAGAAAAAAGGACACTTTGTGATACATAGGGAATCCAGTTGTGCAAGCCATGTGTGCACCTCATGGGAGAAAGATCTACAAATATAACAAAACAAAACAAAAAAAAACAAGCAAGCAGAAGTCTTTCCCAGCAATTAGAACCACCATGCCATACAGTCCTGGGAAGACCTCATATTTCCAAAGCCAACTGAGGGATAAGTATGGTCTCTAAATATATCAGAAAGAGGGTTTATCAAATGTGTGGTAAACCAAACAAAAGAAAGGGATTTGATAAATGTAGCAACAGGAAGAAAAGACTACACCCAAACAGTCATCAAAGCCACAAAGTTAGATGCTGGCCGGTGCCTTTCCAACTCCCTGAAATGTCTGAAATATGAGCATAACAAGGTTTTTGGCAAGGCCTCACTCGGTTTTATATTTGGTTCTTGAAGGGAATCTGTGCTCTCATGATGCAGCAGTTCCCCTTGCTCAATACTGTAGATGAGTCATTAGTTCTGGATTTGTGAGATCACAATCTCACTATAAACAAGGCACGCTGCTAATACTGCACAGTGAGCAAATGAATGTTCTACACTTTTGTTTCTCAGAAGTAAAATGATTGCAAAATGTCTGTTAAAAGCAACAAAGTGCAGAGTTTTTCAGGGCAGTGGCTGCTTCTCTGACAGTGCGCCATGCACACTTGGGACTAGATGCAAGAGACATTCCCCAACGTCAGAGAAAATGAGATGTTATCTGTTGTGGCTAACCTCCCTCTCTGTACTAGGATTGCTGAGTCCGAGAGAGTAATTGTCTGTAGGCAGCAGAGCAAGCTCTTGCTCTCACAAAATGGCACACAATGGTTTGGATCCAAATTGAATCATACATATACACTGGGCTCTCTGCATGGAGCCATTTCGGCAGTCTTGAAACGGCTCTGTGCAGATAGCTGGGCAAAGGGGAGGCAGCGGTTTGTGGCCTGCTATGTAGCCCCAGTTTACTCTCCAGCCACATCACATCAGTTAAGACATATTCCAAATATAATAGAAAATGGTAACTTAATTTGGAGAGACCTTGAAGTTATGCAAAAGGAGATTATATCCTTTAAGGAAGATAAATAATTCATTTTTGAAAAACATGATGGAATGCTGGATGAATTTTAGGGAGATTCTAAGTCCATTGGTATCACCTTTGATTTGAGTAACGGTAATTAAGAGTTTCCCAGAAAATTTAAAAGGGAAGTGAAATAAGTTACTGCAAGATAAAAAAAAGTTATATTACTGTAAGTAATATAAAAGCTGGATTACTGTAACGCTCTCTACATGGGGTTCCCCTTGAACCTTGTTTGGCGACTGCAGTGGGTCCAGAATGCGGCGGCCAGGTTGGTGGTTGGTGCGCGCCGCTATGACCGCATCACCCCCATCCTGGCTCGCCTACACTGGTTGCCCGTTGCCTCCCAAATAAGGTTTAAGGTGTTGGTTTTGATTTACAAAACCCTCCATGGCTTGGCCCGTCTATCTGGCAGAGCGTATTTCCCGACAATTAGATCTGGCCCGACCCACCCGATCCTCTCTGGCCCTCTCGCTTTGGACCGTTACTCCGAAGGAGGCCCGTAAAGCAAGTACTCGCAAACGGGCCTTCTCGGTGGCTGGTCCTACCATCTGGAATCCATTGCTGAGCGAGCTACGGCAGGCTCCGTCGTTGGCGTCGTTCAAGAAAGCCCTAAAGACCTTGCTTTTTAGGGACGCCTTCGGCAATGACTAGGGATGCGGGCTTCTTCTTCTTCTTCTTCTTCTTCTTCTTCTTTTGCCCCTGCCATGTCTGTTTGCCTGCTCGGATGCCATTGTTATTGTGACTGTTTTTAACCTTTTAACATTTTTGTGTAAACTGCCCTGAGTTCTCGCTCGGGAAATAGGTGCGGTATATAAATCTGAAAATAAATAAATAAATAAATAAATAAATAAATATATTTACGGGATTGGGTAAAACAAATGCAGGATAGACAAAGAATAAAGGAGAAATTAGGAGAAAATATTTCTTGGTTGACTATTATACAAATGGAAAAACTGACTAATGAATGGATAACTAAAGTAGGAGATTTTAGGAAATTGACTAGGTTTGAAGAAATTATAGATAGAACAAATAAGATAGATAATAAAGAACACAGAAAAGGTATAGTGAGACATATAAGTGACTAATTCAGGAGAAATACAAAAAACAAGTTAAAAGAGATATGGCATGAAGACATTAATAAAGAAATAAGAGGAAGAATGGGGGAAATGTGGAATAAAAGAACAGTTAAAAATACATCAGTGAAAATAAAAGAAAACTGTTATAAAGTATATTGGAAATGGTATATAACACCTGTAAAGTTAAATATAATGTAAAATGTCTCACAAATCATTGTTGAATCTGGTTATGGATACACAATTAAAGAAATAAGAGGTGGAACTGGTAATTATAAGGACAGCAAGGTTGCTTTTTGCCAAGTATTGGAAATCCAATAACCAAATGACATTGGAGACCATCTGCTAGGTCTTCTTTTTAGCTGTGATGAGGCATGAATTGCATTCATATACATGATGCATTGACTGTATTTCTCCAGAGTCGCAGAAAGCTGGTTGTTTTTAGCATACAGTATAGGAAGAGATCTCCTAATGTCTTCTACCGCCTCCGAAATGTAGCTAGTGCAAAGGCTTCTGCAAAGGAAAAGACAGAAATAGCAGGCAATCCTTGTGAGATTTACATTTCGGTCGAGAGACACATGTGTGAAAATGTCAGGACTATTTTTTCACACAACACTAAGCATATCTGAGCCTCCCTCGGGCTCCCAATGAGAGAGCTCTTCCTATCTGTGTGAGACGCAAAACACTCCTGTCGGTGTAGGTTTTTCACCCCCTCTTGTATTAACAAGGTGAAGCCTTGGAAGCAAAGCGCTTCCTTTGTAGCGCGACAAAAAAGCCACCGGACATGCAAGGCTTGCAACGCCAGCGGGAAAGGCAGAGAGAGAGAGAGATACTCGCCACCGACACCCCCCCTGTTCCGTCTGCGCATGAGCGCGGCAGGTCCTCCTCCCTCTCCCCCTCCTCCTCCTCCTCTTTCGTCATAGGAATGACGCGTGCGCAGTACCGCCTGGGTTTGTGGGGAGGTTTCCTTGCGGCGGCTGGGCTGCCTGCCTCTAAACGGCCGGCTGGGCTGGCAGGCTGGCGGGCGGGCGGGCGGGTGACACGCCGAGCGTGCCCGGCCGAAAGACAACGAGAAGAAAACGACGCGGGCGGGCGCGCGGGCGGGCGCGCGGGCGGGAGGAAGAAGCAGCAGCCGCAAGAAGGCGTCGGAACCCCCACGGAGAGCGTCGTCGGGGGCGGCGGGGGGGGACGTCGCCGGGGGGGGGCGGTGGCCCTTTCCCCTCTTCGGAGTGCGGCTGCTGCCCGTGAGGGGAAGCGCCCGACGGGTCGGTCGCCCGGCCGCCGGCTTCGTCCTGCCTGCCTTGTCCGAAGGGGTGTGGGGCCCTCCGTCGCCTCCCTCCCCCCTCCCGCCCTGCTGGCTTGCCGGGCGGCTTCGGGTCTCCCCAGCTCTTCTTCTTCATCATCATCATCATCATCGCCCGGACCGGAGCTGGCCTCGGGTGAGAGAAAGAGAGAGAAAACAATACATGGAGCCTCTGGTCCCCCGGCGGGCGGGCGTTGGTCGTTTGGGAGGAAAGTTGGGCGAGCAGGCAAGGAGCCCGGCAAGCAAGCGCCCGCCAGCCCGAAGCTTGGGGCGGGGGGGGGAAACCCGTCCACTGGCCGAGGCGGGGAGAAAGGTAGCCCTCCTTTCTCCCCCCCCTTGGCCCGGGAAGAAAGGGGGACACAGGCCGGCCGGTCGCCCAGGGACCCCCTCCTGGCACCCCCTTTGCGCCAGGGAGTGAATGGGGAAAGGTGGGTGGTTTCTGTGGAAGAGGTGGGCTCGGGAGCTGGGGGGGGGGCAATGGCTTGTTTTCAGCCAGCCCTGGCATTTGAGGACGGGTCTCCGTGTCCTCGTGGGCAAAATGAGAGAGGCAAAGTTTCCAGAAATTTTGGAGCCATAGAGGGGGAAAAAACAATCCCTATGGGAATATAGGGGAGGGCAGTTTCCCCGCTCTCTCTCTCTCCCCCCCCTCCGAAGTTTCCGGAAATTTTTTTTTTTTTTTTTGCTAGATCCTATATAAAAGCCCTTCACCTCTAGGGCTGAAGTCCTGAAAGTAGGCACCTCTGAAAAACTGGTTTGTTTGTGTGCGATTGAAAGCATGGGCTCCTTCTAAATATAAAGGACGATTCATCATTGTACTACCATCTGCTATGTACAAAATTATAATGGTTAATAGCAGATCCGGTAATACTTTTACCGTTTCATAGGCATAAGAATAAGCAGTGCCCAGCCCTTTGATGGAAAAGGCAGTAAGGATGAGGACAGTGGAAGGCAGGAGGAAAAGAGGTAGCCTGAATTATGAGATGGATTAACTCAACCAGGGGCAGCCTGGCCTTCAGTTTGCAGATGGGACCAGGGGTGTTAATGATACTGTAGCATCTTTTGAAGAACACCAATTTAAAGGTCAGAAAGAACTTGACAGCAAAGTAAGGACACCTTGTATGGAGATTAAAGTCTAATTGCATTTGATACATATAGGAGTATTTTCTAAGAAATAGTTGGAAGAAAAAGCATTCCTTGTGAAGTTTCTGAGGGGACCTTTCCTCTACAGCAGCTGTAGACACTTCCTTATTCAGAGATTTACTAGGTTCAGATCCTGAGTAAGTGCACACACCCTTAGATTTCGTTGAAGTCAGTACAAGAAATTACTTGTGACATGTCATGTTGATTTTAGTGGAAGTTCATTTAGACAATAACTGTAAATTAGACTGGACTACTTCCAGAGCAGTGGGGGCTCGCACAAAACTTTATGAACTCTGCCTTTCCCAATGCCCCCAGTGGTTCTCATTTCATCGCCAAGCCTCTGTCAGTTGAAAGAACCTGTAGGCTGACTTATTTGAGGAGACCAGTGCAGGTGCTTCTCCAGGATTAGAAGAACATGGAAAATCCAAAACCAACTCTGTCCCACAGCCCTGGAGCGGTGTGCAAATGTACTACCACAGAGCTTTGTACAGTACATATATAATTCGGCCCTGTAGTTAAACATGCATCTGCTAATGAAGGGGGATCTCTAGATCAGTGTTCCCCAACCCCCGGGCCGCGGACCGGTGCCGGTCCGTGGATGAATCGGCACCGGGCCGCCGCCGCACCCCCCCGCAATCGCCCCCCCGCCGCCGCGACCCCCCCGCAATCGTCCCCGCCCCCGCCGCCCCCGCAATCGTCCCTGTCCCGCCGCCGCTCGACCCCCGCCGCCGCAATCCCCCGCAATCCCCCGCCGCCACAATCCCCCTGCAATCCCCCGCCGCCGCAATCCCCCTGCAATCGCTGCCGCCGCCGCGACCCCCGCAATTGTCGCCGCCGCCACCACGACCCCCGCAATCGTCCCGCCCCCCGCCGCGCGCGCATCGCCCCGTCCCGCCCGCGCCGCCGCCACGACCCCCGCACCGCCCCGTCCCCGCCGCCGCTGCGACTCCTCCCGCCGCCGCAATCCCCCCGCAATCCCCCGCCGCTGCAATCCCCCTGCAATCGCCCCGCCGCTGCCGCCGCGACCCCCATGTCGTCCCCGCCGCCGCCGCCCCCCCGCTGCCGCCGCAATTGCCCCCGTGTCGCACCCGTAATCACCCCCGCACCCCCGTCCCTTCGCCGCCGCCCGACCCCCGCATCGCCCCGTCCCTTCGCGCCGCGACCCCCACAATCGCCCCCGCACCGCCCCGTCCCACCATCGCCGCCGCCACTGCGACCCCGCAATTGCCCCCGCCAGAAAGAAAGAAAGAAAGTAAGGAGGGAGGGAGGGGGAAAGAAAGAAAGAAAGAAAGAGAAAGAAAGAAAGAAAGAAGGGAGGGAGGGGGGAAGAAAAGGGAAAGAGAAAGAAAGAAAGAAAGAAAGAAAGAAAGAAAGAAGGGAGGGAGGGGGAGGGGGAAAGAAAGAAAGAAAGAAAGAAAGAAAGAAAATGAGGAAGGAAGGAAAGAAAGAAGGGAAGGAAGGAGGTAGAGTAGGAGGGAAGGAAGGAAGGAAAGAGAGGGAGGGAGAGGGAGAGAAATAAAGAAAAAAGAAAAGGGAGAGGGAGGGAGAGAAAGAAAGAAAGAAGGGAGAGAAAGAGGAAGGAAGGAAGGAAGGAAGGAGAGTGGGAGGAAGGAAAGAAAGAGGGAGGAAGGGAGAGAGAGAAAGAAAGAAAAGAAAGAAGGGAGAGGGGGAGGGAGAAAGAAAGAAAGAAAGAAAGAAAGAAAGAAAGAAAGAAAGAAAGAAAGAAAGAAAGAAAGAAAGGAGGGAGGGAGGCCTCATGTCAAGGAAGGGCAAAGGGTCCCAAGACCTCACGGCGGCTGGGTAGCCCCCGGGGGAAAAATGCGAGGAAGTAAAAACAGTGTTTCCTTGCAGCGATGCCAAGGACTCATCGCACAACACTGGCTCTTCGGCTTGAGTACGGAGATGAGCACCGCCCCCTAGAGTGGGAAACGACTAGCACGCATGTGCGTCAGCGGCCGGGGGGGCATTTACATTTTTTATCTTATTAAATCAAAACAAGCGGGCCAGGGAAAAATTATCAAGCATTTACCGGTCCACGGTGATAAAAAGGTTGGGGAGCACTGCTCTAGATCATCCTAACCCTCCTAAGTCTATTTAGGATGCTATGTTTGGATCAGGTCCAGTGGAAATTATCTTAAATATTCTGAGGATTGCAACAGAAGAGGTAGAGTCGCCTGTAGAGCTCTGGCCTTGTCTGAATTAATTAAACCATCCTGATTAGCTTATTACACATAGTTTGAATGCCCTGTAAGCGTGTGTATCCTCAACACATTTTAACGATTTCTCAGTCTTTAATCCCGAGTTCGACTCACATTCATGATGGAAAAGAATCTTTTTTTAACCTTTTGGACACTTTTTTTTATTGTCGCACAAGAGGTGAAATCCAATAATAATCCTATCTAAAACAGATCTGTGGAAACAAGTAGGACTTGTTTCCCTAGATATTGTTTTGAAATACAAGTAGAATTTGTTAATTTTATTCATATCCCTCCTGTCTTTCAAAAAGGGATGCAAGGTGGCTCTGTAATTAATAAGATTTCTAAAAAGGTAGTTATTGTATACGTACAGCTGCCTTTCTATTAGACATTTTCTTCACATCTTTCTCATTTCATTGAGGTGTTTTTTGTTTCCTTGTCTGTTGTTGTCGGACATTGAAGATGAGATATAGTAGATGAGATGCATGTATTTATTATAATTATGTCAATATCTGGGGCAGAGAGGACTTTGAATAGTCCAAACACACACTATCACTGATTCCATTGCTGGGATCGAGACTGCTGCTGTGATTTGGCAGTGATCTTTTGCTATTGAAATTTGCACCCAATACCCAGCAAAGGCTTTCCCTGTTCAAAAGGGAGCTCCGAGGAACCTCGGGACCAGAAAGGAGGGAGGGATAAGAAGCTTTCATTCAAATATTACAGTGATGGGCACATAATGCCATCCTAGTTTAACAGCATGATGTTATGCCAACAGGATTTCAGCTGTAGCATTTTTATGCCAAATTAGTTTCTGTTTACAAGTTCTGTTCATTTCAGTGAGCCTCTTTTATGGAAGGTGTTGAGCTGCATCTAGCGTTAGTCTACATATTAATCTTATAATACCAAACGTAAGCCATTTTAAATGAAGCTGGTCTGAGTAAAATACAGTTTTAGAAACATCATATTCAAAATTCTGTTTATAACTTTGAAGTGCTCTGCTAATGTTTTTATGCCAGTACCTATGCTAGAATCAAACTTGAAATGCCAGTAACATCATACTTAAGTTATTGTTTCACTCTATATAGCTTCAGTTTAATAGGTTTAGCAGAGTTATTGTAGGGGTAGCTTTAACTTTGGTGAATGTATGAATCTGTATGTTGGCTTTGAAGATGTGCTTTTGGGCCATATAACTATTTGGTCTCTCACTCACTCACTCACTTACACATACTCTGTCTCTCTCACACACTTAATTTATTTTTCATATAAACTGTTTCTTTATTTCTGTTTTCCACGGCCCAGAGCAACAATCTGCTAGATATTTGTATGTATAACAAACGAGCAAACAAACCTCAATTTACTGCAATTCTTAGTTTGCATATTCTGCTTTTAGATGGATTTTTTAGCTATTTCTAATTTTTCTGGTAATGAATAATTCCACAGCTTCCCCCTCCCCTTTAAATTGTATGCTACATTTTTCCTAATGAAATCTAGTGTGACTGAAATATGTGATGATGATGACAGGTGAATAGAAAAAAGTAGTAAGAGTTGAGCAAAATACTTTGGGGACTGTGATTTTGTACATACAAATCCACAGCCTGTTCTTAAATCAAGACTTCCTGAGATCTGGAAAAAGACTCAGAAATGAGAGTCAGGTACATCTCACAGAAGATAACTACAGAGACAGGAGAACTAAAACTTGCCACCAACCCTGATGTCAACTCTACTCACAAATCTACTCTGGAGGCATAATCATGGGTCCTAACAATGCCATATATAATATTAAAGGCAGCTTGACTTGCTCCTCCACCAATGTGATCTATGCCATCTTTTGCCAGCAATGCCTCTCTCCACTCTGCATGGGACAAACAGGACAGTCTCTATGGAAACGGATCAATGGTCACAAATCTGACATCAGAAACCACAATAAGAAATCTGTCTCAAAGCATTGCAATCTACCAGGACACTCTGTGGGAGATTTTGCAGGTTGCTATTTTAGAACGGAATCATTAAAAATCAGGAACACAGAAGGAAACAACTGGAGTTTGGGAGTGCCCAGTGATAATTGGCACTGGTCCAAGAGGAGGATATAATTTACAGCATGACTCTTCTCTAGTCAGTAGATCTAAAGTGATAGTATGCTGCTCTAATCTTTGCTGAAATGTGATTCACCTTGGAAACAGAACTTATTACTGTATAATATCTTTCATCCATCGTGACGAAGTTGTGGAATGAAAACAAGTAGTTCTGTAATGTGGATGAATGGAAATATGAACTATGAACTACCGGTATGAACTATGCCATACAGATAAAATGTGTATAATTCACTTAATATTATAAAAATAAAATAGCAAAATGAGTAGAAATTAAGCTTTATCAACCATCTGTATCAAGGGCCTTCAAACTATGGCCCATGGTCTGGATACGCCCCCCCCCCTGGCCCTGAATCCAGCCCACAGGGGCAACTGCAGACCCCCCCCCCCCACACACACCCTGCTTTGAAAGCAAGCGAGCGAGCCAGACTTTGCTGCTGCTGCTATTGGTGAAGCATCTGGAAGTTGAGTGATGGCAACTGGACTTCTTTTCCTTGAGAGAGAGAAATGTTTCACTGCTCATCCAAACAGTGAAACGTTTCAATCTCTCAAGGAAAAGAAGTCCAGTTCCCATGACTCAACTTCCAGATGAACTCACCTGGATGACTGAGAATCTTCACAGACATATTGGTGAAGTAGCAGTTCACAATGTTGGGCTGTATTGCTGCCCCCATGTTCCCACCACCATCCAGATGACTGGCGCGCTGGTGGCATGGGGGACATTTTAAAATGGGAGGGCTCCCCCACGCCGCCGCTCAGATGACTGGTGTGCCGACTTCACATGGGGCAGTTTAAAATGGGAGGGCTCCTCTTCTCCCCTGCTCCCCCCACCACAGCCACCACCATTGCTTGCCCCAACCCTCCCCACTGAGTTCCCTCCCTCGCCACCACTTGCCCCAACCCTTCCCCCTCAATTCCCTCAGCCCCCCCCCCGCCACCCGGCCCTCAACAATTCTGAGGGATAGTGAACTGGCCCCCTGTTTAAAAAGTTTGAGCCCCCCCCCCCCCGATCTATATGTGTGCATGTGAAGGTCATTTTAAAATTCTCTGTCATATCGCTTCACTTTGTAAAATCACTCATTAGTATTCTATTAGGATCCAGAAGGATCCTCAAGACATTTGTATAGTTATTAAAGTACTGTACAATTAAACCACAACTTACAAGAAAACAAGATTGAAGCAGAGCAAAATGGTATACCAGTTGATTAAAGACCTTGTAACAGAAGTGAAGCCAAATGCTTGCCGAAATAAAAATGCTTTAGCTTGATGGTAGAGACCCCCTGGATAGTACAAAGTCTTGAGATGCAGCATGGATCTCTCGTAGTGGGGATTTTAACTGCCTGTATGCTGTCAAGCTAGTGGAAATGAGTTCTTGAGGTAAGTAAAATGGTGTTGGAGGAGACTAACCATAAATTAGTCTAGCCTCAAGCCTCTTAGTTAGGACCAACCTGAAAGGACATAGCCAGCATGTTAAAGTGGTCCCAGAAGATTTATTTTTTCCTTATTCCTGTCAGAATCACCGCAGTACTGTTGTTAATAATTATATCAGATTTCCCCCCTCAATAATAGTGGGAGACATCAATGTTTCCTGCATTTTGGGGGGAGGTAGCATAAATCGCATGTTGTGGGTCATAGAACACACCAGTATAAATGTGTTGTGGCCCGCTTGTTTTAGTACTCATTCAGAACTGTCAGTGCAAAAGGGCCATGTTCTGATGTTCAGCTTGGTTCTACCAACTCCATTCCCTAGCCTTTTAAATGATCTTCAAGTAGTCTAGTTCTCTGTGACGGGGGGGGGGGGGGGCTAGAGTTTCCTGGGTTCCCATCCCTTTTAAGAAGTGAGTGGTAGTTTCTTTCCACATTATAGCTCCATTATTCTCTGCTGTTTTTTTCAGTATTCACAGATGTTGTGAAAAAACATTTTCTTAATTTTAATCTAGGGAGGGCAGGATGGTAGCTGAAGAGTAGTTGCTTATTTCATGTAGGTGTTTTGAGTCTTTCATAGCTCCTACATCGCTGTATATTATTATGTGCCTGATGGAAGAGCTAGTTGACAGGTAATGAATGTTCAGGAGGAGAATAAATATATGCACTCCCAAACTGGTTGAAGGTGTTCTTTTGAGATTGGTTTCCTCCTTGATATTTGATACTGACATCACTCATAGTTAGATTTTAGATTTTGGTTCTATAGTGACACTTTCTTCACCCCCTCAATTGTTTTGTACAGCAGACACTTCAGGGAATCCACTGTGTATGCTGGGATAGTTTAGCCCCTATTATCTCTAGTGAAATGATACTGGCACTGGGAAATATCACTGTTCATATATTTCTTCACTGTGAAATTGTTTGTGTAAGTGTTACATTTTTCTTTTCTCAAGTACCATCAGAAGGTTCCAGATATTGTATCTCCTTTTTGTTGACAACTGAGTAGCTGTTCCCTGCAAACAGATACAACTGATACTATATGGAAGTGAGACATTGCAAATGGTTGAAATGGGATTGTTGTTTGTTCCGTGTAACTGTTTAATTGAATGTAACTGCATGATACATGCAGATTGTTTCAGACCTGGTAGGCAACTTTTTGAAAGCTTAGAAGTCTATTGCTTTAATGTTACATGTGACAGTTTGGTAATCAGTTTGAACCTAAGTTTTTGTTTTTGAGACGGGAGTTGTCCATGTGTCACTTCATTCCTGATTAGTTGTATTTTAAGGTGAATCTGAGAGAAAGAGAGAGAGAGAGAAATATATGTCTTATGCATTTCTAGTATATTTTTGAGTGGGATATTTCTGTAAGTTGCCTACCGTTGATATGTAGAGCAGATGGTTTCAGATGGATGTGAGTGTATATTATCTGGATGGGATAAGTTGTGCTTTCAGGATTTGTTGTGCTTTACACTAGAATCCAGAGATTGCCAGTGGGAGCCAAGTACAACAGAGCAACGTGGCATGGGAAAAGGTGTTTCTTTGCATGTATGTCCAGCCTAGGAATTTGTTGTATATGCCAGAACTAAGTATACTGCCCAACAGCATTAAAATTCTTTTCTGGTTCTCCATCCCACCCAAAACAATATCTTGTTTCTCAACAATGTAATCTTTGAAAGAAATATAAGGCCCTTAATTTGCTATACTGAGCAGTTGTGGGGAAGATGGAAGAAAATTAGGGCCTGTCTAGACAGGTAGATGTATTGGTCTTTTCACTACAGTTGATACAGTTTGGTTTGAACCAAATTACAGTGGTACCTTGTATAAAGGAATTAATTCGTTCCAAATGAAATTATATTAAGCAAATTTTCCTTTATACAAATTCCCATAGGAATGTATTGAAAATGGAGTAATCCCATTTTTATGTTGTATGGATTCCCCCATAGGCAATTATGTTAAGCAAATTTCCCCTATCTCCGGAATTTTTATGTTGTACAAATTTTATGTTATACAAGCTGTTTGTTATACAAGGGTCCACTGTATGTTGTTCAATTGTTTCACTTAGATCAATCTACTGCCTCTGTACTTATGAATAAACCGGATAAGTTTAATCACAAGTTAACTGGTTACACACATGTGAACGAACCAGCGATCCAAAGACTTGTGTAGAACACTTCTCACAGGTGGAAAAACATCTCCACGGTGAACAGAAAGATAAAATAGATTGCACTGAAGATAAGAATCTTTTAAGCATGAACCATGGTCCACACATGTCTAGATAGGCCTTAGTGATCTGCTGTAAATCTCCTAGAATGTATCAGTAGATCCTAATCAAAATGATATATGATCTGCAAAAATCAAGCATGTTTGAAGACTGAAGTTGAAATAACTTGGACTGAGATGAAGAAGAGTTTGTTTTTTCAAATATTACTTGTGTTGAGATGTGAATATACAGAAGAGCCTTGGGTTTGTGAGTATCTTCCTCTACCTGTAAGTGCTAACTAACCCAGGTTTGAAACAAAATATAATTTGCCTCAGTTTCTGAATGATTAAACTCTAGGGGATGTTGTTGGACTATAACTTTCATCATCCTTCACCAGCATAATGTGTGGTGAGGAGTTGTACTCCAACTGTGGCCAAAATTATGTTCCTTTATGTAGTAAATTGCACTAGAGTAGGCCCATTAGATCAGTGGTGTTTTGGTGAATCAATTCGTCATTAAGTTCCTGTGATTTAATTGGGCTAAGTCTAACTATAACTTACTTCAGCATAGTAACTAACAATTAGAGTAGACTCATTTGAATCAGTGAAATTGATCCCTGTTGATTCATTGGGCCTGTTCTAGTTCAGTTCAGTACAACAAGCAATAGGATTCTGGCCAGTACAATACTTCCCCATTTATCATGGGGGTTAGGTTTCCGACCCACCCGCAATAAAGGAAAGTCCACGATATGTGGCAGCTGTAAACTACAGTAAGCTGCTTGTGCGCATGTTTTCTTATATCCACCCATCTGCAAAATAGAGAGAAAATGGGAAGAGAAATAAGAAATGTTTAATAAAATGAATTGTGTTATTTGGATAGAAACAAAGTTGGTTCTGCTGTAATTCATCCATTAAACAAGAATAAAGAACACATGAAGACAAGTCTGCAGAAACTGAAGCCCCCCCATGTAAATATTGTAGATTTCTTGAAATTATAGAATGCACTAGGCAGATAAATGTTCCTCAGATTTATATGTTTAGATGAATTGTTTTGTAATTTTTAGAGTGTCTTGTACATTTTTGTATTATGCAATTCTGGTTGAGTAAAAATCTTAATGAAAAAGCAATACACAAGCCTCAAAAATATTTTAACTGGTACAGTATTTTTTAAAAAAACTTTTCCAGTGTTTCATTATCTACATGGGCTTGGACTAGTGGAGACTAGAGTTGTAGTGGAAGTGGAAATCAATCAATCAAGCAAGTAATCAGTCGATCAATCTTATGTAGTGCTACTATCTCAATCTAAATATTAATTTAGCTGCGGATGCCTTCCGTCCCTTATGAATGAAAATATGTCCAGGCTATTCAGCAGAGAGGGTTGCCAGTGGGGCTTTGCTGTAGAGCAGGATGTAAATATATGCATGGTTTAAAATGGGGAGTAATTTTTTTAACTTTATTTCAGATCTTGAGAACTTGGATCTGATCCACTCTTATCAGAAAGATACCACGTGCACATTTAACCATGGGGACTCCTGGGTCAGGACGGAAAAGAACTCCAGTGAAAGATAGATTCTCTGCAGAAGATGAAGCTTTGGGTCATATTGCAAGAGAGGTTGGTATGGCTGTACAAATATTCAGTTGCAGTGTTTAAAATTTTGCATGTCAAAACACATGTGTAGGAAGTTCCTCTTTTTAAAGATAGCATCCTGTGACATTAGGAGAAATTATGCATTATAGAATCTTGGCTTCCTTTGATCTGTTTGTTTCATAAGCATATGCTTTGAGTATTATGAAGTCTATAAATACAAATAATTACCTCCATTAAAATTAGCTACAGTTTTTTTTACTTATTTTTGTATAGTGCACTTCAATCCAACAAGCTCTGAATCCTCTGTTAGATAGGGGATATAGTTAATATTGTTCTGTTTCATTTCTGCACAATTATCTTTTCCATCTAGGATTAATATTTATATGTAGTAATTTGGATTCCTACAGATTAGAGATTGTTAACTACCGGTAGTTCTCGAAAAGTCTGCCTATATTTTGAGTTATGGAATATACACAATATCATTAATACATTACTCCTAACCGTGTCCTGTTACTTTAGTAAAATATTTTGTGATCATTTAAATTATGCTGCTTATATGTAAAGGACTAGTATTTACTAGTTTGAATTCACTGTCCTTCATCCAATCAGTTATATAAAATAGAGGAAACAATTTGGCTAAGTCAACTCTTCAGTTTCTAAATGTGGCTTTTTTCTTGGGAGTGGAGAAAACATTAAAATAGTATTATTTGCTCTGCAGCCCTGGACTGTTGTGTCTCATCCAGTTAGAGTCACATCATACCTAGCAGACCCAGTGCTCATTTGATTATATCATTGCTCCCAAGATGCCACTGAAAGATGGTCATTTACTTATATAGAATAAAGTACAGATGAATACACTTCACGATAGCATAGAGATTTGGGCTTTACTTGTCATTATAATCCTGAAACCTAGAAAAAGTAGTTTGTCTACCCTCAAGTAGAAACCAGTTGGGATTTTGTGAGCCAGGCTACTTGCTGCAGTGATAACTCCTCACTGAATGCTTTGCTGTTACCACAGTCAAATGTATCCAAATGTTAGATAATGATGGAATGTTGGAATTTCCATTGTTGCCTGCAGCGCCAATGGAGGTAGCCCACCAGATCCCTGCCGGCTTCCTGGTGCGCTGTCTCTGGTGGTGTGTTTAGGGCCAGAGTCCCCCCCCCCGCTCACACACCGGCGAGGCACGCAGGAGTCCGGGCTGGCACTGGGCCGCCTGGTGTGGCTGCGGGTGGTGGCACTGCTGGACTGCAGCCTGGGCCCCATCAGACTCTCCTGGGCCGGATGCCTTCTCTCGACCACCCTCTGCACCCTCAGCCTCTCTGTTGGAGGCCTCTGGAAGCTGCCCACCGAGCTGGGAGGGGTGGCCAGCGGCAGGGTGACCACAACCGGGAGGGGGGAGGTGGTGATGGTGAAGCCCCCCATTTGCCCACTCCCTGGCCAGGTGACAAGTGCCCTGGCAGCGCACTGGGTGGAGAAGTGGTGGGAGGGCCAGCGGTGAAGTCCCCCGTTCTCCCCCACTCCCCGGCCAGATGACAAGTGCCCCAGTGGCTGCACGGGGTGAAGAAGTGGGTGGGAGTATGCTCATGTGGCGCCAAATTCAAAAGGACCAAGCCTTTTCCCTCCTCCCCTTCACTCAGGTGAAGAGGAGGAGGAGGAGGAGGAAGGCTGCTTGGTCCTTTTGAGTTTGGTGCCCAGCGAGCCTGGGCGGGGAAGGCAAGACTTCCTAGAGATCCTGGAGTCATCGCCACTGCCACGATTTGCGTGCAAGCATGCATATGCTCCAAAAGTCAACCGCAGGGGATGTTCCAGAGCATCAGGTAGGGCGTGGGCTGTTCAAAGTTGGACAGCCCTGGCATAGATAGATAACTGGATTACTGTATGTATAGACAAAGCAAAAGTTATGCATATATTTTTATAGAAAATAGAACATTCTTTAGCAAGCATAAAGTAATAAACTTTACTATAGATTTAAGCTAGTTACTGAAAGTGATGTTGTAAACTTTTGTTCCACAGATAAATTTTAACAGTTCATTGTATTTGTGTTAGATTTCTGGATCTTCAATTAAGACATTTTGATTTTTGGTTATTAAGTAGTGTTCTGAATATTATTATTTGATTATGTCAGCAAAACACAGACAGCATAAATCTTCATGGGAAATTACTGTAAAAATTAAGACATCAGCATAACTATTATCTTTTATGTGTTGGATTCTGGCCATTATTTGTTTACTTTTATTGAAATCATGTTTGAATCAGAAATTTGAAATTCTCTTTCAACATTACAGGCAGAAGCACGGTTGGCAGCTAAACGTGCAGCCCGAGCAGAAGCAAGGGACATACGTATGAGAGAACTGGAAAGACAACAGAAGGAGGTACTGAACCATTAATACTGAGAACAAAATTCTGGGTCTTCTATGCATTGTACCTTTTTTTTCACACCAGTAAATGTTTGATGACTTGAACCAGTACCTGCCACTCCCCCAGCGTGCACGGGCGGGGTGGGGGGAGCCCGGTGCTCCTGGGCGGGCGCCCCCGTCCTCTCTTTGCAACTGCTAGCCATATCAAGTCAGCAAAAGTTTGTTGGCGCCCAGACGGACGTGCCTGGCTTGCTGGATTTTAAGACTGTCATACGCGCGCGCACACACACACACACACACACACACACACACACACACACACACACACACACACCCACCTAAAGAAAATGAAAAACCCCCCACCATGCATGTGTAATGGCCGGGGCAGGCGGGCGGGCAAGGCAGGAAGATCCTTTTGGTGACTTGCACACAGAGGGTGTTCCCATCTTCAGGTGCAGTAATGCTCCTCTTCTCCCTTTAAGTTGCTCCTCCAGCCTTCCTCCTCCACCGGCCGTTACGGAGGAAAAGGGAGGAGCCTCCCGGCCTCCCCCACTTGTTACTGGTCCACAAGTTGTTGGGGACCACCGTTCTATGCCCTTGAACCAGTACCTTACTTTGCAACTGCTACATATCAAGTCAGCAAATGTTTGTTCAGTCAGGTTGGCTTGGATTTTAAGACTGTCATACACCTAAAGAAAATGAAAAGTGCAGAAATGTGACTTTTTAGGTGCAGTAAAATAGCAGTTACCATTGTGTGCACTGAGTTAGTTTATGATTTAAATGCCTTTTTTTAGTTAGTTGCTTTAGTTTAGTTTAGTTTAGTTTAGTTTAGGTAATTGCATTTATGCATAACTAACCAATAGGATCTGGCCATAGCATATGTTTGAGACCAAATGACTACTCAGCGTGAAACTTTGAATACTTCCTAAGTTTGTACTAAAATGATATCCATTGTGCTAAGGATATCAGCAACTGTCATGCAGCAGTTGTAGCAATTGGCACATTTATCATATTTGCAAGAAACATCTGTGCTGGTGTTCTCTACACGTAATGCTCACCCACCTCTTGTAGCATCTGTTTGTTCATCGTAAAACTATAATAAATTGTGAAATATGTGAGGTATAAAAAGATTTTGTACAAGTGTGAGGTCACTTGAGAAATAAGTCTTCCATGTTGCTTTACGTATCTCCCCACATGCAAGACAAATGTGAGACTATGCAGTGTGGAATATTATGTTATGTACGTTAACTTGCCTTGATCAGTCTTCCAAGCATACAAAATATCATGCTTTTGAGCTATTTCATGTACAAAATAAATAAAACTGCAGTTAACCTTTTAAGAGCTTATTTGTCTTCCAAGCACTTTACTTTTGTGTGAACCTCAGGTTTGAAGTATTGGCATGTGCTAGATGAGAGAACCTATCAGAGCTTTGTTTTTCTCAGATAAACTACAAAAATGTATTCTTATCAAATGAAAATGATCGAATATTGTACATAATAGATAAGTTATTGCTGATTTAACAGTAATTTTTATGCAAAAAGTTTTAGAAATGAGCATTGTAGCTTAAGTGTATGACCAAGTGCTTCCAGTTTGAAAAACATGATGCAGAATGATCTCGAAGTGTTTTTGCAAGAACATGTATTTCTTGGCTGAAATCCTGTTGTCCAGCTACACGTGCAGAAGGTGGACAACATAATTTCACTGCCTTTTCACTGTCGGTAATCCAGTCCTTGCTGGGGTTCTTGAATTTGTGTCATGCCAAGCTAGTATTGTCAAATGTGTGACCATGGAAATCACGCCAGTAACTTGTTAGTTACTAGCTAGAAATGGCTTAATGTTGTGTTGTCTGCCATCCATATTCAAAACAAATCAGCATGATTTCACCTCTTGAATAATTATGTTGTGTAATTGTAAAGCCACACACCCATATTGAACCTATTTTTCACTTTCTGTATTGTGATGAAATGTTAACTTGTGTGGTGATGGAGTAAAAGGTGCAGTCTGCATTAAGTCTAAAATAACTTAAAATTATGAGGATCTCTCTCTCTCTCTCTCTCTCTCTCTCTCTCTCTCTCAAGATTAATTGAAATAGCAAATAGTAATACACTTTTAAGTTGGACTAAATTTTGAGAGAAAATGAGAGATTTTGCTAGTATACTTAAATGAGCAATCGATACCAAAACATTGACAAAATGAGAGAGAGGTTCTTGTTAAGGGCCTCTGAATTTGATAGGAACCCTGATAGTTTTACACTTGAAAAAAAAGGTTTTACACAAATTCTGTAGTTCTGAAAATATATCATCATGGGTTGCATCCATGTGTTCTTTTTTATGTAAGCCTGTTGAAATTAATGTTTAATGAAAACTATCATTTAAAGTGTTATATATTTCAATTGGATGTTTTGGAGTGGCCCTAACTCAGTGGTAGAGCACAGATTTTGCAAGTAGAAGACTCCAAGATGAATTTCTGGCATATGCAGGTGGTGCTAGGAAAGAGTCTTGCCTGAATTCCAAAAAAGCCATTGTCAGAGAGAGTTGATAATACAGTACTGATTTAAATGGGCCAATGTTCTAAACCAGTGTATGACAGCTTTCTAAAAAATCTCCTCCAAGTATGACAAAGTCTGGATGAAATCAATGGTGTGATTCAGTACTAATCTATTCCATTTGTTTGTCAATCATAGTTTTTCTGAATTTTCCTGTGTTGCATTTAAATTGGACTATTCATTTTCTTGAAGAAAACTTGATGGTCTTTACAAATGGAATTCAGCTGTGGAGGTCAAATGAGAAACTAAATAGAAATAGAATAGAAATATATATTTTCTGCTTTTTGTAAACAGAATCTGTGAGAGGGATTGGGATTACAATTGGGAATGTTGTATATATTAATGTAAAGTAAGAATATTTTCACCATTCTTTTAGCTTTCTCAGCGGTCTTATGATAGAAAATGGGGACATATCCAGAAATGGATGGTAGGACAGGATTGCCTGTTGTGTGGTGTTTTAGACTTGAAAAATTAATCTGATTGGTGTGTGTTCATCTACTAATAATTTGTATAGTGTTTGAAATTCTAGTGACAATAATAATGAGTTGAGTAAAAACTTTTGAACATATGAAGACATTTATAAAATATAAAACATAAAACTAATAAACTAATACTGTACAATGAATTAGTATAAACAGAGTACAATTATTGTATGATTCTCCACTTGTAATCCCTGTCATTTAATAGCTCATCTCATTGGCTAGATTGTGTACTAAATGCATTTATAATTTATAATTTATAATTTATAATGAATAAATGGAGATGTAAGACACATAATATTGTGGGACATTGTCTTTATTTAAATTAATTAATTAATTGATTGATATGTATGCAGACTTTGTAAATATTTTTCATTCTCAGTTTTTGCTTGGAGAATCTGTTACAGGTTAATGTGTTTACTGGGTTATGATATCCTTCTCATAGATATACTTTCTGGAACTTTCTATTATTATATATTTTGAATTGCACATAGTTGAGATGATTGTGAATTATGCTGTTATTCATACTACTATTATAAATATGATAACTGAAAAAGCAGTACAGTGCAATACTTAATATGAAGATAAGGTTGTCAAGATCTTATTTCAAATAACATCTTAACCATGAAGGTAACAAATTGACTTTGAACAAGTCACTGATTGCAGCTAGAACTCTTTGCAGGATTATTATTTTTTGAAAAAGGAGTGGGAATGAATTGTTTGCTGCCCTGATCTTTTTGGCGTATGGGATGGATGGATGAAGGACTGGTTTAATGCATAAGCATTACAATATTTTAAAGTTTCTGTAATATGGTAGAATAGGCAGTCCTCACCTCTGTAAGAAACAGCAGTGCTTTGCACTGTTTCCCAAAAAATGACAAAGGTTTGATTTTTGCAGTTGCCACTCTTAGTTGAAGGAATATTTCTTACACACCAATAATTCATCTTCTTGTATGTAAAAACAAGATTGGTTAGCTTATTTGTATAAATATGTTTAACTGGTGTGTTTTTTACATAGTCGTTTTCCTTTCCATCAGTCACAGGAAGAATATGTCTTCCAAAATTGTGTGCTCCACAGTACACTTCTGCAAAATCTGTAAGCAGAGCATGATTATCTAAGAAAAGTATTAGTACTGTAGAAGTAAATGTATTTACGGTCAAAGACCAAAAAGATCTAAGAAAAGGATTTAGTCATAAGTAAATTCAAGTTCACGTGATCAATTAAGTTCAATCAATAAATTTATTTTGATCTTTTTGAAAATCAGATTGCAAACATGATTTATTATTTATTTATGATTTAAGCTTGTATACTGCCCATCTTCTGGATGGAACTTCGGGCGGTTCACAACAAAAGGACACAAACAGTATACAAAGGTTAAAAACAACATACCATGAAACAAAACAATACACACAAAAACCAGTAATTGGTTGATAATTGATAATTGAGAAATTGCTATAATTTATTGAGTCATCTTGAATATATTTAGATGAACCAGTAGCACATGGTAAACTCATATAAGGTAAATTAAAGAAGAATTGGAGAAGCTTTCTTGGGCAGTGGATCAGTGACGTCTGCTATGTCTGAATGACTGTTGTGTTCTTTTCTATTTTTCATATTTTTCCTAAATAATAACATTTGATATTTTCCTTCTCAGGAAGATTCAGAGAAGGCTAGGTATTCACACCGCTCCAGTCGGCGGTCATATCTGGTTTGTAGAAACCTATAAATGTTGCACTATTCTTTCAGCTGTTTTCTTTTTAAACCTGGTGTTTCATGTTTGGTTTAATTTTGTAATCAGGGAACAGATGACTTGGGTTCGACTCAAACTTCTGCTAGTCAGAGGGTTAGTACTTTAATTTTTTGCCTTTGGTAAAACTTCTTAAAGCATTCATTATATATTTATGTGAAACATACTCCTTTGATTTCACCTTCCAAATACTTCTGAGTTTTTATAGAATAGGTGCAGAATGTTTGAACAGCTGCAAAAATATTTTAAAGAGGAAAATATGAACTACATGTCAGAAAAAAGCTTTGATATTCAATACAGTATTTGGCTTTGGAGTATGTTTGTAATTTCTTCTTTCAATTTAGTGATCTACACTGATTCCTCTATATCTACATATCTGCTAATTTCAACACTTTAGCAGAACTGTTTTTGTCAGCAGAATTAAAGCACATTCCTTGGCCTCTAGTTGGAGGTCTCCCATTTCCCAATGAAATGTGTTGTTGTATACTGGGTGATTTTCTGGAGATAGATTTTGTGCTCTGTGTAGAGAAGGAGTAGAAAGTCTTCTTGTGCTAGTGAATTTACTTTGACCAGATATAGCATACAAAACATTTGACACACAGATTATATTGGGATCTCTTGATGCTACGTAATTTAAACACATAACAAAGTGTTCCCAAGTTGTGTTTAATTTGAACTCTTATCAGCCACAGCTATTTTGACTCTTATGTTTTAGGGATTATGAGTTTATATTTTAATACATTTGGAGAGTAGTAGGTTGAAGGGGCCTGTTAACAGTGAAATAGCTAACACTGGGGTGCATTGTGCTAATAGTTGTGGTAAGAATTAGAAACGTGAAAATTGTAGTATGAGTACATTAATTAACATTATCGTACTCATATACATGAGTACGATAATGTTAATTAACATCCAGTTGAAGTGCTTTGTTAGAATTCACAGGAAATCTAAAAAATAAAAATTTCCATTAACCATTTTATTTTTGGCACTTGGTTTATTTTTGAAGCTTATTATCTTCTACTACTTTTTGTTCCTAAGAGATCTTCCGTGGATGTCAGTGGATCACACAGAAGCAGAGCAAGTAGTTCTAGGAGGAGAGATCTTGTGGTTTGTAATATAAATGAGCATGCTGTGAATTGTTTACTTAACAGTGTGAAATAGTAAGAAATACTGATACTAAAATAATTTGACTGAAATATTTGCACTTAGAAGCCCAACTGTGTGTAATAGAGAGAAAGTAATGAAAATTCTACTGCATCTAAAACTATGAAATCCATTTATTGTTACATGCTTATCTAAAAGATAAACAAGTAGATATAGACAGTTAGACATACAGTATTTTAAACTGATACCTGATTGTAGTATTGAAGGCAATAGGCTGAAATCCTGTTGCTTAGTGTAGTATGTTACATTATTTATTTATTTATTAGATTTATATGCCGCACCATCTGGCAGCAAAGGCCACTCTGGGTGGTTTACAGGGTTTAAAAAGATACAACCATTAAACATGATAATATATTAAAAATACAATATAATTAAACAAAATACCAATACTAAGTCGAATCAGTAAGATCAGAGAGAGCCCAGAATAGACAAAAAATTGAGCAGCGAGACATAATGGGAGAAACTAATAACCAGGGAAAGTCTTCCTAAATAGCCACGTCATAAGATGTTTCTTAAAAACGGACAGCAAGGGGGGCAAACAAATCTCAGGAGGAAGTTGATTCCAAATTCAAGGGGCTGCCACTTAGAAAGCCTGGTTCCTCGTCAATGACTTACGTGCCTCCTTCAGCGACAGCACCCTCAAGTGTCCTGCCTGAGACATTAAAGTAGGTTCATTGAATTTGGGGATTTGGTGAGTCATTTGAATCAATGAACCTTAAGAGGAATTGATTCATCAGATCCCCACAGGCTCAGTGGACATACTATTGTAGGCAACACAGTTTCTTCCATAGCAACATTAGTGCCTGCAACACCTCTGTAAAATAGTGTGTGTGAGAGAATGAACATGTATCTAATATATTATACAATACATATGAAACAGATTTGATCTGTATTTGTCCATTGGGTTAATTTTATCTATTGGTTTGTCCATTGGATTAATTAAAGCTAGTGGTCAGTTCTTGCCTTCAAATGTTAACACTTTTTTGAATACTCAAATAATATTCACATTGATTGATTGATTGGATTTTTATACCATCCATCTCACAGCAAGGCCACTCTGGGTGGAGTGGATAGTTCCATAATTTGTTTATTTAATGTATTTTGCATCATTCTTTGTGGCAGTTTATGATACCATAAATAATTCTAAATTAAAGTACAAATAGTAAAAACAAGTGGTTAACTGATCACATTAATTTATGCCTAATATTCATAATCTTGTAAAATAAGCAAAGTCATAGTCTTTATATAGTTTTTGATATGGAATTTAGGACTGAGGCTAAACAAGTGACCAATTTGTTCTACTGCTTTTCTTTGTGGCATTATTTTTCTGATTCAGGATAGTGCATTTTATAGTTATTTTCTGTATAGATCCTCCTTGAATGCAGTAAACTTTTCAGGTGTACAGTAATCCCCTGCCTATCGCAGGGGTTAGGGACCCAACTCACAAGAATGGAAAATCTGCAATATATGGATGCTGGGTCTGGTCGGGACTGGGGGGGGCTATCTGGGGCCTCCTACACTTACCTGAGGCCTGATGCTGCCCCAAATGGGCCTCTGATGGGTTTTCTGGGCCTGTTGGAGGCCCCAGAAGTGGTTTCCGGTGATCCAGAAGGCACTTCCTGTTCGCTGCAAACCACTGGGGCCTCCAGCAGGCCTGGGAATCCTGTTAGAAGCCCCAGAAGTGGTTTTGGGCAATCCAGAAGGCACTTCCAGTATTTCAGAAGTGACTTCCGGTTCACCAGAAGCCACTTCTGGGGCCTCCAACAGGCCCAGGAAGCCCGTTGTAGGCCCACTCAGGGCAGCGCCAGGCCTGGGGTAAGTGCATGAGGCCCCAAACAAGCCATGCAGCTTGCCCCAGGAGCCCCTTGTTTCATATACTGCAATCCTGTGATATACCAGGACCACAGTATATGAAACGTGAAATGGTGGGGGAAGACTCTATAATAAAAAAGAAACCGTATAACAGTTGCATTTTATTCAGTTTTTAATCTTGTATGCTTCATATTTAAAATTGCTTTCTATTCAGTGTAATTATGTAACTTTCATCTTTATTAAATCATATCCAATGTTTTGCCTTTGCTAAAGAAGAACAAAACTAAAATAACATAAGATATTTGAAGAAACGAATAATGTCACTTTTTCATATGTTAGAGAAGGGACAGAATTAATATAGGGCATAATTTTAGTTTAGGGCAGTTATGGTTTAGGTTTTGCACAGGGTGTTTTGGTTTAGGGCAGTTATGCTGACAAACTTTAATGACTTTCTCAGTTTTGCCCCACTTTCAGTTTGCTAGATGATAAGATCATGGCATGCATTGCTTTATTTTTGGTTCACATGTGTTGTTAATCTTACGTTAAATTATTTGTCTGTATTTTCAGTGCTAACCATAATGTGGTATAGTTGGGTATTCAATGCATGTGCTAAGCATACCTTATAAATCAGATCTACCAAGGGCTTTGTGAACTGCTTTAATCATAGGTCAACATTGGTAGAGAAGTTGCCCCAAACTATTGGTGAATAAAGTTTCCCCCTCTCTCACAGTGTTTCTCATGGCTTGCTGATGATGAAAATATTGCCTGGGTATCTTAGGATTTCAGGAAAGGGGTTGGAATATTTAACTTCCAAAAACTTCCTACCGCTGCTGATGTAATTAGCCTTATGCAAGTTAAAGTACCAGGATTTCTTTCAGCCATTGGCATCTAATATCTGTGCCCATAAATATTATAACACAGAAATGGATGATATTATAATGCACAGAGGCAGAAATAACCAACTTCACTGGGAAATGAGCATGTTTAATATGTTCCACTCCTAGTTTATTTGTTGATTTTCATTGTCTGTTTTGCTCAGTTCTCAGGATTTTTCACTCATGGTAGATAAGTGGCTACTGAAATTTATATATAGAAATAGATTTTGCTAAAATAATTGCATAGTGCAACACAATAATTTCGTTGGATGTCATTGTTCCCTGATGGCAGTAACTTTTGGAATTTTTACTTAACAGAGCCATACTTACAGTGATTCTTATGGCGGGACGAAGTCTGGTAGCTCTCATAAAGACCTGTTGGTTAGTAATTTCTGATAGAGTTTCATCCTCCTCCTAGTTTCATTAATACTGCCCCACATACAGATGGTATATTGACTATTTAAGATGCCTCTTAAAACTGAAGAAAATCTTGCCTGAGCTGATTCTGTCTACTTTGACGTGCTGTTATTAATGTTGAACAAATTGAAATAAAGTTATCTTTCCAGTTTGTATTTGTTCTGTGGAATGGACGTAGGAATCTACTTGATTAAGCTCCTTTGATAAAGGGTGCTTGAAATTCCATTGCAAAACAGCCTATATATGGTTAGATACTTGAACTGAAGTAAACATCTGAAACCACTTCAGCAACTATTGCAACACAGCTTGGATGTCTTGATTTCCAGAAAATATTGGTATGCACTTGCACAACATTTTTGTTAGGCAGATTTTTAAAGATCATTTGTACGCATGGTCACGAATTAATTTGTGACATCTTTTGCAGTAGGACTCAGCTAATGCAATGTTGTGAAAAACCCCAGATTGTATTATTATTATTATTATTATTATTATTATTATTATTATTATTATTATTATTATTATTATTATTATTATTATTATTATTATTATTATTATTTTATTATATTTTAATCTTTGGTCTTGCACCTAACAATAATAGAGCATCTGCTTACATGAGTAGTTGATTATACAGACCTCTCTGTATAAGGAGTTCCTGTAACTCTGTAGGAGCCAGAGAGTTCAAACGGGGGCATCTGATAAATATCTTGTAGCTGCCTAAGCACCAGGTGCTAGCACTGTTCTGTAGCCTTCCACTGTACTCCACCATCTGCCTGGACTTTGCAAAACAAGGCAGAAGATGCTTTAAACTTGACCAGTGTTGCACTGCCTTCCAGCTATGTCATTTTAATTTTTAATATGAAGTTAAAGGGGATAGTGGAAGAAATTTTGCTATTTAAATGTACTAAACAAGTATATACTGAAAATAGCTCCTGTTTATAATCACCAAGTAATTTTTTGGAAAAGAAAATTGAATGTTGTTACCAATCAATATAAAAGATGTACTACTGATTGTCATTTGTTAAAGGTATCTGCCCCTAAAAAGCATGTCATATATGGGAATTATTATGTAACACAGAGCATATTGATACAGAGATAGCTGGGAGCTCAACAAGACTTAAAATATAATGCTCTGAAACACTAGCATATTACTACATGTTTTGCATAATTTAGCAAATATCAGTAGTTTAAGTCCTCCTTGAATTTATGTTTGAAGGCTTCTTACAGTTTCATAATATATGTTTTGACAGAGTGGATTTTACTATGATCGGCGAAATTACAGCAGTCTTAGACACAGTAAACCTCCGCCTACATACTATCATCGGGTTTGTCTGCCAATTTTTTTTTTTTGGAAGACTTGTTTTACGGAGCAGTCAGTTTCTTAACACCATGTCTTAGACTTAGAGCATGAAAACTAACATAAAATGACAGAAAAGCTTTACTTTTTATTTTGGTAGTATAGCTTAACAAATTGCTAATATTTTGTGTTGTCTTGTAGAAGGAATGTTGTGTTTATCACTTCAGATTTAACATCCATGTATGGTTTGTGATATATCCTGGCTTGTATTTGCCCGTGTGGGAAAACTACAAGGTTAACACATATCTATTTTATTGTTGAACTGTTTAATAGCATTTTTTCTGAAAATACATTCAATTAACAAGTACATGCTTTTGGATGGTGCACCCTCATTAAATTCCAAGGGCAGTGAATACATTTTATTTTACCTTGCTACCCATTGGGGTCCATTTGGATTTCTTTTGCATTGTCCTGTCACTTTATTTAGTGCTACCCCTTTTTTGTGTGTGCCTGTGTCATGAACATTGTGGTTCATTTGTACAGCATTAGATATAATAACGGGTTCTTATTTTTGTCACAGTCTTCATCTCTGTACAGTGATCCATTGGCAACAACTAAGAGTTCCAGGGTTAGTAGAATGTGATATAATAGTCAGATTTCAGAATTGTAAGATTCTGTAATTAAAGACAGTGCTCTTCTTTGTAGGCATCTCCAGATGTAAACACTGGTTTGATAAGAAGTGCCAGTTTGGTTCGTATGCAACTCTGCATGCTTTAATGTTGCATTCTGAGGTTACTTTGGCTTGAAAATGTTGTGTGTTCAGTTTGTTAAAACACTGTGTTAGATATGTACAAGTATAAAGGAGATACTATTTGGAAAATCATATTGAAAGACAAAAGTGCACACACACATGAAATGGTTAAATCTGTTAATTTTAAAGCCTTTATCAGCTGCTACTTGAGCAGATTGAAATGTTTAATGTTTTGTGTCCTGTCCTATGACTAGAGTTCACAGAAAAATTCACACCAATTCTCCATTTGAGTTGAACCACAAGGTTAGGCAAGCTGATTAAAAAACATCATTTAGGTGTTAGTAGCACAATAAATTGTGCAGTGAATACAGTATCTGAAAACTACATAGTAAATTTAAGAAGGGAGCCTGAGCATCAGAATTAGGAAGGCTTTAAGGGTTAGGGAGCTGTTTCAAAATGGCTATTTAAAAAGAGGTCCTAGTGGAAGTGCCTTTAGAATCAAGATAGAAAATTGCTAGCTCTTTACCCAGCCTGGTCTACTTTTAAGCAGGTGAGCAAAATGCAGTGTGGGTCATTCCACGTCAAAGCAACCAATGAAAAATACATTTTGGAACATGATGTCATGGATTTGGTTCATTTTTGGCACATTTGTACCTTACCATGAGATGTTTAAAATTTATTTTTTCAGATTTTTTAGTCTACCCATTTTTGAGATACTGCATTTTCAAAATTGCAAAAAAAGAAGAAGCCAAAATTCACTCGCCATGATAACTTCAAATGCCATTTAATAGATAACTGTGATAGCTATAGACCTGGGATAGGGATCATTTTAAAGCTTCTGAATAGGGCTTTCTTCTGATATACAGCATGACACAATTGTACATTTTCAAAAAAATTACACATTTAAATAAATATAAAATTTGAATTTTTGGAAAAAATGAATTTTTTAAATTTTTCAAAAAACGCACACTTAAAGATACATATCTTGTAGCCAATCACTCCAAATTTCAGGATGGCATCTCAATGGTATTATATAAAAGTTAAATTTTCTTGTTGGTAGTGACATGAAAAAATATAGTAAAAAATAATTCTTAAGCATCTCATAGTAAGGTACAAATGTACCAAAAATGAACCAAATCTGTGACATCAAGGTTCCATGCATTGCTTGATCTGACATGGAATGACCCATGTTCCAAAATGGACTGTACAGTTGTGACTTTTGGCATAGTGTTGAAAATCAAACATATCCTGGGTATAAGAGACAATTCTCTGTCAAGGGGGTGGAGGAAGGAAGGCCCATTGGGTCAGTGGAAGAATGCAGTGAAATTCTGGCCAAAGTGAGAAATTCACACAGCCAAACCCTATTTCCCCCCGCTGGTTTAATTTTGCTGCCTTCTCTAGTATAGCATGACATTTATAGTTTTGATGCTTCTTAAAAATCCAAAGTTCTGGTTCATGGCTGCCTTGATACCAGTGCATGGAAAATGAGCCATGTGCATTTGCTAGTGCTTGATTTCGTGTGTTTGCTTCTGGAAGTATAGGCAGAGGCTGCAGAATTTTCAGTGTTTTTAAGCAAAGGAATATAAAGTACATGTTTGGGTCATTTAAATATGGATTGTACTGTATTATGATGTTGGTTAAATTTGATTAATCCTCTACAAGCAGAAAAATCAGTGCATAAGTACACAACTATATTGTATAATTGTGGCAAATATATTTGGCACTGAAATTTAATAAGACTTATTTTTTTAACATTTACAATTTTAGTTTGACTGTCAGTTATTCTTGAATAGTATGATTCTTGAATAGTATGATTAACATAATTTCTACTTGGTTGCTCTTTTCTTTAAGAACTCTCAAACCTTTTTTTTAAAAAAGTGAAACAGGCTTGAGTATTTGTATTTGGTAGAGATAATGTTATACTGCAGGGTTGAGAAGGTTTTTTTATCTCAAAAAATTGGCATGAACCTGTTGGCAGTGAAGGGACAGTTATTTTTGCTTCTACAGCTAATATACTTTTCTCTCTCTTGCTCCTGTACACATCCTACAGGATGTTGTAGGTTAGGCAAACTTCATCCCAAAGGTTGGATCACTTGAAAAGGCTATTTCCTGTTTTGCCATTTTGTTTTTTTTCTCTATCCTTGCCATTTGTAGGAAAATGGGATCTCTTGGATTTCATGACTGCCCACTATAGTCCTATTATGTGGTGCTTAATATCCTTTAAGTTATACCATAATTACCAGTACTTCTTTTTGTTCTTTAGGCATCATTATATGGTGATGGATCATATGTGTCATATAGTAGTCGTACTGTAAGTCTGCAAGGCTTTTGTTTTGCATTTTATAAAATATGTATTCTGTGAATATGAGTAGCTAAAAAACAAATATTTATATTCCCCCTCTTTTATAACTTTGCTTTTAGCCTTCTGAATATAGTTATTCTTCAAGAACAAGTTCAGCACGAAGTAGTCCAGTGGTGAGAGGTTTTCTGCATGTCTCTAAGCTTTTCAGTTTTAGCTAACATTCTGTTTAACCATTCATGTGAATCAGCACTGGCCCCACACTCAACCCCAACACCCTCACTTTCCTCTAGAGAGAGTAGAATTATGTTTTCTTTGGGAGCAACCCCACCACCCACCACCCTTAAATTTTTAAATTAAAAAAAACAATAATAGCTATTTTAAAAAAGACTTTTCTGGTACTAGTGAGAGGACCAGATCACAGACTCCCCTCTAAAGACTAGGCTTGTGTGTGTGGTAGTCACACATCTCTGGAAATTACCCACCCTTACCTCATAGTGGGAGGCTAGGTACTCAATAGCAAGTTTGATTCTTAGTATCACATGATTTTGTATTATTTAGGGTGACATGTTTGGGACTAGGTTAGCCAGTGTTCCCCAAATGACCCCTCTCTTATTTTCTCATGTAAATTAATAGTTTCTATTCATTCCTTGTGTGAAACAGGTACACTAGTGGGAGACCCTGCAGTGGGATATCTGCCATTTTCTGGGATGTTGGCTAAAATTTGTTTGCTTATAGTTTCTGTTGGACAGGCTTATTAAAAACACACCTTCTTTCTCCACATTCTGTCTGTACTGTAACACCTTGCTCAGCACAAACCGGCAATTAAGAGCATTAATGCCAAGGGGGTTATGCAAAGAAAGAACTAGGACTTTTTGCCTTCTTAACAGTGGCTCCAAAACTTTGGAATAATCTGCTACCTGAGATTAGACATCCCCCCTCACCTGAAACGTTGAAAAGGCTATTAAAAACAGAGCTTTTTAGAAAGACATACTCAGAGTTAACTTCAAATAATAACACATGTCTAGCCTGAATCATTTTACGTGGAGCCATTCTTCATGATAATGAGCATTTCGCTAGCAGTAGTGCTGCCCTGAAGAAAATATGGGGTATTATTTCTTAATTTGTTACATTGACGTATTTTTAGTACCGTATATGATTCACACAGGATTTGGTAAATCATTACCCAATCAAATCTTTATAATAATGACAGAGTTAATTATTTGTTTTTGAACCTTATAGTTCACATATGGTGAATCAGAGAGCATTGCATCCTCTGATTGTGCAGTTCGGGGCCGGAGGGAAAGTGTGGTGAGCAGGGTTGCATGGTTGTAATGACCTGTCATGTATTGTAATTTTACAAACTATAGCCATGAATTTCCACAGGTCCGATTCTCACTAATCACCCTATGTCAGTGATGGTGAACCTTTTAGAGACTGAGTGCCCAAACTGCAATTCAAAACCCAGTAATATTTTTGCAAAGTGCCAATACAGCAATTTAACCTGTATACAGGTAGCTATAAAGGGGCAATGTTGGGTGCCCGTAGAACAGACTTCGAGTGCCACCTTTGGCACCCATGCCATAGGTTCGCCATCACTGCCCTATGTGCACCCATCAGCTTTGGAGTAGTTTTGTTCTGTTTTATTACCCCTTAAGGTGCTGCATGATACTTGTGACTTAGCAATTCCAAAATACATGCATGTGTTGGTCTGAGAAATTGAATTATAATTCTTCTAACAGAAATTAATATAATATAGATAAAATACTTAAGAGAATTATTCTATACATTACCTCAATGGCACAAAGAGAATGAATAATTAAATATTAAAGGACTAATAGTTGTGTCTATTAGCATTGCTGATAGAAGAGGACAGTTATAGTGTTTGAATGGATGAATCAAAACTGTATTTATTTATTTATTTATTTATTTATTTATTTATTTATTTATTTATTTATTTATTCAACTTATATGCCGCCCACTACCCAAAGGTCTCTGGGCGGCTTACAATCAGTACTTAATTTAGTACTACAAGCAGATAAACTATATTTAGCAGAGTGATTATTGAGAGTATGGGCTTTCTCTTTGCTAAATTTGGAGAATTTCAGGATCCTCTCCTGATCTTTGCCAATACTCTCTCTACATTAAAGCATGGAGATATGTATTATTTTCTATGCTCTATGCAAAAAGCAGAGGACAGTTTTACCTTTTGTTTTTTTTTTGTACCAAGGCACATTGAGCACTGTTGTTCTGTGTGATTGCTTTCACTCCAATCTCCATTTTCAAGGATATTCCTTTTCAGCCAAGTCCTCCACAAACACGGCTTTTTAGCTCATGGTAGGATAGTTTTTTCTGAACCTAACAGTACAGTTTAGAAGGATATCCCTTTTCTGATTACTGGCTGGAAGATGTATTTTAAGACTTAATAGTATGTACCCAAAGCATCATGAAAGTGTTTCCTGTAGTGTAGTGAATACCCATGCAGGAAATTAATCATGTGTGGTCTGCAATAGTGCCTTGTCCATAGATAATTTAGAGCTCTGTTCTCATTTAGGATAATGATGAGTAAAGTCATCGGAGGCTTCAATATAAAGGCATGTTTTTGTGTAGTGTGTTTGGTATTTATGTCCTGTAATAATAATAAAACAGCAACAAACAACAACAACAACAGACAGCAAACAACAGATAGCAGAGTAAAGCCATCATCAAACCAGACAATAGATAGCAGAGTAAAGCCGCCATCAAATGAAATGCTACGTTTCTGGCAGGCTATTTGGGATAATCCCAAGAATTATAATAAGCAAGTAGGTTGGTTAGAGAGAGTCAAATTGACCACAGATGCTGCTAGCTTAAATGGAATGAATATTACATCTCAAGTGGTAAAAGGAAGAACTAAGAAAATTAAGAATTGGACTGCCCCTGGAGAAGATTTATTGCATGGATTTTGGCTGAAACATCTAACCAGTATGCATTCAAGACTCGCTGAATAATTTGACCAAACAACCAGCAAGGTGAAATAGATCAATGGTTAACAACAAGAAGAACATATTTAATTATGAAAGATCTGAGCAAAGGGCTTATACCTAGCAACTATTGTCCAATTATGTGTTTGCCAACAATGTTCAAACTCCTTACAGGAATAATTGCTGATCCAGAGTCACTTGATGCGAAACAATTAATACCCCTTTGAACAAAACGGCAATTGTAAGAATAGCTGTGGCACCAAAGATCAGCTACTTATTG
Organism: Phrynocephalus forsythii; assembly: GCA_029282475.1. Classification (NCBI taxonomy): domain Eukaryota; kingdom Metazoa; phylum Chordata; class Lepidosauria; order Squamata; family Agamidae; genus Phrynocephalus; species Phrynocephalus forsythii. Next base: position 55,185,053 of record JAPFRF010000009.1, on the reverse strand, counting down.
ACAAGATGGTAATTGAAAACCGTAATAGATGCTGAACCAATTTGCATGTTGCATGGATTGACTATAAGAAAACAGTCAACTCTTTCTATATGATTGGATACTAAAAACTTTGAAATTAGCAGGAATTATTTGAAGTATCCAAGAATTTATCAAGGCAACAATGAAAAATGGAATAGTAAATTAACCATCAATGGTGAACAAATTGGTTGTGTCAACATCAGGAGAGGAATATTTCAAGGTTATTCATTATCACCCTTGCTGTTGTAATTGTTCTAATTCCACTCACAAAAATATTGAACAAAACAAATATGGACTATCAAATATCAAAAATATCAAGCCAAACAAACCATTTGCTATATATGGATGATTTGAAGCTGTATGGAAAAATCACAACAAGAAATAGAGTCAATACTCAATACACTGTGAATTTTCAGCAATGACATTGTAATGGAATTCGGATTCAACAAGTGTGCAACCCTCAGCATCATTAGAGGAAAGATAGTAAAGACTGAAGGAATTGATATGCCTAATAATTTTATAAAAATATTGGACAAAGAAGAATCACATAAGTATTTTGGAGTACTACAAGCAGATAACATCAAGCATAAAGTAAAGAATAAAGTTAGCTAAGAATACATCCAAAGAGTTAGAAAGATACTAAAATCAAAATTAAATGGAAAGCTATAAACACATGGGCTATTCCAGTCTTGCGATGCACAGCAGGTGTTATACACTTGACCCAGGCAGAATTAGAAGCCTGATCAAAAGACAAGAAGAGTGATGACAATAAACCATGCACTACATCCGTAAAGTGATGTCAGTAGGCTCTAATTGCCAAGGAAAATAGGAGGCAGAGCCTCTTCCAAGTTCATCAGAGTGTCAAAGAAGAAAATGAGGAATATTTCATTATCTCCGCCATAGTGAAAATGCTGTGCTTAAGTCAATAGTTACTGAAGGCATAAGAAAGGAATATTCAGAAACTCAGCAAGAATTTAAAAGTCAACAAATGCAAAGCCAAATAGAGAACTGGCATAGTAAAGCACTACATGGTCAGGTTATAAGAGATACCAATGATAAGATCAACCAAGAACAAAAATAGCTTTGCTTAAGAAAAGCAACATTGCAGAAAGAACTGAAGGACTAATCATGGCAGCTCAAGATCAAGCTTTAAGAACAAAATGCCATAAAGGTGAAAATTGATAAATCATCGAAAGATAGTAAATGTCGATTGTGCAAAGAAAAGGATGAAACTGTAGATCACATCATCAGCTGTTGCCCCAAAATAGCTCAGACTGATTATTTAGCCTGTCATAATAAAGTAGCAGCAATGCTTCACTGGAACATATGTTAAAATTTCAACCTACCATCAATCAAGAACTGGTGGGTACATCAGCCAGAAAAGGTTACCGAAAATGAAATGATCAAGGTGCTCTGGGATATCAGAATCCAATGCGACAGACACCTTGTCCACAATACTCCAGACATCACAATAGAATACAAGCAAGAAAACAAAGTTCAAATTGTCGATGTGGCAATACCAGGAGACACAAGAGTCAGCAGCGAAGAGTTAGAAAAGATAACCAAATATCAGAACTTAGAAATAGAAATTGAAAAGCTATGGAATAAAAAAGCAAGAACAATACCAATAATAATAGGCACCTTGGGTGTGATCCCAAAAGACCTGGATCAACATCTGAAAACCCCTGGGGCTCTTTAGTCTAGAAAAAAGGCGCCTGAGGGAGGATATGATTGAGACATACAAAATTATGCAGGGCATGAGTAAAATGGATAGAGGGACGCTCTTCTCCCTCTCACAAAATACTAGAACTAGGGGACATCCACTCAAATTGAAGGCTGGGAGAATAAGAACAGACAAAAGAAAATATTTTTTTTACCCAGTGTGTTGTTAGTCTGTGGAACGTCCTGCTACAGGATGTAGTGATGGCATCTGGCCTGGGTGCCTTCAAAAGGGTATTGGACAGTTTCCTGGAGGAGAAGTCCATCACAGGTTACAAACCCCGATGGAGATGTGTAATCTCCAGGCTTAAAACCAGGGTACTCGTGCACTTCCAGACACATTTGGTGGGGCCACTGTGAGATACAGGAAGCTGGACTAGATGGGCCTTTGGCCTGATCCAGCATGGCTCTTCCTATGTTCATATGAAGATATCTCCAGTTATCCTTGGGAAGAGCTCAATCATTGGAGAAGGTCAACTCCAGCTTAACACCTGGCAGCTGTCCTCACCAGATGATGATGATGATGATGATGATGATGATGATCATCATCATCATCATCATCATCATCATCATCATCATCATCATCATCATCATCATCATCATCATCATCATCATGCAGTGCTAGTATTTTAGCATATGAATTCACTGAAAAATTGTTTCGGTGATTGTGTTTTAGACATAGAGCTGAAGCAGTAACCTGATGAGTTCAGTGGAGTACATAATTGGTAATGGTTTGAAGTAAGAGGAAAATGAGTTGGAAGAACAAAGATGCTAATTTATAAAGTGATTATGTTAAACATGAAATATTTAGTCTGAAGGATAATTTTAGAATATTTGTTCAAGCATACTTCTCTTCATTACATTAGTAGAATTTTTATCTTTGCTCTTAATCTGGAGCATTCAACTTCTACTGACAGTAACCATTTGATATGCTGCAAATCTAAGCATAAAAGTGTGCTGCTTATATACAATTCCATAGTGCTTATAGCTCTCTTTAGATGGTTTACAACTTAATTATAAAGGGTACACATCCCCTCCCCCCCCGGTGATCTGGGTATTCAGTTTACTGACCTTGGAAGAATAGAAGGTTGAGTCAACCTCAAGCATGGATAGAACTCAGGTTGTGAGCAGAGTCTTCATTACAGTATTGTAGCCATATTATCCCAATGGGAGCTGTATTTTCTGTCTTCATACTTTGGGAAAGGCAAAGTGATCAGAGTGAATGGTGATCATTCATTGTTTTAGTCATTCTTCATAATTGAATACGTTTTCAACATTGTATGGTAAATCCTAAATTCAAGTGGTTTTACAGTAACCCCCTGATCTTTCATGGTTCCTATACTGCGGTCCCAGTATATCACGGGACCGCAGTATATGAAGGAAAAGCCCCCCTGGGGTGAGCTGGAAAGGCCTGTTTCTTAGGCCTCGCACGGCCCCAAATGGGCTTCTGATGGCCTTCCCGGGCCATCGGAGGCCCCAAAAGTTTTTCTTGCCGAACTGGAAGTGATTTCATTTCTGGTTCGCAGAAAAGCATTTCTGAGTCCTCCAACATGCCCAGAAAGGCCTTTGGAGGCCCCAAAAGTGCTTTCTACAAATCTGGAGGTCACTTCTGGTTTTCCAGAAGTCATTTCTGGTTCAGCGAGAAGCACTTTTTGGGCCTCCAACAGCCCAGGAAGGCCGTCGGAGGCCCGTTGGGGCAGTGCGAGGCCTGGGGTAAGTACAAGAGACCCTGAACAGGCCACCCAGTCCCAACCCGACACTGCATCCACATATCGCGGATATTCAATTATGTCGGGTTGGGTCAGGTCCCTAACTCCTGCAATAGGTATCTTTTTTATAGTACTCTGTAGATGACTTGATGCCTCACAATATAACTGAAAATACATAGCAGTGTATTTACATGCATGTTTTCAAAGCCAGCTTTAAGGTTTTTGTTGTAAATTACATTTTTATCTTTTTATCTTCAGCCCTCCAGATGTTTTGGATCACAACCCCACAGGCCTTTATCATTGGCAATATATGCTTGGAATTCTGGGAGTTGTATTCCAAAATATCTGGAGGGTTGAAGGTTCCCCATCTCTGTCTAAAGGATCTGCTCAGGGTCATCTCTGTTCTAATTTGTATTCTATATTTATGATCACACGTTTGATTCAGTCAGAATCCAAGATGTTTGAATTTGTCAGTATGTTCCACGTTTTCATTTTGGATCTTCAACTGCATTTTGTTGGGCTGGTAGTTTCTTCTTGGTTACTGTGAACTTGTTTTTATTTTCTTTTAGACCATATCCATCAAACAAACAAAAAAGAACAACTGTATCAAATTACTGCGTTGTGTTTTCTGAAATATTTTATTCTGTCATTTTTCTGTCCATATGTTGTGTTTGTCATTGAAGTCATCTGACTTTTCTGATCATAGTGAAACTGCAGCTGATTATTTTAGCCGTTCTAATCGTAGGGGAAGCATTGTTTCTGACTTGGATGATGTCAGCATACCAGACATGAACAGCGTGAGTTTGCTTGGTCTTTCATTGCTGATGTATGAGAAGTGGCAGTAAACTACAATTATAGTAATGTTTGCTGGTTTAGTAACACAAACAATTATGCAGTGTGTTTTGTTGCAAAAGTAGTTTGAAGTGTGGAATCTCACTTGCATGGCTATGTTTTTGCATTTTACCCTTATAGAAAAACATAGTCACCTGTTTATGGGTTTTAAGTTTTTCCTAAGTTGATGATATTGCTCTATAGTTTAATTTTCATGTAGTCATTTGAGATTTGCATTTAAACATTCTTGAGTACAGATTGCCTCATTGAGATACATTTAGTAACCTCTCTATAAATCATAATTGAAATCCTGCTGTCCTGTTATATAAGAGGTATAATTTTTTGAAAACGAATTATCTCAAATTAAGGAATCTACATAGGGATTATCTGTTACATAGAGAGTCATGGGACTTGGCATGCAACAAATGGTAATGCCTATGTAGATTTCTTCATTTGAGGCAGTTTCCCACCAAAAGTATCAATTTTACGTAATAGTGTAGCAAGAGTTCAGTCACTATTTCTTGACTTTAAAATAGCATGGAAGATTGTGCATGTGTGCATTGTACATAATTGTGAATCCTAATTATTGTTCATGATTGAGATTAGTGTTGCAATCTTCTAGCAATATTTAATACAGTGGAACCTTGACTTGCGTCATTAATCCGTTCCAGAGGTCTAGACATAAGTCAAACATGACTTAAGTCAAACAAACTTTTCCCATAGAAAGTAATGGGACAGTGGATTAATCTGTTCCAGACGATGAAAAAGACCCCTGAAAACAGCAATTTAATACAAATTTGACTGTCTAACCAGACAGCAATAATCCATGCTCTACTATAAAAGAAATGACAGCATTGTAGATGAAATAAATGAACTTTTATTAAATTAACAAATTTTAATTAAAATTAACAAATTTTATGCCCGCCAGGGAGAGGTGGAAGAAGGTGGCGGGGAGAAGCAGGCCTAGCCCGGGGCAGAGCTCGGCCTGGTTGGGAGGAGGAGGAGGAGGAGGAAGGCCGGCCCGCTCTGGTGTTCGCTGCGCTCTGGTGGCGGTGGCAGTTCCTGGCGAAGCCAGCATTGAGCTCCTCGGCCTTGCCAAAGCCGCTGCCAGATGAGAGGAAGAAGGGCTGGGACGTTGGCAGGCAGAAAGGTTGGGGTGCAGCCTCAGGACCAGGCCAAGTGTGAAGGGATCAGGGAGCCCCTGGTGCCCCCGTGTGTGTGTGTGTGTGTGTGTGTGTGTGTGTGTGTGTGTGTGCAGTGCCACAGTCCTCTCCCCACAGTTGCTCAGAGAGAGAGAGAGAGAGAGAGAGAGAGAGAGAGAGAGAGAGAGAGAGAGAGAGAGAGAGAGAGAGAGAGAGAGAGAGAGAGACCCTGCTGCCCACCAAGGGAGGCTGGGTGGCCCACGAGGCCCTCCCAGACCCCCCCACCCCCGCAGCTGAGGCCGCTTGGCTTCTCTTTGCCTCCCTCCATGCCCCCTCCCACCCTGTTCCCCTAGGGCCTCTTCCCAGGCTTCCTCCCCCTCCCCCGCTAGTTTCCCAGGGACGGATGAAATTGGGCTCCAGGTTCCCCGGGGAGGTGTGTGTGCCAGCCGCTGGCACCCAAGGCTGCAGCGGCACTGCAGAAGGAAGCTGCGGAGGAGGAGGAGGAGACACCCCCCGCCTGGACCCAGCCCACTGGAAGGCGGCAAAGGAACCACCGCCGTGACGGTGGCGGATGCAGTGTTCGGAGGCCAGTCACAGAGGAGGAGGCGAGGGGCCAGGGCGCCCGGAGGAACCGGTGGTGGAGCGGCTCCTTCGCTCACGCTGGCGGCCAACAGGACACAGGCGGCAACAATGGCGGCAGCATCGGCTCCCGGCAGCAGCGTCAACTCCCTACTGTTGAGGCGGGGAAGGCTGAAAAGGAACCTTTCAGCCACCTCCTCCTCCTCCTCGTCCTCTTCGGTGGCTCTGGTGGCCCCCGCTGCTGCATTGGGGACCCGGAGCCTGGATCGGAAAGCCCTCCTGCGGCAAGGCCAAGGACCAGCTCCTGGTGTTCGGAGCTGGACTTGCCAAAGCCGCTGCCACTGCCGCCACTACGGAAGGAGAGGAAGAAAGCAGGAGCTCCTGGCCCTTCTTCCTCTCCTCTGGCGGCGGCGGCTTCAGGCGAGGCCAGCCCCCGCCGAGGCCAGTCCCGAGCTCCTTCCAAAGGCAGGAGCAGTTTGGAGGCAGCAGCCAGGACCGCTGGGTCCTGGCTGCCGCCCAATTCCGGGGCCTTGTGCCAGGGCTCCGAGACGTAAGTCGGAGCCCCGTGGTGCAAGTCAAACACGCCCCTAGTGGACGCAAGTCAAATATGTCGCAAGTCAAGCGGTATGTAAGTCGGGCGTCCATTGTACATTGCTTTTAGGGCACATTGTAAAACATACAGGCTGGGAGGAGAAGGGGCATGATTCTGCAGTCTTCTACTAACCCTCTAAGAACTAGTTTTTCCTCTCATTCTCCTGCCTCCTTCTTGAATTTTCTGTTGTGTGTGTATGTGCATGCATGCCATGGGTGCTTCAGGTGATGAAATGTCAGAGTAATCCCCTTTGTGTGCTTGGTCATTTTCCTGATTGCAGAACTGAGATGTACTCTGGCAGTTAGTCAATTAGCTGTAGCAAGTTATGCAAACCTTACATGAATATCATTGGGACTGCAGGCACTTTACTTCTTGTCTTGAGAATTAGCAACCAGGGAACATGTATAATTCCATTCATAAATTAATGGTAGGTATATATGGTGATTTTAATACGTAATCCTCTCTAGGTGAAGAAGAACTTGGAAAAATATGCTGCAGTAATGAGATGACCTGTAAAATCCTATTTTAGGGTGGGACAACATAGTGATAGTATTTTCATAATCCATTGTCATTACAGTGGTACCTCAATTTACAAATTTAATCCATTCCAAATGCATGCTGTTAAGTCGAACTGCTCTTAAGTTGGGGTACCTATCTAAAAAATTGAAAAAAATATGTTAACAAAAATTTAAAAAATGAAAAAAATATTTGTAAATTGAGCAGACCATATCTGAAATTTGTAAGGCGGCAGTTAAAATGCCAAAAGATTTCCACTCTTAAGTCGAATTGCATTTAAGTCGGGGTACCACTTTTTTGTTTCTGCTTTTTATTTAATGAATAACATTAAATGGCATCCTCTCAGCTTTTTTTGATAGTAATTTCAGGGTTTTTGAACCATATCCTAGTTTTAGGCTGTTTTCAAAAAATAAAAAGTTATATCTTAGTAGTAATGCAACAGCTGACATCAACAGATCCATTTTAAAAAATATTCCAGACTCTGAGCTACAGAATATCCATGTCTTTTAAAGTGTGCCTTAGAGTTCTGATGATATCATTTACATGACTAGCATTGCAAATAAATCAAACATTTTTATCTTGGCATGTGTTGCATTCACATTATTAGAGTTGTCCCACTTCATCCAATTTCATATGTGTGGCACCACAGATGTTACATATTCTGTTCTCCCTCTCCCCCCCCCCCAAACTGGCTGCCACAATCACTTGGTGGCATATGCTGGCTGGATCTTCCTCCTTGGGTGTTGTGTGCCAGTGAGTTGGAGCAGCCAACTGGGGGATTGGGGGGGGGCAGAATGTGCAGCACATGTGCTGTATGTATTTGTATATGCACTGTATTTTGATGAAGTAGGTTAATATATGTCAAGGAAACTACACAGAAATGGTATGCATCCAATCCTTGTTATTTATCTCTTCTGCCATGTGAGAAAAACTCATGCTTTCACAGCAGTACTTCAGGACTATAACAGATTTGCCTGCAGTGAAGGAGGGAAGTTTAGGGATATTCCAATTTATGTGCCAGTGGAAGTTATAGAAAAGATACTGATAGTAATTATAGCAATAGATCCTTCATAAAGGAAACATTTTCGCAGTCCTGTTGCTTTTAAAAATAATAGCTTCATACTGTAGTGTATGTTTTAATAAAGATACAGTAATCCCCCATTTATCACGGGGGTAAGGGACCTGACCCAATCCACCATAAAGGGAAATCCACGTTATGCTGGGTTGGCTTGGGACTGGGGGGCCTGTTTGAGGCCTCCTGCGCTTACCCCAGGCCTGATGCTGCCCCGAATGGGCTTCCAACAGACTTTCCGGGCCTGTTAGAGGTTCCAGAAGTGGTTTCTGGTGAACCGTCACTTCCAGTTCACCGGAAACCACTTCTGGGGCCTCCAGCATGCCCAGGGAGCCTGTTGAAGGCCTGCTCAGGGCAACACAAGGTATGTGCAGGAGGCCCCAAACAGGCCACACAGCTTGCCCCAGGAGCTCTTGCCTTCATAAATTGCGGTCCCATAATATACCAGGACCACAGTATATGAACCGCAATATAGTGGAGGAGGGACGACTGTGTTGCTAGTATATTAAGATATGCCTCCTTATGAGTACTCTCCAGATTATACTTGGCCCTTCCATATTTTTGCACAGAAAATAATTTCTGGAAATACTTGTTCAATTTATTGAATCTTAATTTACTGGAATAATAGGAAAGTAGGCTGTAATGAATGTTTTGTAATGTTACTAGCCTTGACATACAAAGATGCAAAACATTTAAGGTTTCCCTCTTGCAAAAAAAAATGCTTACTGTAAGTCATTAGATGATGATGTTATAACTGTGAGTTACATATGTGAAAAGCGTAGTAGAAATTCAACTACAGTACACAGAATTAAGAATCAGGTCAAACCATTCACATATATCTTTCCTTGAAGCAAGTTTTTAATATGGCAATATATGCAGTTATCAGACAGTTAACTTGCTAGTAGATATAAGACTGCAGGTTTAGTGCTTCTTGTGACATCTGCTGGTGATAGATTTGGCAAGAAACAGGCCTAAGAAGCAACTTCAATGCAGTTTGGTAGGCATGGACTGATAAATATTTTGTATGAGATCATCTGAAGTGCTGCTGAATTAAAAGCAAGCTCTGCATTTGCATGGGAGGAAACGTAGAGGAATTAATAATGTTCTTATGTGGTCACATCCATAAAAGCAGCTCTTGGTAATTCAAGTTTGTAATTCAAAGAAACTTCAGTTTAATATAAATATAGGATATTAATTTTTGCTTTTGTTTTTCAGCTCGACGAGAAGAGTGACAAGCCATATTCTGATTTATATATTCGGGTGAGTTTTTTAAAAACAAACTAACCCAGAGCACATCACAAACTATGAGCAGTTTTAAACATGCAAGCATTCTGCACTTTAAAAAAAAAAGAATGTTGGGAGAAATGCAGGTATATTCCATGAATCAAGAATGCTCAAACCTGCTGCATATTGCTCGTGGTCCATATACATGGGATTGGTATTCACTGTTTCAATCATCCATGGTTTACCACAGCCCTGTATGCAAGTTGACAGGAGTGGGGCTTAGGGCTTCTGTCCTGCCCTGTTTGTATTCACTACTATCCATGGTTTCAGGCAGATCATGAAATGGATCCAGTGCAGATGCACGAGTCCTACTGTTCATAATTTTTCTGCACCTTAACAACTCACAAGGATTATTTGCCCTTAAGGTTTTTTTGGACTGCAGATTACTTGCTGAGAAGCATTTCCTCTACAAACCTTATACCAAATTAAGCTTGTTTAGTTTCAAGATATGGCACAACTTTTTATTCTTTTTGCTTTAAGAGATTACCAACTGATCTACCCATCTGTTTAAGAGCATCCCAATTATATTTTCTGAATAATGTCGGCAGAATTAAGTTTCAGCAATTTTATGGCACTGCTGTAACTGATCTGCCATCTTTGTCTGAAAAATACTTTTTATGAACTCCTGTAATCTTGGTTGTTGCTTTACAAACTTGGTGTGCTGAGCACTTGGAGGGCAGGGATGGATGAACTGTGTAAGAATTGAAAAACTTTATTTCATTCATTCCCTGAAATAATTGACAAACTTGAACATTTCTTGTATGAAATAGTGTGTTGCATATGGGGAGACATTAATTGCATAATGTATTTAGAGAGTTTAGATGTGTAGGAATTTTAATACAATGATTATCTTTCTTCAGCCAGCATCTCGAAATTCAACAACTCCTCTGAGTGGAAATTCCTCTAGACGAGGAAGTGGAGATACAAGCAGTTTAGTGGATCCTGATACCTCATTAAGTGAATTGCGGGTGAGGAAACATTTATTGCCTAAAAATGAGACGCACATTTGGAGAGGAAGAAACAGGCTTGCAATATTTCAGAGCTAAAATCAAAAACTGCTTCAAGCATAGAGAATAAGTATTTGGAGTTTTTGAAGAGGTGCCATTGTACTGGACATCAAGTGCTGGAAAACTGTATCTTTTGATAAGATTGAATCATTATTTGGGATGCAGTAGTTGTGATTTTTCTGAAGCTAAATTTATCAATTGTGGGCCAAGGAGGAAGGTGGGGTAATAAATAGAATAGAATAGAATAGAATAGAATAGAATAGAATAGATGCTCACAAGATAAAGAAAAAGCAGACAATTGCAACAGGATGACATTTTTGGTTTCTTTGTAGGTAGGCCTCAAATGCAAGTATTAAGTATTTTTAAATGGGTTCAGATTGCTTGTGAATTACATTCATTTCTGTAGAATCAGAATACCTTTATTGGTCTACAAAGCTGTGAAACATTGTCAAGAGGGTCGTTAAATGACCATATTTGCAGAATTCCAAAAGTAAACAGGCAGAAATGTACAAATGGATCAGAATTTCACCTCCTAACAGTTGAGGCTGCCAAGAAAGTCAGGTCATTCCATGTCAAATCAACCAATGCATGGAACCTTGATGTCATGGATTTGATTCATTTTTGGTACATTTGTACCTTACCATGCAATATTAAAATATTTTTTTCAGATTTTTGGGTCTACCTGTTTCTGAAATACTGCATTTTCAAAATTGCAAAAAAATGCCAAAATTCACTAGCCACCATAATTTCAAATGTCATTTATTAGATACCCGTGATAGCTACAGACTTTTAAAGGTTATGAATAGGGCTTTTATTTGATATACAACATGATGCAGTTGTACATTTTCAAAAAATGCAATTTAAATAAATATAATGTTGTATATCAAATGAAAGCCCCATTCACAAGATTTAAAATGTTATCTGTCACAATTCTGTAGCTATCACATGTATCTATCTATCAAATGAAATTTGAAATTATGGTGGCTAGTAAATTTTGGCCTTTTTTTGCAATTTTGAAAATGCAATATCTCAGAATCAGGTGGAAAAAATCTGATTTTTTTAAAAAACATCTCATGTTTGAAACAAATCCATGATATCAAGTTCCAAAATGGATTTTTCATTGGTTGATTTGACATGGAATGACCCAGTCTGCTACTCTTGCCACAATATCGACCCCTTCCACTGATAACATAAAGCAGGCATGCCCAAACTTTGGCCCTCCAGATGTTTTGGACCACAGCTCCCACAGGCCTTTGCCCTTGGCAATCTAAGCTTAGAATTCTGGGAGTTGTGGTCCAAAACATCAGGAGGGTCGAAGTTTGGACATGCCTGACATAAAGCAAACCTGATCTAGATCAGATTTCCCTTTTAGTAAGATCATGGCAATATACTTTGTCTGCTGGTTGTCCTGGTGGGGTGGACAATGCAACAGTATATGGGCAGGGGTTTCCAGGATTTCTGCTCATATGGACAACATCTTTCCAGGTAAAGGATTCCAGTAAACCTAATCTGCAATAATGCTCCAGGCAGGACATTGCATTTTGCAAGAGAAAGAAACCCTGGACATTTAAGCAGGGAAAGAAAAGCAACTGGTTTTAAGAGGAATATGGGAAGACAATGAAGAGCAGGTCTTGTTAGCAGTATCCCACAATTCCTGGAATTCTATGTTCATGATTCTTCTTCTATTTTGAAAGGCTAGCTTTTGATTTAATGATCCCAAGTAATCACTGTCTAAGCCAATTTCTGTATTTCATTAATGTAAAATAAACATTTTTTCCTATTTTCTAGAGACACTATAGCAGGCCTGCCCAAAGTTCGGCCCGGGGGCCAAATCCGGCCCGTCAGGCTATTCTGAGTGGCCCGCGGCTGGCTGGCCCACCCCTCCCTCCCCCTCCTTCACCCCATGTTTTTTTTTAAAGAAAGTGGGTGGGGCTTGCCGTGGGGTGGCAGGGTTGGGGAGCAACCGGCCCCTGACACATTCTCAGCCACCAAATCTGGCCCTCCTTACAAAAAGTTTGGGCACCCCTGCAATACAGGCTTCTAGAATTGAGTCTGCAGTGGTCTGAGAAAGAAACACGAGTACTATTTATTATGTATATTTAGATGTAGCTATAAGAATGTTTCTTTTCAGTATTCTGTCTGAAACAAGATAAGTATTTTACGTTTCAAATTGGAATCTGTTCTTATATTGTTAAGTTGGGAATCTAAGCAAAGTCTATATAATCTGATAAATATTATGCAGTAATTTTGCCTCTTCAATTAGCTATTGTTGACATAAAATAGTTTAATCAATAACAGAATTAAGAAAATACCATCTACGGTGTTTTATTTCTGAGATGAGACATGTAAAGGCTAAATTCATATTTAATAGAATTAAACAATGAGGTTTTTGTGGTGTTCTTATACCATGGTTCATTCCTATGTCCTGCAGGATATCTATGATCTTAAGGACCAGATACAAGATGTAGAGGGGAGATACATGCAGGGGCTTAAAGAACTAAAGGTATCAGGGTTTTTCCTTAGCGTGCATTTAGCATGATAATATTTTGGTAATAAGAGTTTTTGCCACTTTTCACTAACAGAGCTTTACTAACATTTTGCTTGCTTTTAAAAAAGAGAAGGCATGTGTCTAATAAATTAGAAAATGTATCATATTTAATATATGTTGGTTACTGAGTCCTCCCTAATAATAATAATTGCATTTCATCAAGTTGATTCCAATTATGGCAATACCTCTCAGGGTTTTCTAGGTGGAGAATAAAGTGGTTTATTCTTCCCTTCTTCTGGAGGCATTCTGGGACTATAAAGCTTGCCCATCAAAATACAGGCTAGCTCTTCTTCAGGAGGCACAGCGAGGAATCAAATTCTGGCTCTGCTGCTGGAGATCTAAACCACGGAGCTATCCAGCTATCTACTTTAATCTGTGTAGTATTAACGTGTGTGAAAAGGACAGTGAAATACCATTTTTAATGCAGAGAATACTCTATTAAAACAAACATTGAAATACAGTTTATTAGAAACTGTAAAATGAGATGAGCTGGTGAAGTGCAGTGATTCGGGGTGCTTGGCCATTAAGCCAGACCCCAAAATTTAAATGTTCCTGTGCTTGCTGGAAGATGGACCCACTGAGATTAACCAGAAGGATTGTGGCTGATGGCGTAATGTGCCTTACTGTTGACATGGTCTTGGGCAAAAGTGCACAAGCATTATCAGAGCGTCACCAGAAGGAGAAACTGCTACGTTTCTTCTGAGTATTTTATACCTATCATACCTTGGGAAGGTAATCATAGATTGGGGTCGACATGATTATTATTTTAAGCAGTAGGGAGAAACTGAGTTTGAACAAAAGTCAACAGGTAAGAAAACCATTTCCTTTAGGAAATGGCATATGGAAACCCTCACTCTACATAGACCATAAAAACATAACTACCAGCCTGAAAGAATGTATTTTGGCACATGCTGTACAGGTTTTTAAGTTGGCCTGCATCATTAATTCTCTCTCCCTGGAGAACAAACAGACAAAGATTAACATTAGCGTCTTCTTGGAGTGCTTACTAAATTCCAAGTTTGCTGATCTAGTTGGTTGCGTCACATTAAAGGTATATATTTTCACTCACTGTTATAGAATACATTGCCTGGTCCTTTCTTGAAGAAGATACAGATCAAATTTCCTTTTTAAAAAAGATACTGTTCACAATTTTAAGGACCTGTGCAAATTTTAATATCTCTATTGGAGAATGGCTTTAGAAAAAAGAGGGTGGATGATACTCAGGTTGTCCAGCAGACAACAGTTGACCTGAAAATCTGCTTCACAGAAGAATTCTGTGGCAACTAATGGTTCTTTTTATTATGTAGATTCACTACTAGTCAATATGTGGATCCCATATGGAGGTGCATATTTTTGTTATATGACTTGTCATATCTATTTATCTGTTATTGTCTTCAATCTTTGCTGAGAAATCACCTATGCTTATGCTTTAACCTCCTTTGCACCTTGTTTAACCAATTAGCACTGCATAAACTTAGTCTGTCAGTTGAATTCTTATTTGCATGGAAACCCTTTCAATCTTCTTTTTTTTTTCTTTTATCTTAGATGGGTCACTTTATGCTTATGGCTTTTAGACTGTGGATGTTTACATTGTATGTGATTATTATATGCAAAACAAAACTTGCATTGCTTAGAAGATATTATATGCAAAACAAAACTTGCATTGCTTAGAAGATAGGAACATGTCCCCAAGTAGCCCCTTCCGTAGCTCTTCTTGTTTGAAGATTACGGTCTGAATTTTTATTTCCTAAGTGCATGGAGTCCTTTCCACTGCATCTACTGTTTAAATCCCTATACCTGTACCTTCATAAAGTGTTTTGAAATCCTATTCCCCTCGTCTCTGCATTCTCGCTCCACTTACTAGATATTGGCAAATAAAATTATAGCATGACTTAATTGATATACCCATTTAATAATTGCATTGTGTGTGCCCTGCCTTGGCTGTTTGCAAGGGAAGCGGTGGTGGCAGTGGTCTGCGGCCACTGCTCCCCTTGCTAGGTCCCTGTTATGCCCACCAAATTGATGGGCATGGGACCAATTGATCTTTATTTACCCTGCCTGGGTTGTTTCCAAGGGAAGCAGCAGCTGTGGATCGCCACCACTGCCACTTACCTCTTAAACAGCCCAGGCTGGGCGAGAATCAATGGTACCTCGAAAGACAAATTAAACCCATAGGGGAAAAATCATCTTACAAAACATGCCTGTTCCCTGAAATTTCATTTGTCTTTTGAGTTTTTCGTCTTATGGGGCTTTCATCTTACGAGGTACCACTGTACTTCATTTAGCTATTATCCAAATAGCAAAGTTATATTAAACATACAATATTTACCTCTTTGAAGCTCTATTGCTAGAGGCCATGTATACTTTGTACATTCAGACTTTAAAATATATTACAAACTAGAATCATGTTGATGTTTATCTAAGGTTATGTGATTTGCTAACTGACATGCTGCTAAGGCAAGCAATCACATGCCTTCTTGCCACAGTGCCATGTAGGTTAGCTGCAATTAAGTGCAGTGATTTTTAAAAACTTCACCCTGAATGCCAGTAGGATTCTGGTCATAGCACAGTAGAGGGTATTTCTCATTGAAATTACTCCAATTGATTGTTATATAGCCAGGGATAAACTGAAAAGGAAACTGGATTTTCCTATGGATATTAATATGTGAAAATGTATTCGATGATTTTTTTTGTAAAATATGAAAAGATTTGTGCCTCTTGTGTGTGTGTGTGTGTGTGTGTGTGTGTGTGTGTGTGTGTGTGTGTGTGTGTGTTTGTGCCCATGTGCGCACATGTGCATGCATACTATCTTGTAAAAGGCTAACATGACTACTCCCTTCAAGTACAAATAATAAATCTTGGGTTACTGGTGTTTGTTGGAAAAATAGGATAATTTACAATAAAATAGTTCCATAAATGTGTTCAAATTTTCTTTGAATTTATGAATTTATTCATAGATCTAATTTGATAATAGTTGTTTGAATTAAAAAGTTGTGATAAGTCTATTTTTTGTTATAAATGTTCATTCCTCATGACTTCATTCAGGTAAACCTAAATATACTGATATTGAATATGTATCTAGGAGTCACTTGCTGAAGTTGAAGAGAAGTATAAGAAAGCAATGGTTTCTAATGCCCAACTGGATAATGAAAAGAACAATTTGATCTATCAAGTGGATACCCTGAAGGATGTAATTGAGGAAAGAGAAGAACAGCTAGCAGAATATTATAGAGAAAATGAAGAAAAGACTAAGGTACTTTTATTTGAAGGCGGTGATACTGTTGATGCAGATGGCAGAAAAGGTGTGCTATGACTTGTATATAAAATATCTATAGATGTGTAGTTCTTATTGTCATCAGTTTTAAATTCAGACAACTTACTGTATTTTATTTATGATCAAAAACGTACCTTTATGTTGGCTCACAAGTGTAAAAATGTTGCCATTTTCAGAACTAGCTCAGGACTGCTTAATTTTCTCCTTGGAACTTAGGAACAGTCTCTTTTAAATTCAACATTAGCAGACCTATCCAGGTTGCCTGGGTCACCTTGGATTAGATTTTCTTCACTTTAAACTATCATCATCATCATCATCATCGTTCTTCTTTTTAACCCAGTGTGATTGAATAACTCAAAATAAGTCTGATCCCTTTAGAAGGCATTACCTGGACATTGGAGAAAGCCACAAGCTCTCTGTTTCTTACTTAATGTGGTAGTTATTTGATATATCATACTGAAGTCATTTTCAGGTATCTGTATTTTGATGTTGTTTTTTTCAAAGATACACCCAGTGTCTTTAGCAGGTGACATGCAAGTCAATTTTCATTCTGTCCTGGACCTAAGCAAAGAATTGCAGTTTGGCCACTGGCCAGTTTCTGGTAGATGGCTTGTACTTCCTAATCACTAGGAGCCTTCCACAATGTGGACATGAACATCATTTTGCCTTTTTTGTTTGTTTGTTTTGCCTAAAGGGAGGCAAAATGTAAAATGTCTGCTTGGTTCCATGGACAAAAGGTGTGAGCCTTTTACAGTTGCCCTATTTTCATCTGAACTGAAATCTAGTGGGCTCCTGATGCCTTTTCTGGCCCTAGAATGATTTATTTCAAAAGGAAAAAAAATAAACTGGTCAGTGAAACAAATTATAAACATCTAACTCAGTTTTAATTTGCTGATAGTATGTAATAGGCACAGATGAATAGCCAAATATTAATATTTTTATACCTATTGCATTTCTAACCTGATGTAGTATAAAGGTTGTTATCTTTAAAGTTAAGCTTAATTTACCCACTGATGTTTGCTTAATGCAGGAGTTGGAAAGACAGAAGCACATGTGTGGTGTTCTGCAGCACAAGGTGGATGAACTTAAAGAGGGCATTGGCCAAAGAGATGAACTAATAGAGGTACATGTTCATACTTGTCAAATTGTTAAACATTCATATAAACATTGATGATGTGTTTCCACATAGCAGGTACGGCACTTGTTTTCGTCTCTATTAAGAGCAAATTATTTTGTTAGTCACTCCCCTACTTCTTGGTATTTGTTTTTTTTTTTACACACCTGGAAGAAAACTCACTAAACTTTTTTCCTCATCTCAGTAGGTTTCTGTGTGCAGAGACGTCTCAATGTGAACTTCATGTCAGGCAGTTCCAGTCTTCTGTCTGGAGCAGTATCATTCTTAGAAAGATTGCAAGTGTGTGTACTATTTTTGAGATTTGGGGCACTTATCAAAACTGCTAGAATTGAAACAGGATGTTAGTGTGATGTGATCCCAGGTGATGACAACATAAAACCAAAAGCAATGTGTTAGGCCTTCCTACCTTCACTGTGAATATTCTGATACTTACTTACCTATGGCCTCTAATAAGTATTCTAAATCTGCAAATTCTAACCACATGGTTCCCTACATTAATCATGATCCTTATTTTTTGTAAACATTTTTATTACCAATTGGTTTTATATATATATATATTGGTAAAATGGGTTAGTATTGTTGCAATAGCACTTTCAGTACTAGGCAAAGTAATATTAGGAGCAGTGTCAACTGTGTTTCAGAACAAAGTAGCAACATAAATTTATGGCAGAACTTGCAGATCCAAGAAAATTAGTGACCATTTTATAATTCACTGCAGTATTTATCTTATCCTAAGGCTACTTGTTTAATTTTAGGAGAATAATTGATTCTTTTAGCCACAAGTCTTTGATTTTCAAACCTTCATCTTTTATGCTTCATTGACTTCCATCCTTCTTTCCTTCCTTCTGTCTTCGTGTAATTTCTTTTACTTGTCTTTCCTTTTCTTTTGTTGTTTTCCCTGTGTTTACTGCAGGAGAACCATCGTATGCAGCAGAAAATAGAATCTATAACCAAAGAGGTGTTTGACCTTCAGGAGACAGTTAATTGGAAAGATAAAAAAATTGGGGTATGAGTTAAATTCTGAGATGGAGACTGATTAGGATTAGACTACCTAGTATAGCTTTAGGATTGTGTATTGTTTTCTGTGTTGAGTGTAGTAGAGAAAAGTCGTGATAATAAATATTCCAGCCAATCAATTCCTTGACTTAATTTCATGATGAATATAATAAAGTAAGTAAATAGCACATGCAATGTGATCCTGAAACTCTGTTTATCAATACTTTTAATAACCAGTTTACAAGCATACACAGTCAGTGGTACAGTTTTAGTATTGCAGGTATATATATACTAGTGTAGATTCCTTTTGTTTAGCAGCTAGTTTTGTTCAACATCTTTTATTGCATTGATTGAAATAAAAAGAAATTTGATTGAGAGTTTCCTTTTCTGTGAGTAGAATAGGTTCCATTCTGGAAAAAAAAATACTTACTTCCTATACTGTATGTTGAATCATTTAGACAAGCTGTACAGTTGATATATTATGCCAGAGGAGGCCCATTGAATTTAGTTGGGGTATTTATTTGTGACAAAATACTGGTTTTTTTTATTAAGCAAAAAACTGTTTTCTTGTAGATCTGTCTCAAAAAGGGGCATGAGTGGTGAACACAGATGGGGGAGGGAGACAGCATCCCCACCCCATTTCTGAAATTGGCACATTAATATTGAATGTCTAAAGGAGAAAATCTACATGCAAAAGCTTTCTTTTGCAAACATTACCATCTTTCTTCTTGTAGTACTGACCACTGACTTGGAGAACCTCTAGTGTGGGCATTAGCCAGGAGATAGATAACAGCAGCACAACCACTTCCTGTACAATATGCCCTTCACAGACATGTGAAGGATGTTAGTGGTGGTAGAGAATTGTAGGCTAGCACTATATTTCTCAAAATGTC
Source organism: Phrynocephalus forsythii (assembly GCA_029282475.1). NCBI lineage: Eukaryota > Metazoa > Chordata > Lepidosauria > Squamata > Agamidae > Phrynocephalus > Phrynocephalus forsythii. Next base: position 55,165,738 of record JAPFRF010000009.1, on the reverse strand, counting down.
ACAACAAGTTAAAAATATAGAACTTGAATCTGCCAAGTAAGAGAAAAAAAATAGAACCTCGTGTAGAGATTAGTTTTCCCTTGGGATTGTTCATAGCAAGAGACCGGAATCAAAGCTCAGGCATTCTGCTTCACTACACAGGAAACAACATTTTAAAAGAGGTCTTAGAAATAGATAGTCCGGTCAGTAGTAAACCTTGGCACTAACTTTTTAGGATTTGAGATCTTATACTCAAGCAACTTGAAAAATGTCTTACATTTTTGCACGTCAGCTGTGTTGAGAGTAGAGAGAATTTGTAAACTGAAGTCCTGCTTGCTGTAAGGGGACAATAATTTCTGAATAGATTCTGACATACGTGACCTGATATGGTCCAAAAGGATGCCCAACTCTTGTCCTTGAAGAATATGCTCTTGTTGAAACTGGAACTCAGAAGTGCTGTTCAAGATTTCAGTGTGAAACTGTGTAGAGCTGAAAGCTAGTGATAGTATGGGACCCCAGTTGGGCTCCATGTTGATGTCTCCTCCACACTCAGAAGTCCTGTGACTGGAAAGGCTTCCAGCTGCATAAACATTGCAAAACACCTAGTTGACTGCATTTAATTGTCTTTACAGAGACCTTCATGTTAAAAACATGAAAGTCTGCCAGACCTCTAGGTGGGATAGGAACTCAGAAGATACCTCAGTCCTTATCACCCTCTGAGCCCCTATAAGCTTTCAGGGTGAATGCTGTAACTGGAGTCTAGTGTAAATGATATGATATGGATTTATAGTTGGAAAATCCTAGAGTCTTTTTTTTTCCTTTCCTGAAAACCTCACATAATCTTCTCAGCACAGTGGACTCGGTGGACTGTGTGCCTAGTACCAGGCAAATAATATGGTGGACTGTATAATTAGTTTAGAAATTTATTTAATAACAAGCAAAGTTTAAACAAAAATAGTATGGCATCACCAAGACTAACAGATTTATTTCACAGAGTGTAATTTGTGAATTTGGGTACGTCCAGCTCTGCAGTTCTAAGATAATAATTATTAAATAATTAAGTTAGTCTTTAAGGTGATGCTCTACTTTTGTTTTTGTTTTGGCTAAAACAGACTTAATACAGCCACTTATTTGAAAACTTGCGTAACAAATTGGGGAGCAGTATTGCTTAATGTTTGTCAGATAAAAACAACAAAAAGAAAAATAAAGAAAAAATGTAGCTTCTTAACACTTTTGTATTTCTTTTCCTTTTGTTGTTTTGTTTTTGCCTGACATGCTAGCACAAACATGGCCACCTCTTCTAAAACTACACTTAATGTTTGCTGTCACTGTTGTAGTGTATTTTGAATGAGGGATATTTGTACCACTTATAAACTTCAGGGGTGAGCACAGGACTGTAGAAAACTTTTCCGCCTCTTTTGCTTTACCTTTTGTTTGCCTGATTATCTTTCATTTGCAACAAATCTTTTACCTATCACGCCTTCTTTCTCTGTGCTCTTTTCTTTGTGGTGCCTGCCTGTGTCTGTACCCAGGCCCTAGAGAGACAAAAAGAGTACTTTGACTGCATTAGGATTGAGCGAGATGAGCTCAGAGATGAGCTGGCTGACCTCAAGGAGACAATGAAGACAGGAGAGGTATGTTAGTAGCAGCAACAGTGTTTACATATGTAACACTAGGTCAGTGATGGCGAACCTATGGCACGGGTGCCAAAGGTGGCACTCGGAGCCCTTTCTGTGGGCACCCGATATTGCCCCTTCATAGCCACTTGTATACAGGTTTAATTACTGTATTGGCACTTTGCAAAAAAATTAGTGGGTTTTGAATTGCAGTTTGGGCACTCGGTCTCTAAAAGATTTGCCATCACTGCACTAGGTGGTGAAAACCATAGGTATAGCCATTGAAAACGGAGTATCATTGCTTCAATATAGCCCTTTTCTACTAAACCATGGAAAGGAACAACGGTGCTGATATTTTTCATTGTGTCTGTTAAGTCTAATCAAGGTGTCTTTGATACTGTTCGTCTTCCCCTTCTCAGAAACATGGACTAGTTATAATCCCAGATGGCACTCCAAATGGTGATGTCAGCCATGAACCAGTGGTTGGTGCAATAACAGTGGTGTCACAAGAAGCTGCTCAGGTGTTAGAATCAGCAGGGGAAGGCCCACTAGGTAAATATTGAAAGAAAATACGTTCCTTAAGAATGTTAATTGAATTTGTGTTTCGGTATATATAGATGGAAATGAGTAATCTAAAGCCCCTTTCAGATACTGAGCTTTACTGTGGGAGGACTTATTTTTGTGTGACTAGCTTCTGAGTCTTTGCACAGATAATAGAGATAAATATATAATTTAAACTTGAAGTTAAAAACCATGAATCCTTTGGAAGTTATATTTTAAAATATAAGCATCTGATCACATGCTTTCTGTAATGCATAGTTTGATCCTTATTTGGCAATGGTAGTTGACTGACTGTTGTCGTGTTATAGTCAGTGTTTGAAAACAATGCCTGATGGAGTCAGTAGCAGTTATCCTAACAACAGTACCTGGATCCCAATTAAGTTATTGTCTTCCAGTGTCTAAAGTTGATCTTTGGAAGATGGTCTTGCTGTTGTGTAATAATGGTGTGCTAAATTTTCCTCAACCATATTTTCAACACATAAAGCCAATCTATGAATTCCAAGTAAATATTCTTATGAGCACAGCCTAATCATAATATTCTAGTCCTGTGTAGACATTTGTATTTTCTGTGATTTGGAATGGCTGATCTTTTTCTCTTAAGAGACTAATCAGTTGAAATCTCATCAATCTGTTAATGTTTCTTATTTTCTGGGCAAAAAATAAACTTCTGACACAAGAAATTGGATTTCCATTTTCTGACTGATTTGTTTGTTTCATAGATATTAGGCTACGGAAACTGGCAGGAGAGAAGGAAGACTTACTGTCTCAGGTAAAACACTCCTCTAAATAGTCTCCAAGTAATACTGAAGTAAATGAGTTGCCTGCTCTTCTCAGATTTTAGAAATTAAAGTCATGGACTGGAGAAGTTACAAGTAGTAGCATTCTCTGATCAAAGGTAACCAAGAGTGCTTGCCCTGCACTCTGGTCTACTGAGTCCCTTTGCTACATTCAGTTATCTATTGTTTCTTACAGTCCCGGTATTGTTATATTTCATTGCTACTGTATTTTTCCTTATTTTTAAAATAAAATTTTATTTTAAAACTAAACACAAATAAAACAATAAAGAAGAAATACATACATATACTTGTCCCCACCCCAACCATCTGGAGATTCTTGTGTTATCATCTTCTTTTCTTCTTTTTCTTCAAGTCTTTAGATTCCTCTTTTTCCAGAAATATATAGAGTCATTATTAGTTTTTCCCCTTTCCCTCTCATTAAAACATATTCAATAAATTTCGCCCATATATCATAAAAATATCCCTCTTAATTTTCCCTCTTAACCTGGAAATTACAAGACAATTTATCATTTATACTAATATTCCATATTCCATATTCCATTCCTCCATCTAAAATTGTTGTTTTGATTTCCAATTTCTATTAATCTTGCTGCTATTAGTAGATTGGAAATTAGTTCTTTGGTCATATTATCGTAAATATCCTTAACAAATACTAATAGCAATGCACTTTCTGGGTTACAATCTATATTCCTTTCCAATATGTCACTTAATTCTTTGAAAATTAATTCCCAAAATTTTGAACCTTTTCACATTCCCGCCATAAATAAAAATGAGTGCCAATTTCCTTCTCACTTTTCCAACATATATTATGGTAGTTGGGATTTATTCTATTTAGTTTAACTGGTGTCATGTACCACCTTAAAAACAATTTAAAGTACTTTTCTTTTATATTCTTGTATTTTTCCTTCTATATGACACCCCCATGTATAAGACAATTGTTTGTAGAGACAAGTTTTGCAACTGCACAGTTCTCTTTTTGGCTTACTTCCATATACAAGATGACCCTCAATTTGTAGTCTAATGTTTTAGATGAAAACATAGTCTTATAAATGGAAAAATATGGTATTTCTTTTTATTTAAATGGAAAAAATATGGTATTTCCTTTTATTCACATTAGGAAGAAAGTATAAGCAATTCATAAAGGAAGTCTTTTTGAACATGATGAGTGTTGTGAATCTAGAAGTCAGAAACCCAGTTTAAAAGCTGTACACTAAAGAAAAATGCAACACTGTTTTAGAATGAACTATTTGAGGATTATTTGGCTACAGAGTCTGGAGAAACATCAGGAAGAAAAACTTCCAGAACATGGCCAAACAGCCCCAAAAACTCACAACAGCGATCAGATCCTGGCCGTGACAGCCTTCAAGAATACATATTTGAGCACTGTTAATACTTTGTTTATAAGTCGTAGTGGTAGATGAATCGTCTTAAAAAGCAATACTGTTATAAATAGCAATAATAGGTTTAGTCAAGTTTGTCTGGACAGTAATGGACTTCTCACAAAATCTTATTTTACATGATTATCTTTCAGATTAAAAAACTAAAACTTCAGTTGGAAGAGGAGCGGCAGAAATCCTCTAGAAATGATGGCATGAGTACTGATTTAACAGGACTTGAAAATGGTTCTGACTTGCAGTTCATTGAAATGCAAAGTATGTTTATTTTCAGTTTGGAGTTATTTAGGTGTTACTTGATGTTGGATGGAAGTCAGAAGTTGAGACTGACTAGCCAAGTTTCTATAAATTTCAGTAGGTTTAGATCAGTGTTGTATCACAAATAAAATTTGGTATGATTATAGAGAAAATATGCATGGTCATACAGAAATCCTGCATAAGATCATGTTACTATGTATACTTGTACTAAAAAGCTGCTGGTGGCAACAGCACCCCAACTATGCACACAATTACTGCATTTTTTGCCCTATAAGATGCACCTAGGTTTTAGAGGAGAAAAACAAGAAATATGTTTTGTCTAGAAGGTTTTATGGTGGAGGAAGGGGTGGCTGCAAATGAGGTAATTGGAGCTGTGGAATTCAAGCTGCAAAAAGGGAGGCTTGCAAACGAGGTAATTGGAGCTGTGGAATCCAAGCTGCAAAAAGGGAGGCTTGCAAACGAGGTAATTTGAGATGTGTAATCCAAGCTGCAAAAGGGGAGGCTTGCAAACGAGGTAATTGGAGATATGGAATCCAAGCTGCAAAAGGGGAGCTTTGCAAACAAGGTAATTGGAGCTGTGGAATCCAGGCTTCAGAAGGGGAGTGCAGAGGCTTCATGGAGACCATTTTGCAAACAAGGTGATTTTTGACTGGGGAATCTTGACTGCAGAAGGGGAAGGGTGGGGAGAGGCTCCCTGGAGGAAGCCTCTTTGCAAACCGGGTGAATGGAACTGCGGAATCCTGGCTGCAGCGCAAGAAGTTCTGTGCAGGTATCTTATCTCTAAATGAAAATCTGTAATATATATGTAACGGGGACTGCTGTATTTGCTCTGTAAGATGCACAGACATTTCCTCTTACTTTTGAGGGTGGGAAAAGTATGTCTCATAGGGTAAAAAATACAGTAGCTATGTATTATTTTCATACCTGATAAATGTAGATTTGGTGTTACAGTGTACTCCTGTTTAGTTATATCATCAAATGAACAACAGAAAAGCAATAAAGAATATTATGGCTTTTTTGAGGGTAACAAACTTATTTTAGTCTTAGCTTTTGAGTATGTGTTTGTTGATAGTTCTTAAACCTATAAAAGCGAATCCTAAAACTAATGTGTTAGTTTCAAAGGTTCCACACTATATTTGTGTTTGGCTTTGCTGTTCCGAAACAGGCTAGCATAACTGTCTTTCTGGAATCATTTCCCTGTGCGTTCAGTTAATTTAACCATCTAGTCACTTGCATTTGAAATTTATGTTGATATTGTAAAACAGTGCCGTTTTGAGACTTTCATTTAGATATAAAAAGGTAAAGGTAAAGGTTCCCCCCACACATGTGTGCTAGTCGTGTCCGACTCTAGGGGCGGTGCTCATCTCCATATTCAAGGCAAAGAGCCAGTGTTGTGCAAGTCCATGGCCACGTGGCCAGCATGGCTGCAAGGAAACACAGTTTTACCTTCCTGCTTTTTTATGGCAGTACCTATTTATCTACTTCCATTTACATGCTTTTGAACTGCTAGGTTGGCAGGAGCTGGGGTTATCAGCGGGAGCTTCCTCCGCTGCATGGCACCCGGGATTCAAACTGCCAAGCTGCTGACACTTTTCGGAGCCTTAGTCCACTGAGTCACCACTTATATTAACATTTAAGTTTAGTGGAAACTCCATCCCCCCTGAATTTAATCAGCACAAATGAAATAGGGTTCAAAGAGAAGAATGGCAGAAATAAATTTATCCAGATGGCTATACAAACATTTGAGAAATGCTTTTTTCTTTTTCTTAATGGAGGAAAGTTTTTTTTTAAAAAGTCACTCCTTTTGAAAATAACAATTTCTTGTTTTCGCCCGTTGGTAGTGGAAGTAATGCAATGAAATGAATAAAGGAGTAACATACTAGCAGGCATTGTATACGTCAGGTTTCCAAGAGAGAAGTATAGAGGGCAACTTACCTTCATCCCATCTAATTTCTTTTAGAAAGCCAAATTGTATACTTTCCTGAACATGCCCACTTCCAGCTATGCAGAAATCAGGGCTTTTTGCTGTTGGTTTAATAAACATATATCTGGAAGTTGAGTCATGGCAACTAGCCTTTTTTTCTTGTAAGATTGAAATGTTTTGCTACTCATCGAAGCTGCTTGGATGAGTAGTGAAACGTTTTGATCTCACAAGATGCCCAGTTGCCATGACTCAGCTTCCAGATGACCTCACTTAGATGACTGAGAATCTTCACAGACATATTTTAAAGCTATTATTAGTGCTTAAATCATCAGGAAAAATAAATCTGAAAAAACTATGTTCACATGACCTAGATTTGACATTCAGTTGGTGTCATGAGACTTTGCCTTGAGTGTTGTTGAAGTGGATGGAAGACATTGCTGTTCTTTCAGCAGCTGAAACATGTAGCATGAAGATGTCAGCTTCATGTGCAGACTCATGACAGTTTTGCTGTCAGTTAAGCTTAGGCCATTTAAGATTGGTATACATGAGGAAAGGACTGAAGAGTGGGGGGGGGTCTGAGAATCCTCTGATCACACTGATTACATACTGTGCCCACATGTTTTGTCTCCTGCCTGCCCAGAATGGGTTCATGTATTCCCTATAATGCATTGTGCCCTCTCAATTTTATTTTAAAGTCCAGAATCTGACTTTAAAATTCATTTGACAGTCCTTAATGGTTGATTTTTTTTTTCTATCTAGGAGACGCCAACAGGCAAATTAGTGAATTCAAATTTAAACTTTCCAAAGCTGAACAAGATATAACTACTCTGGAACAAAATGTAGGTACTCTTAAGACTTCATTTTCTACCCACACACATTTTCCAGACTGTTAATAATACCACACACAGTAATGCCTTGTACAGTGGAACTTTGACTTACGTCATTAATCCGTTCCGGAGGTCTAGACATAAGTCAAACATGCCTTAAGTCAAACGAACTTTTCCCATAGAAAGTAATGGGAAAGTGGATTAATCCGTTCCAGACGATGAAAAAGACCCCCGAAACAGCAATTTAATACAAATATGACTGGGATAGGAGATTCCTTCGGGGGATGTAAGTGAAATGTCTCTTCAAAGAGAGGAGGAGGCAGTGGAATTATAGTCCACAAGTTACACACCTCCACTTTTTAATGTTCATAGCAACAAGGTCTAACATTTAAGTTTTACTGATTTTTAACCTGACGTTCCAAGTTCTGAACAACTCTATGCTTACCATTAGAGTCCCATAACTGTACAGCTCCCCAACTAAAATGCTTCCATTGTGAACCAGACTTCTGCAGCCAGATTTTTTACAAGACTGAGCCGACTGTCTAACCAGCGAGGGCACCCCCGAGCTCCCGGCCCTTCATCTCCTCCAGCGGTGGCGGCTTCAGCGAGGCCGAGGACCAGCTCCAAGTGCTCGGAGCTGGCCTCGCCAAAGACACCACTGCCAGAGGAGAGGAAGAAGGCAGGAGCAGTTTGGAGGCGGCACCGTGATGCTGGGTCATAGCCGCGATGCAAGTCAAACAGGCCCCTTCTTGCTGCAAGTCAAATATGCCGCAAGTCAAGCAGCATGTAAGTCAAGGTTCCACTGTATTACGAATGTCTTGAACAATGAAAATCTTGAATTGAGAAAGAAAATCCGGCGGTTTAGGGAAATTCCCAATTATGAAAAAGGCGGGGTTTTTTTTTTTGAGTAATGAAAAAATTTAATTGTTGTTCAAGGCATTTGTACGGGAAGCCTACTCCAACCCAGCAAAGCAGGAGAAGAGCTTCCCTCCTTTGTTGGGTTGGTGGGAAAACCCCACAGTGAACCAGCAGCTGAGCTGTCAAAATCCCCAGGCTGTCCACTGTGATTTTGACACCTCGGCAGCCGCCGGACTTTCTCCTTCAGCAGGTGGACATCAGCCAGGGGAGGATCAGGTGGGTGGTGAAGCTGCCACCCACCTGGTTCTCTCCTGGCTGAGAGTGGGACAGCCGGCATGGCACAGGTGGATGTCTTGAAAGGATCCTTGCTGCTCTGACCCCAGCGCTTGGGGCAGGGTTGTTTTAAAACACCTGCCTTTGCAGGGTGCGGGCGGGTGTTTGAAAGGGATCTTTGCTACTCCAACCCCCAGCACTTGAAAACACCCACCTGCGCCATGGAAAAGCGGGTATTTTAAAAGGATCCTGCCCCGAGCGCTGGGGTCGGAGCAGCAAGGATCCTTTTAAAACACCCCCCCCCCAAAAAAGGAGGGTGTTTCGAAGGAAACAGATTAATTGGTTTTCAGTGCATCCCTATGGGAAAGTTTTGAGCTATGAAAATCTTGAATTACAGGCATCGCTGTATGTGTGTTATATTCCTTTATAGTGCACTGCACAGATAGGTTCTTAAAATTGTATACAGTTGCAAGAAAAAGCTATGTGACCTTTTGGAATGTCATGGTGTTGTGCATTAACGTGTCATACAGTGTGATCTGATCTTCCTAAAATAATAACTTTTTTTTGCTGAACACACCCTTCCAACATTCAAGATGGTAATGGGAAAAGTAAGTGAACTCTTGAGTTGAGCTCAAAAAAGCCAACTGGAATCAGGTGTTAGCATACCTGGAGTCTTGTTGGCAAAATGAATTTAGAGATGTGGACTAGAGCTACAGTATGTTGTCTGATAAAAAATATTCAAACCTTTTGAGTTTGCTCTCCACAAAAAGAAAATGTTTATGTGAGCCATGCTTTCAGAGAACCCATACTTAATGATTGTTGGGAAAGGTTGCATAGGTGGGAGTTTCATGCACCCCAGGCCGTTGTCCAACTAACAAGCCTATTCAGGCCATTGTCCAACTCACCTGGATGACTGAGAATCTTCACAGACATATCTTTCAGAGGATCTACAATCTAGAATTGTGGATTTACTTAAAACTGGTTACACTATCTTTAGAAATTCACGACAGACGAACAAGCTGCAAATGGAGACACTTAGGGACTGTGGCTACCTTACCAGGAAGTGGGCACCCATTCAAGGTCATGAGGATTCATTAGTAAGGTAAAGAAACAGCCCTAAGTGGCAGCCAAAGATCTAAAGCTATTGGAACTTGCTAACTATGTTTGAGTCTACAGTACAGTACAAGCAGGGTGTCTAGGGCTGGATACCATGAAGGAAGCTATTGCTTGCTAAGAACATTGCTGCATTCCTGAGGTTTGTGAAAGAGCACATTGACACTCCACAGCGTTATTGGCAAAATGTTTTGTGAAACGAAGATTGAACTATTTGGAAAGAACATGTAGCACTACATCTGGTATAAGAAGGGCACTGTATATCATCATAAAAAACATAATCCCAGCCACAAAGTATGGTAGAGGAAGCATCACCATTTGGGCCTGCTTTGCTGCAACAGGGACTGGCCAGCTTGCAGTCATTGAGGGGGAAGATGGAGTCCCATGTGCATCAAAAATTTCTTCAGGATAATGTGAGAAGGTTTGCACGCCAGCTGAAACTCGGTAGAAGTTGGGTGATGCAACAGGACCATGACCCTAAACACCAGAGCAAGCCCACCACAGAATGGCTTCAGAAAAAGAAAACCCACCTTTTGGAGTGGCCAAGTCAGAGCTCAGACCTCAACCCAATAGAGATGCTATGGAATGACTTGAAGAGAGCCATACACATGTGACGCCCAAAGGCTATGTGAGCTAAAGCATTTTGCCAGGATGAAGGGGCTAAAATTTCTCCTGAAACATGTGCAGGTCTGATCCACAGCTATAGGAGGTGCTTGGTTGAGGTTATTGCTGCCAAAGGGGTGAGAGGTAACAACTAGATTGATTCCAAGGGTTCACTTACTTTTCCCACTAGCATTCTGAATACTGAATGAGTTGTGTTCAGTAAAGACATGAAAGATCAGCATTTTTGTGTTATTCGGTGCTAAGTGGCAGGGTGAAATGCGAATGGTGACTTTTAGTAGCAGTCATGCGCGGTGCCCCTCTTTCTGTCTAAAGTCTAAAGTTGGGGTTGGAGGTTCTGAGGTATCAGAACAATGCAGCAGATTTGTTTCAACCAAATATTTGCACTGTGGATTCATCCCGTGCAAGGGGATGGAGGCTACTGAATGTGAAAGTACTCCAGTCCACCTTTTTAGAGCTGCTTAAGATAAATCAGGTGACATGGAACCTCTTTGCATTTTGAAAGGTGAGTGAATCACTGCTTTTATTTGTTTGATCTCTCAGGTAGTAAGACTTGAAGGACAGGTGGTACGATATAAAACTGCTGCAGAGAATGCGGAAAAAATAGAAGATGAACTCAAAGCAGAAAAGAGAAAACTTCAACGTGAGGTTGGTGCTTCCTTCTTTCACTCTCTTTAAATCTGAATAGGGATTTCAGTTCTAATAAGCATCTGCTATTTTTATGATTTGGGTTATTTTTATATCAGGTACTCAGAATGTCTCTGGCAATTGTGACCAGTGAATTATGCATATATGAGTCTACCAGCTTTTTTGGAGCTGGTCCTGTTCTTTTAAAATATCCAGGAGATTAGACACTGTGAAGCATTGGGTATATTTTTACTTCCCTATGTCCTGTATTAGAAGTGTTTACACTTTTCTTGTGGATCGGGCAGTGAAGTAGACTTCTGCCAACCTGGAATGGAAGTTAGCAATCCTAACTCATTATGTGGTGCCAGAAGGTTGCTGGCATTCAAACAAAATAAGTCCCCCCCCCATCATCAAACATTACCCCCCCCCTTTATCCAAACTTTGTGGAAGGAACATAAACAATTTATTTAGGATATGGCCCAATGTGGGACTGTTGTCATAGATCAGGGGTCCTCAACCTTTTTAAGCAGGGGGGCCGGATCACTGTCCCTCAGACAGTGTTGGGGGTTGGACTAGATTTTGAAAAAATTATGAAGAAATACCTATGCACACTGAACATATTGTATTTGTAGTGCACAAAAAACAGGAAAAAGAATGCAATATTAATATAATAATAACAATAAATTACAATGATTTCCAGTTTTAACTTTTGCCCGAGTCTTAAAAACTGGCAAAAAATAAGAAATGCTAGACCTAGAGCTCAACGTAACGTAGCTCCATTTGTCATATTAAAACTTTGAAGTGCTCTGAATAAAAACTAACTGTTGAGAGCAGTGGTCCCCAGCCTTAGGTAACCCTGGTGTTCTTGGACTGCAAATCCCAGAAATCCTGGTCAACACAGCTGGTAATCAAGACTTCTGAGAATTGCAATCCAAGAACACCTAGGTTACCCAAGATTAGGAACCAAGATCAGATAATCTACTTTTTAAAATATAATATGCTCAAAACATGATGGTTCTATAAGAAAATCAAGTTGTGTACTGTATAATATAATTTTGGTTTCTAAGCCAACTAAATAACTAAATCTGAAATGGTACTAAAAAGCATTTTGCTGCACCAATTTTCCTTGGGGGGGGGCGAAAGAAGCAGGAAACCCATGTTTTTCACTGATTCCTGATTTGACCGTGTCTCTGCTGAGACAGCAAGGGGGAATCTGGAGTCACAGGGCTTGTCAAAGCTTTGTGAGGGAACAAAACATCAGTCAGAACCAGGCTATTTGAGGTGAAAGGAGGCTTTATGAGGACTTATAGTACAGTATCTAGTTTAAAGGGTTGGAATTTGGCCTCTTCAGAACTAAAATCAACGTGGAGCTTTACAAGTACACAGAAACGTACACACACCTAGTAGCGACTAATGTTATTCCATCGGTTTAATTTAAAAAAGGATCTTTAAATCTTGAGCCACTAACTCTGATCTGCAGAGGACCACAGGAACCACCAACCTCAGCGCCTCTGAGGCTCCGTTGGTCGTGTCGATACACGACCTCCATCACACGCCCCCTGATCATTCGCGAGTCTCAGAGGAAGAAAAGTCCCACTGCCCTCTCTTTCAGAGGAAAACAAGGAAGACCGTGCCTTTGGCTCTCTGCGGCCCCCACTCCCTTCATTAATTCACCCCTCATTTCTGACATCGCGGGGACTCCTAAGACGCCCCGTCCGAAAGCAATTTCTCTCTGATCTTGGCTTCGGCACCGTTCCTTTCCCAAACGGCCGCCATCACTCCCCAACCTCCTCGCCTGCACCTCGGCCCCGAGTCACCGTGGCGCGCCTCTCCAACCGACCCTCCTATCCTCCCCCCCACCAAAAAAAAAAAAATCGGACGCTGTGCGACCCCCCTTCCTCGGGCGGCCGAGCGCTCCCTGGCTCCACAGCCTCCTCACACAAGGCGACGGCGGGGGCTGCCGGGTGCCGCTGCAGGGGGGGTCTTCTCTCCCACCTCCCACAGTTCCCCTCCCCACCCACAGACCCCGCACACACACACACACAAGGACGGGGCCGGACGGGGCTGGGTGGCTCCCCCAACTTTCCCTCTGGGGCGAGGGAAAGCCTGACCCAAACCCAACCGCCCCACCCGGAGCCGGAGCCAGAGCCAGCACCATGTTGGAGGAGGTTCTGTTCCTGGCTCACCTACCCCAGCCCTCCCGGCCGCCTCAGGCACTCACCTTGGGCCCCCTGGTGGGCCACCAGCACTAGCCCCGCCAGTCCGTGTCCAATCCCTCCACCACCACCCCATCACACACACAACACACACACGCACCATCTCTGCGATGAGAATTTACCTGCAACGCACGACCACCTGGTTGTTCTTGCCCTTCTCCTCTTTCTTGCTGGCTCCCACAGAAGTCATCGTGAGCCAAGACCGGGTGGATTTGGGGGGGTGGGGTGGAAGATAACTATGGGGACAAATAGGATACCGGCTGCCCCTCCTCAATGCAGCTGCTGCAAGTAAGCAAGCAAGCAGGCAGGGAGACCGGCCAGCGGGCGGGCATGTCCTTCTCCCCACCCGCTTCGGTGTGTGTGTGTGTAGGGGGGCGCTGGACACCTCAGCCTCGCCTGCCCCACACAAGCGGTAGGCAGCGGTGTGTGGGGGGAGCGGCCAAAGGCCCGACGCCCCGGACAGGGGGAGCGCTGGGGCGATTTCTCGGTAAATAATCACCGGCCGCCGCGGCGCGCGCCCAAAAAAGCTCAGCAACTCCACCACTTTGAACAACTCGCGCTCTTGCGCTTCGACCAATCAGGGGGAAAACAGACGCGGGCAGGATGGGACTTTTTAATTTTCCTTTAAAAAAAATCTAGACTGGAAAATATTAGGGAAAAGGGCGGCACCAGAAGAGGAGGAGTGCCCACTTGCCCCCACCCCCCATCCGCCAAGATCCACGGTGCTGGCGGCGGCACGCCCGCTTTCCCCTGCATGACCCACCAAGCTCCGTGACACTGGTGGCGGCAGCACACCTCCAGGTGGGGGGGCGGGCGGGGGGTATCCTGTTGCTCCCGGGGGCCGGATTCAGGGTCCCTGGGGGCCGGATACGGACCGTAGGTTGAGGACCCCTGTCATAGATAAAGACAAAAATGACTACAGAAAAACTGCATAACTTTAATACTGAAAATGAAGGATCTGAAATTGTTAAAGAACTATTATATGGTACTGTAGTTCAGTTATTCCAGAAAGAGACTGCAGACAAGAAATCAGAAGACTGAGATTCAGAAGAGCAGCAGGGAAAGAAGTAGTCAAGATTGTGTAAGGATGTGCTATTAGATACCAAAGCCAAGATCACACTATTATATCACTGATTACTGTGTACCAATATGAAAGGTGAATGGTGAGGACAACAAATAAGAGCATCCCCCCCTCCTTTTCAAAACATGGTGCTGGAGGTTTGGGCTGCCAGAAAGATGAACAAGTGGGTCCTAGATCAGATCAAGCCTGAACATTTTCTGGAAGCAAAAATGAATCTGTCATAGTTAGAGCACATCATGAAAAGAAAGATACACTGGAGAAGACAATAACGTAAGAGAAGCTGAAGGGAACAGGAACAGATGGAAGACTAAAAATGAGATGGCCACAGACAAGTCCAAGAGCCAAGCAGGGTTAATAATTACGCATTTTGGAGGCCTCTTCTGTCTAAAATCATCAGAAAATTAATGTGATTTGGGGAGCACTTAACGTAATAAGACTTTCTCTCCTGCTTCTTAGACAATATTTTCTTCAGTACGTTAAGAAGAAATGTACTGAAGTACTTGGCTCCTCCCTCTTGCATCATAAATCAAATCAACTACTATTGACTTCTGCTAAAACATCTTTCCACATCACATCACAAAGACCTTTATTAGCATAAAATAATTTAAGAACAGGAGCAGCAAATTGTAGAATAAAAGGGTAAAAATTAAATAAATGAATAAAAAGATGATTAAAAGGTTGGGTTAATAGCCGACCTTGGACCCAATCTAATTATTAGTGTATAATACAGTGGCCAAGTATTCTGCCACTGAGGCTGTCAATTCTGAACAAGAGTACTTTCAGAACAGATTAAATTGCCCTTGGATTTTGTCTGGGAAACATTTTCAATCTACAGAAAAGCTACATTTAAAGAACTTAATTTTTCTTTTTGCACTAGATTGACAAATTGCATTATGTTGATTGAAATTACATTCTGCGTCCTCACAAAACCAAGTATTTACTCTGCATGTGTTTATTTATTTATTTATTTTTAATTCCTCCAGTTAAGAACGGCACTGGACAGAATAGAAGAGATGGAGATGACCAATAGCCACTTAGTAAAACGGCTGGAGAAAATGAAGGCAAACAGAACAGCACTTCTGTCTCAACAATAGAAAGGCAACTGAAAACCACACGCTGCTCTTTGAAATAACCTGTCCACACCTTGTTTTAATACAGACTTCATTTGGCACAGACTTTGAACATGAACTGTTCCAGGAGTTTTAGTACAGTACCACAATACAGTGGCAAATATTTTGTAATTTGAACAAATGGAAAAACAAACAAACCACAGCTTGAACTTTTATGTGGATGGTGAGTTTTAGCAGCTTAATTCTAGAGTCTGCTGAAGCCCAGTGCTATAATGATTGACTTACTAGTATAAAGTATTTTCACAATTGTGAAATCAGGTTTATTCACCAAACTATTTTCAGCTGCTTTAATAATGCTTGGTGCTTGGAGAAGACTGCATGAATTCAAGATGCTGCATTACAAACTAACCAAGACTTCACATGGCACAAGTGCCTTCTATATAGTGCAGTGTAGACTTAAATGATTAGATTAAAATAACATTTGAAATCAGATAGCATTTATTTTAAGATACATCTGGAATTCTTGTTTGATAAACTTTATACATTTTGATGGAAAACACTTTTGTAAAATATTTAAATTTATATAAAATAGAAATGACTGTATAAAATTTGCTTTATTGCATGGGTGGCACAAACCTGTTTTAGACTTTCAGGTGTACTATCCCCAACTACTCTTAGTGTAAGAGTAGTCAAATATGTTTTTGTTGTACACTGTAAAATCTAGTGTGTCAGCTCTGTAAGTGTGGAGTGAAAGGGGTGGGTGGGGAAAATATGGCAGAAAAATCTATTAAATGAACACTTTATTTGGTACAGGCTTTGTCTACTGGTTAATGTTTCCTATTTTGTCATTTGCGCATATCATTACAAGTAATACTTACACATTTCAGATTTTCAAAGCTAGAACCTATTTAAGAATGTTTAAGTAGCAGTTGTAGTTTATGGTTTCCTAATATTCTAGAAGGATGCCCGGTGTAAGTGAACAGAAATACGGCTTGGGAGGCCTAGGTTCAAATCCTTACTCAGCCATAGAAACTCACTAAGAGGGTGGATCTAGCAAAACCACTCCCTAAATATTTCACTTACATTGAAAATCATATTAGGGTCTCTGTAAGTCAGTTCCAACTTAATGGCACAGAACAAACAATATTCCAAGTACAGTGGACCCTCGTATAACAAACGGTTTGTACAACAAAAAATCTGTACAACATAAAAATTCTGGATAGGGGAAATTTGCTTAACAGAATTGTCTATGGGGCAAATCTGTACAACATAAAATGGTCGCAATTAGGGATTACTCTGTTCTCAATGCATTCCTAGGGAAATTTGTATAAAGGAAAATTTGCTAAACACAATTCCATTTGGAACAAATTAATTCCTTTATACAAAGTACAACTGTAATTGGAAAAGTTCCTAGAAGACATATTTGCCAGTTTTTTCGCCCCAATATAGGTGTGTTATCTTGCTTAAAGATGTTCACAATTTCTGGAATATAAGATAATGGGACCTCCATGCGGGTACAACAATAACCACTCATTCTACTCAGCCACTTTGGTTGTATTTAATCATTTTGCTCTGCTGCACTTCTCCACTGCACCACTTCAAATACAATGAAGTTCCATTACATGTTATTTACAAGACACTCCTCCATTTTATTATCTATCTTTCCAATGAACATTAAACCAAGTTTGTTGTGGTTTTCATTTAAACAAACAAATGCAGCCGTTTTATATTCTCACTCACTTCATTATAGCATGTTATTCCAGAATTGTGTAAGCCTCTCTTCTTATGACTACTATCTTCAGACTTGATGGACAGTCACTGTTATCTCCAACTCAGATTTCTGTGGTGCTTTAGGCTATTCAGTTTCAACATTAGGACGCAAGCTATCAATTAACTGGATCTTAATTGTTGCGCTCAGCACCTCTCAAAGACTTTGTACAAGTCTGGTAGATTAGCAATTTGCAAAATATTGCCATCTTCTGTGAAGTTCTTGGGAGGCAAAAGATGTGTCCTAAAAGCCTTGTAAAGTACATGTTCCACTGTCCATTTCCAAGATCTTGTAGCTGCTCCAGAGTCTTCAGCCTACAATGATATTTAAATGATATTTTAAAAATTGAAAGGACATAACAGAACAATTGCCATTCCTTTCTTCTGGGACTATGAAGCTTGCCCAAGTCCATATAGAATGGCTGTACTTGCAGGAGGCACAGTGGGGACTTGAACTCCCAACTTCTGGTTCTGCAGCCAGTTACTTAAACCACCGAGCTATACAGCCAGCTTGCATTGCCTCTTCTAGGCATGACTTACTATGCTAACATAACCCCATTTCAACCAACTGTAAAGCACACAAACAATTTAAAGAATTTAATATTTTAAATGTACACTTAAACACAAGAGCAAACTCAAGCCAAGACCTCTGAACCCCATGGTTTTCCACTGAACAACTATTTTTAATTTGAACCAATCCTACCATGCATGTATAATGAAAATACAGACAATACAGAAAATATTTTGAGTACTAGATCTCAAACAAATAAGAGAAAGTACTTTTTCACCCAGAGGATGACTGGTCTGTGGAACTTCCTACCAGAAGAAGTGGTGACAGCTGTCAACCTTGACAGCTTTAAGAAAGGATTAGACAAGTTCATGGAGAACAAGGGTATCAATGGCTATCCTTATGGATGCCTAAGGACAACCTCTGGGTTGGAGAGATAGGCAGGATCTCTGAATGCCATTTGCGGGGAATAGTAAGCAGGTGAAGCCATCTGCTTGGGAATACCCTGAAGCAAAAGGTGAACCACTGTGTGAGATAGAATGCTAGACTGGATGGGCTGTGACCTGTTCCAGCAAGGCTGTTCTTATGTTTAACTGACCAGAAAAGACAATACAGTATTAGTGCAAAAAGAGGAAGACCCAAAATGAGATGAGTTGACTCAATAAAAGAAGCTACAGCTGTTAAATTTGCAAGCCCTGAGGAGAACTTACTTGAAAAGACAGCATTGCTAGAAAGGGGGCAGTTGGGAGAATAACCTAACATGAGATGCTGTTGATTTACAAGATCTGAGCAGAAGTGAGGTGGGCAAGAATCATCCCAGTTCATTTATTGCAGCAACAGTTTTCAGTGATGTAGCGGCCCACCCCCTCCCATGGGCACCCCCTCAGAGGCAGCATCTGGCCTTCCTTCCCCCATCTCCTCTGGCCTCTGCCTCTGAATGGGTGCTTGCGAGAGTGGATGGGGTGCCGAACTGCTGAACACCTATTGTGGCAGTAAATGAGCCAGGCCAAACAGATGGTTCATGCCCATGATTACTGTTAATAGGACATTTTGGAGGTATAGTCACCACACATCAGAAGTGACTTGACACATACAATTCAAGGCATTTTAAAAAATTATCAGTTATATTGTGACATGATGTGTGGAATAGGCACCAGAAAAGAACAGTCATTTCACAGCTTAAATTAGTGAGCTTCTTAATATTTGCTCTGTATTATTTTTAATTTCTTTTAAAATATGCTTACTAGCAGATTCAGATTTTCTTTTAAATACCAGTTGGGCCAGGAAGGAAGTAATTAAAAAATTCTCCTGAAAACCAGTCTGTTTTTCCATTATTGAAAGATCTTTTTCTAAAGCTTCCATATTACTCCTCTTCAGCCTGAATTCCTTCCTTTTTTTTAAAGCAGCTGAGACTAACCATTTTCTTTCAATACAAGCAAGTTTGGTCTTTTGAATGTATTTGATCTGTTTTAAATAATCAAGACAAAAAAACATCATTGATGCTGCAATGGGAAGGGAGATAAAACAGTCCTACTTCTAAAAAAATGTAACTTAAAACCATTAGCCCAAATTCAGCATAGATTTGTTTAGAGTGCCTGTTTTAGAACTGCCTTTAGGAATGCTGATTCAATCTGCTACACAGAATCTATTGGACACTCTTAAGCAGTAATAAGATGAACCCTTAACATTAGGTATAACACTCCATTCAAGCGGAGGCTAGGTGACTTTTAAGGCTATATGTGACCCTATGAACTGGAAAAAGAGACTTGGTGTATTTTGAGAGATCACTGTAAGATACCAACCATGGCACATTATGGTTAGTGCCATTATGAGTGAATGAACAAACCTCAAATTCTTCTGCCCAGTATTACTCTCTGACTATATGTTAAGAGGCAGTTGTTATTCCAAGTGGAGCTTCAATACCATGAATGAAAAGCAGTATTTTGTATTTTACTATCGATCAAAGATAATTGAGGAACTTACCTGCTGTGCAGTAAGATCAGACTCTTCCATAATATACTGTTTTCTAATGGAATAGAACATGGCACATTCTTTACTAAGACTTTCAAAACATTCTTTTTCATCATCCCAGTTGACCTGGCAAAGAAAATGATTTTAATATGCATTCCTGTAAGTTTAGTGTAAGTAATCAGTTTGATGAGCTGATTCTTCTGTCATTCTTTGAAATTTGTTGCCTTGAAAAATATAAAAGTATTTTAGTATCTTGTATAATCTACCTGTTTCAAGGTATTGAACTGTATTGCTTTCAGAGGAAACTTCAGTACTGAAATATCAAACTAAGCTAAATCATTAACACATTTTGAGCAAATTATTACCGTATTTTTCACTCTATAAGACACACACCCCCCTTAAAAACAAGAGGAAATGTCTGTGCGTCTTATAGAGCGAATACAGCAGTGCCTGCTACATATATATCACACATTTTCATTTCGAGATAAGTTACCTGCACGGAGCTTCCCGTCCCCTGCTGCAACCAGGATCCCACAGTTCCAATCACCTTGTTTACAACCCTCCCCTTTGCAGCTTGGATTCCATACTTCCAGTCACTTCGTTTGCGACCCTCTCCCTTTTGCAGCCTGGATCCCATAGTTCCAATCACGTCGTTTAAAAAGAAGCTTCCACGAGCTTCTGCCCTTCCCTTCTGTAGCCTGGATCCCCTAGTCCCAATCACCTTGTTTGCAACCCTCCCCTTTGCAGCTTGGATTCCACAGTTCCAGTCACCTCATTTGCAACCCTCCCCTTTTGCAGCCTGGATTCAACAGTTCCAATCACCTTTTTCAACACTCCGCTTTTGTAGCAGGGATTCCACAGTCCCAATCACCTCGTTTGCAAAGAGGCTTTCTCCAGGAAGCCTCTCCTCACCCGTTCCCTTCCCTTTCCTCAATCAAAAATCACCTTGTTTCAAGGAGTTCTCCTGTACGGAGCCTCTGCCCTCCACTTTTGCAACCAGGAGTCCCCACCTTGAAACCATAGGCTAAACATTTTTTTCTTGTTTTCCTCCTAAAAACTAGGTGCATCTTATGGTCAGGTACATCTTATAGAGTGAGAAATACAGTACAACAGTACTTTGTAAACTTATCAGATCTAGTTTATTTTAAAACAAAAAAGTTGTGAGGGACATAATCTGCATAACTGCTAAGCTATCAGCATCAAAGCCCAAACCCTTACTATTGTAACAAAGTAATTAACCCGTAAAGTAACTAGTCAGATTGCAGTTGGTTGTCTCAAATAGCACTCCTCCCACAGTACAAACCATTACGGCAAACTGTTTCATCCTTATGTAGGTGTCCAATGCAGTATTTTCCAGTCCAGTTTCAGCACCAGTTCTGAAGAGAAGGATCCTACTCATGCTAGTTCTACACATGAGCAAGAATTCTGGAAAATCAGGGTTCCTGCTCAACATACAAAGGGCCATGGCTCTTCTCTTCAGGCCTGGTGTTGAAGAAGATGATTGGAAAAGGGCTGGACTTGGGGCTCATTTCTAAGTATGTTGTTCATTGTGCTTGGCTGAGTAATGCTTGAGTAGGCATCTAGTATTAACAGAACTCCATAATACAATAAACTCGTGGTAGATCCTACAGTGATGCAATTAGAAATAAAGTTTCATTGTAGGGGCTCCATCTGCTCCACAGTGTACAAAATGACTACAGCAATCTGATGTCAGAACTCCTGTTGGCTTCTTTAAGCCATAGAGAACTTGCACTACATTTCTGGTAGGCATGTCTTTGTTTGCAGTATGAGGCTCATGTTCTACAAGGTAAGCATTTATACCTGTTCCAGAACTGGACAAAAACCTGCATTACCAGGAGAGGCAGTTTTCCGCAGCTGGTGGAAATTTCCTTTAACGGAAAATTGTTAATTAGAACATTTTCAGATTGTATCTGCAACTAAAACATTTAAATGTTTTCCTGAGGGATTCTAGCTGAGGTTGCAATCACATAATCTAAAGACTGTCAGGCAATTGTATAAGCCTTGAGGAAAAGGGCCTGACTCTTATACTACCCACACGGTTCCCCTTTTGGAGGAATACAGTCCCCCTGCCATTTTGTGGCTGATATACTTTGGTCCTGATATATTGCAGGACTGCAGTATATGAAGGCAAGGGCCCCTGGGGCAAGTTGCATAGGTCTGTTTGAGGCCTCCAGCACTTACTCCAGGCCTGGCGCTGCCCGGGTGGGCCTCCGACAGGCTTCCTGGGCCCGTTGGAGGCCCCAGAAGTGGTTTCCAGTGAACCAGAATGCCTTCTGAAAAACCAGAAATGCTTTCCAGATTGCTGGAAACCACTTCTGGAACCGCTGACAGACCTGAGAAGCTCGCCAGAGGCCTATTTGGGGGCAGCACCAGACCAAAGGTAAGTGTAGGAGGCCCCAGACAGGCTCTCCAGTCCCGACCCGACCTAGCATCTGCAGATCGCATGTTTTCCTTTATCATGGGTCAAGTCGGGCCCTTGACCCCTGCGAAAAGTGGGGGATTACTGTAACTGAGAATTCACACAAGAATTCTGCGCTCCGCTGGCTGAGGAACCAGAGACAGAAGCAGACTGAGGAGAAAGGGAGCTAAGTCACATTCACTGTTCATATGGATAACAAATAGCCTTACTATGCCTGTGCAGTAACAGATTTTGGAGATGAGTGTCAAATTCAACTTCCCATGGATTTCAGCTTTCACTTACAAAATAGATACAGTATGTGGCTGGAAAGATATGCTTTAGGTAGGCAAGCAATTCCTAATATCTCAAAAGTTCAATGGGTGGTTGGTTGGAAAAAGGTACTCAGCAGTCTATATAACCTCTACACTCCTCAATACAGCTAGAATAAAATAAACTATGTAAGCTTCTGTCTATTGTGTCCAGGTTCAATTTCAATATTACTCTTGAACGTAGATGGTATATATATATTCTCCAAGTGAAGTGAATACTCGAGGCTGTCAAGAACAAGAAATATACTTACTGCTTGCAAAAATACAGCTTTAAAAATGCAATTTATGCAAATGGCAACGTACCTCAGTAGCCAAACGAAGGACAAACATCGGTAGACCTTCTAGCAGAGGAACATAATTATCTATCAGAAGTGGTAGTCCTGTAAGATTTCCTTCCTGCAAATAGAGTTTTCCATTCTTTTGAAATTTATTTTACCACTCAGACATATCAGAATTAATTAATTAATTAATTAATTAATTAATTAATTAATTAATTAAACAAACAAATTTATTTGTGTGGCCTTAGCCATTGCAAACAGATTAGAAAAACATTAAAACACAGAGATATCATCAATTTGTGGATTAAAAGTTATAGTAAGAAGTACAATAGTCCCCCTTATTTGTTCAAGACTTTTTCAGTACAAAGTTTCCTTCTTAGCATTGATGCTCTGTAGGCAAAGCAAGCTACTTTTTCAATTATACATGGAGCATTATCCCCCAACAAAAGTTTATCAACTGGGTTACAGAACCTCTCTCTCTAAGCAAGAATGCTCTTAGATCATTGTATAAAGGACAGTTTATTGGGTAATGGGCTACATCAGTGGTTCTCAACCTGTGGGTCCCCAGACATTCCTGGACTGCAACTCCCAGAAATCCCTTTACAGCACAGTGAGTGGTGGAGGCTTCTGGGAGTTGCAGTCCAGGAACATCTGGGGACCCACAGGTTGAGAATCATTGGGCTAGATCTTCTACTTCTTCATTGCCACATGGGCAAATCCTCTCTTCTCATGGAATCTGTTGGTATCATTGCTCAACCACTGCCAATGCCATAGCTTAGCATCTTAAAGCTGTAAGGGCATTCCTCCAATAAGGATTTGTTATATTATTAAGATATTGGGGAAATGGTAGTTGAATGGGCAGCTTGGCATACCAAGGGAGAGATTTTGATGAGCAAACAAAGATGGTCAGTTTGCAAATCTGATTTTACGATGTGGGTCTTCAGGTAGTGTGCTGCCTCCTTGACATTTAAAGAGTCCAGGAGGTCCCATGAAATACCACATGTATTAATAATTCAAAGAATTCTTTGATTCCAACAAGACTGTTCTATGTCCATAGTCCAGCATCTCTCTGAAGGCTGTCAGTACTAGTATACAGCCAATTCCTTTTTTTAGTTTCAACCATTATTTGATCACCTGTATGTGTAATAAGGCCTTAACTGAACGTAGACCAGCTTCCAGCTGGAGAATGGAGGTCTCAGTTTCTCTGGGGAGGCCGAGAGTGGTCTGGAGGTTTTGTTCTGAGGTGTTTCTAAGTAAGTTTTCAGATTTGGACCCCAAAATTCAGCAACATATCACATTTGTGGTATGACTTCGGCCTCATAGACTTTTAAGGCAGGAGCAATCTGTCTGCCACCTCTGCCTCAGTTGAAATTTAGCAGGGAGTTGACTGTTGGTGGCGATTGTTTTGGTGATTTCATTGTGAATTTTCCAAGAGCCAGATGAAGAAAAATTTTGTCCTAAATACTTGAAGGATTTGTCTTGGTCTAGAGAACGCCCATCATTTTGCCAATTATGTTTTTTAAATCTATTGGAAAATACTGAAATTTTAGTCTTTTGGTAGTTAATTTTCAATTTTTCTTGAGTTGAAAGCTGGTTAAAGGCTTTCAATAGTCTCCTTAGGCCTTGTGTTTGTGACATTAAGATGGTATCATGTGCATACATAACTACCGGCACTTTATTGAATTAGATAATAAGCCAGCCACCCTAAAAAACAGGTAACCAAACACATTTGCAAAAGCAAAGGTCTGTCTGCTGGTGACAATTTTCATATCAGAGTGTCTTTCCCAAAGGTCATATGCCTGACCCACCAAGTCAGGATTCTGGGTGGCCACTTCAAGAGGCTGTAAAGCCATCTACTACGTAAGGCCTTCTCTGTGGTGGTACCAGGACTGTGGAACAAGTCCCCAGAGGAACTACACCTGGCCCCCTCTTTAAGGAGACAGCTGACAACATGACTTGTCAAAGAGTATTTCCAATTTGACCCCAGTTGAGCATTTCACCTCCAGTTCTGCTTTACTGTGATAATTTGGTGCTACTAGTTTTTATGCTTTTGTTATGTTACTGTTACTGTTACAGTACAGTATTTGTGTTCTATTTTAATGTTTCCTTTGTAAACTGCCTATAACAGTGCCTTGGCACCAATGCAGCAGTATATAAATCAATCAATACATAAACGTGTTCTCTTCTTTAAAACTGACATAGTAACTATAATTACTTTTTTGCCAAAATAAAAATAAATTTCTGAACAACTTAACACGATTTTAAATTCCGAGCTGGATCCAAATGCAAAACTAAGAAAATGCCTTTAATAGGGTGTCACTGAGGGCTAAACCACTGAGCTGCTGGGCTTGTCGATCTAAAGGTCAGCAATTTGAATTCGTATGGCAGGGTGAGCTCCCATTGCTTGTTCCTGCTCGTGCCAAGCTAGCAGTTCAAAAGCATGTAAAATGCAAGCAGATTACTAGCTACTACTTCGGTGGGAAGATAGAGGCATGCTGTGCCCTTGCACATTTAGTCATGCCAGCCATATAATCATGGAAATATGTCTATGGACAAATGCCAGTTCTTTGGCTTATAACCAGAGATGAGCACTGGCACCTAGAGTCAGAAATGACTGAACTAAATGGTCAGGAAAACCATTTAAAAGATTGCCTTTATAAAATATTACAAATTATTTAATAAGTGACATTTTATTTTGGAGCCATTTTGTTAGATCTACCAGGATCATGTCCCACCTCCAATAGACCAAAATTATCTATATATTTGTGCCAAACGTCTCTGATTCTCTGCCTACCAGCTTCACCTTTAAACTTTAAAAGAAAAAACAGGGTCTGGAGACTCATCCTGTATACAGGTGAAACATGAAAAATTATAATACAATATTGTGCAAATGTTCATGTATTTCACAATTATATCAAAGTAAGGCTTGACATATCTTGCTTTGCATGTAGTAAGTTTATCTCATATATTAGTTTCACCTTTTGAGTTGACTTCCTGAAATAAATGAACATTTGCACGATATAATTTTTCGAGTTTCACCTGCAATTTTGTTTATGCTATTCAATTGTTTATAGAATCCAACTTTAGTCTGAATTGTCTTTTGTCTGGTCGATGACCCAAATAAAGGTCTTGTGTCGTCTTATGTCTTAGTTTAGTCTGTATTTCTGTAGACTATCCTTGGTTTCCCCCTCAACAATGCATGATGAAAAGTCCATTAAAACACACAATGGTTTGGCTAGTTACCTCATCAATTTCAAGGGAGAAATAATCTTTCAGCATTTCACTCTTCTTTGTCAGAAAGTCAACAATATATTCTGCAAGGCCTTCCTTTGGACCATCTTCTTCTGTCCAGCCACTTTCTGAATTCTCCAAGGCTAGCATGGCTAGATCATAGAGAGGAGCTGGTTCCTAGATTTACCAAATAAAATTACTAAGTATTATCACTTATTGGCTGAAATCCTGTTCACAATTCTGTCAGATACAAATGATGAAGGTGGCATCACCCAGCAACTCAAAGCTTTCTTTTAATTTAAAACTCCCTATTCCCCCAATCCTGCTCAGGTTCCAAGGCTCCCTATGGACTCCTTTTGTCCTGGGGAAGCCTTTAGGAGCCTTGGGATGGGGGAGGGGGAGCCTATAATATCAGGAATCATATCAGGAATGTTTTGATGTTAAAGGCTCCATCCACTCTTCTGAAGCTCTCAGACTTCTCCAAGCAACAGGAATCACTAGAGAGAATTGTAGCCAAAAGGGCAGAGGAGGAACTTTTAGATCAAACTGAAATAAAGACAAACATTGTTGGTTGAAGACGGATGCAGGAGAGTTGCACTAACTGGATTTCAGCCATAGCTTATGTACCCCAAAATGCGGTTTGCAGACAGATTTCTCAAAGAGTGGAAGCTTCCACCACTCTGAATACAAATGGAAATATTTGCCAAAATATAAACAAAGTTGGATGCACCGACTCCCTACAGCAAACCACAGCCTTGAATTTACAAGAGATGAGAGGGCTTTTGAGGACAGGACATTTTGGAGATTGATCATTTGTAGGAAATGATTGTTGCAAGTCAGAGGCAACTTGAGGACATGAAACAACAATCCAGTTTGCAGGTAGGATATGGGAATTAACAGCCATCATCTGCTGGCGCCACCAACACCCCATACGCTAAGGGTGTGAAGTACCGTAATACCTTCTATTAGTTAAACTAATGAGTTAAATGAAGCATTTAATTCATACATAACATATTAAAATGATCCTGCACCAATATATTCAATGTACTTCTCAGTGTGGCTACAAAGTTTCATCTGTATACTTTTTGATTGATTTTAATCATTTTCTTGTATTCTCTATGCTGCTCTGTTCTCTATGTTCTAGTATCATTAACAGTTTCCTTCACAGGTCGTTCTAAGATCAAAAGGGAGAATAGGATCTATATTCAAATTACTGAAGAGTATTCAACCCAATAGTATTTCAAACTTCAAAAGATATACTTACTGACAATCTTAAAACTCCAAAGTTTCCAAAGTCATAAATAAGGATCTGGTAGAACATTTCTTGACTTGAGAAAAGGAGAAAATGTAAGTTTTCTTTATGTATACTTTTTTGCTATATATTTAGAATCTATAAAGGGAAAGTATGAATGTGGAGCAGTAGTAACTATTTTTCTATTACTTAAAATCAGGAATCGGAAGGACAAATTGCTTACCTAGAATTGTTATTATTTATTTATTTATTTATTTATTTATTTATTTATTTATTTAAAATCAAACTGGGCAGATATAGCAACAAAATACATAGCATCAAGGACAAATTTCAATGAGTACTAGATAAAACCTAGATAAAATTGTATTTCCTTACATGGTAATCTGTAAATTCACACACAGGTTTCATGTCTCTGCAGAAGCCAGCCAAAGCTTAAGGATAAAATGTTTTAACCTTCCCCTTGTGCACTCACATGTGACCACATACACCCTAACAGTTCTCCATCCTTCATCCACCACCTAGAGATGAGGGTGAGGTGGGACAGGGAAAGTGTAATTAGTAAATTCACCAAGGACAGTTACAGGCAAGCCTTCTTCATGGTCTCTGTGACTCATACATAAGAATGTCTAGAAGCTCAATTCCTGATAGTAGAATGTTTTACCAAAGATAAAAGTACTGCCTGCAATGTTCCAATTATTCACAAGCGCTGAGTGGGGTTCCTGCCCCATGCATGGGAGGTTCCAGCAGCAACTGGAGGCAAACTGATGGCAACACTGGCTCGGCTGTGTGGCATGCAGCACTGTGCAGCCATGTAGCTTGGAAGGAACAATGCCCAAAGGAAGGATCTTGCTGAGAATGAACATCCAGTCTATAATGGTGCACCAAACTGAGTGGCTGAGTTTGTCACAGGTTTGCAGATGTCAGGCAAATTCAGACCTCTCTGGAAGGAGAAGAAGCTGCAACACCTCTTGTACTGTGGCTTTTGATGCCACCAGGCATAGTTGGATATCTCACTGGCAAGGTAGACGGTCTCTACAAATCTGCAATGCCCAGTTTCTGGGGAGATATCAGGTCGCTTTTCCTATGGTCATGATAACAAATAAAGTCTGAGTGACTTTCTAAATTCTGTTGTTGGACAGAGATAGAAGACAAAAGCATGTTGCACAACTATTGTATGAAGTTTCACAAGTTATGGGTGTGTGTGTGTGAAAAAGTAGGTAACACTATTGGCTGGGGTGTATGAAACTGAGACGTTAGGCAAAATGGTAGTATTCAGATATAAGGTGACTTTTTTTGAAACTGCAAGAACAGTGCATTGTGACAAAATGCACACAGCTCACCTGCACTGTTACAGCAACAAAAAAGTTGGTCTTAAATGTGAGCAGTCAGTTGCTTCCATGGGCTCAAAAGATTTCATCAACTGTAATGAAGTGAAAAAAGAGATTATGTTGTTGGTAGATGTTGAACATCGGGATAAGTATGAAATCAACTTTTTAAACACATAAATATCAAGATGAGGAATGACCCTGAGGTTCCCATGATACTACTGCTACTAAATATACACATAAAATGGAGCAAATCCTCTCTGTTTTAATTATATCAGGAACTTCACTACTGTCTTCATATTTGGTCTTTCTGGATACTGGTTGGAGTAGATCAAACAACCTGTGGGTAGAAACCTTTCAAACTTGGTGGTGTAACTCTAAGAAATAATGGCTAATACTTCAGCATTGGTGGTGATGGTCCATTAAGTGGTTACAAAAAGCACTAGCTGGCCAGCAGAAGAAGGTAAAAAGTATGCTGCCTGCAAAAAAAAATGCAATCAAGCATTGTTTTGACTTTTTTCCTTGCTTCTTTCTAGAGTCGGAGGACTTGTACCTTGGCTGTTGAGATTGGTTCTCATGTTAGGAAGTCAACCGACAGGAGGATTGTGAGTGATTGGATGGAGATTTGTTTTTTGTCAAAGTGCAGGATCCACACTGCAGAAATGATTGTTGATTTGGCTGCCCAGTAATCCCTATACTAAGCTGCCATTTGTTTCTCTTGTGCAATTCATGCATTAATTCATTTGTCTTGATATAAAAATTATCTTTATCTAAATGAAGGTCCTCAAAAAGTTTTGAGTCATTTGAGATGTTACTCAATCACAACCAAGCATATCATCTCATGTCATAATTGTAGAACAGTCCACAACGTAATGCAAGGAGTGTATCTGGTGAACTGCTAAATTTTAAATTTCCTGCTATAATGTAGTTGCCAAACTCTTCTTATCTTCTGGTAGGCTGTTTAAAATGGGTTGTAATTTTTCCCAAAGGTACTGACATGCTCCTGCATGTGCTTGATACTTACTATTATAGAGAATGGCTGTGGAATAGATTCTGCATCCCAACAAGTCTATCTTAAGATCTTCCTTTATTAGAATGAGTACATACATGTCATAATGTTATTATAGACCAGTAGTATCTATAATTATTTTTTTGGGCTGAGGGTGTTTAAACAGAAAATTCACTGCCTCCTCTTGCACTGTATAAACATTCTCAATCCTCGTCGAAGTGGATTGTATGGAACATGGTTTCACCTCAGAGCATTCCATAAGCTCTGTAAATGGAGGCAGGACAAAAAGCTGCAGTAGTGCCATTGTGTTCCAAGTAACCCCGTCAAAAATTGGATCTAACACTGGCTGTGGAGGCTTTTGGGTTGCAATGTGAAAACTTTGAAGCATATGTAATATGAAGTTCATATAAGATCTTAGTGCTTCTGAAGGAGTCAAAAGGTCTCTTCCACCACAAAGCCTGAAGAGGATAGGAGCTGAGATGGAGATAGTGGAAGTGAATGTTGCATATTCTTTGAGTCAGAGTCAGAGATTACTGGTTGTGGGGAATTATTCTGTCTGACATTGAATCCAAAGGAGCTGTTGGCTTCAACAGCTGTACTAACTTGCCCAGTGAGTGATTTTGTTTCAAAGGCGATGGTTGTACTGAGTCAGTGTCTGGTTGTTTCCATACTGACTCTGCTGGAGGTTCCAAAACTGATGCTGTTTTGAAACCATGGTAACAGCAGTCAAAACACTGATCTTTGTTGATGCAAAACTGGTGAAGACAAATCTTCACAATGTGGCTATGGGGGACTTCTGCTGCCCATAGTCCATGTTCATCATGCATTGAGAGATAGGAAGCTCAATTAACTACTGAAGAATGGGGGAGGGTAGAAAAATGATGGGATGAAGCCATGTTCTGGCTGATACCAAGGGTCCACAGAGTATTCTCTTCAGTAACTACATGGAGTTGGTGACCAGGACTCATGCCTAGACCTCCTTGGCATCAGTGACTACAATCATTTTCGAGATAGCTATAATGGAGATCTCAACGGGGATCTTGACTTCAGTCTTGACTGCATTTGTTCTGATGCTGGGAAGGAACACACTCTTGAGGAGTTTGAGGCACTGACTCCATCAACACTTGAAATACCAACCCTGATGAACAAGATGGTACATGCGGTGAGACAAAGGCAAGTGACCCATCTAATTCTCCTTCTGATACTGATCCCACACATACAATACCTGCCTTGTCTGGAATTGAAGCAGTTGGTGAGGTCCAGGCAAAGGACCTTGTGAGATGCAGAAGTGTGCTTCAGCTTCCAAAGGCTTAGATTTAGCCCAAGAATCATGAATTATATCTCGCTTGCTTTTTAGATTTGGTCTGTTTATCTGAAGCTGAAACAGACTTTTCTCTTAGTTCGGACCAACACCATAGAAGTCTTTGGTACTGTATTCTCTTGAGCGGCTGCTTGAGAACTGTTAGGATGTATCTGGTCATGTGCAGTGACACTGGATAAGAGAAAACATTCCTCTTTAGGCTCTGGAAGATTCTGAGGTTGCTTCTGCACAAGCTCAAAACTCATATGTGTGATTCATAGAGACCACACAGAAGTAGGCATTTTTACACAATAGTACTCCATAAAATGTTCAAAGATTAATTTAATAAGCTTCCTAAAACTATTCAATTCAACTCCTGACTCCAGGTGTTTTTCAACCTTTTTTTCTTGTTTCATGAAAAAAATCACGAGGCACATCACCATTAGAAAATGTTAAAAAATTTAACTCAGTCTATTTTCATTGAGCTTAATATGACGGTGGTGAAGTGCCACAGGTTACAAAAGTCAAAGAAGGCATTTCCTGTTGCATATCAGCCCATACAGTTGCTGGATATCAGGATGGTTATCCTGTCTTCTTACTTTATAGCACCTTGCTGGTGAAAGTTATGGTGCTGCTGTCATGTCAGTGTGCATAACAGGATTCAAGGAACGAATGCAAAATTGATCATGATCCTTGAGAAATGCAAAAAGATTATAAATATTAGTTGCCAAAATCTTGCTGGGAATGTGCAACTGAAACTGCTTTAATTTGCAATGGAAATGTGCCACTAATGAATAAAATGGCAATTGTTTTCTGGCTGGGCATCTATCACATGACAAGGCACACAACAAGGGATGCAACTACTGCTTTGTTAATCAGTGGCAATTTGCCACTGCAACTTTAGTTCGCTTATGAATATATAAATCACCAATAGAGCCCTAGCCAACATACAAGATTTTAAAGAAACAAATGCCTGTTATTCAAAGGCAATTATGAAAAGGTGAAAATGATTCTCTGACACCTGCTTTATTACACAAGGTGCAGTACTGTGATGGCAAACTAGAGGGTCTACAGCCTATTACTATCACTACTCTCTCTCTCTCTCTCTGTCTCTGTCTCTCTCTCTCTCTGTGGCAATCTAGGTTTGTATTATCCTTTCACTGTTCTCTCCATTCCTTCTACATCTTCATTATACAGTTACTCCTGTTGGCTGCTATTAAGTTTGTATTTTCGAGGTCGTTCTGACCCATACCCTGTTTCTTATTATCCAGATTACTCTTTAGCTAGGTGTACCTTCACCACATAGCATGAGAAAGCTGTCTAAATGCAACATATGTTTCCATCCTTGCTGGGCATGGAGTCAGTACCAAGAAGTAACACACACAGTCAACTTTGAATAAGGCCTCTGGCAGGCCTGGGAACCGAAAGTGACTTCCGGATTGCTAGAAACCACTTCTGTGGCCTCCGACAGGCTCAGGAAGCCCATTGGAGGCTTGTTTAGGGCAGCGCCAGGCCTCAGGTAAGTGTAGGAGGCTCCAGATAGCCCCCCCATTTCCGACCCGACCCAGCATCTGCATCTCTCGGATTTTCCATTCTTGCGGGTCGGGTTCCTAACTCCTGCAATAGGCAGGTGATTACTGTACCCATATTATTAGATTTGCTAAATGCCAGTGTTATTATGATCAAAACAAAAACATTAACTTCCTTCAGAGTTAATACCTGAGTTTTGTGGTATTGAGAAGATACAGTTTTGTCTGGTATTGCACCAATGCCCACTGAGGATTAACACAACCAACAAAAGAATGATCATGCAGCATCTCTTGAAGACCTGAAAAATAACAGAAACTAGCTCTGTTCAGTACTATAAGTGGAACCAGTAAAGCTCAGCAGCTTGGTTTACCAGACTATTAAAGCACTAGGGTTTCAGGAAAATACAAATAGCAGCTGAGAGTAAACTACCCATATGAAGAATCTGTTTTTTTTTTTTTTTTCCTCAGAATAAATATTTACTGGACCTGAAACCAGAATGCTTCACTCCTCTGGACAGCTTACAAAACAGTCATAAAACACAGCCAATTCAGTGCCTGCCTCACTGATGGTTACTTCCAAATCAACATCAGGTTCCAAGTCAACATCAGCACACTGTTACAGTCTATCCTCCAGGACCAACTATAACTCATCTCTGTTGCTACAAACAATCTCCCTGTTTCTTGCACACACAGCCAATTCTGCAAGCTGATGTTTTACAGGCCATTAGCCCTGAATGCAAGTTAATGGCCTTATGAAGCATTCAGAAAATAAAAATAATATTGCCATTGTTTAAGATTCTCTGAATATTCTACCAAATGAACTCCCCCTTGCCATGAAAAGATAAAAACTTGTTAATATCTAAAATGACAGATCTTGTTGTTAATCAAGCATATTTGACTCTGACCTCCATCCAAATACGTAATATAACATAACAAGCAACTCAGTGATATCGTCCAATTCACACACTATGAATATGTATGAAATGTGCAAGCTTTGGCCCTAACAGATCAATCTTCTATGAAGACAGGATAATGTTAAGGGGCCTAAGACAGCAGGAGAAAAACATGAGATAAGCTTACGTGTATGCGCCTGGTTACTTATTTCCTCTTGAAGAGTCAATACACTAGTTAAGTTAATAATTCTCCTTCTTGGAGTGCAGGCAGCAGTCATATCCTGCCTTGAGTCTTCTTCCATTTCCACTTCACAATCTGTCCGCTGTCTCTTTCTACAACAGAGATGAAAATAAAATGTATCCTCTTCTAGTAGCTGAATATTAGGCTAGTTTGAGTGGAACAATGTGCAGCAAAGTCAAAAATAAAGAAGCAACCATTTGTCCATGGCAAACTCAAGACTAAACCAGAAGAAATATTCTGCTCTCTGTAATTCCAATTATACTAGTGGAGTTTAATCCCAAGTAAAAGAGAACATACATTAGATGAGTTTTTAGTCACAGCCTTAATTTTGGATGCCTAAGTGAAAGCTGGGGGGGAGAGCTCAGTGAACTAAGGCTCCGAAAACAGTTGACTGCAAAGTTGGCAGCTTGGCGGTTCGAATCCCGGGTGTCATGCAGCTGAGCGAGCTCCCGCTGATAACTCCAGCTCCTACCAACCAAGCAGTTTGAAAGCATGTAAATGCAAGTAGATAAATAGGCACCACTGTAAAAAGCGGGAAGGTAAAACAGTGTTTCCTTGCAGCCATGCCGGCCACGTGGCCATGGACTTGCACAACACTGGCTCTTCGGCTTGAATACGGAGATGAGCACTGCCCTAGAGTTGGACACAACTAGCATGTATGTGTGGGGAAAACCTTTACCTTTATGTTTAAGTGAAAGCTACACTTAGGAATGGTGTTGGCTGGTGTACTAGGTCTGTTCTTAAGACTTGAGATCTTGGTGTTGTAACAAAACACTTTGGTTGCATGCCAGATGGGCGGCACACACATTAAGAAAACAAATAAAATAAAAAGTGCTTAGAAATGCCAAATGATTCATAATGCAGTGTTGAGTCAGAGTTGTGCCTGGCTCTCCCCTTCTCAGCCTTTCCGTGGATGCTCAAAACAAGGCCATTTACTAAAGCATCCACTCCTAATGCTTTTCTGGGATTATACTATTGCTGCCTGTTTTGCCATTGTCTGGGTTTGTTTTATTTATGAGTTGAGGTAAAAAGTATATTCCAAGTTATTTGATTATCAGTTTGTACACAATGAGTTGTTTTGTGTTATAAATTTTATTGTCTTTACTTTGATGTAAACTACAGTACTATATACAAGTTCATGAAATAAAATAAAAGAATATTAACATGGGCTGCACTCTGGCAGTAAATTGCTCTGTTACTGTAACATCTATACTGACTTCTAAATTTCCTTCTGGGCTGAATTTAAAGCGCTATTTCTAGCACTAGAAAAATACTTATCACCTCCTGTGCAAACCTGCCAAATCCTAAAAGTCATACAGGAGACCCCTTGCATATTTCTGTCCTTTTCTACTTCTCACTGGTATGCTGCTGCACAGCATGGAACTTGTAGCCAAGGACTGTTTGTTTGGTTCTCTTATCAACCGGTCTGACTAGATTATTTTACTCAACTTGTTTTAATGTTTGCATTTCCTATTGCAGTTTTGGACTGTGTTTTAATGGGAATAATTTGCTCAAATAAAATAGGAGACATACATTTGTTATCAAAACAAACCAATAATAAGAACAAAATTTAATGCAGTCCATGGGCAAAGTCTGGTAAGAAATTTGCCCTGTAAGGTCAATACAGTAGAACCCTTCTCAATAGTAGCTATGAACACTGATAACTCCAAAATAATCTGTAAATATCACATTTACCTGGCAGGTACTGCTTCAGGAGGCACTGGCTGATTGTCTATTGACTGTTCTGGGGTCTCCATGGCTTCCATATCTGTAACTTGTGCCTTCAAATCAGTCCCTTCTTCCATATCGATATCTTGTGATACAGTATCTTCACAACCCTGCTTCCTGTTATTTTCCTTTGGCGACACTTCAGCATGTCCAGAAATCTTGGGTTTATTAAGTGGCTGCAGAAAAGCATCCAGTTTCTGGTCCCTGGAATCAGTGCGGACCATCTGATGGGCATAAACCTTGTCTCCTCCTTGAGCAGCTGAAGAACTTGCTGACTTGATTGTATCGGTGGAAGAGGCAGCAATGCCAGGTAATAAAGTCTTTATTGAACAGGGAGATATGCGGGTGGGAGAGAAGAGAACAAAGCAATTTGATACCACTGGAACTATCAGGCATTCTCTAAAGCTTGTTGGAGTGAGATTTCAGCAGAACCAAAAATTCAGGGCCTATTCATGTGGCCAGTTTTATCACTATTTGCAACTATCATCTGAGAGTCTGGCCTTTTTATCTGGTATTTCGATGTATTTTTATCATCTGATGAGGGATTCCACTATTTTGCCATAATTCTGCCCATGTTGCTTTGCTTCAGTTTCTGCTACATGTGATTGTCTATATATTATTTTAAAATGGTTGGTAAAATGAATTTGGTAAACTGAATACCCAGCTCACTTGGGTGGGCATGGGGATCAATGTGTAGCCACTAGCCAGCATAATTAACATGTCAACTGCTTGGATTAAGCTCTATGGGAAGGTATAAAAGCAGCACACTTTGCATTCCTTTTTAAAACATAGTGTGCCTCATTAGACCAGCAAGGTAAAAGGGGATGAAAAGAGAAAGAGAGAGAATCAGATGAAATGGGAGGAGGACCAAACAAAATCACATCAAACCAGAAAAAAAAGGGAGTGTGAGTGGAGAGAAAGAGAAGTAAGATTAGGGTCCCAAGCAGTTCTAGTTACATCAATTCAGCACATTTTTTTAGCAAAGGAAGAAATTCAGACAAAGAAGGATTGGAGCAGCACCAGGCCTAAGGTAAGTGTAGGAGGCCCCAGACATGCCTCCCAGTCCCATCCTAACCCAGCATGCGCATATCACAGATTTTCCTTTATTGTGGGTTGGGTCAGGCCCCTAATCCCAATAAAAGGAGGATTACTGTATTTTACATACATTACGTGCTGTTGTCCCCTTCCAAACAGGAAAAATCCAAGCCTGAACACAGAGAACCAACCAAAACTGTTATAAATCTTTCACTCTGCTAAAAAAAAAAAAACCCACTCACCTGTGTAAAATACATTCTTGATGTGTTAGAACCCAACAATTTGCTCTCTATGTGTTGCTGCACACGCTCCAAGATGCTATCTTCATGGAGAAAATGGACTTCATGCTTTGTGGGATGCACATTCACATCGACATTTTGAGGGGCTATTTCAATGCTACAAAAAATTTGACAAACACCAAAAGTTAAGCAAATGAATTATACACTTGCAGCAGCTATGTCAGAGTGGGTATCATAGCCAGTTAGAAGTGTGATGTGTTTCCTCATATACACTTTGTGTACTGCTCTGGAGTTTTAACTGTTTCAGATCTCTCACTTATTATTGTTCTGCCTTGCCATCTCCTGGATGTCTCCTTCAGTCACATAAATGTTTTTCTCCCCTTCAAAAATCCGAGTTAACACTACCAAAGTACCATTAGAACTGATAAACTGATGGGAAGGCAGAAACTCTAGCCTTTCTGGTTAAAAAGCAAATCACTAGTCTGAACTAGAGAAACTGAATCAATAGGATTAACATTATGTTGCCATTCAGCAGCTGCTTCACTCGGTCTGTCCTACTTCAAGTAGCCATCAGTTTCGTTCTACATATATGGATTATTAAGACTTAGTTATCTTTATTTACAGTCAAAGACAGTAACACTGAAAAATATTGAGGACAGCAGAAGAAGAGCTGTCCAGAGACCAAACAGGAAACCATAGTCTTGAGTTTGCAGGAGCTGAGCAAGGCTGTTGTCAACAGGCTCTTTAACAGTTCCCGAGTTCACAGGGGCAACATAAACTGGAAGTGAGTGACTTGACAGCACAATCCATCAAATATAGATTATTCCACAGAAGACCATAAATGATCACCACAGTATGAATAACACATTTGTTGTACCTTATGTATAGAAATGGATGTGTGTTTTTAGGCAAGTAAGCCGCATAAACGGTCTCAATCACTTTCCGCAAAGCACCTGAGTCAACCAGTCGATCTGGAAAGAGAACATGAAAAGCAGTGGAGAGCAAGTAATGCAGTTTACACTACTTTTATAACACTGCTTTTGTATCCATGTCAGACCAAGTTTTGACCTTGAATGTTTTCCTTATACAACCAATAGGTAATATATGTAATAAAAACATGTAAAATATAGGTTACTTTATTACCAATGGTCTTCAGGAAGTGATCTTGCATTATGTTGGCCAATGGGTTCAAAATAACAAACATCTTGACTCCCAAAACATTTGTGCACATTTACTGTATAACAATTTTCAAACATAAAGGTGGAAAAAAGCTACTAACAGCCACTTACTACACCCAATATCAAAGACAGCATGACTGTCACCAGCTGTTACAAAAGGACATGAATTGGAGAGTGCTACATCATTGTCATCCTGCTTACGGACATCTGAAACTGTTGACAAAATGCTGATCTAGACATACTTCTGGTATGAACGACTGGGCTCTTCCTGGATTATATAGCTCATTGCCACAGCAGCAATAAGCAATGGTTCTCTTGGATGTTGGGTTTGCCTTCGGTGACTGTGCTGGAAATAGAATTCAAAGGCCAAATCATAATTTGGCCAACATACCTGTCATCTGGCAAATGGTCTGGCAAATGGAACCAAAATTCAGTGACCCATGCCTTGGTCCTGATGAATTCACTGAGTTGGGCTCAAGATCACCTATTTCAGCAACACTTAAGCATATTTCACTTTCTCTGGATTAAGAGCTCCTACGTCATGTAGCGCAAAGGATTTTATCCAGTGAAAGTGTGAAAGGTGGATTAGCTTCTTTTCTACTTCAATGAGAACACAATATTCAGTTTGCCAGAAAATACAGCTTAAGGCCTCAAGAAATGCAATGCATTCGAGATAATTTAATAAACAAGGC
Source organism: Phrynocephalus forsythii (assembly GCA_029282475.1). Taxonomy (NCBI): domain Eukaryota; kingdom Metazoa; phylum Chordata; class Lepidosauria; order Squamata; family Agamidae; genus Phrynocephalus; species Phrynocephalus forsythii. The sequence continues at coordinate 55,127,599 of JAPFRF010000009.1, read as the reverse complement.
ATTTCAAGATTATATTTCCTTTCTATTACTAAAGCAAAATAAACTTGGCCAATATACAAAATACATTCAAACAAACAAAATCTGGGGGTTTGGAGCCAAATCCCAGATCATTATTACAAATCACATTAACTTACAATCCAAAACCCAAGGTTACAAACAAACACAGAAATAACCCCGTTTTCTTAATTTTGACAGTACTTCAATGACTACAATTTTTAGCAACTCCTATTAAAGAAAAGCTCACTTCTTGTTACGATTCCATGATAATGTCCGAAAAGAAAGACATATGTTTGTACTTACGATTTATGAAAAGCAAAAAGATACATTTCTTCACTGAATAGTTTGCATTGGTCACATAGCCCTTCATTTTAAAAGCCAATGCTGCATCTTCACAGCCCACTTCAATCAGCTCTCTAGGGACATTAAAAAGGCATTAAATTCCTCTCTGCTACTCAGGAACTACTATTCAAGGCAAAATAAAATCTCAGGAATTTCAGATCTGCATGTTTTATTCACTCTTAGTTTTATCCAACCAACATTCAAGAAAAGCTGAGAGACAAGTGTGCACAGCAATACAGTGGACCCTCGCATAACAAATGGTTTGTATAACATAAAATCTGTATAACATAAAAATTCTGGAGACAGGGGAAATTTGCGAATCCGTACAACATAAAAATGGTCGCAATTAGGGATTACTCTTTTCAATGCATTCCTATGGGAAATTTGTATAAAGGAAAATTTGCTTAACATAATTTCATTTGGAACGAATTAATTCCTTTAAACAAGGTACCACTGAGCCTCAGTTAATGAGTTCTTTGGTCTATGAGTATTTTGCTGGGCGAGAAAAAAATTGATGAAAAAAGTGCTTCAACTAATGAAGCACCACAGGTGCTTATTTTGCCATCACTCATCCTCCGTTACAGCAGCCTCACGGCCGTGCGCCCCTCAACACCACTGCCCACATCTCTTGCTGCCACTTTTTAAAATCTGTATCATCATCATCCATCATCATTGCTGCCCAAAGGAGGAGTTCCCGAAGGGACCAACAGGAGAGAGAGAAGCGGCTTGCTCCTGACCCTTGGGGGACCTGACAAAGCAAAGCACTGCTGAGATGGGGATGGTGCCACCTGTGGCGGCCTGAGGCAATATAAGCAGCTCACAGTCAGTTCCTGCCACCCACTAGCTCTGGGGCCCTGCCAAAAGGAGATGAAGCAAGGTTCCCCTCCCCAAAAGTGAACAGTGAAAGGCAGTGGCAGCAGCAGCTCTTTCCCTGGGGCTTTCTGGGCTGGGCCACGGGGGGAATGGGGTGCATGGTGGCAACTGTGGCGGCAGCAGCGACAAGGGGCCCCAGAACAAATAAGGCAAGTTTTCATTATTTCTTATGGGAACTTTTTTATTATTGACTACTAATTTGGTTTACGAGCAAGTTTCCAGAACGATTTATGCTCACAAACCTTCCCACAATGCAATGCATAGATTTAATTGTCTTCTCCAGTTGCAACTTAACTATTGATTGACATCAATTGTGTCAAGTTGATAAATCTGGAGCACAGGCTCAGTTAACAAGTCAACCAAGAAGACAACTGATAAAAGGCTTCTTAAGAGAGACATGGGTGTACTATCTCATCTAGATACAGGAAATAAGAACTTATTCTTGGGGTGTGGGATCTTATACAAGTTTTCCCCCTTCAATCTGTTTTTCTCAGTCCATGCTGATCAAAGAGATATCAGAAAATGAGTAGGAATGCTCTCAAAACTGGCCTGGACTATATATTTTACCACCACAGGCAAAAGTGCTCTCTTTCAACTGACCTCACAGAATAGCTACAGTCTCCCTGATATGAAAAAAAAACAAAAGTTTCCAAACATCAGAAACATGCCCAAAACATACTGAGAAATGTACCAATGGCTGGAATCCTGTTGCTTAGCCTAGTGAGTTACAATAGAGTAGATCCACTGAATCAGTGTGGATTTGATAAATTTGATAAACAACTCCTCTGATTCAAATGGCCCTACCATCACTAGGGTAGTGAGTTGAAACTAAAACAGGCCAATTGAATCAATGGATATCATGGAGAAGTTGAATTAACAAATCCCACTAATTCAGTGGGTCTATTTCAGTGGACCTTACTATGCTAAGCAACAGGATTTCAACCGTTAAGTTGCTTTAATTAAAAAACAACAACCCAAAACTGTATAAATATCCCAAGTCTTCTCAAGTCACTATTGTTCCCTTTCGACCACACAAGACTTCAAGATAATACTGTACTGTTAGTAAGAGGTGCTTTTCACATTCCTAATCTGTTTGAAATTAATATCTGAATTCTACTGCACTTTGCAGTGCATCATACCTGCTAACAGCATTTCCAAATACAGATCGAATATTGTCAATAGTTGTCGCATTCATCAGTGTTCTGACATCTGCTACTGTTTCTCCTTGCTTAAAAAAATAAAACATTGTAAAATATTGATCTTGCAACAGCTTTCCATAGGTTCTTCACCACATTTAATGACTGAGTCAGCACTTCTAATGGCAACACCGCCTAATATTATAAGATGTACTATCCATTATATGGAAGCACTGCATCCTGGGTTAGGTCACAATGCAAGCTCCTCTACATGGACACTACTGTTGCAATGAAATGGCAACCACAGAAACTGATGTTAAGTAATGGTAAGTAATCTCACAAGCAATAAAGACCATTTTTCAGATGTGTCAGCAGCCGAAGGACCCAGACTCCTAAGGGAGCAGACACTAAGCTGGCTAAATTGTCTATTTTAAAATTCAAATACAGTAGTTATGTATTATAAAGGTTGCTACAAAGATATTTTGTTAAATGAAAGGCAGGTTTAGGGGGAGAAACATCCATAACAAACACTTTTTGGAGGTTTTGGGCCCACCAGGAGGGGTGCTACCACTTAAAAGTTGGCAATATCTGCCTCCCATGCCAGGGTACTAGAGTACTTTTTGAAGTTAAAAAAAAACAACCAACTCCAAACCAGGTAATCTTACAATGAGAAATAAGGGAGTACCTTGCTGAACAGAAGGTAAAGGAAGTGTAGGGCAGTGCAGACACTGAATACATTAAAATGACTCTAATGGAGATTGCAAATGATTGGATCAATTATCCCTCTGCCACTTAAGACTGGTAAGTAAAAGAGTCCAAAAATGCCTCTAAGACATGCTATGCCTCTGAGGAGGCTGGTGACATAGGCACATATGCCCTGACGTGAGATGAAGTGGGAGAAGGTCTATCTGAAATTTGGCACTGGGGCTGAATGAGCAGGTCCTAGTGGGAGGGGAGATGTAGAAACAGGCAATAAGAGAGGAACGCTTCTGTCAGCCACAAGTGGGCACAGCCACCATAAGGCAATCATCTTTCTGAATCTTGCCCATTATCTGGGTTCTTAAGAGGAAATGAGAAAAGATAGCAAATCGACTGTTTAATTCACGAGAAATTTGTCTCCCAATGAACCATGACCATGGCCCGGCTCTTATGCAGAATGGATGGCTCTTGGTGGCTCTCTGGCAAAGCGAATATATTTACTAGGCAGGAGGCTCACTGTTTCCTAATACAACAATAAAAACAGTTTGATACGAGACCATTTGTGAATTGCAGGAGCCCTTCTGCTGAACACATCAGCAAAGGACACAGAGAGCATCGGAGGCACTGCAACCACAGTAGAAGAAGAGTTGAGTGAAACTGACAAGGATAAGCATGTCTACCTATCCTAGCACATTTGGGGAAGTTCCTTCTAAAAGACAGCTTAGCTATAGAACATCATATGCACAGGCACCTGACCCGCTCATGTGATGCACAAAGACCATGGCAGGGAACGTTGTGAGAAGATCTGAATCGCTAAATTTTATGTTCATTTTAAGTTACATTTATTTTGGGTTTTTCAAAAGGACACTACGACCCCCGCATTCCACTGATTCGCCAGCCACGGATTCAGTTATCCGTGGTGGGTGATCAGCCAGGGTGGCGGCAAGGGGGGATTAAAAATACCGTCCCGATGCCCGCCATCCTCCTTCTTACCACCATGGCGGGCCAGCCAGCCACCCTCTGGAAAAGTTAGGGTCTTTGGACTTCCGAGTCGGGTTCCAGGCAGCAGAAATTTTGAACTTCCCACTCAAACATCCAACCTGCCACCTGGGACATGAGTGAGAAATTCAAAGGCTGGCCGGCCAGGTGGGTCTTTAAAGTCCCCACCTCACCTCTCCAGAGGGTGGTTGGCTGGAGGCATCAGTGGTAGGGAAAAATAACTTAATGCCATCACCGCGGGCCACTGCAAGATGGGGACTTTAAAGACCTGTCTGGCCAACCGGACTTTGACTTCCCTGCTCAGGTCCCAAGCAGAGAATCAGACGGTGGAGCAGGAAGTTTAAAACTCCCGCCACCTGGAACCCAACCGTGAAGTTCAAAGGCTGGTTGGCCTGCCAGGTGAGTCCCCTCCCCACCCCACCCCTCCGGAGGGTGGCTGGCTGGCCCTCTGCAGGAGTGAGGAGGAGGTGGGCCGTGGGCATCAGGGTGGTATGTTTTATTTTTAATTTTCCCCCTCCTCGCTGTCACTGTTGCAGCAAGGAGTGATTTTTTTCTTTCCTTTCCCCTTGCCACAGCCGAGCCTGGTGACAAGGAGAAAGGGGGAAAACTTTCTTCCCTCCTTGCCATTTGGGGGGTGTTGGGGGCAAAAGCTTTCTCTTCAGCACTCCACTACCGCTGTCAACCCGGATAAGAGCATTTGCTCTGCTCCATGGATTTCACTATCTGTGGGGGGTTCCAAAACAGATCCCCCATGGATAGAGCAGTTCTACTGTACTTATTTTAAAAAAATAGTTTACTTAAAATGGTATTACTGAGTACCCCAATAATGCAAATTCAGTTTTAACAACCATGAATAAGACAAAGGTTTTACTTACTTTTTTAACAGAAAAACTGATGCCAGAGTTGTGAATGGCATACCTGGAGAGGGGAAGAAATATACACCAATGTACTACAGTCTGCAAAACAGAAACCTGCAGGTTTTCAACTGCTCATGCAACTAAATTAATCCATTAATTGGCTGAGCATGTGGAAGCTAACCAAACTACTTGTGTTTTTTAAAATAAATGTAGAGGTCATATGACTGACATTTAAAGAAATAGCAAATATATATATAACAACTTTTCCATTACTATATTGCAAAAACAATTATATACCTAAATATCTGATATTATCACACTCTGGATTTTTCTGTTTCCAGAAACAGCAGCTCATGAAGCACAGCAACAAAATTCTAAACATTTATAGCTTCAAGAATGCATCTGGCTTTACCACATTATACTGGGGGACATAATATGTAGAATTTGTATATTTAACAGAGTGAACAGAGAATTTATAAAATGGAGTCAGTAAAAAATGCAGTGTAATGATGTTAGCCACAAGTGCAAGGAATTAGAAATCATTAGCAGGTTAAGTGATTTAGCACAGGTGGATCAGTTAATGACATCATGGTGTGTCAGAATGTGATTGGTTAAAATCATGTCTGATGAGGTCTAAATGTGTATAAAAGAACTGGCTGTAATAATGTTAAATTTGGGACTGTTTATGGTGAGAAACAGTACCCCACACTCTGTTGATTTGTATAGATGTTATTGCTTGGTGTTATGCTGTTGTTATTTGCTGTATATTTGCTGTATATATTCAATATAAGAGTTTTATTCTAAGTCATGTTTCTTTGTCTCTCCGTTTCTAAGTTCTGATAATACCTGCAAAAATTATCTACACTTTATCTACATGCTATTGCTGCTACGCTCATATTTTTCTCTGCTATACACATGTGTGTATTTTCTTTTAATAATCCCTTAATTATTGTTTGATAGGAGTGTTCACACAACTACAGTAAAATCTGGAAAAAAAGGCAAAAAACTTGTGGATCTTCATCCATTGCTGGATTACAACTTCCATCAATCTCAGCCAGCACACTCTCAATGGTGAGGCATGTAGGAACCGCAGTGCAACAACATCTGGAGCATGACATCTTTTCCATCATTAATTTAAAATTAAGCAAGAACAGATTGGGAAACATTTATTTATTTTCTGTCAGCCATGTGATTCAAATGAAAGTACACGTTTTCATCTTGGCAAAGCCTTTTTGGCTTTCTTCTGTTGGATTTACAACCCTGGGAACAGAAGAACCTTTTCCTGCTGATAAGTAGAATGGAATTTGTACTATTACCTCTTTCAAAAATTTGCAGTAATATTTCTGGGACCCCTCCTCAACTGTCACGTGAATGTTAGATAACACAAATGTCTTCATTGAGCTCCTAAAGCATAAAACCGTGATTCAGCTGTAACTGTGCCAGTATACTGACATAAGCATGAAGGCACCTCTCTTTCTATTTTAGGCTCTTAATTTATGAACTGTGTCATTCCTGGACAGCAAGGGGCGGGGGGGGGGGAGAGAATCACAATCTCGCACAAAACAAGACATGGAAAATTCCATTTTTTAAAAGATGAGATTACCTGCTAACAACTTCCAGTATTTTTGCATATTCTTCGCTAAGATTTTTAAAAGCTTTTCTCCTTGTGGCTACGTTGTAAAATAGATCCTCAACCTACAAAGAAATATAAAAAGGCAATTTTAAAAAACAAAAATCTCAAAACAGAAACTTCCTGCACTCAACAGTACCTTCTATGCAGGCAGACAGAAAGAAAAATCTAACACATGGTATGGACACATGGTTCGGCTGAACACTTAAGACATTTCTTTACTGTGAGCTTTCATGATTAACTGCATGTCAAAATGAAAGAAGGGATTCCAAAGGCAACATCTGGCTCCCCATTCTTTGCTAATTCCAGGTGCTCTCCTTGGTCTATATCTAGAAACCTTTTGTCTCATTGCACGCTAATGGCTGAAATACAAATAAAAAATAATTTAGCCTAAAGCAAAGCAAAAGCAAACTTCTGCTTATATACCATCCCATAGCGTTTAAAGCACTCTCTGGGCAGTTTACATTTAATTATGCAGGCTACACATTGCCCCCTAGCAAGCTGGGCATTCATTTTAGGGGAAGGATAGACGGCTGAGTCAACCACGAGCTGGCTACATAGATTACATCCCAGGTTGTGAGCACAGTTATAGCTGCAGTGCAATCATTTAACCACTGTGCCAGCCTATGAAAGGAAAAGGTCAACATTGAAAGGGGGTGATTCTTAGTAAGTAAATTTTTTGTTTCTGTCCTATAGTCCCCCCCAACTTTTCCTTTTTAATCATGTGAAAGCCATGGGTGCTGTTGGAGGACAGGGAAAAAAACTCTTTAAAAATTATCAATGTCAACTGATCTTAGCAGCAGATTTTCTGCAAGTAAGGACTTATTCCTTCTACCCTCTAGTTTCCATGACCTCCATGCTTGAAAAAGATTACACAGGAGCTGAAAAAGCTGGGGAACAGAGGTAGCAAGTTTTTAATTATTGAAAATTGCCCCATTAGTAATATCATTACCATTCTGCATGTGTACATTATACAACAGGATTTCAGTCATTATCATAGATATTTTAATGCAAATTCTCCAACCTTTATGGGTCCTTTTTCATTTACAAATATGAAACATTAAAATGTGATTTACTGTAATATGAACAACTCATAAAATAAATTAATTATATCAACTAAATTAAATGCACTTACTTAATCTGTCTCCCTTATTTTTCTAATAATCAAGTAACGGTTTGCAAATTAATAAAATACTGTATTACAGTGATGGGCCTGTTCACCCCAAATATATTTTGAATGTTTAGATATGATTGTACATTCTTATTGCTCAATTTATGGTGCACTTGCTACTTCTCAGCATCTGGTATGACAGATTTCGGATAAAATGATCACGTAGGAAGATGGGAAAAGGGGAAGCTTGATGAGAGACTAGGATGAAATGTTACATCTCTAGCAGCTGGAACCACGAGCAATATCAGAGAGAGGATGAGACCAGGCTTCTCATCCCCCAAAACCGCTTTCACAGGTAATGGGGGCCATAAAGCTCTGGGGCCAGCCAGAGGCAGCAACTCGGGCACATGCCTTGAAGTGTGCACTTAGCACCGCAATTGGTGCTGCAGAGATTGCTCAAATACTGGGGTAAAAGAGACTATGCAAGGGGGCTTGACACAAGGCAATGTGGTAAAACCTGTTGTTACTGTTTTGAGTAATGGAAGACATGGCCATCATAATGTTCCTCAGCACTACAGAAGAATGAATGACCACAGGATACTGATAATTCCCAAGGGATATACAAATTTGAATTAATCTGAAAAACATGTTGAAAGGATCCCTGGACTGAAAACTTTGCTGGTAAATGCAAGATCAGTGAATGGAAAATCAACAATCATCCAGGAACTGATCCTGCAAGAATGTGCTGATCTCACTTGCATCACAGAGACTTGCCTGGATGAGCCTGGGGGTGTCAACCTCACTCAGCTCTGTCTTTCAGGTTTCTCTGTGGAACAGCAGGAAACACCAAGGGGATGGGGTGGTGGACTGGGAATAGTCTACCCGCAACCCCATCCCTCTTGCTAGATGCCACATTCCCCAATTTCCTGGTTTTGAATGTATGTTTTTAAAAGTAGGAGCTAGGGACAAAATAGGAATTCTCTTGGTATATCGCTGGATGAGGATGAACAAAATGAAACTAAACCCAGACAACTTCTCTGTCACAGCTTACTGAACTGGTAACAGGGGTGATGTTGGAGTCCCCTTGGCTCATCATTCTGGGGGACATTAACATCCATGCTGAGGCAGCTCTGTCAGGGGTGTCCGAAGACTTCATGACCTCCATGCCAACAATGGGTCTGGCCCAAATGGTGTCCACCCCAACACATCTGGCAGGCCACACATTAGACCTGGTCTTTTGCCCTGACATGGACAGTGGGGACATCGGTCCAAGGAGCGATGTGATAGTGGGGGGGGGGTGCTACCGTCCACCAGATCAAAAACTTGAGAGGGACCTTGAAATGATGAGACAAATCTCATTCTCCTCATCTCCTGAGCCTGGAGGCCTCAGCTGACGAAACAGGTCCAAACTCAACCAGACCAGGAGAATGAGGGGGCGTGGCACTCACAATACATGAAGAGAGGTTAGAGCAACCGGAGTCTAAACTGACTCGGATAGCCTCAATTTTAGTTCTAAAAAAGGCTGCAAATAACTTACTAGTGAAATCACTAGGAGGAGGCCTAGACTGACTAGGTTTGGTGAGGTCTCGAATCAACCGGAACAACTCTGCCTGGCAGTTCGAGGGCACATCAATTCTCAGACAGGCATAAGATCTTTTAGCCTCCCTGACTGCACGAACTTGGCGCCTGGTCAGCACACGAACCGCAGCCCGATTAATTGCCGACCAGTCCTTCCTCCATCTGCTCTCAAACCTTCTTAGTTCTTGCTTCATCGCTCTCAACCTGGCCGTAAACCACGGCGAGCAAGCTCCACAATGAAGAAGGCGCTTGGCGGTGATCCGGACCAGTGGCATCCTCATATCACTTTTCCACCAGGGCTTCTACCGGATCGTCAGCCAGACTGTCAAGAAGCTCCCCAAATGCCTCCAGAAACTGTTCAGGATCTAGAACAGGCCTGCCCAAAGTCCGGCCCGGGGGGCGCGCACGGGCAAATCCGGCCCACCAGGCCATTCTGAGTGGCCCGCAGCTGGCTGGCCCGCCCCTCCCTCTCCCTCCTTCGCCCCATTTTTAAAAAAATCTTCCGCCAACACTGACACCGCCAGGAAGCTTGAGGGGCTGGGCTGGCTGGCCAGCCGGTGAGCAGAAGCTTGTGGGGTGGGCGGGCAAGGGGGTGGGCCACCACCACCAGCACCGCCGGGAAGCTTGTGGGGCTGGGCGCGTGCACAGTGGTGGTGTGCGGGCGGGCCGCCGCCACCGGCATCACCCAGAACCTTGTGAAGCTAGGCTCACACGCTCAGGGCGGCGCGCAGGTGGGCCACCACCACCGGCATAGCCGGGAACATCGTGAGGTTGGGCGCACGGGCGGTCAGTGGGTGGGGCTTATGGGTCAGTGGGTGGGGCTTGCAGTGGGGTGGCAGGGTCAGGGAGCAACTGGCCCCTGACACATTTTCAGCCACCAAATCTGGCCCTCCTTACAAAAAGTTTGGGCACCCCTGGTCTAGAAGCCTTCGGGGACGGGCCCAAAAAAGGGGCCGAGGCTCCCCACAGGGTGGGGCAGCGATCAACAGGGAAAAAACAGCAGATGATGATCTGACCATGACACGGGCTGGGAAACAATGTCCCCAACCCTCAGATTGTAGTCCGCCGACATGGAGGAAAAAAACAGGTCCAAGGTATACCCTGCTCTATGGGTGGGACAAACAACATGCTTGGACAGATTCATGGAGGCCATGGTCTCCATGAAATCCAGAGCTACTCCTGAAAGCCCACCCTCGGCATGCACATTGAAGTCCCCTACCACCAAAAGGTAGGGGGACCTCAACAGAGCTGCCGAGATGTACTCAGTGAGCTCTGGTAGGGATTGTGCAGGGTTGTGGGGAGCGTGGTACCCTAGCCCAATGCCAAACCTGTCCCGCTGACCCACCAACAGATGAAGGCATTCTAACACAGGACACACCAATGCTGCGGATCTGATGACAAAAAGGGTTTCCCTGTAGACAATGCCCCCCCCAGCCCTCTGACCTGCCCACATGCTGGACAAGAAACCCAGGAGGGCACAGCTGGGAGAGGGATGCCCCTCCCTCTGCCCCCACCCAGGTCTCTGTAAAACAAACCAGGTCAGCCCGCCCATCAGTGATGACATCATAAAGGATGAGGATTTTATTATGGACTGACATGGTGTTGACCAGCAGGCAGGACAGGTCAGGAGCACTGACAGTGTGGCTCCCTGGCATGTGGCAGAGAGCTGAGGGATCAGAATGGAGGACAGGCAGCAACTGCATGTCCCTAGTTCTTCTTACCCAACTAATCCCCCACCACCTAGCATACCTCCCACAGCCAGACAACACCAGAATGGCAGTCCCTGAGAGCATGGCGACCAAAGGGGAGGGGGGGAATGGATAGATAAATAAGTAAAAAAAAGAAAGAAAAAAGCAGAAAAATGAATAATAAACAATATTAGAAAACAAAATAACAACAAATTCACAATATAAAAACAAGGGAATATACAATAAGTAAACTAGTTAATATAGATATTAATATAAATGAAAAATAAAAATAAAATAAAAACATCATCATAATATGCCCATCATCGGCCAGGCTAACCTCAAGATGACAATGGTAATAACACGGGGGGAAACGGGCCGCCTCTGCAATCTTAAAGTTCAGTCAAGTTTAGGCACAGAGGACAATCCAGACTAGGCAGCAAAATAACAGTCCACATCAGGCAGCCCAATGATATCTAGAAGGCATTCCAGTTCAGGCGGAGATGAAACAGGTCTCGTGGCCATTCCAGGCATATCAAAAATGCCCTGGGCCACAGTCAGCTACAGTGTTCTGGGTCCTGTAGGCTGGGGAGCAGGGCGAGGGAGTAATAGTTCCCAGGCGCCAATCACTTGGTAGGTCCGCTCAACAGATCCTCCATGGCTCGCCATGTGTTCTGGATAACTTGAGATGCAGCCGCAGCGCAGGCGAGAGCGCCATCTTCACCCTCACCAACATTGCCCTCGCCCTAGCCACCAACGTTGCCCTGCCACCCCAGAACCAGGCACAGCTGTCTTGCCTTCGCCACCCTGGCAGCCAAGACCATCGAGACGTCAAGCCGCTGTGAACGGCACCACAGCATTTCTCCATGCTGGGGATGATACCTCTCCACCGCCGTAAGCCGCCGCCACCAGTCCTGCAGGCTGAGGAATGCTGGACCACAGCTGTCCTGTCCTCGGTCCCAAGGCAAAGGCGTCCTGCCATCGCCGCCACCCTCACCACCTATACCAATGGGACGCCAAAGCTGCAACCGCCACCATGAGCGCTACCAGCACTGCAGCTCTTCTCCATGCCAGGAACCTCTCCACCGCCGCAAATTGCCACCGCCAGAGCAGGCTTCGAAAACACCAACACTCCAGCACCCCAGCCAAACCAGTGATCACTACACACCAAAGCCAGCCAGCAACTGGGTAAAGGTGGTCTGCAGGAGCTAAACTGCAGCTCAAATGGTGCACAAGTGCACCAAGGTTAGATGGGGGAGCAACCGCCTGACAGCAAGGCAGAAAACAAGGTGGAAAACAAAGGAGAGTAAAGAGTAGCCCTACACACCATGACGCCAGTACAGTGGACCCTTGTATAACAAACACTTTGTATAGCATAAAATCTGTACAACATAAAAAATTCCCGAGATAGGGGATATTTGCTTAACAGAATCACCAATGGGGCAAATCCGTACAACATAAAAATGGTCGCAGTTAGGGATTACTCTGTTTTCAATGCATTCCTATGGGGAAATTGTATAAAGGAAAATTTGCTTAACAGAATTTCATTTGGAACGAATTAATTCCTTTATACAAGGTACCACTGTATTGGCATAAGACCGACAAAGAAAAAAAAAAGCAAAAACTAACAAACAAAAGGCTCGCGACAGAGGCAAACTCCCTGTCGACCACCATCTTGCCGAAATTACATGACCTAAACATCTATTTTTAAATGTCAGCTGCTTGTTTCCCATTACTTAGTGTAGGAAAGGCACTCTCTACAGACTTCAGGTATTCTTTTGACTATTGGTTCAGGTATTTAGGGATTTGGGGCAGACATTAAAACAGGATCAGTTGATTAATCAGGTCCATATTTTAATTTTACTTATTAAGGCAAAACTTTTCAAACTGCCTGTAGAGAATGATTAATGTATTATCAATATACTAGGTAGGATACACTTATATAGTATGTCTTTGAACAGCAGAAATTGCAAAACATGAGTTATGCAACAACATTAATGTCCTGTTTTGGGTCTCCCTCGTGTTAGTTAGCCAGAATAATAAACGTGATAAGTCTACAGTTCACTCAAGTATTGTTATTTTTCTCTTCATAAGTTGCTACTATGAGAGAGCAATACAGGGCTCGCTGGGAATAAATCAATTCTTATACTGTGAGAGCTATAACATTCACTTACTGTTATTTGAGTTCCTTGGTTCCCAGCACAAGGTTTGGGAGCAGCCTTCAATTTTCCATCAGAATAGCTTGCCCTAAAAGCAAAAATATTCCAAATTTTTCCAAATTAACAAATTTTTCCAAATTAATATTCCAAATTAACACAGCTTCAAGAAGAGACATCAAGGTGTCACTATCAACGGCAATGTTCCATCTTTTTTCAGATTTTTTGATTTTTGACAAACCTTCATACCTTTTCACTTTTCCTTTACTATCTTTTGCAATGGGTTACCTTTTCAACAAGAAATTCAGTTTGCAACTTAAAAAATAAAAATCTCAACGACTTAAGCCCCCAGTTGGATATCCTCATACTCCCTTCCAGAGGGGCACACCCTTCATTTAGAAACCAATGTTCTAGTCAGTTTATGGAGTTACAAACAAGCAATCATGCAAACAAACAAACAGGTAAAGCAAGCTGCTCCATGTTATCAGTTGCCACAAAGCACAGTAATTGTTATCAGCTACTAATCTTGAACTGATTTTTGAAAACAATAAACAGAAAAATCCCAACTGTAACTGTAGCTTAGGGGTGCCCAAACGTTTTGTAAGGAGGGCCAGATTTGGTGGCTGAGAATGTGTCAGGGGCCGGTTGCTCCCCGACCCTGCCACCCCACTGCAAGCCCCACCCACTGACCCATAAGCCCTATCCACTGACCCCTTGCAACCCCACCTGCAGGAAGGAAGGCGGGGACCAAGGGAGGGAGGAAAGAAGGTGGGGACCAAAGGAAGCACAGGGAGCCGTGGCCACAGGTCGCCCTTTGGAAGAGGTGATCTGTGCGACCCTGCACCCCCCCAAGCTCCCTAGCGGTGGCGACGGCTCGCCTGCCAGCCCACCTCAAAGCTCCTTGGCAGTGGCAGAGGCCTGCTGGCCTGCCCACCCCCACACTTTCCCCCGCGGTGCCGGTGGCAGCAGACCGCCCGTCCGCTCAGCTTCCCAAGCTTCCCAGCGGTGTCAGTGTTGGCAGAAGTTTTTTTTTTTAATGGGGCGAAGGAGGGAGAGCGAGGGGTGGGCCAGCCAGCTGCGGGCCACTCAGAATGGCCTGACAGGCCGGATTTGCCCCCCGGGGCGGACGTTGGGCAGGCCTGCTGTAGCTCTTCCTTCAAACTACAGTGGAACCTTGACTTACGTCATTAATCTGTTCCAGTGGTCTAGACTTAAGTCAAACATGACTTAAGTCAAATGAACGTTTCCCATAGAAAGTAATGGGAAAGCGGATTAATCCATTCCAGATGATGAAAAAGACCCCCGAAAACAGCAATTTAACACAAATTTGACTGGGATAGGATATTCCTTTTGGGATTGTAAATGAAATGTCTCTTCAAAGAGAGGAGGAGGCAGTGGAATTATAGTCCACAAGTTATATGCCTCCACTTTTTAATGATCATAGCAACAATGTCTAACATTTAAGTTTTACTGATTTTTAACCTGACATTCCAAGTTCTGAAGAACTCTATGCTTACCATTAGAGTCCCACAACTTTACAGCTCCCCAACTAAAATGCTTCCATTGTGGACCAGACTGCTGCAGCCAGATTTTTTACAAGACTGAGCCGACTGTCTAACCACCGAGGCCAACCCCGAGCTCCCGGCCCTTCTTCTCCTCCGGCAGCAGCGGCGGCTTCGGTGAGGCCGAGGACCAGCTCCAGGTGCTCTGAGCTGGCCTCGCCGAAGCCGCCACTGCCGGAGGAGGGGAAGAATGCAGGAGCAGTTTGGAGGCGGCAGCCGCGATGCTGGGTTGTGGCTGCTGCCCAATTCTGGTGCCTTGCGCTGGGGCTCCGAGATGTAAGTCAAAGCCTGCGACTCAAGTCAAACAGGCCCCTTCTTGCTGCAAGTCAAATATGATGCAAGTCAAGCAGTATGTAAGTCAAGGTTCCACTGTAGTTATTTGCAGACTGATGCAATGAGTGACCTCCAGTGGCTGAATGATGTAATTTCATAATGTTGAGTAAAGAGATTACTCCCTGAATTTGGTCGTCTGAATTGGTGAACGTTCCAGTTCCCCATTTTTTTCGCTAATATTTCCAAAATAATTGTAGACTTAATATTTCTTATGCTTCTATGAATACATGTGCATCAGAATTATGGTTCCTTTTGTACAGTCCCCACTGCTTCTATTCTGTATTTTAATGTTCTAAAAGCTCTTTGTTTGAATATGGAATGTGAGAAGTAGGAACCAAAGTCAAGTAAAGCAAAACGTGGAATGCATAAACATCACAGTACTTGAAGTCAGTGAACTAAAGTAGATTAGAATGGGATATTTTAAGTCAGATAACTGTGAAGTGTGCTACTAAGGCAAGATGTAGCACAGGCAGTGGGGCCTATAAAGCAAGGTCTGGCCCAATAACATCAGTTAGACTCTGTGGAAAACCTATCAACATAACCATAATTCAATCTATGCTCCAACAATTGATGACAAAATTGAAAGCTTTTAAGCAAAAAAATAAAAAAGGGTTATAGGTTTATAATCTTAGGTGACTGGAATGCAAAAATAGGGAACAAAGCAGAACCAAACTGAAAAAATTGGTCTAGAGGACAGACATGAAGAAGAACAACTCAAGAAGTTCTGTGAAGCCAATAATCTGCTTATTGCAAATGCATGCTTCAAGCAACAAAACAGATGGCTGTAAATGGGGACATCACCAGATAATCAATATGAAAATCAAATAGACTAAGTAACTGGGAAGAAGAGATGGAGAAGCTGAATTCTCTGCCAAAACAAGACTGGGGCGGATTGTGGCACTCATCATGAACTGTTAATCCAACATTAGAATAAAGTACCAAAATGTAATGTAAACATTTCTGATTAATTTAAAGTTCACATAAAGAACGGCTATGCTCTACTAAACTCAACTGAACCTGAAGAACTGTGAGTTGAAACCAAGAGGGAGTGAAGAATTCCTGTAGTAAGCAGAAAAGAAAAACCTTGATGGATTATAGAACACTTAAAATTATAAAGAAGCAAGAAGCAAAATTAAAAGATGACAGAAATAGATTCAGAACCCAGGTTTTCAGCTACTGCCATGTAGAGACAAACACAGCCATTACAAGAACCAATGCAGAGAAACTACAGTAATATACCAGATAACAAATATCTGCTAACAAAAAAAATCAGATAACAAAATGAAATTTCTGGGAATGTCTTGGTTAACAAAATTTCCCTATGGGCTGCCTTGGATAATGCATTTTCGATAATGCTTTGCGGAAGAGTACCCAGGATGCATTGCACCCCCGTTCTTTGTGGGGAGCATGAGGTGTCAAGCATGGAGGTGTGTTTTGAGTGTGGTGTTTTTTTGTAGCAATTTTCGAGTAGTTTTGCAGCTTTTGTGGGAATTTTTTGAACTTCTTGGAGCATTTTGGAGGAAAGGTAGGCAACTGAGTCATTTAAATGCCTTTTACTCTGTTCCATGGATTTATTTTATTTTTATTTATTTATTTATTTATTTTTACAGCTTATATGCCGCCCACTACCCAAGGTCTCTGGGCGGCTTACAACAAGGAATTAAAACAGTTAAGATATCAAATATCAATAAATAATTAAAACAACAGCAAAACCTTATACTAAAATCATCACTAAAATTGCCATCAAAGGACCCCAGTCTATGTTGTATCAATTAAAAAACTTCTGGAACAGGAAAGTTTTTACCTGGCGCCGAAATGTCATCAATGTTGGCGCCAGGCGGATCTCACTTGGGAGGGCATTCCATAACTTGGGGGCAGCTGCCGAGAAGGCTCTATGTCTACAAGCCATCCCTCTCACCTCCTTGAGGGATGGCTCTTTCAAGAGGGCCCCCTGGCTAGATCTTAATTGCCGGGTAGGTTCATATGGAAGGAGGCGGTCCTTCAGGTATCTAGGTCCCAAGCCCTTTAGGGCTTTATATGTCAAGACAAGCACTTTGAATTGGGCTCGGGCAGCAACTGGTAACCAATGCAGGTTACGTAGAATCGGCGTGATGTGATCTCTGGCGGCCCCACCACTCACCAGCCGCGCCGCATGATTCTGAACCAGTTGCAATCGCCGGACCGTCTTCAAAGGCAGCCCCACATAGAGCGCATTGCAGTAATCAATACGGGATGTTACCAGCGCATGCGTAACTGTCATGAGGCTCTGCTCATCTAGGTAGGGGCGGAGCTGGTATATTTTCCGCAGCTGAAGGAAGGCGCCCCTGGCCACCGAATCCACCTGGGCTTCCAGAGTTAGACCAGGGTCCAGAAGCACCCCCAAGCTGCGGACCCTGTCCCTTAGGGGGAGTGCAACCCCGTCCAAGACAGGGAAGTGGCCCTCTAACCTGTCCGGATGGTGGAGGGATTTCCATGTGTGTTCTGTGTGTCCTTGCAACAGTTTGGGGCTTGTTTTAATGGTTGATTCCCACCCCCATCCCTGTGTTCTTGCATCAGTTTGGGGATTTTTTTTTAATGGCTGGATCCCCCCCACATGTGGGGGGTGTTCCATGTGTGTTCTCTGTGTTCTTCCATCAGTTTGGGAATTGCTTTAATGGCTGTTTTCCCCCCTGCATGTAGGGGTTATTCTCTGTGTGTTCTTGCAGCCTTTGTGTGGGTGTTTTTTTTTTTTACATTTTCTGCTCACTTAGTAGTGGCTGGTGTCATGGCACCAAAGAAGGCATCAGAACCTGGAAAGAAGGAGATTATTCTGCTTGAGGTCAAGCAGGAAATCATCTAAAAATATGAAGGAGGAATGCGGTTGACTGGCCTTGCCGAGGAGTATGGGAAGAATCCGTCCACAATTGCCACCATTCTCAAGAGCAAGGATAACATAACTGGGAGAGATGCAGTAAAAGGAGTCACCAGGCTCTCCAAGTGACGGCCATCTGTTCTGGAGGTCAAAACGTTCCTCCTGAACTGGGTGGAAGGGAAGCAGCTTGCAGGGGACACAGTGTCCGAGGCAATGATTTGCGCCAAAGCCAAGGACTTGCATGCTCATCTCCTCAACCAACAGCCAGAAAGATCAGCACTCACTGAAGAATTCCAGGCAAGCAGGGCTCAGTTTGAGAAGTTTAAGGCAAGATCTGACATCCACAGTGTGGTAAGGCATGGCAAAGCTGCAAGTTCAGATTGTCTGGCAGCTGAGGACTTTGCAAAGGAGTTCCTGGAGACAATGGTCTCAGAGGGCTAACTTCCGCAGCAGGTCTTCAATTGTGATAAGAGTGGCCTCTTCTGGAAGATGGATGCTGAAGAGGACCACCATGGAGGAGGAGACCAGATTGGCTGGACGCAAGCCAATGAAGGACTGTCTAACCCTCCTGTTCCGTGCTAATGCTAGTGGGACCTGAAGGTCAAGCCTCAGCTTATGTACCAGTCAGCACAAGGTGCACAAGGAGCAGTTGGGCGTTTTCTGGCAGTCCAACAGTAAGGCTTGGGTGACACGCATCCTGTTTGTGCAAAGAGTCAATCTTGTCTTTAGTCCTGCTGTAAAATAGTACCTGCTGGAGAAGAACCTACTGCTCAAGGCCTTGCTGGTTGTGGATAATGCGCCTGCTCATCCTCCAGGCCTCAAGGAAGACTTGCTAGAGGAATTCACCTTCATCAAGGTGATGTTCCTTCATCCAAACACAACCCCACTACTGCAGCCAATGGACCAGCAGGTCATCTCCGATTTCAAAAAACTGCACACCAGGGAGCTTTTCTGTCACTGCTTTGAGATGACAAATGGAACAAGCTTCACCCTGTGTGACTACTGGAGAGACCACTTTGCCACTGTCAGATGCCTGCAGATGATCAACATTGCCTGGGACGGGGTCAGCCAGCAGAATCTCAATTCTGCTTGGCTAGAATGTGTTGTGCCGATCAACCCCAATGCTTCTGCACCTGCATCAGAGCCTGAAGTGGTGTGGGAAACTGTTTCTTTGGGGAGGACCATGCGGCTCAAGGTGACCGAGGAGGATATGTCCAAGCTTGTGGAGGGACACGACCACGAACTGAGCACCCAGGACCTCTTTTAACTGCAACAACAGGCAGTGGAGCAACTGCAAGTCTCACTGGAGGAGGAGGAGGAAATAAGGAAGGAAGAGATCTCTTTCATGGAACTTAGGGAGCCCTGTGAAATTTGGGTAAAGCTCCAGATTTTTGTTCAGCGGCACCACCCAGAAAAGGCGCAAACCCAGAACTATGTGAACAGTTTTGACAATGACATCCTGTCCAGGTTCAAAGGGATGCTAAAAAAGTGCCAGAGGCAGCAGACAATGGAAAGGTTCCTCATTAAAAAGCCCAGGCATGAAGGACCTTCTTGTTCTACTGCTTCCCAGTTGCCCTCCTCCTCCCTCTCTTCCAAAACTTCTTGAACTTGTTTTTGAAAGTGTTTAAATTGTTTTGAACAATTGTTTTTGCCATGTTTTTCCTGTTGAAGTGCACCGCACTGTTAACATCTATGAACAGTTTGCCATGTTTTGAAAGTTGCTATGTGTTCTTTAATGCTTGCAGTTGTAACGCTAAAAATGTCACTGCACTACATGTATGATGTTTGCCATGTTTTAAAAGTTGCTGTGTGATGTTTTAAAGCTTGCAGTTGTATGCTTGTAATGTCACTGAAGTGTACTACTGTACTGTACCATGTTTGAGAAATTAATTTGTGATGTTTGGAATGTTTTATTCTTGATTAATAATGTACAGTATTTGTACAGTATTTATGCCTTTAAAGTGCATTTTATAAAGAGTTTTGAGCAAAAAGCAAAAAAGGCTGTTTGTGTCTTTTTTTCCTAGGCCCCAGAATGGATTAATCGGTTTCCCATTCATTCCTATGGGAAACCATGTTTTGGATAATGAAATTTTCACTTAAAGAAAGGGTTTTCGTTATCCGAGGTACCACTGTATAGAGAAAAACAAAAGTGACAAAACAAGAGATCTGTTCCAAAAGGTCCAAGAAATCAAAGGGAAATTTAACCATAGATTAGGAATGCTGAATGACCAACAGAAAAACTGATGAGACAAATTAAAGAGAAGTTAGAAACAGTATACTGAAGAGGTGCAGGGAAAATATAAAAGAATGGCAAGACTCTTGGAAAAGAATTCCTATGATGAAGAACCAGCAGTTCTGGAAACTGAAGTAAAGGCTGTTTTACAAGCACTGGAAGAAACAAATTACTAGGGGTAGATGGGATACTGATGGACCTATTTCAAGCCAGACACTGAATCTGACAAAATCCTAACAAGAATATGCCAACAATTATGGAATACAAAATAATGAAAAACAGACTGGAATCATTCTAGATAAATTCCAGTCCTCAAGAAAGGAGATGCCAAGAAGTACAGTAACTATATGATCACTGCTTTAATTTCCCATGCAAGCAAAGTGATGCTCAAGAGGTTACATCAAAAGTTTTAATTTATATAGAACGAGAAATGCTTTATGTTCAAGATGGATTCTGAAGAGACACTGGCGATCATATTGCAAATACTGTATACTCTGATTAATAGAATGCACCAAAGAATTTCAGAAAAAGATCAATCTATGCTTACATGCTACAGCAAAGCCTTTGACTATGTGGATCACAAGAAACTTGGAAATCCAGGAGTTACTCTGTCCCATAATCCCTAAAAATATCCCCATGACAAAATGGATTCCACAGTTTCCACAGGAGCTTCAGAGGACAAATCAGAAATGTTCTATTTTTGAAAAAACACTGTGACATAAGTTCCTGTTTAGCGATAAAATCAAACTTTCCAGTTTAGAAAAATCTACCACTATCTACCATTCCCACTATCTACCATTAGATCTCAGCCTACTTTATTTCAGAATGCCTCTGTGCTTTGTCTTTCCCTCAAATTAATCCTTGCTATGATCAAAGACATCTTAAATAATAAATGTATGCATAACACCAATTGCAACCTAAATGTTTACTGCATTTTAAGATGGAATGCACTCACCTGTAGGCACACTTTCCATCAGCTGTTTTAGATGTTATAGTGACATGTGCAACATGGCTGATGCTAGCCAGTGCCTAGAAGGAAAACATCATTTTATAACATGGGTAAATGAACTTAATGTGTAACCGATAACACTATGGCATCAATATAACGAATACATTACAGTAGTAAGATGCTTTGAAAATCTTTAATTATTATGGAGCATTTTCTCCAGTTAAATAATGCATTCAAAATTTATTTGAGAAAAGTTTCCTATTCAGACAGTTTTAAACTACAGTGGTACCTTGTATAAAGGAATTAATTCGTTCCAAATGAAATTATGTTAAGCAAGCTTTCATTTATACAAATTTCCCATAGGAATGCATTGAAAACAGAGTAATCCCTAATCGCAACTATTTTTCTGTTGTGTGGATTCGCCCCATAGGTGATTCTGTTAACCAAATTTCCCCTATCTCTGGAATTTTTTATGTTGTATAGATTTTTGTTATACAAACCGTTTGTTATACAAGGGTCCACTGTACTATGCAGTATGTGACACAAGATACGTATCATATGGAAACATAATCCTTTTTAAAAGATTCAGCATTTCTTAGACTTAATCCTTCATCTAGAGATCAGATAGGTTTTTTGAGTTTTAGGATTGTGCATCCTGGGACAATCTGTTTTGCTCTTTAATTATATTGTTTAATATTAAATAATCACTTGTAACTTGTTAATTTAATAGAGATGCCATAGACAGCTATGTGCAATAGCTGTGTTTATACAATACATTGCTGACAACATTTTATATGTATACGTCCTATAAGCTATTATGCACCCATGTAACACAAAACCACAACAAGACTCTGCATTCAAGTAAAAGTGACCATTATAGGAACTCAGTTATGTCTAACATTACATATTTCCTATCCAATCCAGCACTTCCATTAAAGAAACAGTGCATGGACTACTTAGATGTCAAATATATCTGACTTTTAAAACTTCATTTGCTATGATCTTCCTTCAACTGCGTATTTATGTACAAAACTGCATTATGTTTAATCCATGTTTTTAATGCATCAAAATAGAAACACAGAGAAAGATAAAGCCCAGTAAAGTACAAGTTCATCCACAGATATTTAATGCTGCAGCAACAAACATAAAATAAAATAAAGACAGACCCAAATGACAGTTTCTGAAATTTAGATCCCAGGCTGTCTCATGGGCATAAAGGGCAGAGGAATTAGTCTCAAAATATTCTGGTTCAAAACTGTTTGAATTCACCTGGCAGCTGATTAGTACCCAGTGAAGCTGGAAAAAGATATAAAAAGTGCAATCTGAATGGACAGCTCTCATCAGAACCTTCGCAGTTGCATTCTGGATGCTTCTATAGTCATAGTCTTATTTACAATCATCACACTGATCTTCAGTAATTCTTTATTTGTGATAGGCTGTATACTAAGACTGAGTCTGATATGACCGACTGTAAAAGTAACAGCACTGATACCACTGAGTTCTAGTTCACACAGCTACCAACTGTTTTTTCTGCCAAACAATAAGTAGCTACTTCTAACTAATATTTGAGCCCTTTCTTCTTTAGCGCTAGGAAGAAACAGAAAGGGGAAAAATGGCAAAGCATATGTTTAATGGTACACTTTTCAACAACATACCTCGCCTCTAAAACCATATGTAGAAATATTAGCTAAATCCTCAAAAGTTTGTAGTTTACTTGTAGTGAATCTTTCACACACAATATCCAAGTCTTCCTTCTGCAGAAGGAAGAAGGAACAAATCAGATTTCTCCCAATAATTATTTGCATTTTTTCAAGAAAATACAGTAGATCAAGTCAACGTACTCACTCTAATTCCACAACCATTATCTTGGATCTGAATTAACTTCAAACCACCATCCTTAACTGTCACTTGAATGTTGGTAGCTTTGGCGTCCAAACTATAAGTATAAAAAACATATGTAAGCATCTGGTGTCACAGCATAGGGTACTGCAATACTGAAACAAGATAATGTTTACATTTAATTGTGCAGGAAAGCAGTGCATTGCATGTTTTTTCTATGCATGTAAGTTTCTACAGATTGGATTTGTTTTGTACCAAATTGTACAAATCAGTTATTTCATTCAAGAGAAGTTACAGAAATTCAGCAACCACAACTTAGAAAGCACTGATTCTTTTAAAAATGATAATAATAATAATAAAAATAATAATCTTTATTTTTATGCCACCTTTCTCCCTGAAGGGGAGAACATTTAATACCCCTCCCTTTTTATAATGGTCAAGAAAGTGGTTCTTTCCACTCTTTTAAGGATTTAAAGATGGAAAAACATTCTTGGCCCAGCTCTCAGTCCACAAGAGTCCTCAGAGATGGGTAACACAGGTCCCATGGGCCACATTTATTTATTTATTTATTTATTTATTTATTTATTTATTTATTTATTTATATTTGCGCTTATTGACCTCCCGATTTTCCCATGGGAACTCTAGGTGGTTTACAACAAATTATAACAGAACCTATCCAAAAAAGGGCAACATTAAAACATTAAAAATCCAGTAGGTAACAACAGAGAAACGAGAAAGCAGACAACCACATCCACACCACAAACACAAAGTCCAGCAAGAAAAAGGCTGGGAAAACAATACCAACAAACTAACAACATACCGTGGTGCACTCAGCCAAAGCCAAAGCTTCCCCTGAAGAGCCAGGCCTTTAGCGCTCTCCTAAAGGCTGGCAGAGACTCCGCCAGCCTGATCTCCATGGGCAGAGCATTCCAAAGTACCGGGGCAGCCACCGAGAAGGCCTGCTTCCGCATAGAGACCTTTCGGGCCTCCCTCGGAGTTGCCCCTCGGAGAGACTGGGAGAGCAAGGCTCTGGTTGGTTGAGACGAAGCTGACCTCCGGGAGATCCGCTCCACCAGATAGACAGGTCCCAAGCCATGGAGGGTTTTGTAAACCAAAACCAGTACCTTGAACCTGCAAACTCCCAATCCTTTTCTGCAAACTCCAAAAGCAGTGTCAATCTGCTACTGCCTGGATCCTTTCATATCAATGCCACAGAAAGCAGTCATCCTTGAACACACTGAGAATAAGATAATAACTTGTGCACATTGTGCATTTGTTCAACTTTCCTTGAATCCACAATACCATGGTATCACATCCCAGTCTCTATACCAAACAAAGCTGAAACTAGCTTCAACAGGGTCAAAGTGGGAGCAAATGCCATTGCTTTCCAAAGTGTTTTTTGTGCCAGTGCTAGGTGATGGTGTACTCTGTTCTGTTTTGCTTCAATTTGCTCCAGGGCAGGATCTGTTCCTGGGGCCCTGGTACCATATTGATAACATGCTGATGTGTGTGCCATTTGATAACATTTCAATATGGGCAAATTTAAGTTTGTCAATCTCCACCCTTTCATGGTTTAGTCCTACTCTTGATTTTTGGTGGGGTGGATGTCAGTACAGAGAAGACTTTTCTTCTCTGTACAGAGAAGACTATTCAGCATTCTGCTTTTTTAAAAAAAAAAATGTAAAACAATTGTTTTAAAAATAGGAAAACAATGAAGCCAAAAGATGAAGGTCTAAGAATGGTGGGTGAATAAAACAAGGAGAGAAGGGTGGAGAAGAGGAAAGGGCCATTCCTAAAGCCTGTTGCCTTTTTAAAAATTGTTTTTAACATTCTTTTGTTCCATGGCATATAACTGAATGCTGAAGAGGGTGGAAACTAGAATGCATTGTTGCCAAAAGATGGAAGTTTGAGAAGGTTCTGAAGGTAAAATGAAGAGAAGAAAATAAAGCAGGTGGGATGAGGAAACAGAATACTGTATAGGCAAAAGGGGAGGACTGTGTTAGGAATGAAATTTCAGGGAGTAATTTCAACTGTGTGCTAACATTGTACTAGGATGGCCGAATACATCCCAGCATATCCAGTAACAAACACTTCCAAGCATGGCTATCAATACTGGGGTGATCTTAAATGTTCCAAAACAGCCTCAGAGTGACCAGAGAAAATATCACTGCATGGAAAAGCACGAAGCAGGAAATATTCCAGCTCACAGAATCTTGTGTATGTGCTCCTTCATTCAGTTCCCAAGAGCGGTCAGCTATATTCCTTTATAACACCAACCAGGAGAGTGCTGTTCTCCTTTATACCTTGTCCTCAACATCCTGAATTCACAAGTATTAACACCTCTGAACATGGAGGTTCCCATTAGTTATTATGTCTGAAAGACAGATAAACCATCTTCCACTAATGTATGTACTTGACTTTATAAGATATTTCAGTTTATCGCCACCAATACATCTTGTGACAGTGAATTCCCACAAGTTACACATGCAAAATTTGATGTATTAGTGCAGCAGGCTAACCCAGGTGTTCTTAAACTGCAGCTCCCAGAACTCCCAGCCAGCAGTGAAGGCTTCTGGGAACTGCAATCCAATAATAGCTGTGTCACTTACAATTGTGAATGTCTCTCATCCACCCACTTCTGAATGTCTGCTTGCACACAAGTGCTCAGGTTACCTTAACTCAGAAAATTTCCACAGCCAAATAAATTTGATATGGTGCTATGGAATATTTAACATACTGAAGAAATCAAGGACCAAGTTTTTCCAAGGATGCTCCAGGGGAACTGGAAAACTTTTCATCTGACAATGGTCCCACATCTACAACTGTGCATTCTGCATTCAGAAGGAAAAGAACAATTGCTAGACCACTCTAGTAAGAAGCTCAGTTTAGGATGTGATCACATCAGCTTGTATCTGACATTTTAGTGGCATGGTCTGGTGCAATCGTAGTATGGGAGAGAACACTCTCAGGATGCTGTTAAAAATTTTATTAAAAGTTTATTAAAAGAGAAGCAAGACATTAAACCGTCTCCAGAGTTTCTTTGAGCACAGTGAAAAAGTCCCTGAAGAAGGCCATTTGGGCTGAAACGCGTTGGGCTCTTTTAATAAACTTTTAATAAAATTCCTATCAGCATCCTGAGAGTGTTCTCTCCCATACTACGATTGTCTGTGGATGCTCCAGTCCTTTTACCATGGTCTGGTGCAAGCCATTTCCCACGAATCACATGACATGCAGGAATTTTTCTCCAGCCTGACCCCCCAATTTGTTTCAAAGAACTACCTTTTTTGATACTACTTTTTCAGGCCTGGCTGAAGAGATCCTGCAATGCGCAGGAAGGTCACTTTAAGGGAGAAAAATCCAGCAAAGTGGCCTTTTCTGGTACATTTTTCTCATTGCCTGGCTGCATCCTTAGTAACCTTAGTGGGATGGGTAAAGCCATCAGCTCCGATCATGGATACCGGAGGGATTGTTTTTAAAAACATCCATCCGATTCTAATCGACTAGCACTATTCTTCCTCACCAAGACGGGCAGTCCATTGCCCACCGCTTAAGAGCCCAGGGAGCGAAACATTACCAGTTTTCCACCATTTCCTTAATGGCATTGGCGGGTCTTTGGATGACTTCTCCGGCGGCGATGCGATTCACCACGGTCTCATCCAGGCGACGGATCCCACCCGCCGACAGAGCCATCGCCGCCAGCGAAGAACCGAGACCCCGGGGGGGGGGGGTTGCCACGGAACAGTAAAATGTTTTTTTTTTTGGGGGGGGGGACGGGGTGGGTTCGGTGGGTGGTGGTCGAGGAGGAGATGATTCCCGGGAGGCTGGTTGAAGTCCACCCGGGTGACGGAAAGAGCTTGAAACGGTTGGGACGGGGCTGAGGCGAGCGGGCGGAAAGAATAAGCGCAGGGCGCTCTGGAAAGAGGATGGGGAGGCCGGGGAAGGTCCTCCTCCCTGGGCTCGAGAAGGAAGGAACCGGGGGGGGGGTCTCTCTCTCTCTGGGGACGCGACGGGGTTGCTGAGGGAGGAGGAGGAGGAGGAGGAGGAGGACCCAGGAGGAGAACGGAAGCGGGGGGGGGGGCGGAATAAAGCCCCGACCCTCGGTAAACTCAGCCCGGAGGATATAGGCGGGTTGAGGGGGAACCAAAGAACAACCGACGGAGCGGACCCCCCGCCCCCCAACACACACACACACACACACACACACACACACACACACAAGAAAGGCGCCCGCCGTGTAAGAGCTTCCTGGGCACACACACACACACACACACACACACACACACACACACACACACAAGAAAGGCGCCCGCCGTGTAAGAGCTTCCTGGGCCCTCACACACACACACACACACACACACACACACACACACACACACACACACACACACACACACACACACACACACACACACACACACACACACACACACACACAGACACACACACACACCACACACACACACACACACACACACACACACACACACACACACACACACACACACACACACACACACACACACACACACACACACACACACACACACACAAGAAAGGCGCCCGCCGCGTAAGAGCTTCCTGGGCCCTCCGCTTGAGGCGCCGGCAAAAAGCGCCCGGGGAAGGTCGGCTCTCTGGCGCCAAAACCCGAGGCAGGCCGGGGCCAAGCTTCGGGCCCGCCGCTGATTGGGCCGCGGAGATGCCGATCAGGCGAGATTGGCCCCGCCCGCAGACGCTTTTCCGTCGAAAGGGAAAGGACACATAGAGATAAGCCGAGGTAAAATGGTAGAGCGGCTAGGACGGTGGCAAAGATAGAAGACATGTCCTAGCCCTGAAGTTTTCTTCTTCTTCTTCTTCTTCTTCTTCTTCTTCTTCTTCTTCTTCTTTTGCATGCCTTCTCCCGAAGGAGGTGCAAGAAAGAGGCAATCCAGGACTAGCCCACAGCCTGAATGAAATCTGTACATATGATCAAGATCTTTATTTCTTACCCACTGCACAAGGAAGGGCCTTTTTACACGACCCCTAAGATCCGCTGGCCACTTAAATTCGGACCAGAGATCTTAGGGGTTCCTCGCTCTTCCTCTGTCCCCACCCCCCTCCGCACTTCCTGGTTGCTGGCTGCCTGAGGGAGGGAGAAAAAGAGAAAGAAAAGAATGCCAGTTTACCTCCATTTTGTTCCCAGCAGCATTCAGATCTCTTAAAGGGGCGGGGCGCAAAAAAAGAACAAACGGAAGCCAGGAGAGCCCCGCACTCACTATCCTTACACCGGATCAAATATTTGTCACCATCAAAGACCAGGTACAAGAAAACTACTGTTTGGTCGCGCTAAGTGGGCGGGATCGCACTTAATTGTCTGCAAAGTCCGGAGCTGGTGGGTAAACATTTTTAAGGTCCGGACCTTGCAGCCATTTGCGGCAGAGCTTAGGGGTCGTGTATAAACGCCCGAAGTGAAAAAAAACAGGCTTTCTTCCCACTTGAATATTTGATTGATGTGGAAAATATTTTTGTCGCTTTTAAAGAAGTTCATTTCTTTAAAGAATCATACAGATGCAACCTTGTATTGATAGAAATGGATCAAGTGTCGCCCCAAAACTCCACACACACCCCACAAACAGGAAAACAGTTATGTTTTTTTTTTCTTAGGGCGACAGCGTCTAAAGGGGAACCTGGAAATTGAGTAATGGCAACTGGACTTCTTTTCTTGAGAGCAAAATGTTTGGCTGCTCAGCCAAGCAGCTTCCTCAGTCTGAGGAAAGTTAGTGGCTAGTCCTCCATTTTATAGCTCACCTTGATTTCACACACCCCTGGTCTCAATAGGCTCAACTGGACAATGACCTGTATAGGCTTGTTAGGTGGACAATGGCCTAAATGTGTGAAAGTCCCACCTATGCAACCTTTCCCAACAACCATTAAGTATGGGCCCTTAGCTATGGCCTTGCTGATGGAGGTGTGAAGTGCTTCTGATTTGTCTGGGGATTGATGAAAGGGACGCTTGATAAGTAGCAGACAGATTGTGCCTGAGTCCCCCTCCTCTGTTAAGAGAGGAGTTTTCAGTACACACATGACCCCTCTCTCAAACCGCCTCTCTGCTCTGTCTAATATGTGTACACCCTCATCTTTTAACGAGTGCTCTTGGACCTTCAAATGGAGGTGTACTGCTGATTCTGGTCCTGAGCTGTTGCCCCTCCTATGCTGGGCCGTCTTCCTGTTCAATGGCTATTTAGTTTCTCCAGTGTAAAGGTCTGCACACTCCTCACTGCATTGGACCACATCTATGATAATGCTCCTCTTGTGCTTTGGTGTCGGATCTTTTGGGTGGACGAGTCTCTGCCTTAGTGTGTTTGTGGGTTAGAAGTAAACAGGGATGTAGTGTTTACCAAAAATCCTTCTAAGCTTCCCACCCCAGCCATGTAGGGAATGACCAGGTTCTTCCATCGGCTCTGGGTCTCAGGCTGATCCATTGTTTTTCTGGTTTGGGACACTGCTTGGTTGAAGGCCCACTTTGGATATCCACAGGCCTTAAGTGCTGTCTTCAAGTGCCTGTCTTCCTTCTTCTTGGCTTCTGTGGGAGGTGGGGATGCTGTCTGTTCTGTGGTTTAGAGTCCTGATGACTCCTAATTTGTTTTGTAACGGATGGTGGGAGTCAAACAGTAAGTACTCATCTGTATGGGTGGGTTTCCTGTAAACTTCTATTCCCAGGCCATGGTCGGGTTCTATGTTGAAGTCTCAGCCTGTCATCTTGGGACTTCAACAAAATGGACCTTAAACCTTAGGCCATTTTCCACCTAACAAGCTTATTCAGGCCATTGCCCAACCAACAATCATATTCAGGCCACTGTCCACCCAACGATCCTATTCAGGCCATTGTCCAACTTATAAGCTTGTTCAGACCAGGGTGATGCAAAATCAAGGTGAACTATAAAATGGAGGACTCGCCACTAACTTTCCTCGGATTGACGAAGCTGCTTGGAAGAGCAGCAAAATGTTTTGACCTCTCAAGAAAAGAAATCCAGTTGCCATGACTCAACTTCCAGATAAACTCACCTGCATTACCGAGAATCTTCACAGACATCTTAGGGGAAATGATTAATGCACTACACTATTAATGTCCCTGCTCCAAATTATATGGGCCATAGAATAACAAACACCAATGTCATATGGCTCAAATTGCACTTGTGTTGAATAGTATTTTAAAATGGTTCAACAAAAGTTAGCCTCAATCCCCATAAAGTCCTGGCTGTTTCATCTTTCCCACCCACTCTGCAAATGTTCCTCGGGTTATTGGAAGTTGTTAATCTAGATTACATTCTATAAATGCAGAAGTTGAGAGTACTTTTTTTCTTTAACTTGGAGCTGACAAATAAACAGGGCTACAAATTCTCAAATGATTGCACATCAGAAGGTGCTTGGGGGCTGGTGATTTTACTGGTATCTGTGTTTATCTTTTGTACTTCTTTTGCTACTAGAAACCTGAAGTCTGGCAGCACCTTTAAAACTATTGTAATCAGTTATTAATTTCCCTTAAGCTATCTTGTGTGCACTCACAAAAATTTATAACAATTGAGGACTAGTTTGCCTTGAGGGTGTTACAAAGACTTCTAGTTTATGTTTTAGCAGCGTAATCTAGGACCATCACCTCACTCTCCAACACTGGCTTTGGAATTAGTGTTTATTAATATAATGCTCAGGCAAAGAAGGGCATGCGGTTTACATAGCCAGCTTTACTGCTAGAAACTGACAAAGCTAAAAGTACCGTAGATTGTCCATTTGAAGGACAAAGGGCACTCTTTCAAATATGAGGATGTACACATATTAGACAAAGAAGACAGGTGGTTTGAGAGAGGAGTAAGGGAAGCCATTCATGTGAGCATCGAACCCCTTTCCCTCAACAGAGGTGGTGGCCTCAGGCATAGTCTATCTGCTACTTATCAGGGTGTGCTTTCCAAAGTACCCAGACAAATCAAAAAGCCTTCATCACCAAGGCTAACGACCCATTCTTGATAGGTTTCAGCACCTTAGGCCATTGTTCACCTTAAGGCTATGGATACTATTGTCTCCCTAAAGAGCCTATTCAGGCCATTGTTCATCTTATGAGCCTAATTCAGACCCGGGTGACAAGAGGTCAAAGCTGACTATGAGATGGAGGACTCCCACTAGCTGTATTCAGACTGATGAAGCTGTTTGGATGAGCAGTGAAACGTTTCTATCTCTCAAAAAAGAAGTCTAGTAGCCATGACTCAATTTCCAGAAGTACCGTAGATGGGCTGCCTTGGGCAGCTCATGAAAGAGCTACAAATTGTCAATTAATATAGTGTAATTTAACATTTCTAACTTAAGAGTTATGTTTGGTTATTTAATTTGCTATAATTTTATTGCTGCAATTTTACTGCCAGGCATGGGAAGAGATGCTTGTGGGATTTTCTGCATTATGTGAAAAAACAAGTTGTCTACCTTAACCTCAGTGAGTGAAACACCATCTGTTGTTCCCTCCTGGTGGGAAAATGTCTTAGGATAGCTCCTACTTTGGTTTCATCAACAAATGTCTGGTTAGATTCCAGGAAAACCCTCCAGGCACCTGCTAGGGTACCAAATTATAGATGTTATGTTAAGTGTATCAACAAACTTGTATGATGGTTAAGCTAGACATTTAATTTCATATTTTTGGTTTGCATAAACTGGACACTTTAATTGTGAAGGAAAGCCAATTCTTTAACATGAAGAATCAGAATGTGCTCCCTATTCAGATTGACGGTTATATGATTTTTCATCGCCAAAATGCACTTTAGTTATTGTTTGCTCTCAAAGGAACTGTTTGCACATTCAGGAGCAAATAGCAGGAATAGAAATAGCACCAAAAATTTGAGTAAATAGCACCAAAAATCAATGATGCATTTTAGAAGGAACTTTAACATTTAAATTGATTATTTCATAGAACAGGAAATTTGATTGGAAGCCGCCCAGAGACCTTTGGGTAGTCAAAATAAAAATAAATAAATAAATAAATAAATAAATAAATAAATAAATAAACAAATAAATATTTGTTAACTTAGCTTCTACAGGCAATTGAGACAATAATAGCAACAACCCACTGCATTTTAGTCTTTTTATGTGTTTTCTGACATGGTGAACTTTCTAGGGTTTTATACATGTACCCTAAACTCTGGGGCAAATCATTTGCCAGCTGCCCCTTTAGAAAAAATGTTTACCCACCAGCTCCGGATTTGAACTCAGTGGCATATGTCTGATACCCAAGCCATTTGTTTGGTATAGCGCAGCAACATCCAAACCTGCTCTTTGGAGGTGAAAATTATTTGATCTCGGTGTAAAGGATAGTGAGTGCAGGACCTCTAACAATGTTTCTGTTTGTTGTTTTTTTGCAGCCCCTTTAAGAGCTACTTTACAGACTTAGAGTGGCAAACTTTTTTCTTTCTTTTTCTCCCTACCTGCTTTTGGAGCCAGCACAAGGATTTGAGGGGGTGGGGACAGTGAGTGCGAACCCCTAAGATCTCTGGTCCTGTTTGTTCTTTTTGGCCAGCGGATCTTAAGAGATCTGAATGCTGCCAATGGTGAACAAAATAGGGTAAACCAGCACTTCTTTGCAATGTTCATTTACCATCACTACTCTGCCCCTTTATGAAAAGTTCCATGGCTAAGCAGAGATTTGAACTCAGTGGCATATGTCTGATATTACAAGCCATTTGTTTGGTATATATCTTCCCAACATCCAAACTCTACATAATTGCAAAGGCACTTTCTCTGATCTTCAGCTAAAATGGCAACTAACAACACCAACATGATTATTTAAAGCTATTCCAACAGAATTTGATCACAGTGGAAATACAGAGTGTCCCAAGTGGATGCATGCACCTGAAGATGTGAACTATAGTCCATGTGCTTCGGATTTAAGAAAATGCTTGTTTTTTATTTCTACTGTAAGTATACAGGATTTTGTTATAAATACGGTATATACGTGTCCATTGGGGCTTACTCACGAGCCAACATGTCTAAAGTTGCACTGTTAAGACTGTAATCCTCTGAACACTTATCTGAGAGTAAGCCCTGCTGAAGAAACAGAGGTTTCCATTTGAGTAAACAAATTTAGGATGGTTTTCTCTTCTAGGACACAACGAAGCATCAATTTTTGCAACCCACTATGGTGCTATTAAACTTTCCACCCAGGTTGCCTTGTCTTTTTCTTTCTTTCCTCCTCACCAGAGATGTTCACCTAGTGATAATTAAGCGAATAATGCTGAAGCACTATGCCTGAACATTTTATTCTTTGATTCCTTGGCACTATCTCTCTCAAGTGTTTATGACTGTTAACAAAGTGTTTTCTCTTGAAATAATTTGCCAATGGCATTACACTGGGACATCTGTCTTTTATTTGTTGTCCAGGGCAATAACTATTTTCCATCTACAGTCACTCAGCAATGGCATATCATCTACTGAATAAATACATGCAGCATATTTTCCATACTATTTTGCACATACTACATATGCATTCACTTAATTTCTCTGGGTAAAAATATGTCATAATAAGGAAACCTCTCTTTGCATCCTAGGTTATGCTTTGATTCCTAAGGACTTATAGCAGCTTTCAGAAAGTGCCCCCATCCCTCACAAATCTCAAGAATCACTGAGTTCCATAAATACCAGAGCAGTGGGGACAGACTAAATGGATGGAAATGACTCCAGCTTTCTGCAACCAGTGTGCAAGTCTTTGTTGAGACAAATAATTGCCATTGCCAACATGAAATCTTTACACTTAGAAGAGTGAGGAAAACATGGTGCATGATAAGAAGCCTGGAAGAGCATTGTTAGTTTTCACAATAAGATATTGATGTAGAATGCATTTATGTCATTAGTAATGACTCATTACTGTGACAGTAAGGGTATTGTAAGGGTTTCACTTTTTTCTCTGAAAAATTCTGAGTATTTGTTAAAGATGCAGAAGCTTTAGCGCCCATTTTTGGGCTCAGTTCCAAGTTAAAGAAAAATTTGGTCCCATTTGATTGTTGTATTTTTTCTGTATTTTATAATAATAATAATAATAATAATAATAATAATAATAATAATAATAATAATAATAATAATAATAATAATAATAATAATAATAATTTTATTTTTATGCCGCCTTTCTCCCCGGAGGGACCCATTATATATTATATTCATATCACATGCTTCTTCCATAGAAAGACAAATGTGTTGTCCTTTCCCAGCTGTTTTAATCCTCACAAAAGGCCTAAAAGCTAAGGGGTGTTTAGGAAAAGCGACAATAACTGGTCCATAGTCACCCAGTTATCTTCCTGGCTGGATCTGGATCTGTCATTTGACACTCAAGACCAATGGTTCTCAACCCTTATTTTGCATTTCCAGAATCTCTTGCCAAAACTCCAGAGGAACCAAGATGGAGAACCCCTGATCTGGCCACTGTTTTGGCTGTGTGTGAGGAAGTATCTAGTAGGACCTCAGTATCCATTGGTGATTAGTTCCAAGCCTGCCTGTGGATAATGAAAACTGTTGATAAGAGAGAATGGCAGAAATCCCCAAATCTGTTTTGTGACAATAGCTTGCTTTACGGGTGCTGTTTTGTGACAGTAGCTTGCTTTACAGCTGCTGTTCTATGACATTAGTTTTCTTTACAGCTGCTGTTTGTGACAGTAGCTTGCTTTGCAGCTGCTGAATTGTTTGTTTAATTTTTTCCTCTGCCAACTATGGATAACTGAAACAGTGGATAATGAATCAGTGGATACGGGGGTCCTACTGTAAATATACTTTCAGGATTTGTTTGTTGCTATTTTTACTCTCTGGGAAAACATACCAGTTCTCTTTATTTCAGTTAGAAATAAAGATGGCTTTGATAATTACTACTAAATATTTAGTAGCAAATATTAGCAAGGAGAAAACACCAGCAAAGGTAACGATCTCTACTCTTGGCCAGTAATCAAGGTGTATTTATACCATCATTTACAGGGATTCTCTTCATATTAGCAGATCTGTGACATTGGTGAGTCCCGGGTTAGAATGCCTCCATTTATTGGTGGGTCAAGTGAGATAGGTGTGGCATTGTGCTGGTTTACCTGTGCTCCCCGCAATCCAGCCCAATCCTTTCCAGAGCTCACTGAGTTCATCTCGACTGCCCTGTTGAGGTCCCCCCCACCTTCTAGTGGTTGGGGACTTCAACGTGCATGCCGAGGCAGAGTTTTCAGGAGCGGCTCTGGACTTCATGGAGTCCATGGCCTCCATGAATCTTTCTCAGCATGTTGTTTGCCCCACCCATAGTGCTGGCCATACCCTGAACCTATGTTTTCCTCCATGTCGTCAGATTCTTGTCTGAGAGTTGGGGGCTTAGTCTCCCAACCCGTGTCATGGTCAGATCACCATCTGCTAAAAATTTCCCTGTCGATCACCCCCCCACCTCGCGGGGAGCATTGGCCCCTTGTTTGGGCCTGCCCCTGAAGGCTCATGGACCCTGCTCGGTTCATGGAGGCCTTTGGGGAGCTCACTGGCGGACTGGCTGACGATCCGGTTGAAGCCCTGGTGAATAGGTGGTATGTTGGTGCCACTAGGGCTATCGACCGAATCGCCCCCAAGCACTTCCTCCGATGTGCAGCTCGCTCCTCACCGTGGTATATGGATGAGTTGTGAGCGATGAAACAGTAGCGGCGGAAGCTTGAGTGCATTTGGAGGAAAAATCAGTTGGAAGTTAATTGGGCTGCGCTTAAGCAGCTGACCAGCCGTTATGTATACACGATCAGGGACACAAGAACATCCCATGCCTCCCTGAGAATTGGTGAGGCCTCGAACCGCCAGGCGGAGCTTTTCTGGGTGGTTAAAGACCTCTCCAATCCTGGTCAGCTCTGGCCTCCTCCTAGTGAGTTCACTAGTGAGCAATTTGCAGCCTTTTTTAGATCAAAATTTGAGGCCATCTGATCCGATCTTGACTCCGTTAACACTAATCTCTCCTCCTCTATCCCGGGGTCCTCCACCCCTTGGTCTCCTGGTTTGGTTGAATTTGGGCCTGTGTTACCCACAGAGGCCTCTAGGGTTATAGCCTTCTGCTGCCCGGCGGCCACTCCTTTCGACCCTTGCCCAGCTTGGCTTATAAAATCTGCCGGAGGGAACATGTCGAAGTGGGCATCTGCCATCGCCACCGCCTCCTTTAGGGAAGGAGCTTTCCCTTTTTGCCTGAAGGAGACAGTGATCAAGCCCACTTTAAAGAAACCCGGTTTGGCGTCGGACAATTTGGCCAACTACCGTCCGATTGCCATTGTTCCCTTCCTGGGCAAGGTTGTTGAGAGGGTGGCCGCCGTCCGGCTTCAGTCCTACCTGCAGGATTATCATGTCCTGGACCCCTTCCAGTCTGGGTTCAGGCCTCTTCGGGGGACTGAGACTGCCCTGGTCACTCTGCAGGATGACTTCCTCAGGGAGGCTGACAGGGGGTGTTTCACCCTGCTGGTCCTCCTTGATCTGTCAGCTGCCTTTGATACTGTCGGCCACAGTAACCTGCTGGTCCAGCTAGCTGAGGCGGGTATTGGAGGCCTGGCTCTTCGCTGGCTCCGGTTCTTCCTCGATGGTCGGTCTCAGCGGGCTCAGCTTGGGGAGGAGTTGTTGGCCCTGTGGACACCCTTGTGGGGTGCCCCAGGGGTCGGCAATCTCCCCTATGCTGTTCAATGTTTACATGAGGCCGCTGGCGGAGGTCATCAGGAGATTTAGGGTTCGCTGTCATCAGTACGCTGATGACACACAGCTCTATCTCTCCTTTTATACGTCT
Organism: Phrynocephalus forsythii; assembly: GCA_029282475.1. Taxonomy (NCBI): domain Eukaryota; kingdom Metazoa; phylum Chordata; class Lepidosauria; order Squamata; family Agamidae; genus Phrynocephalus; species Phrynocephalus forsythii. The sequence goes on along the minus strand of JAPFRF010000009.1, from coordinate 55,090,998 downwards.
GCAGTGGAGGCAGTTCGCTCCCTTGATCTGTGCCTGGAGGCTGTTCTGGAATGGACCAAGGCGAACAGGCTCAAACTCAACCTGGAGAAGACTGAGGTACTGTTCTTTGGGGTGCCCTTGTCTGGGTACAATGGCCCCCTCCCTAGCCTGGGGGGAGTTTCCCTCCAGCCTATGGCCAAGGCTAGGACTCTGGGCGTGGTCCTGGACTCTGCCCTCTCCCTGGAAGCCCAGGTGACGGCCGTTTCCAGGGCCGCTTTTTTCCAGCTCCGCAGGATCACCCAGATCCACCCATACCTCGATGAGTCCTCCCTAAGGACAGTTGTGCAGGCCCTCGTGATATCGAGGATTGATTACTGTAATGCACTCTACGTGGGGTTGCCCTTGACCCTTGTCCGGAGATTCCAACGGGTCCAGAATGCGGCGGCCAGGCTGGTGGTTGGTGCTCGTCGCTACGAGCACATCACCCCAGTGCTGGCTCGCCTACACTGGTTGTCCGTGGGGCTCTGGATAAGGTTCAAGGTCTTGGTTTTGGTTTTCAAAGCCCTCCACAGCTTGGGCCCTGAATACCTGACGGAGCGTATCTCCCAGAGGTCAGCTGAGGCCAGACCCACTCGGATGTCGCAGGCGTGCTCCTTGCGGGTACCCACTCCTAGGGAGGCACAGAGGTCGGCCACCCACAACCGTGCCTTCTCTGTTGTGGGCCCCTCACTTTGGAACCACCTTCCAAGCGAGCTGCGCCTTGCATCGTCCCTGCCCGCCTTCCGTAAGGCATTGAAAACCTTGCTATTCAGGGAGGCATATGGTGACCTAATTTAATTTATTTATTTAGTTAATTCAGTTTTTTTTGTTGGTTGTCATTGTTATTTGCTTACCGCCCACTGATCCATCTTGATCTATTGTTTTTATTTGTTTTTATTATGTACACCACCCAGAGTTCCATATTGGAAGTGGGGTGGTATAGAAATGAAACAAACAAACAAACAAACAAATAAACAAACAAATAAATAAATAAATAAATAAATATCCAACTCTGTATGCTTTTTCTAAATAGGGCATACTATCTTCAGCTTATCAGTATAGCAATTATCATTAATCAGCAGCCCTGCTTTTTCTGTTCACCAGTTCCCTTAGCTGATTCTGCTTAGTGACCTTATCTCTCCTTGTGTTCATTTTTTCACTACCTACTATAGAAACTGGCACTCGTGTAATAGAAAAATTATATAAGACACTTAATATACAAAGAATTCCAAATGCACATAGTCTAATATAAAAATATGTTTAGATGAACACAATATGTTTCCACACTCTGGCCAAAATCCTGTTGTGCAGTTATACATATAGTAATTACATGAGTTGGTCCATTGGGGGCTCTACACAGCCATGTTTCCCTCATGACATCTATTTGGCAAACACTGGCTCTCTTCTGCCTCACTCTTGTAGTAATCAGGGATAAAAGGCACTGCTGCATGTAATGGTTTCATTTTCTGTTCCATGTTTCTGCTGTTTCACAAGCCCTAGGACTTGCTGAATAACAGGAAGTATCACCATCTGACACATACACACCCTGGCTTCCCAGTCCCCTCTGCCCTAATTTGAAGTCCTCACAGGAGCTGGAAGATAAATTGCCTTTTCAGGAGCAGTATATTGATGCAAGCTATCCTTGAAATAACACAAAATGTTTGAAGGTGGTTTTGTCAACAAATGGACAATAAAAAAATCACTAGCTATGCCAAGTTCAGAAAAAAAATCAGAAGAAGGCTCCATGGTCCTCAAAACAATAAAAATGCAGGAACAGATTATATACTGAAGAAACTGTTAAGAAAATAAAGCAAAAAAAAAAAAGAGTTTTGATCATCTTCCTCAGGCTGTGCACCACGTTCTCAATGGTAGATCCAAATTTTATATGTTTTACAAAGTACTTGCTTCTCATCTGTTATTATGCACTGATCCAGCTGCCTTTATTTAGGGACTCTCTTTAGGCCAGGAGGCTGGCTGTGAGAACTGTTATGATGAGTATCTTCACCATCAAATTTAATATTAAAGCTATGTTCACAACCAAACTCCCTTCATTTTGTACACTCCCTGCCATTCTCCTCTCCTCATGCTCGCTTGTCAAATCAATCTTCTCCATACTTGTGATTCTTAAACCTCTGCCCAAGGGGTGCCGACTGTTTGTGGGTACTGTGCCAGTATCCTGTCAAGGGAATTATGTTTTTGTGTTGTAAAATAAGATTGCCTGCCTGCTGCTGTTATTTATGGTTTTTATTATTATGTTTTGTTGTTTTGAGTATTTTACTGTGATTGGCATTATTTGGGGGGTTGTCCCCCTTCTCTCATTTTTATTCTTATTGTATTACTGTAAACCGCCTGGAGTTCTGTTTAGAAGATGGGTGACATATAAATAAATAAATAAATAAATAAATAAATAAATAAATAAATAAATAAATAAATAAATAAATAAATTTTGTTGGGCTCTTCTTCATTCATCTTTAGTGCTTTCAAATGGTGATTGTGTGCACTATAGGAATATGCGTACCTCTTATAAGGATGTCTGGGGCTGCGGTGGGATTATAACAGGCTGTGGTATGGGGCTGATGGATTGGGAGTGCTGTTGCTCCATTTTGATTCTGTGCATTGTGATAAAGAGCTCTGGACTGAGATGTCCCCAACTTGTTAGGTTCATTGCTATCCTGCTTGCATGTCATTTAGACACTACTGATGGTCAAGTTGCTGAATGGTAATCCTAGTGGTATTTCCAGGAGACTTTCAGAACTGCTGAGAAGACAGGAAATGTTCTGAGGACAAACAGCTACTGTGCATGTTCAGTAGCTCTTCAATCAGAAATGGCCAATGTGACAACCAAGAGGTGGAAGCAAGAATGACGGCAACCCCTAAAGGCTATGGGAAATAGCTACCACTAACCTCACTGATGATACCCAGTTGTTTCTAGTAGACATGTAAATAATGTCTATATCTCAGCATTGAAAATACAAAAAGCTGGAATAACGACATTACAAAATTTCTATGGGAACTGCAATCCAGTCTGTAGTATGTGCTCTATTTTCAGTTTTGATTAAAGTTTGTTTCCATTTTTATCAAATGAAAAGAACCCCTGAAGTATTTAAATCTGACGTATTTTATTTTCTTAGTTATCAATTCATAAGAAACATGGCCCTTTGACCTTTCTTAAGAACTAGGTCTTAGATTAGACTTTGTAAAAAAAAGTCAATGAGATACAGATCTACTTAAATCAATTGGATATATATCTACCATGGAGAGAAGGCATCTCAGAGTTATATCTAATCTTCACCATACTTTGCATTCATTGAGTCCGAAATCAGTGAGATGACTCTAATCTAACTACAATTCGTTTCCATTAATTTATTATTTTCTATTCCTGAGATGGTGATTTTGCTCGCATTTTGACAGCTTTTGACATGGTTACGATTGATCTCTTTTCAGGCAACTACACAATGTAAGGCAGTCATGAACCACTCTGATCCCTTCCCATGGCTGTCTGCATCTCTGTGGATCACTGGCAGGGACTACCATTTGTTTATTTGTACGACAGATAGAATAATTCCATTTGAGTTTCCAGCATGCGTGATCAGTGTCAATTGATAGGCTGCCCTGGTGGGTGGTTTCATGTCACATTGATGGCAAGCCAATGCAATGGTATGCCACATCCCAATAATTTATTTTAAAAAGGAACATTTGTCTTTCCCCCATTTCCCTACAAAGGGTAAACCACAGAGGATGGGGAAGGAGGTGTTTCTCTATCCCCACTTTCATTTTTTCTTAGAATTCAGCGCTATGTCATGGGTGGCAAGCCAATGCAGAGGTATGCCACCTTTTAATATATTAAAAAACAAAACAAAAACCCTCCCCCACTCCTCTGTTGAAAGGGAGACCAAAGAAAACTGGGAGGGAGACAGGAAAGGATACAGAGGAACATCCCCCCCCTTTTCCCATAGACTCCAACACCATGTTGCTTTGATGGCAAGTCAATGCAGCAATATGACTTTCTGAATAAATGTTTTAAAACTCCCCTGCTGCCCCCATTGTTACGGAGTTTTAGAGTCTCACAGGTGCAACTTTATAGTTCTTTGCATCTGTTTTAAGATAAAGGCCTGCATATATTTTGCAGCTATAAGTATTCCTTAACCGCAGGTTGATTTCAGCCCCCAAACCATGAGTGAATCAGTCAGTAAACAAGGGACAAGGACAGATTTCCTCTATCAAGACATGTCCGGGAGGGCAGGATAACATGAAATAGAAAGGGCAGTCCAAGGCCAGGCTGTGGCTATGGGGTACTAGGAAAAGAGTTAGAAACTTAATGTAATATAAACATTTAGACAATGTCAAAATGTATTCTCGAAAGCTTTTATGGGGGATCTGATCGTTGTTGTGAGTTTTTCAGGCTAGTTGGAGTGTTCTGGAAGTTTTTCTTTCTGATGTTTCCTCTGTGGCTGGAATCTTCAGAGGGCAAGGAACCTCTGAATATGCCAGCCACAGAGTCTGGTATTTGGTTTTTGTGATGGCTACACGGCTCCTCAACTTGTTTTGCTTCAATTCCAAATATTTTTGAGTACCCAGCTTGCTGTGTGAGTGTGTGCAATGTGTAGCCCGCATAATTAAACTGTAAACCACCCAGAGACTACTTGAAGTGGTATGGGGCGGTATATAAGCAGAACACTTTTGCTTTCCTTTATTCCTGACGGTTAACAACATAGGTATCTGGAAGTACACTCTCCATAATTCCACGCAGTTGTCTTGTACATGTTCATGTTGTAAAAATAAGCTATGCTAGCTTGGGGCACAGAGCTCAGTAGTCACTGCTTCCATGTGTACATTTATTGTGGCATACTGTAACCTTCATCAGATACACAGAATCAGACATTTTTCTCAGCAGAAGAAAAAGAAGCTGGATTGTAGTTAAAATGCAGACAAAAGGTTAAGTAGTACAATAGCATACACAGAGTGCTGACGTGTACACTATGACCACATCACGGTATTTTAAGACGCAGTCATTATTTCTTTCACTTTCAGTGGAAAAGAAACTACTCCAGATACTAAGGAAATGTTAGTTTCATTTAAAAGGTGGATCTACAGTATCTCTTTTGGCACATAAAAATCAAGTTTCATTTCCTCTAACAGCTGTATTTACATATCTATGAGCTCATTATGCTCTTGGATCTTGCTCCAGATTTTGGCAAGAATTCTAATGTATTGATTTTATTTATTGGATTTTTATACCGCCCATTTGGCAGCAAGGCCACTCTGGGGAGGGGGGATTGTGTACTTGCAAGGCCTTTAGTCTGAGAGAGTTTTTCTAAATGCTAGTCAGATTGCTGGCTGCTTAATTTGCAGAAAAGACGGAAGAAACAGCCCCAGCACCTGTGATTTTGCTTTTTTCTGCAGATATTGTTAGCAACAAATTTGTACCTTTAAATAGTTCATATTTATATATTATATCAGACCTAAGCCATGATTATATTCTTTTGCAGAAACAAACTCTGATGTATTCTTACTGTTTCTAGAGACCAAGGCACTGCATAAAATGATGGTTCTAAAAGTTGATAGAGGACTCCTCATAATGCGATTGCTGGCTCGACACTGTGTTTTATTCAATAAGTGAATTAAATAATATTGCTTTATTGAATGAATCAGTTATGAAGGCTTGTATTATTTGCAAAATCTCTCTGCAATTGTACACATCTTATTTGAATGTGGAATTGGAAAAAGAAGCGATTGTGCTGAACTTTGAAGGGTTTTTTACTGTAAAGTTTGTTAATCTAAAAAGTAGTTAATGCAATCCTAGCTGTTCTACTTCTTCAAGGATTATTCCTTGAGTACAAATAAGCAAATCATCCCCACAAGTAATAATCTTGTGACAGCACTGACTCATACTGTTTTTTCTTCACTCCCCTCCTCCTCTTCTGACCTGGTTAAATGTTTTTGCTGTCCTTGGATTATTTTGATTTTGCAAAATTGATGGCACTCCTGAAATCCTCACAAGCACTTTTCCTAGTCAGAATTTCAAGTAATAATTCTAAATTCAGTTTGTATAGAAAAAAAATGCAATAGTGGAGGTTAAGGGTCCCCCCCCCACACCCTTCTAAGCAGAGGGAGCTGTTTTTGCTGATATGCTTGGCTGCAGTCCTGGGGGAGGAAACTTTGTAGAAGGAAGAGGAAACTTCTTATGGAGCTAGCAGCAATTCTCTTTCACTTGAGTTTTTTGCTGCTGGAGTTTGACTCAGAGCCACACGTGAATGCATACATTAATGTCCTAGTATTACAATTCTTTACTTCCACGTGTACAGTTCCTTCAAAGCACAATCGGAATTGCAAATGAAGCAAGAAGACAATCACAGATACACATGCAAAATACAGAATAGGTTATCCTATTCTACAAGTCAGGGTTGATGAAACGAAATAATCACACTTTAAACTTCTGGCTTAAACGTGCTTGACCACTTCTTCTGTAAGAGTCTTCCACGAATTTCCATAAAGATTTGACCTATCCATTGCACTTTTTACAGCCCTTGAAATGAAGCCTAGAACAGCAAAAACTGCACTTCTCTGATTGTATTCCACCCCCCCCCCCAATGAGTGGAATTAATCACTGTTGAAAGCATCCTCCCCAGAAACTCTTGGTTTTAGGCATCAACATTCCAGGATTCATCCTCTACACACTGGAGTTCCTTGTATGCATTTGTGACAATCTGCAGTGCTTATAACAGGTAGAGGAATGGGAAACAACTCAACCAAACCAACCTTTTGTGCCACACCTTAAAAAGTATCTGCACAGTATATACCATTTAGGAGTTATAGAACAGTAATGAAGATGGTTGGGGAACTGGGAGGTTTGAAAAGCTGAGCATGTCTTGCTTGAAGCCAGTGATGTGACCCGACAACATTTTTTAATATACGAAATGCTGTCACTTAGAAGGGGATACATACTTTTTGGTTGTTGTCTTAGAAGGCAGGGCTAGATCTACAGGTAATGATCTCAAGTTATGCTGGGCACATTCCCGCTGAATATTAGGCAGCTTTACTTGATATAGTGATGTTACTGATTTAGCTTACAGAAACTAGATTGGACTGTTCCTGTGCAGGCTAAATGTCTAAGGGCGCTTTTACACGACCCCTAAGATCTGCTGGCCACTTAAATTCGGACCAGAGATCTCAGGGCAGGCCTGCCCAAAGTCCAGCCCAGCCAAATCCGGCCCGTCAGGCCATTCTGAGTGGCCCGTGGCTGGCTGGCCCGCCCCTCCTTCACCCCATGATTTTTTAAAGAAAGTGAGTGGGGCTTGCAGTGGGATGGCAGGGTCAGGGAGCAACCCGCCCCTGACACATTCTCAGCCACCAAATCTGGCCCTCTTTACAAAAAGTTTGGGCACCCCTGTCTTAGGGGCTTGTCACTCTTCCTGCTTCCCCACCCCTCTGCACTTCCTGGCTGCTGGCTGCGTAAGGGGAGGGAGAAAAAAAAAGGAAGAAAAGATCGTGCCTCAGCCGGCAAGATTCCTGTGTCTGTAAAGTAGCTCTTAAAGGGGTGGGAGCAAAAAAAACAACAAACAGAAGCGAGGAGAGCCCCGCACTCACTATCTGTACACGGCATCAAGGAATTTTCAGGACGGAAGAGCAGGTACTTGAAAGCTGCGCTGGGACGCACTAAAGTGGGCGTGGTCACACCTAATTTCCTGTAAACTCCGGAGCTGGTGGGTAAACATTTTTAAGCTCCGGAGCTGGGAGCCATTTGCCCCGGAGTTTAGGGGTCTTGTATAAACGCCCTAAGTAAATAGGACTGTTTGATTGTAGTGATGGCAGTGTTAGAGAAGAACCAAATGCCTTGTGCAGGGTGGGACCCTCTGGTCCTTCATGTATTGTTGGATTCCCGCTCTGATGAGTTATAATTACAATACCCATTGAGGAAGAAGGCTGGGACTCATATAGTCCAGAAACAACCAGGGAGCCACAGGGCTTTTCATTGCTGGACATCTGAAGGGAGGCTGGATGGCCATCTGTTCCAGATGCAACCACAATGAGCAAAGGGGTTGGAACAATAATAAAAATTCAAAGAGCACCTCTACAGATTACACAGTTACAGCCCTTTGAGGATCATTTCAAAGGTCCTGGCGTCGTCCTAGCAGGGTCCTGGGAGTTGCAGCTCCAGAGTTCAAATACAGTGGTACCTTGTATAAAGGAATTAATTCGTTCCAAATGAAATTATGTTAAGCAAATTTTGCTTTATACAAAATTCCCATAGGAATGCATTGAAAGCAGAGTAATCTTTAATCGCGACCATTTTTATGGTGTACGGATCCGCCCCCTAGACAATTCTGTGAAGCAAATTTCCCCTATGTCCGGAATTTTTTTTATGTTGTACAGATTGTATGTTATACAAACCGTTTGTTATACGAGGGTCCACTGTATATATTAAAAGTCGGCAACAAATATCTGGAAGGTCCACCCGCCAAACCCACGGCCTCAGGATTCCACGGGGTGAAGCCAGGGCCGTTTAAATGGCTCATGCATGGTTCAAGGGGCACAACTCCTCCACGCCCGCGGCAGCCTCCCTTGCTTTCCCTTCCCCTCCCAGGCGGCGCGTTCCAGCTGAAGACGACCGAGGAGCCGCGCCCCGACGGGGGAACAAGACAAACAACTGCTACCCGAAAGCTCCCTTTACTTTCGTTTTCGGGCCGCCTTGGCCAAGAGGACCCTCCCATTTCCCCGATGTGACGTCGCCGGGCAGGGAGGGGCTCGAGCGCCGCCCGCGCGGCTGGTGCTCTGACGGGCGAATGGCGAGTTGGCGCACCGCTGGCTGGGGCAGGGAAGGATGTCGGGGGCCTCGGCGGAGGAGGGGGGGGGCACCGACCCGGAGCAACGCGCGGTCCCGCCGTCCGGGGGCACCGTAGTAAGGAGCCGTCGCCTGTCTCCTCGGAAGTAGCCTTTTAGGGCTTGCCTGCAGCCTAGGTAAGGGGCATCCAGGAGGGGAGGGCGCATGCATGGATGCATAGAGGGATAGCACCCATGCACGGATGCATGGATGCATGGATCTCTCTTTGGGGGGGGGGGTATCCCGGAGGAAGACTTAGCAGCCGCTCTCGTGTGGACGTGCATGGGGCGCAACTTGGACGGGCGGGTTGTCCTGCCCATCGAAGGGTTTCCTCCCTGTTTGCAGCGTTGCCACATCAGCCTCCCAACTCCTGTTCGCGGTTGTTGAGGTGTAACTCTTCCTGGGGTGCCTGGGACTTCCCTGGAGCCTGGTGGAGCCTAGTTGTTGAGGAGACATCGAGGACTGGAATGTCTTTTAGGTAGCGGCAGGATCGCAGGGACCATAAGAGCCTAAACGTACGCCCAGGGACTTAGGGTTTAGGCCCGTTGAGCTCCGTGCAGAGATGTAAAATTTCCTGAAATTTTGAAGCTCGGAAAAAAACCAGGCGTTTTTCCTGATTTTTTCGGAATTTTTTTCCCCGGAACATTTGAAAAAAAATGCTACATTAGCACTCCTCACCCCATTTAACAACTTGAAAATCATTCTGTTACTTTAGGAACATAAAATGTGAGTATGGACATTTTGACTTGGCATAAAATTATCACAACTAGCATATTAAAATATAGTGTATCCAATTATTACAAACAGAATTTACTTTTTAAATATTTATTTGTAATTGTAAGTAACTAATGGAGTAAATATCTCCTGAACTGTTTACTAGTTTATGTGGAACAAAAAAACCTCTGCAAAACAATGTTTAAAATCCAGAATTAAACATTCCATATTTCCTCTTCACAGGATTAAATAAAAATAAAAACCTAATTCTTGTAAAAATAATTGAAAAGGGGGAAATGTATAGAAGGAAGTGGGACTAAGCTTCAATAAATGGGCATGAAATTTAATTAGAATCATTTTTAGAACATAAGAACAGCCTTGCTGGAACAGGACACAGCCCATCCAGTCCAGCATTCTGTCTCACACAGTGGCTCACCATTTGCTTCAGAATATTCCCAAGCAGATGTCTTCACCTGCTTATGATTCCCTGCAAATGGCATTGAGAAATATCCTGCCTGTCTCTTCAACCTGGAAACTCTCTTTTGTTGCTCTGTATTTTCTTCCAGTGCTTTGAGGCCTAGTGAAGAGGACAGAACAGAACCAAACACACCCACACATGTGCAAAAACAAAAGTGAAACCTTATTCTTTTTCTTGTGACAATAGCAGGACCTCCTAAAGCAGGCATGTCCAAACTTTGGCCCTCCAGATGTTTTTACCACAACTCCCAGAGTCCTTTGTCATTGGCAATACAGGCTTGGAATTCTGGGAGTTGTGGTCCAAAACATCAGGAGGGCCAAAGTTTGGACATGCCTGTCCTAAAGGAATAAATGCATTTTGTTCTTGAATTGGACCGTTCAATTTGTAACCTAGGACTTGCCTGTCCTCAGTGTACAGAAATGAGAATAATCTGATACTAAGCATAATTTTAGAAATGATTTGAAAAATATTAGAACACTCTGTCTTAAAATATTTTATTGATCATGTTAAAATAAAGCATTCCATAATTGTTTTTTTCTTTTTCAATTTTTCCATTTTTTTGGAAAAAAAACCCCAAAGGGCTTTAGGGGAAAAAAAAAAAAAAAAAAACTGTTTTCCCCCCCTAATTTTTCTGGGTTTTTTTTTCTGGGCCTTCACATCTCTAGCTCCATGATCGTGGACCTAACTTCTGAGGAAAGACACATAGAATCAGGTTAAAAGGCGGAGAAGAGCGGGAACTTTGGGGCGAAGCAGGGAAATAAAACAGGAAAGGACTCTTGATCGTAATATGTAGCAGCAGATCAAAGGAAACTGGAGAGAGTAGACTCATCTTCAAATGGAACAGTTTGTTTCCAGACAATAAATGCAGCTGGTTGCGGGCCCAACCCTCTTTCTGTAGAAATTGAGGGAAGAAACTGAAAATTCATTCCCCAGCGCAGCGAGATCCACACATTGGGAAAGAAGCCCTGGGTTGTACTTGCCCCTTTCTAGAAATGTCTCAGTCAGTTGGTCTTGGAGGACATGTTAAAGCACATTCACTTGGTCTTAGAAGTAGAGGCTGACTAGAAGGGTCTTTAGTTCACTCAAGGAACAGGCTGGTTGCCTTACAGACTCAGTGATCAGATGATGTGTTTCTTGGACCCAGGGGTGGATTAACCATTAAGCACAATAAGCATGTGCTTGCAGGCATGTCCAAACTTTGGCCCTCCAGAATTCCAAGCCCCATTAAATGAAAAGATTGGAAATCATCAAGGGAAGAGGGGGCACCAAAGAAATATATGTACAATGCAAATGGTGCAGCTGAACCAAGAGCACTCCCCCATTAAATGAAAAGATTATGTAGACCTAGACCCAAGGGTTATGAAATTGAAGAGAAAAAAATCCAACCCCCAATAAATGAAACTTTGTATGCAGTCAGTTGTCCACTGAGAATGAGACAGTGCAGTGGCGCTAGTAGCTCATTCAGCATCCAGCTTGCCAACAGGCAACAACACACATGCTAACATTGTAATTTTGTGTCAGATCTAGCCTACGTGGCCCTGGTAACTGCAGGATAAGGACCAATCTGACCCAGACATTTCCTGGTATTTGCAGGCTCAGGCCCTGCCCTGAGCAGTAGCTACTAGGTCACTCCTGAGGCCCACCTGGAAGCCTGGAAGGAAGGCTTTTAACACAGTCCCTCACCAAAGGCTGCTGAGAAAATGGCATAGTCAGGGGATAAGTGGGCATTTGGTTGAGATAAAGGAACAGAGAGTAAGTGTCAATAGGCACTTTTAACATTGGAGAGAGGTAAAAAAAAGTGGTGTGCCCCTATGATTTTCAATCTGTTCATAAATGACCTGGAGACAGGGATAAACAGTGAGGTGGCCAAGTTTGCGGATGACACGAAACGTCCAGGTCATGAAGACCAGAAAAGATTGTGAAGAGCTTCAGACTGGGTGATTGGGCTGCAAAATGGCAAATGCATTTCAATATAGAAAAATGTAAAGTAATGCATATTGGGGCAAAAAAATCAAATCTCATCTCATGGGTTCTGAGATATCTGTGATGGATCAGGAAAGAGATCTTGGTGTGCTGATGCACAGCTCAATGAAAGTGTCTACCCAGTGTGGCAGTGGTGAAGAAGGCCAATTCCATGTTAGGGATCCTCAAAAAAGGGATTTAAAATAAAACAGCCAATGTTATAACGCCATTGTACAAAATGATGGCAAGGCCGCACCTGGAGTATTCCGTACAGTTCTGGTCTCCACATCTCAAAAAAGACATAGTGGAACTGGAAAAGTTGCAGAAGAAAGTGATTAAAATGATTACTGGGCTAGGGGACCTCCCTTATGAGTAAAGACTACAGCAGGCATGTCCAGATTTCGGCCCTCCAGATGCTTTGGATCACAACTCTCACAGTCCTTTGCCTTTGGAAATACAGGCTTGGGATTCTGGAAGTTATGGTCCAAAACATCTGGAGGGTTGAAGTTTGGACATACCTGGGCTACAGCATTTGGGGCTCTTTAGTCTGGAAAAAAAAGGCACCTGAGGGGGGATATGATTGAGACATACAAAATTAAGCAGGGCATGAGTAAAGTGGATAGAGGGATGCTCTTCTCCCTCTCACAAAATAACAGAAATAGGGGACATCTTCTCAAATTGAGGGTTGTGAGAGTGAGAACAGACAAAAGAAAATATTTCTTACTCAGCGTGTTGTTCGTCTGTGGAACTCCCTGCCACAGGATGTGGTGATGGCATCTGGCCTGGATGCCTCCAAAAAGGGATTGGACAGATTCCTGGAGGAAAAGTCCATCACAGGATACAAGCCATGATTGGTATGGGTAATCTCCAGGCTTAAAAACAGGGTACTTTAAAGGCCAGATGCAGGGGAGTGGTAGCAGGAGATAGTTCCCTGATTACAGTCATGCTGGTACTCTGTTTTTTAAAATTGTGATTGCCCAGAAAAGTTTCAAAAGGAGCTATGCTGGCAACAGTGAATGAGATGGTTTTCAAAGAGCTACAATGACCTTTCCCAAGGAATTTTGGTTTGGAACTAGCTAGAAGCTAAGTAGAACCTAAAATTCATATATGTTTTACAATACTAATATAGTGTGCTGTGTTAAAGGAATTGCATGTTAAAAGTTGCACAGATTTTCCAAATTCTATTAGGAGTTTGGTTCTGTATCTGTATAGAAGCAGAAAGTGATTTTTAGCTTAATAAAAAAAGTTGTAAATAATAAAACAGCAACATGGTCTTCATAAGCTTCAAAAACAAATAACATTAGTAGCCATCTGCTATATTCTGAAATGGCTGAATATTGATGTGCAAAAATTTCCTTCTAATTGTTTTCAACAACTGTTCTTATCAAAAGCAAGGACACACTACAGAACTCCACTGTTGTTTTCATCTCTGTAGTTTTGAGTTCAGTGGCAGCATTCAGAGGCCTTCAGTCATGCTGACCTTCTAGTAAATGAACTTAACTTCCAGAAAATCCCAGTTAACTATTTTGCCTACCTGTGCTATGAAGCTAATGAAATACAGTACTGTAGTTTTCTGATACCTCGGTTTTCTTATTATGAGAAATATGTTTTTTTTATGTTTCGATATTGGTATTGTGAATTAGGCCATCAAGATCCTATTGCATAAATATATGCAGTTGCAAGCTGCTGATGTCATTGGTGGTGGTGGGTATTTAGACATGAATGGCTCCCCACTGCGGGTCCCAAGCATCCCAAAGGATTGAACCATATTAGCCCACATCTGTCAGCTTGTATGAACATAATCACAACGTGATTTTGGCCAATGGCAGGGACCAGATAAGGTGCTTTTATACAACGTCTCAACTACCACAGTCTTTCAAACTTTTGTGAAGAAAGTTTGTGCTTGGCATATTTCTGTAGGTTTGGGTGCTCTTTTAAAATGACCTGAAGACCCTGGTCCAAATGCTGCATGGACTTACTGTTGTATAGGATACGGGTTTTAGCTTCCCAATTATTTCTGGTTCTATTTAAATACATTAGTAACGATTAGTCTAAGACGGGTCTGAAGATGAAGGTAAGAGGTCTCAACAAGACTCAAGCTTTTCAGTGGCATTGCTTAGTTATAGTCTCCTTGTAACTTCTGCAAGGAGATTAAATTATGTAGAAATGGAATATAAACAACTGTGACCTACAGTGAGCCACCCCTTGGGTGGGTAACAAAGTCATAATGAAGTTCCACTTCAAAGGTAATATAACAGTTGATAAAGGCATAATCAGTTTTGCTGTAATGAGCAATGTATTCTATACTTATTATTAAATATGTTTTTCAAAATTTTGGATTTTTTTTCAAGTTTAAAACTATTCTTTCTCAAACAGTGCATGGTACTTAAAGGATGAGGGAACAGCACATATGTTGTTCCATGCAGTTAGAAGGAAGTGGATACAGTAGATCAGAGCAAAATGTAACTTGTTGTAAAATGAGTTGTTAAACATTGCGCTTAAAGGACAGCCTTTCCTATCCAGGCACAGATAAATTCAGTTACAAAGTCCACCGTCCCCTGCTAGTAATCAGATTGAATGATGTGTGCATACTTGAAAAGTACTAGGTTGCAGAAGGCAGTTTTAACTGCCTAGAAAGCACATTAGAGGAAGCAGTAATAGAATGCTTCTTTTGTGTGCAATAGATTTCCTAGATTAATCACAATGATTCTCCAATGGCAACCTTTTCCCCAGCCAGTGTTAACAAGGGTTATATTAGGAATGGATCAGATTTTTTGTATTAAGCCTTTTGTCCTGACATTCCAATCTCTCAAGTTGATTTAAGGAAAGGAACTTAAATAATAAGCCATCTAATATACTCTTCTGCTTTAGGAAGCCATCTAATAAGGGAAACCAAAATACTTAGCTTCTAGTTGGAAATTTCAACAGCCATAGCAACTTTTGGGACTATGAACAAGATGATGAAAATGTCAAAGCTGTTATAAAATGTGCCTTGTGCATGATCATTCAATGTGCCTTGTACATGATCTTAAATGACACAGTTCATTTAACTAGGAGAGAGACTAAAATCCAAATCTATTTTTTCTTTTTGCGCCTATAATCTAACAGTTCATTAAGAGCATACAGTCATCCCCCACCATTTCGCATTTCATATACCGCAGTCCTGGTATATCATGGGACCGCAGTATATGAAACCAAGGGCTCCTGGGACAAGCTGCATGGGCCAGTTTGAGGCCTCCTGAACTTACCCTAGGCCTGGTGCTGCCCTGAAAGGGCTTCCCGGGCCTGTCGGGAGGCCCCAGAAGTGGTTTCCAGCGAGTCAGAAGTGAGTTCCAGAAAACAGGAATTGACTTGTGGATCAGCAGAAAACACTTCTGGGGCCTCTGATAGGCCCGGGAAGCCCGTCGGAGGCTTGTTCGGGCTAGCGCCATGTCTCAGGTAAGTGTAGGAGGCCCCAGATAGCCCCCCCTCCAGTCCCGACCCAACCCAGCATCCAAATATAGCGGATTTCCCATTATCTTGGGTCAAGTCGGGTCCCTAATAAGCAAGTGATTACTGTAGTTGATTCAATCTCAAACAGTCAACACAGACCCTTTATATGTCAGATCTACTTGGCCATCCAATGGTAATCTATTCCGTTATATAATATATAAAGAAGTATAATTTCAAAATATCCAACTGGAAAAAATTTCAATGTGTCATCATCCAATAGAGACATCTGTTGCAGACCCAGAACTTTGCTGGCAGTGGAATCCTGGGATGAGGGATCAGTTGGAGAACTTATTCCTCGCTTTTTAAAATGTTCTTGTTCCTCCATTCCAAGAATACAGCACCTTGCCTGCATTGATTCGAGCGGTCACATGCCTGAACCAATGAGAATTGATCTGTTTTTTGTTTTTTTAGTAGTAGAACCCCCAGCTGTGGAGGAATAAACTACAGATTGGGGTGGTAAACATTCCATTTATACTGGGTGATGGAAGTATAAAAAAAAACTGAAAAAGACTGCGATAATCCAGATCATCTGGGGCATTACCACCAAAAGAAAACTCTGTGTTGGTAACATTCATTTTTGGAATGCCTCTGTCCCATTCCAAGAAAAAGTATTTGTACAGTGCAGAAGAAATAAAGACACAAGACAAAGTTTATGGAGTTAATCTGCTGCCTTTTATGATGGATTAAAAAGAAAACTGCAAGTTATCCTTGTATCCATCATCCACAGGTTATAATTCATCAGCACCTCTGCATTGTTTTTCACTGTGCTTTAATGCCTTTGGTAAGAGTCTGACAATAACTACATCATCTTTCTCTCAGTAAAGAGGCATAGTGTAACAGGGGCTCCTTTTTAACTGGGGAAGTGGCCCTGTTTATAAAAATCCATCAGGGATCCTAAATGTCAAAAGATAGTAATAAAAACATTAAAATCATAGCACACCCTCCTTCTCACACAGAAAATCTCCCTGTGTTCAAACATCGCCCCCCTGACAGATGATGGGATGGGCGAAAAATTTTAGTTTTGGTCAGATAGATGTAGTTGTGTTAGTCTGCACAAGCATATCAGCTAAAATCATCCAGAAACAGAACAAAGCAAAAGACTGAAACATGTGGCACCTTAAAGGCTGTTATACTGTAATTCAGGGGCCACCCACACTTTTTGTAAGACTTTGGGCCATATTTGGTGGCTGAGAATGTGTCAAGGGCCGGTTAGCTCCATTGTCTGCATTGATTCAAGCAGTCACATGCCTGAACCAATGATAATTGATCTGTTTTTTGTTTGTTTTTTTAGTAGTAGAAGCCCCAGCTGTGGAGGAATAAAGGGAGGGAGGGAGGGAGGAAACATTTCCCTTTGCCAAGTGATGAAAGGAAGGTGGGAACCAGAAGGCAGGGGAGGGGCTTCGGCCACTCTGTGTGTTAACATTCAATCCATCATGCCTCTGTCCCTTGAAAAAGTATTTGCGGTGCTGGTGGTGATGGCTTTATTGAATCTCACCCCTTTGATGACCCAGTGAAACTGGTTATCCTTGTATCCATCATCCACAGGGCTTTTGCAACGCATTGTTTTTCACTGTGCTTTAGCTCAGAGAGTCTGACCAGAATGATCTTCTTTCTGTCAGTCATGAGGCATAGTGTACGGGAGGGCTACTGGGGAAGTGGCCCTGGGTGCAAAAATTCTCAGGGATCCTAAATGTCAAAAGATAGTAATAAAAACATTAAAATCATAGCACACTCTCCTTCTCACACAGAAAATCTCCCTATGTTGAAACATCCCTGACAGATTCATTCTAATTTTAGTTTTGGTCGGATAGATGTAGTTGTGTTAGTCTGCACAAGCATATCAGGTAAAATCCACAGAAACAGAACAAAGCAAAAGACTGTAAGCTGGATCACCTCCAAGTCTTCAGACATATGGCAACAGATATTTCATTCAACATTTCATTCTGTTGAAGAAGTGGACATGATCCACAAAAGCTTATATTTAAATATAACAATTAGTCTTTAAGGTACCATGTGTTTTGTCTTTTGCTTTGTTCTGTTTCTGTGGATTATTCCAATTAATTGCCCGTAGCCAACTAACTTTTCATTCCCATTGTTTTTGAATACAGCCATAATTTACAGGATCTGTTTATGCACTACTTTTATCTACCTCAGTGTATGTTCAAATATTCACTAATAAAAATTAATACATGTTTCCAAAGTGAGCATTAGAGTTCTGCTTGGTTGCTATTTAAACTTTCAAACTGCTGGTACTTCCTTCTTATAGTGAACAAGATAAATCAGAACATTTGCTTCTTATCTTGTGCCTCACATTACTGTGACATTTCCTTCTATCTTCACTATTTTGCATTCTAAGCCATGCCCTGGAACTTCTGCTTTATAAACAAAACTCTCAAACAACTTAATGCATTGCATTGTGGGAAAGTGCTATGCAAACCAAGTCTCCTCCCATCTCCCCCTATTTCCCCGGTTGCTGGCACCTCACTGTCCCACTGTGTGTATCAATTGTTTTATTGGTTCTTCAACTCTAAAATTATTTTTTAAAAAACAAAAAAGTAGAAAATGAGTTTTTAGTGTACTTTAGTTTACAAGCACAACCCGTTCCAGAAGCATGCTCGTAAACCAAAATATTCATATATCAAAGCAAATTTCCCCATAGGAAATAATGGAAACTTACCTAATCTGTTCTGGGGTCCCAGTTTCCATTTTGTCCTATGGAGAAATTTGCTTTGGTCAGGAGCTGCAGCAGCCTCCAGAGCTTACCCTGGGGGGGTGCTGTGAAGGTTGTAGCCGGGCAGCATTGGACTTGCTGCAGCCAGGCAATACTGCTCCAGAGGCCCAGTGAAGGCTCACCACATGGCCCAGAAGTCACTTTTGGTCAGTGCCGGGTTTGGCTGGATGCCCTGGAGACCCATTCCGGTCATTGCCGGGCCTGTAGAGAGCCCCAGAGGCCACTTCTGTTTTGTGCCGAGGCCCCCCACTGCACAGCCCATAGCCAGGCCCACTGCGTGGCCTGGAATGAGCTCCAGAGGCCCACTCCAGGCAGCGCAGGGCCTGTGCTGAGGTGAGCCTTGCTCATCAACTGGATCAATGCTCACAAACTGAGGCAAATTTTCCTTTCAAATTTGCTCTGTTTCCAAAATACTCGCAATCCAAGGTACTCATAAACCAAGGTACTACTATAATAGGATTTTTCAAAACTGAAGAGAATGAAACTAATAGAAGAGGTTATTGCTTTCATCCTGTTCACAAAGGGTTTCTTTGTGTGGAACTCTTGCTTCCTATTATGCTGTGCAAAGTGAATTATAGTTATTTTCTGTGGTACCCAGAAATTTTAGGTCTAGTTTAGTGGTTTTTAAATGCATTTTGGTGTTGTTTTACGAACTGACCACATTTGAAGGAATTGTATTCTAATAGTACTTTTCTCTTCTTCCTTTTCCAGAATGGATCCCTTTAGCACAGGGGATCCCATTGCTTATGCAGAATTCATGAAAGTGCAAGGAAATAAAGATTTCAAAAATGGGAACTATTCTATAGCCATCAAAAAGTATGATGAAGCAATACGTGTAATGGCATATATAGGCCAAACAACAGGGTAAGTTTTTATTGAGAGAATTGTTAGTTGTACAGAGCATGCTTCTAAATTTAAGCTTAGATCCTAGCACCCAAATTATTCACCAGGTAAATGCTTGTAATTACCTGATGGCCATTTTCCTAAGATTATACATGCTATGAGATCAATGTTAAAGATTTGCCTGTCCTACTGGAGACTCCCACATCAACTCCAACTTCTATAGCTCAGCTATGGATGTCCACACATGTTAATGAGCAGAAGGAATAGGAAAAGGGCCATTCAGAGAATAATTTGGAAATGTTTCCATATCTGCTCAGCTGCGCAATAAACAATAGTGCTGAATGATATAATGCATTGCAAGAAACACAGTTATAAAGTAGAAGTACCGTTGCAGAACCTTAAGTCCACAAAAGAGTGAGAGCTGTAGCAATCCAAAAATATACCTGCACATGTCAGTTTATGTTAGTATTAAAATAATGTTTGGATAGTGGAAGTATCCTAGTGGTGCTTCTCATGAAGCAGAAGTGGGGCCTGTGAGAATGGAATTGCTTAGCTACAAATCTATATTTTAATTTGGTTTTTATAATCATTTATAAGGCACATATAGGGTGTTGGCTGCTCGAAAAATACGTGCAGCACTTCTGCATTTTCAGAGCTAAGACAGGATACATACATGTTTCCTGTTTTTTCACTAAAAGATGTTAAGAAATATAATATCGAGAAATAGCATCTGTAGATGCCCGATCACAAACTGGTGATATAATGGTAAATGTGATAAAGAGAAAATATAGAACTATGTTTTGGAGACTTTCCACTAGGATGCTCAGTGACAGGTGTAAAACAGAATGAGAGACTAAGTCTTGATGGAAAAATCTATTTGCCTTGTTATGGGTGTAGAAAAAGTATAAAACAGTGATGGCGAACCTATGGCATGGGTGCCAAAGGTGGCACTCGGAGCCCTTTCTGTGGGCACCCAACATCGTCCCTTCATAGCCACCTGTATACAAGTTAAATTACTGTATTGGCACTTTGCAAAAAAATTAGTGGGTTTTGAATTGCAGTTTGGGCACTCATTCTCTAAAAGGTTCACCATCACTGGTATAAAAGCTCTCTGGAATCTTAGCTCAAGGTCTTAGGAATTGAGAGAATAGACTCTTTTATGTCATTCTCTCCCTAACACCTCTAATGCATTAGAAACCATTTTTATGTTTGTCTGTATGATGTCTTTGCTTAATGAAAAGTTATTTTCTTTGCTTTAATATGTTTGAATTTACTTATTTTATTCTGAGTTATTTTATTACTGAACCACCAACTTCACAGTTTTGAATCTTAGGACATTTTAAAAGATATAAAAATAAAAATAAAAATATATGTGCATTTGTTATCGCTGTGTTGTCCCATCCACCCTTTAGAAAAAGTGATACCAAAATGTGCAATTCTGTCAGCAGCAGCAGGACATTCCTTGCTGGCAAAGAGACAAACTGTTGCAGTTCCTCACCTTCACTTGTGAGGACTCACATCCCTGGTCCTCACCTAATTGTTGTTAGGAAGAGCCAGTTTGCGAACAGCAAGTGCTGGTTCCAGGGCTGTTTGTCTTGTCTAGAGGCCAGCCATACATCAGGTGCATTGTCACTTACCTTCAGAGTGCCTCCCTGAATTTGCGTAGCTTAAAGCAATCAACTCTGTAACATAGCAGTGGAAGCATGTTGAGATGTTTCATCCAAAATGTCTTGTGGCATTTAAATTACTAATGATTTGATCTCTGATCCCTGAGAATGTATACCATAGTGTGTGCCCATGATAGAACTCTGTTTGTTTTACTTCATTTAAATTCTTCATCTTTTTAGTCTGTATCATTCTCGAGAAATGGCAGTTTTACTCTGTAACAGATCAAACGCATTTTACAATTTGAACAAATGGAAAGAAGCCTATCATTCAGCCGAAGATAGTCTCCAGTGGGATCCAACTTATGTCAAGGTACACACAGAAATATGTCTTATGTTGCATACTTGAAAGTTTTGAATAATAAATACTCTGATGCAAATACAGCATTTGCTGTGTTTGTGGGTTTTCCTGACACAGGAAGATGTTAGCATTTGTTCATTGACATATTGGGCAACTCCATGTTTGCCCTTTACTTAATAAAGAAAGCACTGAAATGTGCAATGTCCAATTGCCCGTCAGGACAGTGTTCCCTTTGCATAACCTGCTGACATTAATGGTAGTAATATTTAGAAACTAATAACATATCAGATGTAGGAATGTTTCAATACGTATTAGGTGTCGTGCATAGATTTGGCACTTTCCCATCTGATGTTTTTTTTGTTTGTTTGTTTCTTAAACTTTTCAGAGTAGTTAAGTTGGAGTTTGTTTCTTCATCAGAGATTTGCAGAGATCAGGGAACTCCCCAGAGCACAAAGAGAAATCCTAGTTCCCTGAGCTCCTTGCCCTCTGAAGATGCTGGCCACAGAGTCTGGTGAAATGTGAGGAAGAAAAATCCCAGAATATCACAAAACCAGCCTGAAAAACTCACAACAGCTATTAGATCCCAGCTGTGAAAGCCTTTGAGAATAGACCAAAATTTATTTATTTATTTATTAAAAATGGATTTTTGCTATTGTCTTTAAAGCCCCCACAAACTGAAAAACCAATTCACACTTCAGTGGTTGATGAGGGAAAAATGTGGTTTGTGGTTCGTCCCCATCTCTAGTAGAGATGTATTTAAAGGATGTGCATGCATATATAAACCATACATTAGTTTAAGGGGTTCAGATGGTTTATTTTGAAAATTTTAAGATCTCCATGAGAAAAAATTGGAACCAGAATGAGATGTGCTGATTTAATGTTTTATTTTTGGTTGTAGACTAGAAAATAAGAATTGCATCCAGGCATACAAGCTAAGAATGCTTTAAATTAAAAAACAAAGTGATGATGTTGGCCAAATTATGTTATTTGTTTATTATATTGTTTTTATGACCCTCATAGGGAACCTAAAGCAGCTCACGACAATTAAAATATATCATGGTAGCACCTTTGAAATACTATACAAAACTTATATCAAAAACAAACATCAATCAATATTAAAGGCAAGCATTGTTGTTCTTAAGCCAGTATGGCTAATAATGCTGTGGGCTAGTAATTTTCTGAACTTGCTTGATGGGATAGTATGTAGAAGGTTTGGATTTTTAATGTCAAAATATTTACATGTCATTGTCTGAAATCCAGTAGTAAGTAGCAACAAGAGTAAGCCCATTGAATATGTATGAGATCTATATAGGTGTTGACTCACCAAATTCTTCCTAATTAAGTGGGACTGGATTTCAGCCATGATCTTGTGTTTTATTCAATAGTATGTTCCGTTTTCATCACGATGGTTACATCTGTTTACTGCATGGTTGTTTAAGAAGACATGAGCTTTATTTTTGAAATTTGGTTACTTATCACAATTTGTATATTCTAATAGAATGTGACTTGAACTTTTTTTCCTTCCTTTTCCCCCCTAGGGTTACTATAGAATTGGTTACTCTCTTATTCAAATGTCACGTCCTCTAGATGCCGCTAGAATATTTTGTCAAGGTTTGCATTTACTCCACCATTCGTCAGATGTGGGTCAAGTTTCTGAATTTATAGTTGGCGTTTTTACAAGTGTTAACAGTAAGTGGCCTGAAAGATTATTTGTTCACTACATGGAGAGAATAGTTGTGGATTTAGGGACCGCTTAGAGATGTAGTAAGTGTTGTCTGACAAATACTGTAATAGAATAGTTGTCCCTGCTGTGCTGTTTCTCCTTGCTTTTCTTTTTCTAAATCTCCAGAAGAATACAATATTTGGAATTGGAGATGTACCACCTTCTGACAGGAATCAATTTGCAGCCTATTCTTTCCTCTGTCATCCTCACTCTTTCTGCTGCTTGTGTAGACCAAGCTGTTATGGCAATAGCCCACACCTGGTCTGTATAGTAGATCTGTTGTCCCAGTGGGAACAGCAATTGAAGGATCACAGAGGAGGCACGTAGGAGTTTTTGTAGTTTGGCTTGCTTCTTTTTCTTGTGAAATAACTGCATTTTCTGCTTTCTGTTGCTGCTTACTGGGGTAATAGTTACAGTGGAAGAGCACCAGATATAACTAGTAATAAATAATAAGCCACAAAGTTAAATCTCTTTATTGCATTTTCCCTCTTAGATGTAAGGGCTATTACTCCAAATATTTTATCTATCTGTAAGAAAATTGTGAATGATGGTTACAGTCCACTGGTTTGGCAGCAGGTGATTGAAAAACTGGTGAGGAAAGGTTTGTGGCAGGTAAGGGTCATACCTCTTCTAACATAGGTATAGAGCAATTTTTACCAAAAAATTGGAAATTTTTCATGGGTAAAACTATTTGCATTTGATATAAATATATATTACTGATATGCATTCTTAGCAGAATTTTCAGGATACGGATGATAATTTTTGTCTGCGTTTTTTAAGACGACAGAGAGATAATATGCATGTAATCATAGGAAAGGTGGTCAACCTTTCACTCACAAGTCAGTCTCCTGGCCAGAAGGCCACTTGTTCTCCCCCAATCCTCTGTGGGGCACAGTTGGCCTCTGGTCCTTCTTTTCAACTTCAAATACCATATTTTGAAAGAAGAGCTGCTGTTTCTCAAAAAGACTGTGCCCTGTAAAGTTTGTCTATTCATTGTACCCAGTGTGGTGTGGTGGATCGAGTGGCTCAGGAGTCCTCAGTTTGCATCCCCACTCAGCTGTGGGGCACATGGAGCTGGTAAAACTACACCTTAAATACAGTGGTACCTTGTATAAAGGAAATAATTTGTTCCAAATGAAATTACGTTAAGCAAATTTTTCTTTATACAAATTCCCATAGGAATGCATTGAAAACAGAGTAATCCCATTTTTATGTTGTACGGATTCTCCCCATAGGCGATTATGTTAAGCAAATTTCCCCCATCTCTGGAATTTTTTATGTTGTACAAATTTTATGTTATACAAGCTGTTTGTTATACAAGGGTCCACTGTATATCACTTACCTTGCAATCCCTGTTGTAAGTTGGTTTTGACATGATGGCACATAACATCATCAACAACATATTTCTAGGGATATACTTGGCTACTTTTCACACCTACTTTTTCTAATATGCATGGAGACCAGGATCATGAATAATTGAGTGGGGCAAGGTTATGGCCAAGTGAATTTGGAAAGACAACATCCCTTACCCTAAACTAGGCGAAATGCACCTCGTTGAGCACTGCACCATGCTGAACCTACTTCATGCTTCTTGAAGTACTTTTCATTGATGCATCTGGATTTTGGTTTAGCTGTTCTTGGTAGGCAGAAGAAGTGAACTTCACACGTCCCATGCTGAGCAATATGGGAGAAGTGAAGTGTCATGCATCAATTCTCCTGATCACCTCTGTGGATGGAGTATTGGACCCTCTTGCCACTTCTAACTCTATTAGACCAGTACTGCTAGATTGGATAGCAGTAACCCATTCTTGGAGGGGAGGATTATCACAAGCAGAATTTTAGGATGTGAGGGTTCAGTAATTTGCAGGGATTATCACACACAATCTTAGAATGATAATGGTGTCAGGATACTGGCTCTTCTTTCTCTCTCCTTCCTTTATATAATATAGTCTGAAAGTGCTGTTTTTGGAAACCTCAGGCATCAGAGGGATCTAAGAAATGCTTCTTCTATAAAAGGTATTTGAAAGTTAAAGGCTGCAGGTGTACAAAATATATACTGTGTTTTTCTTGCAGTCTTGCCTGTTGTTAGCTGCTGAGAAAGATAAGTTGCCAGCGAATCTACGAATTGCCACTTTGTCACTGAAAGATCTGTTTGAGGTCAGTCTATGTTTTTCAGTAGAAATCATTTTGCCAAAACCCATGACAGGCCACTAGTATGGATGATTGTATTTTGCTTGAGGTTGTACAGCTGCTTCTGCAACATAGTTGACATTGGATATCTTCCTTGTACTTACTTGTGGAAGTTCAACAGTGGGCTAAACTTGTGTTAGTTCAGTTACATGCTTTTATACAGCTCTTGCCTTCAGCCTAAGCAAGTGAGAAATTGATTTTACACAGAAAGAGCATCCACGTCTGCCTTCTAAAATTAGTAGTATAATCAAGAACAAATTGCTTTAAGAGTTCTCTCAGCTTATTGAAGCACTAACTGTTTATTCCCTTGAACTGGGAAAGCTGAATGGAAAAACCATGTGGGGGTTTGATATTAGATCTGTTAGTCAGATACTTGGATCCCACTATTTTAAATGTGTGTTCTTTAGGTAATTTCTTTCTTTCTTTATTTTAAGAGTATTTTTACCCTGCCTTTCTCCTTGGAAAAGGACCCAAGGCGGCTTACAGTAATGAGGGATAATATACAGTCCAGCACAATTAAGACATGTTCAAGTATTTGAGAACAAGGAATTGAGGGACATCTTACAGCATTAATAGACAACATTACATTAAAGCAACACGATTATAAGTAGTCATAAACACAAAGTCTGTGGGAACCCATAGATTCATACAAAAGACACATAATGGTAGTCCATCATTCAGGGAAAGCTTGCCTGAAGAGAAAGGTCTTTGCCTCTTTCCGGAAGGACAACAGCAGTGATAGAGATTTTCAGTGCACCATATGATCTGAGAACTTGTTTTCTGTTCCCGTTCCACCAGAAATATGTTCTTCAGGGCCACTATGAGAGAATGGAAAGAGTGCCCAAGCTAGTGGAATGGCTGATCTCTATTGGCGCAAGTGTAGAGAGCCTTGGATCCCATCCTCTCCATGCGGTCATTATGCTTTGTATCAGAGCAAGTAAGTGCCTTTTAAAAATATCTCTCTACTCTGGGTATTAATTTCACACTGGAAGCATCTAAGATCATATTTAAACAAAAAAATATACATTGAGGATGACAACAGCGTGGAGAACCTTGAGTGTTCCAGATCAGTCTTTTTGGACTTCAGTTCCAAACTTGCCTACTAATGGTAAGAGAATGCAAGTATTGCAGTCTGAAACAGAGGGCCAAAGCATTCTCGCCTCTGCACTAAAAATTGGGTCCACTAACCTTGGGACAGAGAAAAGCTTGTAGCAGGTCTGATTGAGACTAATTACTGTATATACTCAAATATAAGTCTAGTTTTTCAGCCCTAATTTTGGGCTGAAAAAAGGGGCCCTCGACTTATATTTGGGTCAATACTTTTAGCCACTGAGGCAAAAATATTGTGCTCCGCTTCTCCTGACACCCCCACACACGTTGTGGGGGAGTGGCGCACAATTTTTAAAATGACTTTTAGCCACCGAGGCAAATGCTTGGGTCGGTGGCTAAAAGTCATTTTAAACATTGTGCGCTGCTTCTCCTGACCCCCTCTGCATCATGGGGAGCGGCACGAGATGTTTAAAATGACTTTAGCCCCCCCCCCGAGGCAAGCACTTGCCTTGTTGGCTAAAAGTCATTTTAAACATCACACCCCACTCCCCCAGCTCACAAAGGAGGAGCTGTCAGGCCCTGCTGCATTTCCCACCCAAGACTTATACTCAAGTCAATAAGTTTCCCCAGTTTTGGGGGGTTAAATTAGGGGCTTTGACTTATACTCGGGTCGACTTATACTCGAGTATATACGGGTTTAAGTCCTCTCAAGTGAGAAGTGTGAAAATGTCATTTTCTCAATCCATATGCATTGGCATCTGGTGGTGCCACTGAGATACAGGTAGAGGGGGACCTTGGCCTGATCTAGAAGGACTCTTATGTTCTTATGTTAATCGGCAAAATGACTTCAGAGCACTGTAGGTGAGAACTTAATAGGTCTGTACTGTACATTAGGATAGCCCTTTCCCATCGTTCAGATATCTTGGGGGAGGGGGTTAAAGGTATCCCCCAAAAGCAGAAAACAAAAAAACAAAACTTAGGCATCCTACAATATTTCTCTTTTGGTCTTAAATAGATAAAGTGATTTTTTAAAAAAGAAAGTTTACTGTTTAAAAAAGGACCTACCCATCCTTCTTGGATCTTCTATAAGCTTGGAATATATGTTCATATAAATTGAAAGCACATACTTCTTTTTAAATTGTTTAGAAGGAAACCACCTTTTCAGGTGGTTACTGGATCATAAGCCTGAACTGAAGAGTCTTGTCAACCAGCAAAATGAAGATGGTTCCACGCTTCTCCATATTGTGGCATCCCAGTGCAATGGATATTCTTTGAAAAGTAAGTTAATGGTAAACATGCCTGCTCACCTATGAAGCAGCACCATACTTTTTGTGATTGAACAATGTGTTGATTTTCAGGTTTTCTTTCCTCAGAAACCAAAGATAGGCAGTGCTAGTCAAACTGCTAAAATAATTAGCTATGCATGACAAATAGCTAAAATAATGGCCTTGTGTTTGAAAGTTTTTCCTAGTAGAAGCTGCGGAAATGGTGCTCCATGTTTGAGTCTTCTGACAGAAATACAGGTTGTATCCTGCTTCCTGTATTTCTGTCGGAGAGGACAGTATGAATTTCACCTGGCCAATCATGTAGTCACATAGTAGATGTTAAGCTGATCTTGTTTTGATCTACAGCTAGATGGGAGACCCCTATGAAGAACCCCCTTGAGTCTTCTCTTGGATTACACAATGCAAGAAAAGCAAGATAGAAAGAATTAGGACTTGGTTTTAGTGAAGCCTTCTTTTTTTGTTCATTTGTTTGATTTTCATGTAACTTAATGAACAGTTACTTGCTCTGGCTAGTTAATTTTTTTGTTGCTAGCTTGTTTTGAATACCTCTTTGATAAAACTCCTAGATTCTTGGGTTTTGAATGCCACTATCATCACCTGAGTCCACTCCGGTGATCCTTTGTGTTGGCGTAGTCTGGACAAAGTACCTGTGGAGGAAATAAACTCTTCAGCCATTTAGTGTGTGGCCCTGCTTCTGTTTGGAGCCATGTTGCAAGAACACTCTTCAAGGTCTGTCAAAAGAACTGTCACTTGAGGCTGGGAAAAAGAAACCTGGGTCTTAGAAGAGGAAATTGAAACAGAAACAGAACTGTGTTGCCCAAGTGGCTTGGATGGATACTGTATAAAAGCTAAGTGAAAAGAAACCAAGCAGGAGGAAGGGGAAACAACATTCTCAGCGAGGAAGTGCTGCAGAGGACTCAAGATGAAAACAAGAAGGTTGGAAGCTGTATTTCCGTGGCTATTGAGGATGGGAGGGCTGCGTATTGACTATAGTAGGGAAATGCTCTAGAGTAGGTTTAAATGGAGCTGAGATGGCTTAGTGGGTTGGAATGTCTGGTGTGGAGCCATGTTCCCTCTAAGGTGCAGGCAGAGCTCCACAGGGGATGCGCACGGGCAGGCAGCTTGTTTACTCCCCCTTTTGGAGGCACAACAAGAGCAAACTAGAGGGAAAGTTGGTATGGAGCCAACAGTTAGGTGTTCAAATCCCCACTGTTCCTCCCAGAGAAGAGGTAGCTGAGATTACCCAGAATGTGGGTTGTTGATGTGGTTATGTATCCTCTCACCTCTGCAGCCTTGGAAAACCTGCAGAGTCCTGGATTACCACTGGAAGAGAGATTGGCAAACCAATTTTGAATACATTATAGCTAGAAACCCCTTGGAGGATTCAGAAGCACTTTGATGACACGTAACTATTAAGAGGTTTCAGTGCTTTCATTTCCCTATGTTGGCTACTGATTATTTTATTGCCAACATCATATTAAGTTTAATATTTTTACAGTTTTTTCAAACAATTATTTCCTCCCCAAACCTATATAAAATTGAAATACGTTGTTAATTTTAGACCAATGCCTTGATTTTTAATCTTGTACTTAATAGCCTTAACACTGTATGTGCAATGAGGACTTAGTGCATGAGTTGGCTGGTTTTAGAGCTGTTTTAAGAACCATAGAGCTGTTTTAAGGATGGCAGCCAGGAGAGAGAGAGACTCAATTACAGTTATGAGTACCAAGGCAGGGACGAGATTTCTTGGTTTGTTTTTCGGTGAAAATATTTGCTTGTAATGAGCAAATCTTGTGCCACTGTTTATTTTGAAATAAGAACTTACATTGCTTTGCTTTAGGGTGTAGCCACACAGCAGGAAGAATGCAAATAGATATGTTATGGAGTCACACCCAGCATGTTGGATTTCCCCAGGTTAATTTGCTTCAGTTACCCACCAGGAGTCAGCAGAGAGATAGGGGAGAAAGTTGACAGAAGCTGTATTTGCAGCTTCTTCAGACAGCTCTGTTCTGGTAGTTGAGATTTGCAGGACACATAGTTATGGGAGATCTACCTTAACATACTGGAAACAAGGCTGATTTATAACTTATTCTTCTGTCTCTGCTGCCCTTTCCCCCTCTTGACAGACTTAGTTGACCTAGTACTAAGGCAACAACCCTTTAAAATGTGTCAGAGGAAGATGAAGAAATGGGAAGGGAAGGGAAAAGAAAAACAAGCAGACCCAGAGACCAAGTTTGGGAAGGAGCGGATTCAAACATCCACCAGTTTCCCCATTGCCCTGCCCCACTCACTGTTGCTGCAGCTGGATGGAATGGCTTTAAATTAGGGGTGGGGGAATTTCCTTTACTTTGGCTCAAGTGATCACACAATTTCTTTTTAAACAGGCTTTTAAACTACAGTAATGCCTTGAATTACGAATGCTTTGAACAACAAAAATCTTGAATTGCGAAAACTATAGGGAATAAATCCTCTGGTATAGGGAAATTACCAATTTTGTAAAAAAAGATTTTTTTGGTTTTTTTTTTTTGGAATAATAAAAAATGTAATTAATAGTTTTTCAAGGCATTCGCAAGGGAAACCTACTCTGACCCAGCAAAGCAGGGGAAGAGTTTCCCTCTTTTGCTGGGTTGGTGGGAAAATCCTTCAGTCAACTGGCCTTAATCTTGGACAGCTCAACAGCCACAGGGCTTTCTCCTTCAGCAGTGGATGTCAGCCAGGGGAGGATCAGGCAGGTGGTGAAGTTGCCACCCACCCAATCCTCCCCTGGCTGAGAAAGGGGACGCTGGATCTCAGCCAGGGTGCGGGTGGTGAAGTCACCACCCGCCTGATCCTCCCCTGACTGATGTCCACCCACTGGAGAAGGAGAAAGCCTTTGCATGGTGCAGGTGGCTGTTTTAAAAGGATCCTTGCTGTTCCAACCCCAGTGCTCAGGGCAGGATTGTTTTGAGGAGATTTAAAAGCCTGCTCTTGGAGACTTGCTTTTCCCCAAGGGTAGCGCTCAGCCATCTCTCAGATGGATTTGGTGCTACCCTTCAGACCAGGATTTTGGGCAGGTTTTTGAGGAGAGTGAATCCTTGCTACTTCAACCCCAGCACTCGGGACAGGATCGTTTTAAAACACCCGCCTTTGGTGCGGGCAGAGGTTTTCAAGCAAATTGGGTGCAAGCAAGGATCCAAGAGTAGGCTTTTGAATCTCTTCTAAAGCCTGCCCTTCGGTCCTTGCTTGCCTAAAGGGTAGCACCCCATCCACCTCTCTGACAGGCGGATGGAGTGCTGTCATGCAAAGGTGGGTGTTTCAAAACAATCCTGCCCTGAGCGCTGGGGTTGGAGCAGCAAAGGTCCTTTTAAAACACCCTGCCTGATCCTGCAAAGGCTTTTTTCCAGATCTCAGGCCCGGTCTTGGCTGCCCCTTTCTCAAACAGGAGAGGATCAGGCGGGCGGCGACTTCCACCCACTTAAGGAAAAAGCCCTGTGGCTGCCAAGCTGTCAAAATCACAGCTGACAGTTGACTGAGAGGCTTTTCCACCAACCCAGCAAAAGAAGGAAGCTTTTCTCCTGCTTTGCTGGGTTGGGGCAGGCTTCCCATAGGGATGCATTGGAAGTCTATTGTAATCCATTCCCATTGGAACAGATTAATCAGATTTCAATGCATTCCAATGGGAAACCACATTTTTAATTACAAAAATCTTGAATTACAAAAGATCCGTAGGAATGGATTAATTTTGTAACTCAAGACATCACTGTACTTTGAGGAAAGAGGACGGACCCGCCCAAGAGCTTGGGCTTTGCATTTTTAAAGTGTGAATTTATAGTTCTAATCTAGGCCCTTGTAGTTCTTGAAATGATGAGTTCTTGTACAGTTTTATGTTTCGTTATTTTATTGAATAATTTTTAATCTTCTATTTGAATTGCTGAGAGTGCCTTGAATTTATGGATAGACGACAGCATAGAAATCAGACAGACAGACAGACTATGGGACTAGCATGGAACAGAGTTACATCTTCTTGCTTCCTGTGATTGTCATATTTATAATGTTCCATTTGTCTCTTTAATGACTTAGATCAAGAGGGTACTTTTTGTCTCACATTTTAGATCAAATTGAAGATGTGGGTGTGCTTCTCAGTGCTGGGGTAAACCCAACGATCTGTGATAAACAGTCAAGGTCTGCCATGGATATTTTAAAAAGAAACAAGAAGTTCAAAGTTCTGGATATCATCAACAAGCACATTGCCAGGCAAATGTTGTGCACAGAGGAGTCACCAGGTACTTTGTAGTGTTGCTTGCTGAGTCCAGCAATAACTGTCACATACAATCAATAAGTGTGTCCAGTTTCCATTTAGAATTTTTACCTCACCCCACTCTTGGTTTGTTTGTTTCAAAATACAGGCTGTTCAGGAGGCAATAAGAACTAACCCACTCCACTGGGGTGAGGGCAATTTTGCTTCCATCTCTTATGCATGTATGGAAGAAAACCGTCATGAGGAGGGATTTAAATTTTCCTTTTCTGCATTCACTGGTTCTGACCTGGATTTGTACATGCTGTAGAGTTAAAGGCACCTTAAACTACGTGATGTATATTGATATGAACGTTGAAATATTCCTGTCAAAATGCCTCTTGGAGTGGGCTTTAGAAATAGCTTTGGATGGCAACTAGATAACATTCACATTTACACCAATACAGTCACTTGAGTCCATACTTGTTGCATAACTTTTGTAGTGTAACTTTGTTTCTTTTTTATCACCTCAGTTAAGTAACTATTGAGAAGTAACTTGTTTCTTCCTGCCAGTGAACCGGTTTTATGCTCTACTGTTACTCAGGCATTTCTCTACTCGGTTGAATTGAGGAAGCTACATGGTCAGGAAGTGTCGGGTCACCTTGGAGGTCTGTGGCTCTTGCTCCAAAGTGACTCAATGTGGGATTTACTTCATCATACTGGAGGGTTCTGGAAGGATACTGCAGATTTATGTGGTGGAGTAAGCAAAGCAACAGAGTCCCTGCTGCCTTGTGTCTCAGACTGGCCCTGAGCATTTAAAAACCAGAAAGAAAAACAAACCCACATGTGGGTCACCTGAAGTGCTAAGGCAGGCATGTCCAAACTTCAGCCCTCCAGATGTTTTGGACCACAGCTCCCACAGTCCTTTGCCATTGGCAATCTAAGCTTAGAATTCTGGGAGTTGTGGTCCAAAACATCAGGAGGGCCGAAGTTTGGGCATGCCTGTGCTAAAGTGTGACTCCTCCTCCACACACACACACACACAACATGTTGCATAGAACATTAGTAATGGGTGAAATATATTGTCTCGTCTTCCAATAACGAGAAATAGGAGTAGGGGAGGATTAGGAAGTAGCACCAACAGAATGTGTTCCTGCATGGTGTAATGATTCCAGCAGAACCTGCACTGATAACACTAATCATAGGCATTTTAAGAAACAGAGTCACAGATAAAACAGATGCATATTGGCTATAAGAGTTTACTGAGGCTGACACGTATGATAACTTACACATTTCAAATCCATGAGCCCTCACTCCCTGCGCATGTACGGGGGAAGCAAAGTGTGCTGTTTTTATACTGCCCCCATAGCTCTTAAAGGACTCTTTGGGTGGTTTACGATTTAATTAGGCAGGCTACCCATTAACTGTGTTTTGTAATGTTATCCAAAGCAGGGACTGAAAGCACCTCCTCTGCTGATGTGACCACCTTACTTCAAGATGCTTTTGATGAATTTGTGCAGTTTTGGTCGGAAAACGCTGCCCGTAACATCAGCCTCTTAAAGCATGAAAAAGTTCAGAATCTTTTGAGACTGCTGGGTGCAGTGAAAGGTGCAGTATGTTCGTCCCTCAGAATTTCATAGTTAGCAATGGTATGGTTGGATGACTTTGAGAAATGGGAGAAACGGGCTTCTTTCTACTTTTTGGTGGGAATATTGTTATCAAGTCTAAATTTAGATGTTTATGGGAGTAAGAAATATTGATAAATGGTGCATTTGTGCATTTTTTTCTAATACATAGACTGGTCCAGTAGCACTTTGAGCACCTCACATTTATCTAATTTTGGTTTGACCTGCATATTGAAAATGAATTTCTTTCTTTCTAAACCTGGTTATCCTGGTTTAGACTTGAGGGGCAGGGTCGACCCATGCAACTGGCATGGATTCTCTTTCAAAAGCACTGTGCTTGTGGACTTTTCTCAGAAACAGAAGTACAGTTTACTTTATGAATAATTGAATGAGAATTTGGAGGTGGGGGAAAGGGACAATGTTGTAAAATAACAGTTGCATTGAATACTTACAGTGGAAATTGCAATGGTAATTGCTTAGTGCAGCACAAGGTATAATTAATGCTGTATCATAGTTCCCCCCTTTCCACCCACCCCTTCTTCTCTACCTTCCTTTCTTCTACCCGCCTAGTCTAGCCACAAACATACATCCCAGCCTTGCCATGTTTCTTCACACTTTAGTACTTAGGAAGGGGAATATGGATGAGGATGCAGGTCAATAAACTGAAGCTCCACTCATACAAGTCGGAAGTGTTGTTGTTGGGTGTTCCGCCTGATAGGTTAGAGGGCCATTCCCCTGTCCTGGATGGGGTTGCACTCCCCCTAAGAGACAGGGTCCGTAGCTTGGGGTGCTTCTGGACCCATGTCTTACCCTGGAAGCCCAGGTAGACTCAGTAGTCAGGGGTGCCTTTTTACAGCTGCAGAGATTATATCAACTTTGCCCTTACCTGGATGAGCAGAGCCTGGCAACAGTCACACATGCACTGGTAACAACCAGGCTGGACTGTTGTAATGCACTTTATGTGGGGCTGCCTTTGAACATGTTCCAGCGATTGCAGCTGGTCCAGAATCAGGCCTTGTGACTGGTGAATGCTGCCACTGGGTGGACTCATATTAAAGCAGATCTGAAAAATTTACACTGGCAGCCAGTTGCTGCCTGGACTCAATTCAAAGGGCTTATGCTTACATATAAAGCTCTAAACAGCTTAGGGACTGACTGGTTATCTAAAGGACTGCCTTCTTCCATATGAGCCCTCCCAGACCGTAAGATC
Source organism: Phrynocephalus forsythii (assembly GCA_029282475.1). Taxonomy (NCBI): domain Eukaryota; kingdom Metazoa; phylum Chordata; class Lepidosauria; order Squamata; family Agamidae; genus Phrynocephalus; species Phrynocephalus forsythii. The sequence continues at coordinate 55,056,677 of JAPFRF010000009.1, read as the reverse complement.
AGGCCAGGAGGCCCTGCTGAAGGTGCCATCCCTCAAAGAGGTTATGGGGATGGCATGTCAAAACAGGGCCTTCTCAGCCATTGCCCCCCAACTTTGGAATGCCCTCCCAACAAAGATCCTCCTGACACCAATGCTTTTCGTTTTTCGGTGCCAGGCAAAGACCTTCCTGTTTATCCAGCATTTTAATTAGTTAAAGTTCTTTTAGCTGGATGCATGAGCAGCCTGATTTTATTATTTGTATATTTATTGTTTTAAACTGTTTTTATTTTGATGGTTTTAACATGTTGCTTTATAGTTTTAATATATTGTTGTACGCTGCCCAGAGACCATTGGGTAGTGTGGTGGCTAAAGAATTCTGTAGATAGATAGATAGATAGATAGATAGATAGATAGATAGATAGATAGATAGATAGATAGATAGATAGATAGATGACTTGTGTGTTGATTCTTATCCATCTCATAGTCTCAAACACGTTGCTAAAGGCATAGCAAGTGTGAATGTTTTTATGTTAGATGGTGATATGACAGAATTAGGCAAACAAACTGTCCTTCAAGAAGATTTTGTTCCAAGTAGACTATTAATCCCTTTTGGTTTTCAGATGATTCTCTTGCATATTTATATGCCTCTTCAAGCTGTTTTACCTAGTCCTGGACTAGTTGCCTGCTGTGAATTTGCATAATATATATGTAGTCATAGCTGCAGTCCTGATTCATTGAATACAGGGACACTATGCTCACTTGCAAGCTTCAGCAAGATATCAAATAAAATGTTTTCACAGCAAAGCTGTCCCTCAGCCTAGTGCCACAGTGGTTGACTAGTTGACCATGTAAGACACTGGGGTGGGGTGGGGGGAGTAACTGGTTTCCTATGAAAGGCAACCCAAGTAGATGTGTTCCAATGATATCACTTCATGGGATTTTCAAGAGTAGACAGCTGTTGTCAGGCATTGTACCTCCTGTCTCTGGAGTCCCACTGAATTTCCAAAAACTTGTATCCAAACCATTGCAGTTCTGCATTTTAAGCGTTATGATTTAGTTAATAAGGATGGAATTAAAGACTTATTTAGATGGCTGGTATAGACAGGCTAACATTTTAACTTTTAAGTTACCTTTGTAGGATCTAACACCCTCAATTTTGTTCCTTGTAGAAATTCCTGGAGAAATAGCTTGTGAAATCCCTCCTGCCCTTGCTAGCAGATTTATAAAGCTTTTGCTCAAGAAGCAACGGTGGCACGAGGTGCTGTTACTGCTGACACGGAAAACTACGGAGGAGGAGGTGGTGGCATCAGATGATGGTTTCCTTAAAAACTGCAATCTCTCTGATTTTGACATTGACACGGTCTTGGAACACGTAGGCCGATCAGATAAACGACGAATACAACTCGTAAAATGCTTGATGGAAAGAGGAGGTGAACATTGCCAGATTACTACATTGCAAAGTTCTCATGCTATGCTTGACTAAAATAAATATCGCTGTTGTTCAAGTCAAGACAACTCAAGAAACCTTTAATGGCATAAAATAAATTGAGAACAAAAGCGTCAAATTGTGGGATAGAAGACTGAAAGATAAATAAAGAGATGGGGGAAAGATTAGGCCTTTAGCACTGTTCTTTTTTTTAAATAGGTATAATTTCCCTTTTTGTACATGCTGAATTAGAGCTTGGAAAATTGAAATCACTGTTTTGTACAGTTAGTTGGGCGTCTACATGACCAGAGCCACCCAGGGAAAAAAAAGGACAAAAACAGGTTGATTCCTTTAGTTGACGTCGCCAAGCTTAAACTGAATTTTTGTGCCATGATGTGTTTTCCATGCTGCAAAAGTGCCTGCTACATTAGGAACAAGCTTGTTGTGGCATCTCGGTCATTAGTAGGCATAGCTCTAACCTAGGTGGCCATGAGAAGATAGTAAAGATAAATTCGCTAATAACACCCGAGTTCTCATCAGGCCTCGAACTCCCACTTCAGTAAATCTACACCTGTGCACATACCTACACCCACACAGCCCAAATCATCTAAAGGTAATGTTGTCTCTCTCTACCCCTGTGTGCCTTGTTTCTTCTTTTAACCTTTTCCCCTACGATGGTGTCACTGAATTGTGGAGATGGGAGGTAGTTTTGGGGGATCTGGAGGAGGCATAATAAAGCTACATCCAAAGGCTACATGTTGCCCCCTCAGCTTGAAGGCTAAAAGGTTTCCATAGCTCAGCAATATGCCATGAAGGCCACATTTGCTCTTTCATGTCCTTTCATAGGTGAAGGGCAGATAACCAGAAGGAGACTTGTGTGCAGTTATGGGGGATTCTGGTCAAGTATTCCAAGCCAGATTTTTGAATTGAAAAAAATTGGTGATTTTTATTTAACAAGCCTTTTCTAGTCAAATGAAATAATGAATGTAGCTGCTGCCAGGAATTATTTTAATATTATTTAGGATTTCACCCCCTCAAAGCATCTGATTGTATTCATCATATTTATGATCTTTTTTCCAAAGCGTCTCCTGAGGGGACAGGAGCTGTTCTTGAAAAACCACTTCAGAAATGCTTGAAAAAGAATGACTTTGAGTTGGCATATTTGTTGCTGACCTCTGGTGCTGATCCTCGTTCTATATCCATTGTGGAAGGTGATACTCCCTTACATGCAGCCTTGTCCATCTTTTTTGACAAAAACGGTGAGCATTTGGCCTCAGTGAATTTTCTTACTGGTTTACATACAGTATTTCCCGGTACACAAGACTATATATTTATCTTAAATTGCCAGATTAAGAGTTGAGAATAGTCTTATACACAGAAGTAAGCCAAGGAGAGAACTGCATGGAAATCTGGTCCATCGAAAAGCATTTCTGAGGTATCTGACATGCCTAGAAAGGCCCTTGAAGGCTCAAAAAGTGCTTTCCAGTGATCCGAAGGTCACTTCTGATTTTCCAGAAGTCACTTCCGGTTCGGCGAGAAGCACTTTTGGGGGCTCCGGCGGGCCTGGGAAGGCCATTGCAGGCCCATTCGGGGCAGCATGAGGCCTGGGGTAAGTACAAGAGGCTCCAGATAAGCCCCCCAGTCCCAACCTGAACCTGCATCCGCATATCGCGGATTTTCAGTTACCGTGGGTTGGGTCGGGTCCTTAACCCCTGCGATAGGCGGGAGGTTGCTGTATGAGGTTTTATCTCCAGTCTTTCAAAAATAGGATGGCTGACAAGTAGTGCTAAGAAAATTGCTTTTCAGTTACAAGAAACAACTGAATTACATTACTAGCCATCTAATGGAATATAAAGCAACTTTGGGCCTTTTTACACGACCCCTAAGATCCGCTGGTCCCTTAAATTCAGACCAGAGATCTTGAGGGTTCGTTGCTGTTCCTCCCTCCCCACCCGTTCGGCACTTCTTTGTTCTGTCTGCGTGAGGGGGGGAGGAAAAAAAAGCCTCAGACAGAGACAAAAGAATAAAAGGCTTACCTCCGGTTGCTCCGACCTCCGTTTACTTCCTGGTTCCTGTTTAAGGGGCGGAGGCAAAAGAAAAACAACAGAAAGAAGCGAGGAGAGCTCAGGAACTCTCCGCATCAAATATTTTCACTATAAAAAAGCAGGTACAAGAAAAGTGCAGTTTTGTCGCGCTAAGTGGGCGGGGTCGCACTTAATTGTCTGCAAACTCCGGAGCTGGTGGGTAAACATTTTTATCGTCCGGAGCTTGCAGCCATTTATGGCGGAGCTTAGGGGTCGTGTATAAATGCCCTTAGTTTACTTCAGCAGAAATCACAACACATGTTTTCCCCTCTCTTTTTAAAAAAACCCTATATGATTTGGAACTTTGTGCAACCAACCAAAGCCAGGAAATTCCTTTTTTGTTGTTTATTAGGAACAAGTTTAATTCCTAGTCAAGTGGGCAGTCTTTGGATAGATGGTAGTCAGAAGTGAAAAAGGAGGAAACCTCCATGTGATTAAATTCCCTGTTTTGTGTTTTCTTTTTCTTCAGATTATACTGGCTTCCAGTTCCTGCAGTTTCTTCTTGAGTTGTATGATTCAAACCCATCTGCATTTCCATATCTTAATCCCAACACTCAAGACAAGAGTGGAAACACAGTGTTACACATTCTTTTTCAAAAGAACCCAACAAAGCAAATCAAGAAAATGTTGGCGTTGTTGGCAAAGTTTGACATGAACTTAAATTTAAAAAATAGCTTTGGCAGAGATGTGCATTACAAAAGGAAGAAGAATGACCCAATGCTTGTAGCTTGGAATGAAGCTGTGGCTGAGGCCAGGAAGAAATGCCGGCATGATGGATTGGGACATCAAGTTAAAACGACTCCAGCTTTCAGCAGGTCAGAAGCCAAAAGTTCAGTCCATTATTCAGCTGCTCAGGTATCCAAAACACAACCTACAAAGCTGTCCCAAGAAAAGGAGGCAGAAGCAGGTACCATTTCACATAGAGAGGAAGTAACAGAAGATGCTACAGTAAAGAACTCAGCACTAGCCGATAGTCATAAACCTTTGACTCTGCGGGAATGTCTTGTGCACAAAATCATGCAGTTAATCCAGAAGCTTGCATTGCATGACATCTCAGCAAAAATGGATTCAGCAGTCCCTGAAGTAGTAAATCGATGCTCCTCCATGGATAAAGGTGAAAGGAGTGGAGATGATCAGATCTATGGCCAGGCAGAACTGGTTCATAATGGTAGGCAAGATGGTTGCCTGACGAAAGATGGTCCGGGGGAAGGGAGCCACGAGGGTTTTGATAAGCCGAAACTAGAAGAGGAAGAGGAAGACGCCTATTTTGAAGGTGACGAACAACTTCACAATATTAAGGCACACATTCAGGACTTTGATAAAATGACATGGGAAATAGAGTGCACTTCTGAAATGCTAAAGAAGTTGGGAAGCAAACATATGCCCCCTCATATGAAGAATAAAGCAATCTATGTAATCCAGCAGCTAGGAAACGGAGAATGGACCCAGGGTCTACAAAAGCGACTTGACCATTTGAAGAGTGACATTCAGCTCTACGAAGCCAGGTTGAGCAAAGGGGCAAGGATGCTCTGGGAAGTCGCAATCGACTTCTCTCCTCGTTGCAGTGATAGCGCAGAAACTATCATGGAGAATGAACATGCCACTCACCCAGCGGAAAAAACAGGAAGAGTTTACACTGAAATTATTCGGATATGGGATATCGAACTAGATCATAACAAACTCAACCGGGCCATTGAAGCGATATGCACTGCATACAAGCGTGGGCGATCTTGCATCTTGCGGAAAAAACTGAAAGGTGTAGGGACGGTGCCGATTTCTTCAAATGTAAAAACGCAAAAGCGCTTTCCTCGCATTTATGTGGAAGACACCAAGGCAGACAAATCGAAAGATTCTTTTGTGCCCGAGTACTTTCCCCCAGCTAGTGCCGTTGAAACCGAGTACAACATAATGAAGTTTCATAGTTTCAGTACTAATATGGCACTTAACATCATCAATGACATGACATCTGCTGTTGAGTACCCTTTCAGGGTGGGCGAGTTGGAATATGCTGTCATTGACTTGAACCCTAAGCCCCTGGAACCCATCATTTTAATCGGACGGAGTGGAACAGGAAAGACAACTTGCTGCTTGTACAGGCTTTGGAAGAAATTTCACTCTTACTGGGTAAAGGCACAGTTGGCAGAGGGCCCCCTACTGGTCAGGCAGATATGGCAGAAACGAAAATTTAACATGCAATTGGAAGATAAGGACAGCAAGGAAGAGGATCCTGATGACTGCGACCCTGTTGATTCAGTGGATTTGGAGACATCTCTAAGTACTGATAATGAGCAGGAAGCAGATGAGGAGGAGCAGTATTCTTCCGCTGTAGAGGACTCTGATGTGAATTCATCATGTGACTGTGATGAGGAAGAGGAATGTGCTGCTGAATTATCGGGCAAATTGGAACACTTGCATCAGGTCTTTGTGACTAAAAACCATGTTCTCTGTCAAGAGGTTCAACGCAATTTCATTGAGCTCAGTAAGTCTTCTAAAGTAACCAGTCATTTCAAGCCCCTTGAAGCCAGCGTTTACAGACTTCAGGATGTTAGAGATGAAAATTTTCCCCTCTTCCTCACCTCAAAGCAGTTACTGCTGTTACTTGATGCTTCCTTGCCTGACCCGTTTTTCCTGAGGAATGAAGATGGAAGTCTTAAGCATACCATTGCTGGGTGGTCTACTAAAGAAGATGCCACCATTTCAAATTGGCAAGAGGAGGACGAAGACATTGAAGTGGACTATGATGAAGATGAGAAAACTGCAGACGTTCAAACAAGAGAGAGTGACCCTCGTGTCTTTGTTACTTACAGTGTCTTTGCTAAGGAGATCTGGCCCGAAATGGTAAAAGGCAGGCACTTTTCTGGAAAGAAATACAACCCAGCACTGGTTTGGAAAGAGATAAAATCCTTTTTGAAGGGGTCTTTTGAGGCAATGAACAGTCCCCAAGGCATACTTTCTGAAGAAGACTACAAAAAACTTGGGCGAAAAAGGTCACCGAATTTCAAAGAAGACCGTAGTGAAATTTATCAACTCTTCTGTCTTTATCAGCAAATTAAATGTCAAGGAAGTTACTTTGATGAGGAAGATGTTCTGCATAAGTTGTTTCAGCGACTCTCTAAATTCAGTATTCTACCGTGGTACATCCATGAGCTTTATGGTGACGAAATTCAGGACTTCACTCAGGCGGAGCTGGCATTGCTGATGAAATGTATTGATGACCCCAATGCAATGTTCCTGACTGGTGACACCGCACAGAGCATCATGGAAGGAGTTGCTTTTCGTTTCAGTGATTTGAGGTCACTTTTCCACTATGCTAGTAAAAGCAGCAATGAAAAGAAACAATGCATTGTTAGAAAACCAAGAAGGATATACCAGCTTTATCAGAACTATAGATCACATTCAGGTATGCAGATTGGTCCATCCATTTAAAAAATGCTTGGGGATATTGGACTTGGGCAGTGATATCGAGATAGAAGTATTAAGAAAGAGTTTAGTCTTATTCTTGAACTACAGGTGCCCCAATGGAACAACCTAGAACGACTGTTACAGACCTTAGACTTGAACATATATTTGGGCAAGATTATGCTTTACTGAGGCTGAATGTCTTGTATTTTTTGTAAACCTAGAAGCAGTGTTTCTGTCTTCCAGAAAGTTCTGTCCTGGGAGTAGAAGCCAGCTTCCAGCGTATACTGTACATTTTTGCAACAGCAACATAGAGGGTTTGTGCTTTCTTCGGCTGGTATTGGGAGTCCTGTGCTGCTGCAGTAGCATCTTTGGATAGGCAGATGAGCCAGATCAGTTCAGTTCTGCTGATGGGTCAGTCCCTTCTGCTTGTGTCACCATTGAAAACACACACAAAAAATTTAAAAAGAGCTGAAAAGACTATAAAGGGTTGTGTTTTTAGGCTGAGATGGGGAATGTTGGACATTCCAGATGAATCCAAATTGCATCTCCCATCCGTTTTAGTCTTTACAGTTAATCTGTGTTCTGTTTCCCAGATATAAGAAGTATATACTTTACAGCTTAGTTGTGTCTTTGCAGGAATTCTCTACATGGCCTCAGGAATTGTTGATTTGCTTCAATACTACTTCCCAGAATCGTTTGATCGGCTTCCTAGGGATAGAGGACTCTTTGATGGTCCCAAACCGACTGTGTTGGAATCCTGCAGTGTTAGCGATCTAGCAATCCTGCTGAGAGGAAACAAAAGAAGAACACAGCCGATAGAATTTGGAGCACATCAGGTGAACCTTCCCAGGCGTGTGATGCTGTGAAGACCAAATGTGATACAAATGTGAATTCACTGGGGCCATGAACTTGAACTTTAGTAATACCAATCTTGATGCCTTTTCCAAGACTTTATTAAAACCATGCATCTTCTAAAACGATTCAGAATTCCACTGAGGAAATATTTATCTTCTATATTTATTTCGTTTAATTACATGTAGTGTGTCTTGTCTGGTGTACTCATTGCAGTTGTTTAGATGTCGCTATAAAGGCATGCATTGTGGTCATGTGACCTAGCTCCTTGAGGAATTGGGAGTCACAGTCTTAATTTCAAATGATGGGTGATACCTTCCTAGGCTGCTATAAAAATAACCAAAAAGTTGCTGAGCTCATATAACTTTTTGGTTATTTTTCTAGCAGCCTATGAAGATATCACCCATAGTCAAGTCTTGCTTTTGTGGGTTGTTTTGGCTGCACGGCTCCAAACTTCTGAATTTCAAATGGAGGTAGTAATTCCTAGACAGTAATTGTAATATGTGCACCCAAAGGAAATGGAGTTCCTCAATACTGGGTTGACCAGTTTCTCCCTAGCTCCTTCTATATGACTTATGATCATTCTTATGTTGCACCTTGGGTTCAGCTTTAAGCTTCTCACCCCCTTGTAATGTTCCACCATTGGTTTTAAAGCTCCACAGCTATCTTTTTTATGGTTCTTTATTGTGGGCTCAATGAGCTTCTTTATCTCTGCTTCTGCTGCATGATATTCTTTGCAAGAGAGATCCAATGTTTTCCATTTTCTTGTAGGTGATTCTAGTTGCAAATGAAACAGCAAAGGAAAAGATTCCCGAGGAACTTAGTTTGGCTCTTGTGCTCACAATTTATGAAGCAAAAGGCTTGGAATTTGATGATGTGCTCCTTTACAACTTTTTCACAGATTCAGAGGTACGGGACATGCTGAGAAGCAGCCTAGGTGGGCCACAACTGAAAAATTCAGTGGGTAGGCAGTGAGGGCTTATATTCTTCTCTATTCCTTTTAACTGCATTACGCTAGCTACTAGAATTGAAACATAGAGCTACTTACTGCCTGTGTATGTCAATACTTCTTTCTGTAGTCAACATACAATCCTTGGGAGCAATGGACCCTGTTCAATGGAACATTTTCAGAATAAAAAGTAAAAGACACTAACAAAACCTGCATTTTTAAATCCAGTTACCGATTGAATTCCTTTCCACTAGACTCTGGAAGTTGAGTCATGGCAAGTGGACTTATTTTCTTGAGAGATTGAAATATTTCGCTGCTCATCCAAACAGCTTTGTCAGTCTGAGGAAAGCTAGTTGAGAGTCCTCCATTTTATAGTTCACTTTGACCTCCTGTCACCCTGGTATGAAATAGGCTCATAAGATGGACAGTGGCCTGAATTGGCTCGTTAGGTGGACAGTAGTCTCTATAGGATCATTTGGTGGACAATGGCCTAAGGTACATGAAAGTCCCACCTTTACAACCTCCCCAGCACCCGTACAAAATGAGTTGTTAGCCATGGCTTTTTTGGTGGATGTGTGAAGTATTCTTGATTTGTCTGGGGATTGTTGAAATGGCCGCTTGATAAGTAGCAGACTGTGCTTGAGCCCCTCACCTCTCTGTTGAGGGAGGGGTTTTCAATACTCACATGAATGGCTTCCCTGACCCCTCTCCCAACCACCTATGAATGTTATTTTTCATCACATAACATCTGACTTACATCGTTACCTAATATGGTTTTCCAGAAATGTGAGATATTTTAAGGTGTGCCTTTTCACCCATACCCTAGAGAATTTCCATGTGTGGAAATTTGAGCCCAGATCATTTCAGTCCTAGTCCACCACCCTCTCCACTATACCACAGGGGTTCTTTCCATTATTTATTGTGATTTCTAATGTAACCTGAGCCAGATGCTAGAGCTTTGGAAAACCTGGCTGTGGCAATGGCTGTTCAGCAGGGTTACCATCACTGTATAACTTAACTACATTCTCCTTGCATTTTTAGGCATACAAAGAATGGAAAATAATATCTTCTTTCCCAGTTTCCTGTTCCTCTCATGAAGAAACTGAGCTGATTCTTGAGACATCTTTGGAGAAAGATACTGAGCCTGAAAGAAAATCGCTTCTTCCAAACCCAGAAATGTACAAGGTAATGGCCATGCTATATTACCTCATTATTGTTCTTATGTTGCCTTTGTTTTGTGTAGGTAAAGCTTTTTGTGGAGTTCCAAGTCTGCTTGAGGCCTAGGGCTGAGCAGGAATTTGGGGTGAGGTCAGAGCATCTGTGGTAAATGTTGTGAATTGTGGATTATGGTGATGGGAAGAATGTTATGTGGAGAACATTTTGAGATGTCTAAATAGGTAAACCCTAATAGTCAAGGGGACTCATTTAATATTGTGTTAAAATTTGCATTTGTTGTTCTTCATCCCAGTAAAAATAGGTGCAAGTGCTGAGTGGTTGTTTGTTTGAACCTCACATGGAAAGCTGCCAGTGTCCAAATGAAGAAATCACTGTAATATCTCAGTGACCAAGGGAGCCAAAGCATTACATTCGATACTGGCTATGGATACACTGTATGGTGTAATAGAATAGAATGATGGACTAGGAGTCAGGAGGGGTGAATTTGAATCCCTGCTCTGTCACGGAAGTTCACTGGGAGTGTGGAAGTGGTAAACTTTTAAAATAGCTTAAAAACCCTATTAGGGTCAGTAGAAGTCATATTTGATGGCACATAACACAATGTGGGGTCAGATTAGTCTTGGACCCTACATCATAAGTCCTAAACTGAATATACATATCAAATGTTACTCTAAAGTCTTAGCATTCAGGGCAGTTTCATAAAGAAGTAGAGAATTCACAATGGGAGAATTAAGCCTGATTCCTTTTCACACACTCAGCTAATATAAAATGTTGGCCTACAATTTTGTAAGTGGCCTTCTTTGGCAGAAGTCAGATCTGATGAGAAAGAGAAATCAAGCTCCTCTTCCTGTGAAACATGATTTTACTTGTATTACCGTAAGTTCTTGGCTATATCACCCATTGTTTAATTCGGTTATTCCTAGATGCTCAATGGAGAATTGAAGCAATTATATACTGCTATTACAAGAGCCAGGGTTAATCTGTGGATCTTTGATGAAAACAGTGACAGACGTGCTCCTGCATTCCAGTATTTCATTAAGAGAGAACTTGTTCAGGTGGTTGAAACAGGTGAAAATAAAGGTAAGGATCCTCTCTTATATCATTATTTGAGTACAGTGTGGCTTATACAAAGACTGACGTGAAGACTGATGTGGGCAATTTATAGTTAAGAGTGAAGCATCAAAGATATTTCTATACTTCAAGAAATGTGATTGTTTTTTGGTAGCTTAGGGCTGGTATAATGAAGATAAAAGGATCTGTGTCTAATACATTGTTAATTTCTTGTTATCTTTGTCCACCTGGAGGGGAGCCATGAAACAAGCCTAGAGTATATGCTTTGTTAGCGAAATTTAAACCTATGGGGAAAGCATTGGTGTAAATATGAAGAGGTGAGCATGTCTGTCTCTAGTCTGCTGCTGGCTTTGCTAGAAGTCAGATGGATGCAAGTTGGAAAGTCAGTACAGTGGTACCTTGTATAAAGGAATTAATTTGTTCCAAATGAAATTATGTTAAGCAAATTTTCCTTTGTACAAATTTCCCATAGGAATGCATTAAAAATGGAGTAATCCCATTTTTATGTTGTACAGATTTGCCCCATAGGCGATTCTGTTAAGCAATTTTCCCTATCTCTGGAATATTTTATGTTGTACAAATTTTATGTTATACAAACTGTTCGTTATACGAGGGTCCACTGTATCTCATTTCCCCACCCTTAGTTTAGTGGGCCTGTTGGCAAACACTGCATAGACAGCAGGCTTACAACTTGGGTGGTCATTGGTGGAGCCCTAGCCTATGCTTTTCTGTCATTCATCAGGGTACTTTAGAAAGCATTATATTAGTGTTCAGGAATCTGCTAAACACCAGTGCATTATTGGTATTGTATACTGTAGTACCCTGAAGGCTGCTTCCATGCATATCCAGTTCCAACAAAAGAGTTGTGTTTCCAAAGATGAAAACCGATGGAAGTAGGAAAAAATCAGTTGTCTTGCTGTGAGCCTGGAAACTATTTTGGGTTACTAGCTGGAATAATATGTATTGTCCAAAGCACAGATACTTATATCTTGCCTGTGAACAGACCTATACCTCCCATAAGATTTTGTTGTAGAGCAAAGAACTAGTTTACAATCAGTTATCATTTTGCGTTTCATATTTGCATGAAGAACTTGGCAAGATCTTTGTTATTTTTTATAACGTAGTACCCTTCTGAAGGCATTGAGAGAACATATCTTTTGCAGAACAGGCTGTTCACAGCCTCATTACATACAGCCTCATTAAAAGAGAAATACAGTGGACCCTCGTATAACGGAGGTCCGTACAACGAAAAACACGTACAACGGAAAAAATCCGCCCCCCCTCCCCCATCACCTCCATCCACCACCTGCGGCTGGAAGAGGACGGGGGCGGTCGGGGAAAGAGGGGAGGGGATGTGGCGGCAGACAGGGAGGGGGGCGAGCCAGGGAGGGGTGCCCTTACCTGGCACCTGCGCAGGGGTCCTCCGCTTGCCGCCGCCGCAGATGCTGAGGTTCCTCCTGGCGGCGGCGGCGGCGGGACGGAGCCGCCCGGCGGGGCAGCAAGGCGGCGGCGGCCCTGCGAGGCCGGTGACGGGGAGCCATCCCGCCTCCCGCAAGAGGTGGGGCCACCCAGGGAGGGAGGGGGAGGGAAGCAGGCTGCCGCGGCAGCAAGAGGTGAGCCGGCGGGGGAGAATTCCCGGGCGGCCCGTCCAAGTCCGCCCGGGAAGAGGACGCGGGGCGGGGGGGAGGGGAAGCAGGCTGCCGCCGCCGCCGCCAGTGCGCCCTCCCGCCTCCCACAAGAGGTGAGCGGGGGGGAATTCCCCGGGCGCCGGGAAGAGGTTCGCGGGGGGATTCCCACCCACCCCCCTTGCCCCAAAAAACCTAGCGCCATTGGAATGCATTGGAACGGATTAAATCCAGTTTCAATGCATTCCTATGGGAAATTAGAATTTGTAAACCTTGTATAACGTAATTTGATTTGGAATGAATTCATTACATTATACAAGGTACCACTGTATGTTGCAAAGAAAAAAGCTTTGAACTGCCATACAAGATTGAGGCATATGCTTACTTTGTACAGACCCAGGTTTTGGAAGACATTGCTGCAGCCCACCTTGGAATTGATTTGGTTGTGATTATAAGAATTTTAAATAGCATAATTTTATATGTGTATATAGTACAGAAACCAACCCAGTTTTTTCTCTCATGAGTTTAACAAATGAAACTCTATTCCAATTTCAATTCTTGCTCTTGCCCCCTAGATTTAGATGATACCATGTTTGTTAAAACATCAACACCAGAAGAATGGGTCGCACAAGGGGAATATTATGCTAAGCACCAATGTTGGAAGGTAAATTCACAGTCTGATGTAAAAGAGTTTTTGATGGCAGCCTGGTGGTGGATGGAATATTGGGGAGAAATATGATCTATTCCCCACTTGATGTCTTGGAAGAAGAACCATCCTTAAATGAGCTGCACAGTTGTGGAAGTTGCTTTGAAAAACTTAGAACTTGGAATTAAATTATACTATGACAATTTTGCAATAACTCAGAGCTCTGGCAGGGTGTACATTTGCCCTGTAAAACAGTTTGTTTCCATAATGGTACATTTAGGTAGATTCTGTGTATGTGCATAAGCGAAGCACAATGATCTTCATAAATATATATTTAAATTGCTTTTGGGAAGTGATATTTTCGTGAGGGTTGAAATGTCATACTATTGTAATGTTATACCAGTCCCTTAATTTTGTTGTGTAGAGTTACCAGTGTGAAAAAGAAAGGCTTTGAATAGGAAGCTTTCCCCCCTCAAATTACCTTCTGTCTGTCACATAAGAACCTACTTTAATCATGATTCTCTTTTGCTACAATTGTGTTTCTTTGTTTATTACTGAAACACCAAAGTATAATTAATATATATTAGATAGTCTCTACCCATTAATGGGCCAACATCATGCACATTTGGGGCAAGTAACTTCAGATTTTGTTAGGTTCACTTAGGTTCTTTCATCTTGATTTCCAAGTAACACAGTTTTCTATTTGCCTGTGGGTGGGTGGGGTTGGGGTGGGGATAAACTTTGCTGCAGTTCCAACCATTTTAAGAGGCAGGTTTCTTTTGAGTCCTCTTATAGACTGCATTGTCTGTGAACATTAATGAAAGAAAGATCTTGAATTTTGCCAAAGGGTCGTGTCACAGAAATCCTCCCTGAGCTTTACCCCAATGGAACCTTCAGAAACCATTCCTCCAATATGGGGGAATGCTTGAAAAACATCCTGGGCCTTCAACATAAACCCACTGAAGCTCTAGGGAAAAGGGGTTACCACTTATTCCAGTAGAAGCTGCCACCATTCCCCCAGGAAACTCAAAATGCAAAACAGCTCTTAACGTGCCTCAGAGGCATACTAGGTAGCCATGGTTGAACTTTGGCAAGGCTACAGGATTTAGTTAACATGTGTTTCTCTTAAAAGACATTCTCCACACCAGATGATCTTTCAAAAGTTTTACGGAAAGAAATAAAGGAAAATAAAAACAAAAACATACTGAAATATTGGGCAGAGTGTTTACAGGAAAACAAACTGAACTTCAGCAAAATAAGAGCAGACTATACTGAAATATGAAATCCATTCTTTCTCATTTTCCTGTCCCATGATGGCTGTTCCATGGAGAGCATGGTTAGTAGCCCTTTCCTGGCTGAGGACTAACTCATCTCTCTCTCCCTCATGGATATTCAGTGTCGTTCCTCATCTGCATCTCCTAACAGACCTAACTTGACATTTTCCCTGAAGTCTTTGTCCCCATACTTCAAAGACTCCGTGGTGTGAATTCAAGAAACACAGATTTGGGATAGAGATCTGGGTGAATCCTTTTGAATCATTCAGGTGTCAGATGTTTTCACTGCAGGCTCTAGCAGCCTGCCCAACATTGGACACATCTTGATTAGCATATCACAGAGGGCTTGCTTCCTGGGCTGCAAGCCGGCAGTTTCTTTGATCCTTTGGTCTCCATTTCTGACCTTGTTTTTTTTTTTTTAACCTCAGGGGAGCTGAAGTTAACTTATGATTTATCCAAGGAATCAAAATTATATCAATTTTATCATTCAGGAATCTCCCCTGTCTCCACATGTTGCTATTACTACACTTAGTTTATAATCCTTATTTATTTAATTTATTTAATTTATTTAATTTATATACCGCTCCATCGAGCTACACGGCTACTCTGGGCGGTTTACAAACTGAACAGAAATCAGAACCATAAACAGTAAAATTGTGAAATCTTTGCAGTTGCACTTGATGAATAACTGTGTCACAGGTAGCTAAGAGGTCAACAAGCCCCTGTGGCCTTGCCTATTTTCAAAGCCATCCTCGGTATATTGCAAAATACTGTATAGGATTTGTGCTGTACAAGTTTAAAGCCAGCCTATTGCTGGGTTGAGAAGTGTGCCTTGTATTAGACAATTAAGAATCATCCTTCCAGGACTTAGTAAAGGTAAAGAGATCAGCGTGAAGTTTCACATTTTAGCATTTTGCAGGGATGTGAAGCCAGGATTTATAGGTAGTTAGAGAGATTGCAAGAGAGGAGTGCATCCAAAGGACACCTGCAGTGGTAGATTTTCATATTCTTCCCTAATCAAATGAGTTGGTTTTAAAAATCACCTTGTGGGCGGGATGTAGCAAAATGTAAATCTAGTGACAAGACCTTTAATTAGAGCTAAGAAAGATCACACATACACACAGTCCTATTGAGTTGCTACACCCTGCTAATGTTTGCTGAATTTAAAATAGCTATTTCCCCCTCTTAGTAATGTAATGAACATTTATTTTTACCACTGACGACACTGATGTCGTTTCTTGTTGGTGCCATTTATTCAAGGAGATTAGCAACCATGGAACAGATTTCACAAGCATATTGAACAAGTACAATGTCTCTGACACTACAGTACATCGGTTGAATTGGCACAATACGAGAGGGGTCTAAATGTCTGGATTCATTCCTGTTTCTATTTTGTCATAGTGTCACCAAATGAACCAAACACAGTAGAAGGTTTTGTCGCAAGAATTACACCTTTTTTTGTGCAGCTAAAATGCCTTGGAGCATTATTTTTCTTTAGTGGGTCAGCTTGGAGTGGATCTAAAGTTCTCTTGGGCACATAGAAAAGTATGTTAGCTGGAATGTTGCATAAGAAAAATGGAAAGTAAATTATTCTGCCTGTGTGACCTCTTGTACAGGGCACTTATGCCAGGCATGTCCAAACTTTGGCCCTCCAGATGTTTTGGACCACAACTCCCACTGTCCTTTGTCATTGGCAATCTAAGCTTAGAATTCTGGGAGTTGTGGTGCAAAGCATCAGGAGGGCTGAAGTTTGGACATGCCTGACTTATGCTGTCCTAGCACTGGGTAAACACATTAAGTCAATCGTATAAGTTTGTATGGGATAGTGCTGGGGACCGTTTCCCTTCAGTTGACTGTTCCCTGTTTCCAACTCGATAGTGCATGGTATTTATTTCCATGTGCATGCTTGAAAGTTAAGCAAAAGGGGAGAAGAAAGGTTGGCCCAGGGCCACATGTGAATACAGAGTTGTTTAGGGGGCTTGCAAGGGCCTCGGGTTCTGAGGAATGCCATCATTTACTGCTGCCACGTTTTCTGTATTCTCTCATGGCATAGTCTCCAGAGTAGACAGAGTCTCTCTGTCCTCAGTAGGCAGTGTGTTTGCACCAGAGGGGTTTTCCCACTTGTTTAACCATGTTACGTCTGTCATGGCCCCTGGTAACAGCAGGTTTGCAAGTATTTCTTTCAACATTTTGGAGATTCTCTTTCAAGCAGCAGCCACAATTATCTCTCCTGCTGGCGTCTCACATTCTGGCTTGCAAATGAGCAAACCATGTAATGTTGGGGATTGCCATCAGCTTGTTGGCAAGGAAGTCCCAGTTGGAGAACCATACGAAAAGCTCCTGCAGCTCAGATACCTGCCAATGTTTTTCAAAATAAAGGAAAGTGGGATTTTTTTACTACAAATCCCATAATTCTCTATTCTGGGAGTTCTCTTTGTGTCCCACCTGAGGGAAAGATAATAAACTGGGAGACTTACAGAACTAGGTAGTCTTAGCTCCATGTAAGTATCCACTTCCTGCCTCAATGCTCTCTGTAAACTTTCTGATATTTTGGACTAGAGCTGTCATATACATTGAGCAAGTTTCCTTCTAAGGCAGTGGTGGTGAACTTTTGGCACTCCAGATGTTTTGGACCACAACTCCCAGAATTCCAAGCCTGTAATTTCCAATGACAAAGGACTGTGGGAGTTGTGGTCCAAAACATCTGCCCAGGGGTCCCCCACCCCGCCCTGAGCCGGTGAGCCTCCCCCTCCTCCTTCCCTCCCATCCTTTGCTTTCACCCCCCTTTTTGCCTCCCCCCATCACTGAAAAATTTTAAAAAATTTCCCGGTCCGCGGGGACAAAAAGGTTGGGGAGCACTGCTCTAAGGCATGCACCTCTGCCCACCCCCCCCTCCACATAGGGCTTTTCAACCCCTGTGAACCAGCTGTGACCGTATTTTTTTCGGGTCATGACGGAACACACGGGGGTAGGGAGGAAGCATGCGTGTGCAAATGGAACAGAGCACCGTGCTGTGGGGACAAAAATTGGAGGGTATGTTGACATTGGGTATAGACTTTGCTGGCTAAGCCTTATGGGCATCATAGTCCTAAACATTTCAAGGACCCTAGTTTTACTACCAGGTTTTACCTGATCCTGTGCATGAGAGAAGCATTGTAGCCAGCAGGGAACTGTACTTTCAGTTGTCAAAACTTCAGAAGCAGAAAATAAGAACTGAAAAGGAAAGTAAGCAGCCCTACCTCGTCTGGGGTTTACCATTCTAACCACTGCATCAAGTCTCTGTTCTGACTAGATTATTCACTCTCTTTAACTGTGATTGTCCTTGTTTCAGGTGGCTGCTAAGTGCTATCAAAAGGGCGGAGCAACCGAGAAGGAAAAACTGGCTTTGGCACATGATGCTGTGCTTAAAGTTCAGTCGAAGAAAATCAGCCCCAAGTAAGTGGGCCCTTAGAGGTTAATGTAAAATGTGATTGGCAGGCTGTGTGCAAACGCAATGTGGTGATGTTGGTGGGAAAGGGTGCATTGGTGGGGAAACTTTTCTCCTTCGTGTTTCTTGCTCCCTCTGAGATATAAACAGAGCTCCTCAGCTTTGCTACTGCTTGCTTTCTACAACTACACTGTGCAAAGGCTGCTTGCCAGGTTTTCTGCTACCAGATTGTCTGCTTTGCCATGTTTAGAGTTTCCTATGACCTAACTTCATTCATGGAGATAAGCCACAGGGACTCATCCTCTTAGTAAGCAATGTTTTATGGGTTCCACACAGACTGCAAAGAGAGGACAAAATACCAAAATGTTCAAAGTTACCAAAATTACTTCTCCAGCAAAGGCACTGTCATCAGTCACTCTCACTCTCCTTCCACAAGGACCACACTTTGGTAAAATACTATTTTTAATTAAAAATAGAAAAATTGTAAAAATTGTAAAAAAGACAAAAAAAAATCAAAGTTACAGTAAAGCAAGGCAAAAAAGTTCAGCTTAATGTCTAAGGGTATTTGTACACGACCCCTAAACTCCGTTGCAAATGGCTCCCAGCTCCGGAGCTTAAAATTGTTTCCCCACCAGCTCCGGAGTTTACAGAAAATTCAGTGCAGCCATGCCCACCTAAGCGCGTCCCAGCGCACTTTTCAGGTACCTGCCCTTGGAGGGTGAAAAATCCCAGATCCGGATGTAAAGGAGTGAGTGCCTGGCTCTCCTCGCTTCTGTTTTTTTTTTTTTTTTTCTCCCACCCCTTTAAGAGAAGGAATCAGGACGACTGGGAGGCTTGGACCTGCAAACAGAGGTAAGCCTGCATTATTTTGTCCCCTTTTTTCTCCCTCCCCTCACGCAGACAGGATCAAGGAAGTGCGGAGGGGTGGGGACGCAGGAAGACCAATGAACCCCCAAGATCTCTGGTTCGAATTTAAGTGGCCAGCGGATCTTAGGGGTTGTGTGAAAAGACCCTAAGCAGTTTCAGAAAGCAATCCAAGAAAATAATAAAAGCTAACTAAGTAACACTATCACTAGTGATTACTAAGCCCATCTTTGCAAGTTCCAATAACCAATTCCCTATAATGAAGCCGTCTTGCAACTCTTTCTCTAACACTAAAAAGCATATTTGTTATTAGTAGCTAACCCCTCCAGCTCCCCCTATCCTCTCAGGTAACAACTAATCACATCACAGTATATTTCCATCTTTAGCAATCTTCTTTCCCTCAATCCTCCCAACAGTTCTCATGAGATAATGTCCGTTGTTTGCTCTGTTGCAATGCAGATGTTTGGTCTTCCTCTGGCCGCCTTCTCCGGCTTCAGGGAAATGATGATAAGGCACCTGTGTGAACTTAGGAGAGGGATTGGGAAAGTACTACACAACCCATTTACACAATTCCTTGACACTGAGTTCTTTTGCTTTCCCTTTATACTCACTTTATATGAGACGTGAGCTAGGTTACAACCAGTGTGTATAGCCTGATTCCAGGCTAAGGACTAAGATGTTTTTTGAGGAGCTAAATCACTTCTGTACAGTGGACCCTTGTATAACAAACATTTTGTATAACATAAAATCTGTACAACATAAAAAAATTCCAGAGCTAGGGGAAATTTGCTTAGCAGAATAGTCTATGGGGCAAATCCATACAACATAAAAATATTTGTGATTAGGGATTACTTTGTTTTCAATGCATTCCTATGGGAAATTTGTATAAAGGAAAATTTGCTTAACAAAATTTCATTTGGAATGAATTAATTACTTTATACAAGGTACCACTGTACTTCAAAACAGAGAAGTTATAAATAATTCAACAGTTTCCATGTCTGTTTTAAGATAGTTGATGGATGCAAATAGCATAATTGATCAGTTCCCTGTTCTTAAAAATATTTGATTATATGGGATATGATCAGTGTTTGTTTTTTGTTCATAGGGAGAAGCAGATGGAATACATGGACCTGGCTAAAACCTACCTAGAATGTGGTGAGCCAAATTTGGCGCTCAAGTGTCTATTTCATGCCAAAGAGTATCAGCTGTCTGCACAGTTGTGCGAAAAATTAGGAAAGGTAAGTAAGGATTCTCCTCCTGTTTCTGTTTTGGAAAAAAAACATGCAAACACAGAAGTGGGTATCTTACTAGCTAGTTACAGTATCATTTGAGCACTTGAGCATTGTCTTGCGTGGGGGGGGGATAGAAATTGAAGGAGATCTTTCTATTGAATTATTTATCAGAGTAGACAGAAGTGTGGGGAAAAAATCATGGTCAGATTTTGGCAGGAACCACAACTCACTATCTTGCGCATCAGTGTGAGACTGGGACATCGAGCACTTTCCCCCTCCATATTGCGTTTTCTACAATTTGCATAGAATGTCTCTGCACAAAGCTGTCTTTTCCTTTTGTAAGCCCAACCACACATAAACACAGCAGACATGAATGGAGAGGTGGATCACAAAGACTCAAACTTGTTATGTGCCACTTCCCCTCCCCCCACAGCTCATGTACCAGTTTTGCAGTGTGAAATTTTGTGAGAATGTACAAAATCAAATATTTCTGTGAGGTGAAAAAAAATGGAAAATTAAATCCTCCCATCTCCATAAAGCATGTATGGAGGTAGCCTCTAACTAACAGAACATACTGTATATACTCAAGTATAAGCCTAGTTTTTCAGCCCTAATTTTGGGCTGAAAAAAGGGATCCTCGGCTTATATGCGGGTCAATACTTTTAGCCACTGAGGCAAGTTTGGGTCAGTGGCTAAAAGTCTTTTTAAACATTGTGTGCCACTTCTCCTGACCCCCCATGTTTAAAATGACTTTTTAAAAGGTCATTTTAAAACAATGTTTAAAATGACTTTTAGCCACCAACTCAAGCACTTGCCTCAGTGGCTAAAAGTCATTTTAAACATCACACACACACCCAGCTCACAAAGGAGGAGTTGCCAGGCCCTGCTGCATTTCCCACCCTAGGCTTATACTTGAGTCAATAAGTTTTCCCAGTTTTGGGGGTTTAAATTAGGGGCCCCAGCTTATACTCGGGTCGACTTATACTCGAGTATATACGGTATTTGCCTATGCATCTTTACAAGTTGCAGAGAACCATTATGGCTCCCAAAGTGCACTGGGGTACTTTTCTGATGGATTGAAGAAGCAGTGCACGAAAGTCATGGAAATAAGAGGACTGTTCTGTCTCTTGCTGGTTTTTGGGTTCCACGTCCCAGTATTTGGCCTGAGAGATTCCCACCAAATTATGGACTGGGAGTTCATTAATTCTGAAAACCCCATCACTATCAACCAAGTCAGCATTTCCATTCATAAAAGTTCAGCTTCAAGACCTATTTCAACAGGTGATGGTTGAGAAATGCCACTTACAACATAGCTACTCAGGACAGCTATCATTTATTTCATAAATTTTTTTGTTGGTTTTATCCATATATTTATCAGGCGGATATGATTGCCAAGTTCATTGAGTACCTGGTGCCCCAATGACATTTGGATATTGTGGGGATCAAAAGTGATGAAGTTTATCTGCACTGACCTAGGAGGAAACAGAAGAAGAGATGGCATGTTGAAAAGTCTATGAGTTACTAAATTTTGTGACTTCTGTTCCAACTTTTGTGCTGTTGGGTATTTTGTTATAATAACAGAAGAAGAGAGGTGACATGTTGAAAAATGTGCAAATGAACAATTTTTCTACTATTAAATAATTTTACAATGGGAATAATTTTGCCATTGGCTTCATCCTAAGAAATAGGGCTGATTTCTACATCTACATGGTTTCGTTGCAGTATTGATGACTAACCATTGAATTCATGAATTGGCTCAACTCAAGCACATTTGCCCGAATTGATACTGAGTGATCTGAAAAGTTTGTCTTCATTTGTACTTCCCTGTAAACATTTGCAAATTCTTACTTCAGTGGTAAACAAGAGATGAATATTTGTATAATCTGTTGCCCTGCTTATTGGAATTATAATATGTCTCACTGGTTTTCTTTTGCCAGTAAGTTTGTTTGATGTAAAGAACTATAATGTATCATTATAATGCAGGTGAAAGAGGCTGCCTATTTCTACAAAAGAGGTCAGTGTTACAAGGATGCATACAGATGCTTTGAAGAGATCCAAGAGTTTGATCTAGCAATCAAAATGTGTTGCCAGGAGGAACTATATGAAGAAGCAGCAAAATCTGTTGAAAGGTCTGTATTTTAAACTTACTTCTCACGAATAATAGTCAATCCCAATCCCACCTTCCCCGCATCTCTGTTTCTACTAGTCCATGAATTGAAATAAATGCTACTAACATGGAATCTCGATTCCATCCCCATCATGGTGGGGATAATACAGTGTCATTTTAGAGCAACTGCAGTAACACATAAATGTGGCTTCGATCAAGACGTGCTAGTGCTAATTTTAAAAATGACTAGCTTTAAAAATTGGCATTGCAGAATCATATATGGAAATTATAAGTCTTCATTGTCTTACATTGCCTCCTACTCTTCCCATGCAGATGATCAGAAAAAGCTAGTTTATTCTGCTGTCAAAAAAAAATAATCATTTAAAGTTTCTTAAAAATCTGAAATGTGATTGCAGGAAAAAGTTCTGGGTTTTCCCCCTTCTATTTACTTTTTACTAAGGAATACTAGGACTTGTCTTTTGGCAGATATGCAAGAAGTAAATTAATCTAGTAACATATGAGCAGGGAAAGTATTAATTAATTAGTACACTGCTCCTCATTAATGCCAAGGTACTTTGGGGCAGTTAACAACACTAATCACAATCTTTTCATGACCTTGAGCTCTAATTATTAATATTCAATTACAGTATTTGGATGTGTGTATAGTTAAATACCTATATAGGTAAAGGTAAAGGTTCCCCCCACACATGCGTGCTAGTAGTGTCTGACTCTAGGGGTGGTGCTCATCTCCGTATTCAAGCCGGAAGAGCCAGTGCTGTGCAAGTCCATGGCCATGTGGCCAGCATGGCTGCAAGGAAACACTGTTTTTACCTTCCCGCCTTTTACAGCACTACCTACTTATCTACTTGCATTTACATGCTTTCGAACTGCTAGGTTGGCAGGAGCTGGGGTGAACAGCGGGAGCTCACTCCACTGCATGGCACCCGGGATTCGAACCACCGAGCTGCTGACTTTGAAGTCAACAGTTTTTGGAGCCTTAGTCCACTGAGCCACCACGCCCTTTTAAATATCTATATGCTTCTTATTAAAAAGAGGGTCAGTGGCAAGCGCCCAATATCCCTTAATGTGATGCAAATCAATTTCCTTTTGAGCCTCTATGTTCCTCTTCCCTCTTTTGCTCCTAAAGGGCTGAAGGGAAACCATTTCTCTTTTTAGCTAGCCAAGGTTGTTTACCTGTGTGTGTCATCTTGAAACGGAATTGTAATGAGAAGAAACTGGACTTAAGTTTCACAAGCCCGTCTTTGTAAGCCTCGGTTTAATGAGAGCCTGCTTGAAACAGGCTGGCTAGAGGGAGCCTCCTATTATCTCTTCCTGGTGGTGTTCCTTTTCGTATCCTCATTTTAAACCATGCAGAGCATGTGTCCTCTATTGGTTTTATATCCCAGATTCATCATCTGCCTTCCCCTCCAGCAATGATGAATTGGCACTCTTAGAATAGTCATTTCTGATCTCCCACCTCAAAATTGGTTGTTGACAAAGCTGGAATGTAGAATGCAGCCTTTATGTGAATGTGCGTATCCGTAAAGATACTGGCCGCCCCAGAGAAGATCCACAGACCACCATTCAGCCACACTACCCTTGCTGTTCTTGGTGTGAGTTCGTTTTCAGGAGGGTGCAGTGCCCTGCTGGTTGGGAAAAACTTCCTGCTGTGTCCCACCTCCCAACACTTCTTGGCTGGCTTGCTCTTTCAGGGCTCTAGGCAGTTTCGAAAAATCCACAGGTTCCTTGCTTGGGTGTGCAAATCAACCTTGTAAGGTAGGACTGCCTGAAGATGCACAAAAGACTCAAACCCCAAGTGCAAGGCACCTTCTTCAGACCCACTCAGCGCTTCTCTTCCGGAGTGACCACACAGCTGAGCGTCTTTCATTATGTTTATTAAAGGTGTCTCAACAAGGTACAGTGGACCCTTGTATAACAAACAGTTTGTATAACATAAAATCTGTACAACACAAAAAATTCCAGAGATAGGGGAAATTTGCTTAACATAATCGCCTTTGGGGAGAATCCATACAACATAAAATGGGATTACTCCATTTTCAATGCATTCCTATGGGAATTTGTATAAAGGAAAGTTTGCCTAACATAATTTCATTTGGAATGAATTAATTCCTTTATACAAGGTACCACTGTACGCACATCCAAAAGAAAAACCAGCATGTTCAGAAAGATCCAAAGATGTGAAGAGAAATCCGTGACAAAAGGCAACTTGGGAAAAGCCCTCTTGAGAGACTTTAAAAGGCTTGGCGAGCTTAGACCAAATCCCACGCCGAATGACAAAGTTAACAAACCCGATACTCCCATAACCTTGAGGCTGTGGCATACATATGCAGAGCACAGCAGAACAACAAGCAAGCGCCACACTCTCCTAAGGGATGAAGCTAAACAAACAAAACTTCAAGTTATCTCCCCTTTATATCCCATCATCTCCTCTCTAGATCTTTTCGCCTGTACAAGGGATTTGGTTCATCCAGGCATCCTCCCACCCTCCCATGATGGCACAGGTTCTTTTGCAGTTCAGGCTGCAGGGGTTTTTGGCCTTGACACATTAAAGATAGCATTCCTACAGATGAAGGTAATCTCTTCCTCATTAACAGGCCTTTCTCACTGCTCCCTGCTTCCTCACACAAGTGCCAGGCACTTGTTTTCATAGAGATTAACTCTCTTTCTGCCAGATTTCGCCAAGTCCATCAAAACATCACGCAGTATGTTAAAGCAAAGGGAAAATGCTGTTGTGTTTTCTACCTCTATTTTTTTCTAACATGATATGGGACATCTGATTTACTGGCTAGTGAATCTGGTTCTTCACTGAAACATTAATGCTTTAGGCCAAAATCCAGTTGAGAAAAAAACAAATGTGTAAGAGCAATCATAAAGCAATTTCTTCTTTACCCGGCCATGCACCTGGTTTTGCATCCAATGAGCATCTGGTGAGTGAACGGGAATCTGGGCTTAGAGTTGCAAAGGATGCAACACATTTCATTTAAAATTGTAGGTATTTTGCAATTATACAAATGAAGTCTCACGTTGCTATTTGGCTGCCTTGTTATTTCATTCCCTGTCTCAGTTGATCTTGAATCAAGGATCTGCCCCCACTCCATAACTGACATTTATTAATATATGTTTGTTTCAGATATGAGAGAATGCTACAGCAAGAAAAGAAGCTAAGTTCCAAGCTTTCATATACTGCAAATCAGTTTTACTTGGAAGCAGCTGCAAAGTATTTGCATGCAAACAAGACCAGTGATATGATGGTGATGCTCTCCCACCTTCGGACGGAAGATCAGCTCGTGTTCTTGAAAGCACACAAGCAGTTTTCTGAAGCCGCTGACCTGCTGAAGAAGAACGGCCGAGACGAAGAAGCAGCAAAGCTGATGAAGCAGCACGGATTTGTTTTGGAAGCCGCAAAACTCACGAACCAACTGGACTTCCGAGCTTCATGTTTGCTCGCCGCTGCCCGCCGCTGCATGTCAGGCTCCTACAAGCTGGAGAACCTGAGTGCTGTCTTGAACGAAACCTTAGACCTGTGTGAACGGACCAACCAAAGGGCTGGCAGAGCAGAGGCAATGTATTTGATGGGCGTCCTGAAGAAAGACTTCCACACCTTGGAGGGGGCCTTTCGTACGTTTCTGGAGGTGAATCACAATGCTGGTGCCGTAGAAGCTTTGTTCCAGGCAGCTCGTTGTGAAGGAACAAGCGAAGACATCCTGAGATTAGCGTCGTACGGCATCGAAGCCCTTCTGAACCTGGTCAAAGCGTTCCAGAAGACTGACACGAATGCTGAAAGAGAAATGGTGAAGTCATGTTTTGAATACTTTGGGATTGTGCCAGTGGACAAGAAGCATTGCCAGGTCACCCAGAATGAAGCAGGCTGTGTTCTAGAGGCTTTCTCTGAAATGTTTAATCTGAGAGAGAAGAAACCAAGTGATCAGCAGTTTGTTAACATGGAAGATGTGAAAACTATGCTGAAAAAGCACCTATTGAAAAGGCTGACTGCCGTTGCTCGCCTTTTATTTGAACTGAGGCTCCCCAATGTTTGTCCAAAGTTCATTGCAGGCTTGAAATGTGAAGACAGTGCCTGTGAAGACTTTCACAGAGTTTTATTGTATCCTGAGCTTAAATCTGTATTTCATTGTAAAATATATCTTGCTGCCATAAATGGTCTGCTGTTAGAAGCCAAGCAAATGTTCCCAAAAGATTTGTTTCATGAAGCCAGCGCTCTTGATGAACTGTTGACTGCTGATAAGTATGCATTATGCAGATCCCTTGTAAATGCCATCTTTCCTAAACATTTCCATCTGAGAATGATCTCAGAAACTCCACTGGCATGCAAAAGTGTTCTGACTCTTCGTGGTGGCTCTAGAACCTGTAATCCTGCTAGAATGGCACTAAGGGAATATATCAGGATGGAGTTTAAAAATGAGACTGCCCAAAACAGAAGGGAGTCAACGGATTTATGGCTGAAGGCCATGCAGGTCCTTAGCTTAAGTTCTTCTTATCCTGAAGAGTTTGAGAAGCTTCTTAAGGGAGAAGAAGATGACTACAATAGAGAATTAAAACTGGCAGAATTGAGGGGGAGAGGGAAGCGCAAAGGTGTAGAAGGCAAATATGGCATGTTGATACCAGACAAATATGCTGGAAGCAATGAAAGAATCCACTTGTGTTTCATTCGACTTTTGCAGAATTCCATTGATCAACTCTACGTTCACCAAAACCCAGAGCAGTGTAAGTGGCTGTTCTTCCGTTTCATGAATGTCTTGGTGAAGAAGTGTGTGGATCCTTTGATTCCTAGTATAGGGAACACAGTGACTTTGCTGGAATTCCAATTTCTTGTGGGTTGTGCTGTGCTCCTGCGCCTCTGCAAAAACATGACGCTTTGTCTTCCCAAGAGTTACATCGCTCTCTTCCACTATTGGGATTTTTTATTCACAAAAGGAGCCCGACACAAAGATATATTTTCCATCATACAGGGGTACAAGCCAGAGAACACAAAACAAGCCATACAAGAGTTCAAATTTCACCTGAAGTATTTAGCTGATGTCCTGTGCCAATATGAAACATTCAATGTACTCCTGGATGCTTTTAATGACCTCGATTACATCACGTCTGGGGAAGCAGAGCGTACTGTGGTGTTTTGTTTAGTGATGTTAGTCAATGCTGATCAGGTGCTCAGTGGGAAATATAAAATGATTTTAGTAGAACATTTCCCTTCCCTGAAGGAAAGCCTGATAAAAATGAGGGAGGAGTACCCTTCGAAAGTCCCTGAAAGATTGTTTAAGATTGTGGATCTTGTGAGCAGAACTCCTGACGTTAAAGAAGTCGTCAGAGGTCTGAAGGACCTGCTGTATTACCGTGATGAAGAGTTCTTAGTTGACTGTTTTTGGAGGTGGGATCACAGAGGAGCACGAGGTAGCAGGTTTGAGGATAGCAAAGAGATCAGAGGGATCTACTTCAAGATTACAGACTTGAACCGCTTCTCCTGCCTCGCTCAGGCAGAGTGTTTTGAAGAGCCAGAAGCAGAACTTGACCACGATATGTATGTCGAAGAACGAGAAGATCCCCTTGCCGACATTGCCTCCGTACTGCAGCAAAAGCAACAGCAGAAAGCGTTTGCCAAGCAGAAATTGCAGCGCCTCTTCCTGTTCGTCTTCTGCTGTGTTAGATGGAAAGAATGACCATTTCAAAACCAGAACCTCTGGAAATGGCATCGGGAGTCTTTAAAAAAGCAGACATTGACACCACTCAGTGTGACCTCTGTGGAGTCAAGTTTCTCCAGTCTGAACCCTTAGATAAAGAGCCCACAGAACCGACAACACCAACAGAGGCTGATTGGGAAGGGGTAGGGGAAAGAAATGAAAACTTGGTGGCAGACAAAACATATGAAAGTCACATTAGACTGGACGTACACAGGAACAACTGCATAGCTTACCAGAAATATCGTGAGTATTTTGGAAATATGGTTGAACCCTTGATAAACAATGGTAGGAACGTTTTGGAAAGGATCGCAGATGCAACCCGCATCAAAGGTCGCTTTACAGCCAAAGAAGACGCTAAACTTGTACGAAGAAAAATTGAAGAGGGAATTAAGAGTATTTCTGATATGGTGGAAGACCTCTACAAGAGGAAGGCATGGGCTGACGGTAAGATGTTTTGCTTATCTCTGTGTCTCATCTCACATGTCAGAGAAGTTACTTTTTCATAGTCATGAAATTCCAGAGATGAAATTTAAGATTCATCAAACGTTTTCACAACTACATAGAACCCCATATATGTGGGTGCTGTTTTCCACCGTCCACTAGAAATGTTAACATTTGATTTGAAGTGTATAAAACATAAGTATAGCTATGCTGGATCACTGAATTTCTGTTTGCTCCAGTGCTTGGCTTAGACAGTGACCGCTATGATTGCTTATGGGAAGTCCAGGTTCAAGGATAGAGCACTCCTGCTCATCTTTTCAGGGAACCAGTATATTCATAGCTAGTGTGCAGTAGTGGCTGGGCTGCTCGGTGGAAGGGAGGAGGTGGGGAGAAGACTGGCAATATGACCAGTTGATATTTGCCTGAATTATTAGACATTTTATACCCTTTGATGGCCTTACTATCTAATAATGCAGGACTTGCCAGTTTTCTGAATTGGTAAGGAAATCAACTATAAAGATTGTTGCTCCTTTTCCCAAACAAAATCAGTGATTTTCCAGAGCCCTGTCATGAATATTCATTGTTTTTAAAATACCTTCATAAAATTCCTTCTGTAACTGCCAAGTACTGTATATACTCGAATATAAGCCTAGTTTTTCAGCCCTAATTTTGGGCTGAAAAAAGGGGCCCACGACTTACTTATATGCGGATCAATACTTTTAGCCACTGAGGCAAGTGCTTGGGTCGGTGGCTAAAAGTCATTTTAAACATTGCGTGCCTCTTCTCATGACCTCCCTCTGCATCACAGGGGAGCAGCACACGATGTTTAAAATGACTTTTAGCCACTGACCCAAGCACTTGCATCAGTGGCTAAAAGTCATTTTAAACATCACACACCACTCCCCCAGCTCACAAAGGAGGAGCTGCCAGGCCCTGCTGCGTTTCCCACCCTAGACTTATACTCAAGTCAATAAGTTTCCGCAGTTTTGGGGGGTTAAATTAGGGGGCTCGACTTTTACTCGGGTCGACTTATACTTGAGTATATACAGTAAGCTGAAATACCTTGTCATATCAATTGCTACCATAATTATACATCTCGGGTCCTCAAGATGGCACTGTGGGATGCAAGTGCCTCCATGGAGGCCTGCTCCACTGCCTGCACAAAGACACAGGAATGTGGGGCTCAGATCCTTCTGGTGATAGAGAAAGAGAGAGAGAGAGAGAGAGCTAGGGAAAGTTGCTGACATTCTTGAAGCAAAATACAGTGGTACCTTGTATAAAGGAATTAATTCGTTCCAAATGAAATTATGTTAACCAAATTTTCCTTTATACAAATTGCCCATAGGAATGCATTGGAAACGGAGTAATCCCATATTTATGTTGTATGGATTCTCCCCATAGGCAATTATGTTAAGCAAATTTTCCCTATCTCTGGAAGTTTTTATGTTGTACAGATTTTATGTTATACAAACTGTTTGTTGTACAAGGGTCCACTGTATGCAGATGACAGGAAGCAATCAGGGCAGAAGTTGTCATAGAGTTTGGCAGGCCGGTCCAAGGGAAATGGCTGGGAGTTAAATGAGTTGTCTAGAAAGAGGAAGTCTCAAGGGAGGGAGGAATGCTGGCCAGAACAGGAAGAGCACTGGAGAAGACCCTACTGAGCTGTCATCTAGCTCAGGTACGTGCTTCTAGGAGAGCTGTTGAAAGGCTTTGGTTATCAGCATTTCTCCCGAAGTCTCTGTTTTGATGCAGTGCATATCCAAGCTTTGTCACATAGTAATAGTTAGGGCTGGTGGTCCATAGGAGGGAGTGTGGCGGATGGCTTAGAATGGAGAGTCACCGTCAAGTGCCTACAGCCCTACTATTCATTGCAGAGTAAAACTAGCCAATGCATTGATCATGTTTTTAGAAGAGGTCCCCTCCAAAGGTGGAAGATGTCTGTCACAGCATCTGATTTATCTGCAAATATGTGTCTCGTATTTATATGTTATTCTTTGTTATTTATTTATTTTATTTATGGTACCTCCTGCCTTTCTCTTCCGTTGCCAGAAATCTTCCAAAAGAGAATGGTCTTTGTCTGCTGCTAGAAGGACAGCAGGGTGAGGGTCAACCTAGTTTCCTTTGGAAGGGAGGTCCACATCAGAGGTGCAGCCACTGAGAAGGCCCTGTCTTGCATTCTTCTGGAATGCAGCTGTGAGAGTGCTGAGACTATCAAAGGGATCCCCAAATATCTTAAAACCCAGAGGCTTCATAATGAGGAGATGCAATCCTTCCAATAACCTTTGCCCAAATCACATAGACTTGGATTAGGTTTCTAATTATAGGTTTTCGTTAGCTCTTGAAACTAGACCTGAAACCAGACTTATAGCCAGTGAAATGTATGTGACTGGGTCATTGTACAAAATTCTAAATCTGCAATTAGGGTGGAAAAGTTGAAGGAGTCCGTTCTAACTTGAGGTATTAATTTCCATTAAATTCTAGCGGAAGAGACCATGTCCAAGTGGGCTGAACATTTGAAATCTAATGTAGACGATGGTATGAGTTGGGTAGAAAAAGCAGAGTCCTCCCTGCTAAAGGAGGAAGGTAAGTTTTACACTTGTATATTAATCTGTATATAGCTGGTCTCTTTGTGATATTATGTCTGAGGAAGCAGAAGTCTTGATTGTTTAGAAACTTTAGATCTATATACTGTCATTTATAATAATAGTGACAAGGTGCCTGGCTGGCATTTATCTTTTAGTGATGGATGTTGAGTTCATTAAGATATGCCTTCTGCGGATCCGGCCTCCACAAAAGACATTTTCCCACAATTCTTCCTGCGTGTTCAGCTGCTGAACCAGGAGTGGCCCCACAGGCTGTGCATAACCTCTGGGGTTTTGGGTAGGGGGGAAAAGGCCTCCCTATGGAAGGAGGGGATAGACCCATTGTCTCCAAGAGGCCTTTAGTGTAAATAAATAAAATATAATAGGGATCGTGGGGACATTGGGCTGCTTAAAGGCCTGAAGGGATTCAGTCTGCCCAGTAAAGGCACTGGATGTATCCTCATTCCTGTATGTGAAAAGAAACAGGGCAAAGGAATCGGGAGGAAAATTTCAGCACAGTCTATAATTGCATAAATCATGGACCATCACCTCAGAGGTCCAGATGCCTTGTGTGGTTGTCACTGAAGGCCAGATGCAAAAGAGAGTAGGCCCTGTGTATTTTTCAGAGCTGTGTAGGTAGTTGTGTTGATCTTGCTACTCAAATAGTTTTCTTCTCTTTTCTCCCTTCAAATACTAGATTTTGACCTTGACAAAGACTTGGAGAGTGAAGTAAAAGACGAAGGGAGGACCTTTGAAGAATTGTACCACAAAAAGCCATCAAGGAAGAAAGGGAAGAGTAAAAGGAAATAATTTTAAACTCCGATGTTGGCTTTTCTGTTGGCTTGGGATCTGTTTTATTTGCCTTTCTAAAGTGCCACTGGACTATAATAATATTTACAAAGAGCTAAAATTTGATACTGTACCAGCAAAACAAAAACAAAAAACAAACAAAACAAAAAACCAGTCAATTCCAGAAGTAATTTTGATAGAAGATTAATTGTCAGTCTGCTGTGTCAGTCATTGGTGTCCCCCCCCCTGCCAAGGTACTCGGGTGGGGGTGGGGGGAATGTATTTTGGATGCAATTAAATCCTCAGGTACAAAACATTCCAGAACAATCTATTTGACCGGGATCCTCAAGTGTCTGCTTAGAAATGTAGAGCAGGTGGGAGACGGGAGGCACAAATGCATGTTGGGGATGGGTGGGATTCTTTGTTCTTAGTTTGCCTGCCATCTTTACTTTGCGCCATTCCATCCCCCATTGTTCTAGATGTGCATCTGATGTATTATGAGGAAAGCAGTCCCTCCCCATCTGCTTCTCAGTGCACCTAGGCCCTCCACCTGATATTTTGCAACCACTTGGTGGACGGCTCGGTTCGTACTCATCAGCATCAAATATGCAGCTTTAAGAGCCAAAGTAACTGGACGAGAGGGGTGAATAATATACCTACTCATTTTCTTTTCTTTGCTTTCCATTTTCTCCTTAAAAACAGTCTTAAGTTCTTAACTACTAGCTGGGCTAGATTTATATATAGCAAAAATTGGGCTTTTTAAGTTTCACTGAAATGTTACTTTTCAAGATAGTAATAAAAATATTATGCAAATAAAATAGATTATGTAATAAAGACACTGAATCCTTGAACTCTGTTGCCTACTCTACCAGATTTCTTTCGGAAAAGGGAGACAATGAATATGCAAATGCTTGTAATTTGTTTGAAGGGTAACTGTCCTTCACTTGTGTCAAAAATGCATTGATTAGATGTTTCATAGTGGTTTATATTCGTTTTAAAAGGAAAATAATTTTATATATGCTGGATTCCTGAAGAACAAAGCATTATTCTCAAAAGGAAAAATTAAAAAATGCTGTTGATGTTTATACCTTGTCCTTACATTTTGGAAGATGAAATAAAACTATTTTTGAAATCAATGAACTGTAGAGTCATGTTTTCTAGTCCATGTGGGGAACTGACAGCCTGAAGACCCAGGGCCATGCTTTGGGTGGTCTTTTGAGCCCCAGAGCATTCCATCCACCTTCTGTGCTCACCGGTGGACAGGCAGGAGTCGAGGGGGGCGGCTGGGACCTAGATCCTTGTTACTCAGATTAACAGCAGGGAAACAACACTACAGGACAGGATTGCTAAGGTATAGCTTGTGCATCTCTGCACTGATTCCATCCCCTGCTCTCTGCAGGCAGGAAGAGGAGTTTAGAACTTAGCATGCAAAGTTCTCTGATGCCGAGCTTTGGGTGAACAAAGGTACCAGGCTCTGCTGACTGCATGGCCCGTCTGCTGCTGTTCTACAGATTTCTGTAGCAACTGTGCTCAGATCCTGAGCCATAAGCTCAGCTCAGCTGTATTGTTAAACATCTGGGAAAGTAATGCTGCATCCAAATTAGGTTCATGAGTGTAAGATCAGGAAGGTGTTAGAAGAAAATAATGATTCCTTCAGAAATTGGAACACTTGCCCAAAGAAATAGCAAAAGGAAGCAGAGATTTGCACAAAGAAAATGCAAGCAGAGAATAAGACTTTCAGAAGAAGAAAGGGGTAGTTGTAGAAGCGGGCGAAGAACAAACTTAACCAAAAAAAAAAAAAAAAAGGAAAGGAATAGAAAGGGGGAAAATAAAAGTAAAATCAAGATCAGCAATGCAGATATGTTTGAAATACATTAGAACTAAGGGATTGATTAGCCAGGAATTTGGAATGTTGGATGATGGTATTTAAATGAGTACTAAAAGATGGTAAGATGATTGAAATTAATTTTTGTGCATGTTTTCACTGTAGAAGATGTAGAATAGATAAACATTCATGGACATAAGAAGCAAACAACCCAGTTTTCAAAAAGGGCTTGGAGAATTGGGAATTCAGGAATTAGGTCCCTTCCAGTTCTGCACTTCAAAGATGATGACATATGTTCTTTGTCATATATGGGAATCAGTTATGGAAGATACTTTTGAAAATCCAAGTTTAGAATGAGACAACTTTTGGAAAGAAAAAGCCCCTTCAAAAAATGTTTTAGGAATACAGTAATATATTGGTTTACAAGAATAATTCATTCCGGAAACATGCTTGTAAAACAAAACATTCTTAGATCAAAGCAAATTTCCCCATTAAAAAAATGGAAACTCAGATGATTCTTTCCACATACTGTACACACAAAACCCCCAAACTCACAAGTTGGCTAGAAGTCCACATCCACACCTTGGTTTAGGTACCTGGCTGCGGAATCTGCTCTGCTTGGGACTAACAACTGGATTTTACTTTTTTGTTTTTAATGTGACTAGGAATAGTTTGAAAAATAAGAAAGGATGCTGAAAACAAATAAAAATATAAATATAAAGAAAAATAAAACCCCTTGCACTCCCCTTGGAAAATGCTCCTGGCTGGTGCAAGGGAGACCTCTATTCATCTCTCCTCCCTCTGCTTTGGAAGCTGCCTGAGTCGGAATGTTCCAGACAATCAGCCGCAATCCAGCATTTGGAGGAAGCGGGAGAGAGCCACCATTGGCTCACTTGTGATCATGTGACCTGCTCCAGTGCTTGTATATTAAGACATTGCTTGTTGATCAAGGCAAAATTTAGAATAAATGTTTGCTTGTCTTGCAAAATGCTCTTAAACCAAGGTGCTCTTAAATCAAGGTATTATTGGAGTAAACACACACTCCTAGAATGCTTTTCAGAAGCAAAAAAAAGTATCACAAGAGATCTATACAATTATGCATAGCAGAAGGCGGAGAAATTCATTACAATGAGAAATTCCAGGATCTGTCATACTTCCAGATGTAGATGTAACTAATTAAAAAAAGCTACAAACTTGTGAGGGCTGTGGTGCCTATTTCCTCAGAGGTTCTTGCTGTCTTAGAGCGGCTTGCTGTGAATAGCACTTCCTGGAGAACAGTAGTAAGGGGTAGTGGCCTTATGCTTTGCTTATGGACTTCTGTGCAGTATGGAAACAGAATACCAACTAGATCAGCCTTGGGTCTAATCCGGCAGAGTTTGAGCTTCTCAAAGATTTGTCTTACAGAAGAGATGAGCTCTGTGTCCCTTCCAATGCAATGTTCTAGGGATAGCTGCACACCTATATCCCAAAAACATTTTCCTGAATTATTTTCTTGATATTAAAGTGTCCCTTGGACCCTTTAGTGGTCACCAAATACTCCCCCACCACAAAAGAAAAAGGTTAGAGGAAGGTGGCAGGCTCCAGAACTGCTTGGATGTACCAAAATGCTGCAAAATTGCAGAGTACACAGAACATTGGGATGGGGTTGGGGAGGAGAGAATGCTGCTGCACTTGAGTCCATGAGCCACGCTTGAACCATCCTGACCATATTCCTGCCGAGATTTGGAACTGTGGCGTCACAGAGATGGCCATCCCAACTCTCCTTGCACATCTCAGGGATGAAGAGCCCACCACCTGTCCGTTCTTAACCAGTTCATAGTGTTAGGAAGTTTCCCCTCTAAAGATGGGCATGAAACAGATAAAGAGTGTTTCGTTTCTTAAGTAGTTTTGGTTCATTACTAATGAATTTTAAGTAGTTTTGAAATGAAACAAAATCCTGTTTCCTTGGGTCCTAGAGGCACTAAAATGGTAGGAGAGCTTCCTCAAGCTCTTCACTGTACGCTCCTGAAATTTGGAAAGGTTTGGGTGTCAAGGGACTGAGTTATTAAACCTCAAAATGGGTGTCCTTAGGAAACAATCATTTCAAATTCAGTGAAAAGCCAATAATTGCTCCCCCTCCCCCTCCCCATGGGCAAGCAATAATAGCAGCTTCTCACTCAATTACCCTGTTTCCCCGAAAATAAGACCTCCCCCAAAAATAAGCCCTAGCAGGATTTCTATGCATTTGTTAAATATAAGACCTACCCTGAAAATAAGACCTAGCGATGGGCGTGGCTATGGTTGTGTGCAGGGCTGACATTCAAGCATATTATATTTAATAAAAGTAATCCCCTGAAAATAAAAGTATCCCCTGAAAATAAGCCCTAGAATGTCTTCTTGAGAAAAAATAAATATAAGACAGTGTCTTATTTTCGGGGAAACACGGTAGAAATGATTTTTTCCTAGGGGCATCCCTTTGGAGCTTACTAACTCAGCCCCCTGACCACCAAAACTTTCCGCATTTCGGGTGCTTGCAAGGAAGAGCTTGAGGAAGATCCCCTGCCATTTCATCTAGGATGAATCGTTTTGTTGAGGGGAAAATGGTGTTATGAAATGAAACAAAATGCATCCTACCGTTTGGTTAGGTAACAAAGTAATTAATTGCTTAATGAAACAACAAAGCAGTGTTTTGCTTTCGTTTCATGCCCATCTCTATTCCCCTCTTGTTTAGGTCAAATGTTTTCCCAGGCCATTTTCTTAGCCATCCCCTTGCTTTTTGGAGCAGCAGGTCATAAGCCATCTCCACCTTCTGTTTGACAACTCTGAATATTTCAAGATGGCTACCCTGTCTCTCTTGAATCTTTTCTACCAGCTGACAAGAGGCAGATTTCGGTGGTTCTGCTTCCAAAAGGCTTCCCAGTGAATCAAGAAGGTGCTGTGAAACATACCTGTATCCACCCGTACCTGAAAGTCAGTAGAACCTGGCTTTGGACAGAAGCTGGCATCCATTTGCCCTGGGCTGCTCCCCTAAAAGATGACTCGTGTTCTTCCCAGGAACCCGAGGCTTTCCCCAAAATGCAGCTTGAAAATTACTGAGGTAGAAGACATGCAAAGCAATGAACATGTTGAATACCAGCCAGGATTTCAAATGTATTTTTAAATAGCATCATTTAAAATAAACTACCCAGAAGCTATTCTATCATCTATCTATAGAGAGCCCTGCAGCAAGTACACTCGGTTGTGATTAAAACAAGGCTTGTTGGAAGTGGGAGGCTGTGTGGAGGAGGACACAAGAGCTTTGTGTCTCATTTTTAATCCTCCATTTCCAAGGAATAAAACAAATCTTTCTTGCTAGCAGATGGCAGAGGGAGTGTGAGTGGAATCCATTATGTCATGGGGGGGCAGGATATCTTTTATTGCTTCTCTTTGATAATGGCATGTTATGGAAACAAAAGGATGAATTAAAGGGTAACATATAAAGGAAAGGCCTATTTGGAAACTACTTACTAGCTTTATCCCATGCAGCTTATAGAAAGATTCCGTATGGCTGGAAACCATGTCACCCCACCTTGTTCATACTTGTTGTTTTGGTCAACAATTCCCAGAATCCCCAGCCAGATGGCCCTGTAGATTGGAGGATTCTGGAAACTGTGATCCAAAATTGCAGTTCCCCCCAACTATGCTGAGAAGAAAATGAGTATACATCAGTGCACGCAGGGCTGATTGAAATCTTCAAGAGCAGTGTGCGCCCTCATTCGAGTTTCTGCTTCCTCCAGCAGCCTTGAAAGTTCTTCCCATGTGCAGACTGCATGAAGGCTGGGCTTAAAAAGAAACATGCAGTAATGAAAAAATAGATTTCTACAACCTACATACACCCAACTGGCTGGTTTGCTTCTTCTTCTTCTTCTTCTTCTTCTTCTTCTTCTTCTTCTTGTCAATATCTGGCTGCAGAGCTAGAGGCTGGGAGTTCAATTCCCCACTATTCCTCCTGTGAGTGTGGAGCCAGCCAAATGTAAGTCTTGGACAAACTGCACAATCCCCCGTTGCCCATGGAAGAAGGGAATGGTAAGCCACTTTAGAGTATTCCCTTCCTGGAAAACCCTGAAAAGGGTTGCCCTAAGTCAGAATTGACCTGATGGCACAAGATTATTATTACACATGTAGTGCAAATGAACCATGCCTGTACATGCTAGCTCTTTCGAAACAGTTGTGTCCCTCACTGGTCATGTGAGTGTATGTGCAAAGAGCTATAGTTGGAATGGAAGTGAATAGTTTGTTACATTTGTTCACATGTCCAACTTGTGGGTGCTGCAGATTTTGTTGGATTGCAATTCCTGTCAGTCTCCTTCCTTCCTTCCTCCCTCCCTCCCTCCCTCCCTCCACCATGGTATTCATTTTGTCCCACCATTTTAAAAGGGGCATCCTATTATATGCATAAGCTAAAGCTGATTATCAGTCAGTCCAGCTGAGTTTTTCAGTGAACCAATTTCATGATATAGCAATCCAATTACATTGGTAGGGAAAATCTTTAGTATTTGTCCAAATGTTGCTAGCTCTTAGTATTTCAGATATTTTGGGGGGGTGGGTGGGGGTTCAAGCAAATGCACAGGATGAAATGCTTTGGACATAAAGCCAATAAAATCATTAAAGTTGGGAAATCAGCAAAAACTGTCCCCAATCTTGTCTTTCTAAATTCTCTCCATTATAGAGATATTCTAAAACATACAAAAACAAAAGGAATTCAAGAAGAAATCACTTTTAAGATGTACACTATTGGTTACTCAAGATTGGGAACCACTAATGTATAGGATTGTATTGTTAATAACTTAATTTAATTTAAATTATTTAATTCTGCTCTTTTTTTCTTTATTTCTTCTCCCGCCCCCTGATGTACCTTGCTTAGGGCTTTTCCTCTCTCCCTTTTTTGTATATTGATGTTTTTAACTTGTAAACCGCCCAGAGTTCCAGTTGGAAGATGGGTGGTATAAAAATGAAACAAACAAGCAAATAATAAATAAATAAATTAGGGAAGTTAAGAACGGTGATGATGACACTGCATTAGGAATTTTAGCATAATAGATTTGTCTCTATAGATAATAAATGATAGCCTGTGTGAAAGAATGCTAAAGCAAAATTTTATGTTAAAACACACTAAAATTATCTCTCATGCCTTATTCTTTCTTATCTCCCCGCAGCAACAATTTCAGTTGCTTCTATCATGTCTGCCCTAAGGTCTGTCTTCTCGTAGAGCTCAGTCTGATTGATATGCAGATAGGATGAGCCCTCTGAGCAGAATTTGCTCAGCAAATTCTTACTGAAGGCTGATGCTGTTCTGCAGAAAATGTTAGACAAGGTCTCATGAGGAAAACAAACCTACAAATTAGTTGTCCTGTATATTTTCTTTCGCTTACACAATCTGTTTATGCAAAGATATTTGGCGTCATGATGTTGCTGCCACATCTATTGGTTGTTATGCATTGTTTGATGCATTTATTTATTTAGTTACTTATTTGTTTATTCACTTATTTTACTGAGAGTTATCTTTTCCACCACTGGGTCGGCAAAGCAGCTGCTGTTGCATTCAAGAATGTGATGCTGTATGGTTATAAAACAATCATGTTGAAGCCGTTTTGCACACTACAAGCAAAAAGGGAAAGCAGATTCATCAGTGACTTCTGCACTGTTATGTGCAGAGGGAATTGGGCATATCATCATCAGAACACATTTCCCTATGGAGGGATATATACAGAAGCCAAGGAGACTCAAAGAGCATGTACCTTTTAAGAGATGTGCCTTGTCATGCAGGGGTAAGAAAAGCTGCATCTCCTGAAATGCCCTCTTGAAAATGTTGGGTTAAAGGTACAGGGATCCTGCAGTTCTGATAACCCAAAGAAAATGGGCAGGTTGTCGCATCACAAGCTATTTAGGAAAACATATATCAAGAAATGGGGAAATAGGCGGCCTTTCAGATTTTAGACTGCAACTGCTGTCAGCTCTTCCTACTGGGAATGCTGGCTAGAACTGATGAGAGTTGCAGTTCAACAACAATTTTGATGGACAAGTGTGTCCACTCTTGTCATTAGGAGATCTGGATATACAGTCCATAAGCTCTTCAGCCACACATATCTGGATTATTTCTCTCCAGTATCCAAACAGCTTATCTAAGACCCAGTAGATACTATTTACAGGCAATTGGTCAGCATCTCACTGTCACAGTATGTACAGCCTAACAGCATCCATTGCAGGAACATATGGTCAGCAACAGTAGCCACAGTAGTCTTATTAATCATGAGGAGAAAGAGAAAGATGGGAAAAAGCTGCTGCCACATGGGAACTTATACATTGGTACCTCAAATAACAAATTTAATTCATTCTATGAGTCCATTCTGTGAATGGAAAACAGATTAACACGTTCCGGAGGTCCGAAAAAAGGCAAAAAGATGGCTCCCCCCAGATCTCTTTATAAAGTGCACTTTAAAGGCATGCAGTGCTGGAATATCCCCCACGCAGCACAATGCAAACATGGAGAAAAGAAAGCAACAAGAGTACCCCAGCCTGTTCCCACCAAAAATGCAATGGGGAAAAATGCAATCATAAACAAACTCTAGCAGCAAGAGAAATCCAGCCTGTTCTTGTCTGCAGCGCAATGGAAAAGACTGCAAACATGGAGAAAAGAAAGCAGCAAGACTGCCCCAATCTGTTCCCACCAAACATGCAGTGAGGGAAAAATGTAAACATAGACAGACACAAGCAGCAAAAGAAACCCAGCCTGTTCTTGCCTGCGGAGCAATGGAAAATATTGCAAACATGGAGAACAAAAAGCAGCAAGACTACCCCCAGCCTGTTCCCACCCAAAGTACAATGAAAAGCAGTGCAAAGATGAATAAAAGCTAGCTCCAAAATAAATGCCAGGTCGTTCCTGCCAAAAGTGCAATCAAAACCAATGCAAAAACACAAAAGAAAGCAAGGAAACCCTCAAGAAACCTACCTTTCCATGTCTGAAAGATCCAAATCCTTCAGCAAAAAAATGTACAGAATGGCTCCACAAACTAATGGGAGGGGCGCACAATGCATCCTGGGTAGACTTTTTTCACAAAGCATTATGGAAAATTGTTATCCGAGGCAGCCCATAGGAAAATTTTGTTATCCAAAATATCCCTATTCCTGGAAATTATAATTTGCTATTTGAATTATTCATTAAAGGAGGCATTTGTTATCCAAGGTATTAATGTATACCCTCACCATGTAACTCTGAATGTGCAGAATAGTGATGCATCTTACTAAAGCAGGCAAGACTGAAGATGCCCTGTTTGTTTGCTTTACATGCTATCCAGATACTAAATCTTGATGGTCAAAGGAATGGAGGAATGGACAATTCTTCAGACTGGCCAATGCCTTTACAAAGAGCATAGTAATCTGATGGACCTTCAAATGGCGGACAGTCCCTTGGGAATTAAGAAACATGGCCCTCTTACCTATGGTCACCATTCTCCTGTGACTCAACAGTTTCAAGGGATATCTGTCAGGCATGGGTAGATGGGAAGGGACCACTAAATAAGAAAACTGCTATTTTGGCAATAAGTTGAGAGAGATGAGAGATGTGTGTAACTGGAGAAGCCTTGGAGGGGTATCTATGTGTGAAGAACTCCCTTTTAATGTTTACGTGAAGTAATGGGAGAGTTTTGTGCCATTGTAATTGGTTAGCAATGTCCCATTTCCTACAATTCAAGGCCTGAGACCTAAGGGAGGCCCCTTGTGGTGCTACAAATTTGCCTCTTTCGATGTCACCGAGATGAGACAGCAAAGGTGGGGAGGCAGAACAGCTTCTGTGCCAGCTGACCGTGGAAATAAACTTGAGTGGAATCCACAAAAATTGGTCCAGAATTTGGGTAAAACTACTGTACTCTAAT
This sequence comes from Phrynocephalus forsythii, assembly GCA_029282475.1. Classification (NCBI taxonomy): domain Eukaryota; kingdom Metazoa; phylum Chordata; class Lepidosauria; order Squamata; family Agamidae; genus Phrynocephalus; species Phrynocephalus forsythii. Next base: position 55,015,323 of record JAPFRF010000009.1, on the reverse strand, counting down.
GCAGTGTTTTTCAACCACTGTTCCGCGGCACAGTAGTGTGCCACAAGATGTTGCCTGGTGTGCCGTAGGAAAAATTCTCCCTACACCAGCAATGCCCCCCCCGCATCCCGCTCACGACCAAGGCAGCGGTGCGGCGCCGGCGAGCCGGAGGAAGGTGGGGTGTTAAGAAAGAAGCCGGCTGCCGCAAGGCTTCCTTGGGAGATGTAGTTCCTCCCGCAGGTCTGAGACGTGGTCCTGGGGAGGAGAGTGGACTACCTTTCCCAGCGTGCTTTGCGCGCTGGCAAGGAAAGGCTGGCCGTGGGCGGGGAAGGAGAAGAAATAAGGGAGGAGGAGGAGGAGGAGGAGGAGACTGGAGAGCGAGAGAGTGAGAGAGAGCCGGGAGACCCGTGCAGGCGCATTGCGGCGAAGGGCGCTCCAGAAGCCGCTCTTAAAGGTTCTTGGGGTTGGTTCCCCCTCCTCGCTCACCGAACCCCCTCCCTCCCTCCCCCGCCTCGCGCACTCGCTGTTTGCCTCCCGAGGGTGGGCGCGCACCCCTGCCGAGCCAGGTAGGAGCGCGCGTGCGCACCCCTCTTTTAAGGGTGGGGAGAGGGCGGCCGTTGACAATGGTCATTTTTTGTGGGGGGGTAAATAAAGGGGAGGACGTGGGAGGCTGAGGAGGGGATACCTAGGACCTAGGGAGGAGACAGGGATGGGGGGTCCCTTCCGGGCCCTGTGGCTGCCTGGCTGGAAGGAGGCGGGGGGGGGGGGGAGAGAAGGGAGGCTTATACTGGAAGGGGTAAAAGATGGGGGTTGGGGGGTCGTATATGAAGAGCCTCCCCCAGCCCCACCTTCCTGGGTTTGCAAGTTCCTCTGGAAAAAAGTGCCAAGAGGAGGGAGGGGGAAGGTGAGGGCAGGCGGACATTTTGATAGGGATGCCTTGGGAGGGCCTGGGCTGGAGGATGGATTTGTTGTTGTTGTTGTTTTTTGGGGGGTGAGAAGTGTGTTTGTGTGTGTGTGATAGGCACAGAGTTAAATTTTTTAACATTTTCTAATGGTGGTGTGCCTCATGATTTTTTTCATGAAACAAATGTGCCTTTGCCCCAAAAAGGTTGAAAAACACTGCTCTAATGAAGTATTATGGCAATGAAGAGCCAGTGGAAAACATTTATATTTTGGCAGCCACACAGGTGTCAAAATGCACCCTGTTGTCTTTTGGGAAAGTTAAAACCGGCAAAAACCAGCTTCTTTCTTCTTATTTGCTCACTTTGAGAGTTCTCTCCTCATCTGGACATCCAGAGAAGCACAGCATTTCCCAGAGATTTCAGCTGGGACCTTGAGGCCCAGCAACTCTAGTGCTTCTAATCATGTGCTTTCCCAAAGGATGTCATCAAATAACTGAATCCAAAAATTGTAAACTACCTAGCCTTGGCTGCCTTCACTGGGGTAAAATTGAAATTTAAAAAATTAAATAAATAAAAATAAATGAATAATAATTGCTGATAATTGATTTTTTCTGCATCTGAGAAAACATGATCTTTAGGTGAAGGCCTATGAAAAGCATTACAAAAAGTCTGGGCTGTGTGATCAAGGAGATGACAAAAAGAATAACCAAAATCCTTTTGGCAACACCTGCAAGCATAAATCACCAACATCATGTCTGAAGGCGAATTGCTATGAAATCGCAATACACATCATCCATTGTCTGCAACTTGCCCAAATCAATATGCAACATATTTTGTCCAACAGTTACCTTTGATGTTACTCTGTTGTAAAATTCCATTAGATTTTGGGTAACATCTGTTGTTTTCTTAAACATTATTGTGGGGATTCCATAGTTCTGAACCCCCAAAGTGGCCAGCACGCCCAAGAAAACTGGAGGCCTGTGGATGGCCTGAATTCCCAGAGCCGAGCAGAGGCCCGGTGTGCGCTGATCTAAGCATAGGTCAGGAGGCCAGCAAAACAGGATGGCAATGCCAGAGAAAAACAGGATATCAGGCCCAGGAAAGCCCTTCCTGTCCTCATCAATAACAAGCAATGGGGTCCTCCAGATGGGCGTGCATTTCCCTCCCACTGAGGAATGAATTTCCACTGCCATTGTCTGCCATTGTGTACCTGTTCTGCCCTTATTAATAAAGGGCCTTTTCACACGACCCCTAAGATCCACTGGTCCCTTAAATTCGGACCAGAGATCTTGGGGGTTCGTTTCTGTTCCTGCATCCCCACCCCTCAGCACTTCCTGCTCCTGTCGGCGTGAGGGGGGGGGGAGGACAAAAGAAGCCTTTACTAACCTGCCGGTGAGGTCGAACTTGCCACGAGCCCCGGGGTGGGAGGCAAAAAAACAACAGACAAGCCAGGAGAGCCCGGCACTCTTATCCGCATCAAATTTTTTTCACCTCCAAAGAGAAGGTACAAGAAAAGTGTGCTGGGTCGCGCTAAAGTGGGCGGGGTCGCACTTAATTGTCTCCAAACTCCGGAGCTGGTGGGAAAACATTTCTAAGCTCCGGAGCTGGGAGCCATTTGCAGCGCAGTTTAGGGGTCGTGTATAAACGCCCAAAGACCGGTCTCTCGGGCAGTATCATCACACTCTCACACACTCACACACACACTCAGACACCACATACAGCATACTCCATATAGGCACGCAGCCATGCACGCAGCTGATGCAGACACAGAGAAACACGCAAACCCTCCAGGCAGGAACGCTGCCTGAGGAGCATAAATGATCACACCCCAAAAGTCTGTGTCCGCTTAATCCATAATGCTATACATTATCTTCTCTGGAAAATAATCTCTATGCTGAGCAGTTGGAATCTCTCCATAACATTAGAATGTCATGGTGAGGTTATGTTCCATCCTCATCTGAGAAATAAAAGCAATATTTCTGCTTTAAGAACCACAAATCTCCTGTCTCATCATTTAAGCCATTTCCAAAACTGTTCAGTCCTTTTTCAAAAAATGCATCGGATTCACATGAAGAAAAGGGTGTGAGTGAGAGAGAGAGAAAGAAGGAGGAAAAGAAGGAGGAGAGGATGGAGAAGAAGGTTTTACAATGCAATTATAAGTATGTGAAAATGCTAATTCAGACCTTTAAATCAGCAGCCAAAAAGGACTTCATGATCTCTGCCTTTCTGCAGTGCTACTATTGTATTTGCTTAGTTATAAAACCAGCAATTTCTCTGTGACTTCAAAAGTAGTTCAATGCTGAGAGACACTATGTTTGAACAAGCTAGCTGGTGCCAACGTGTACAAATTTTTAAAAATGCATTGAAGAGAGAGCCCTTTCATTTAGCTCTTCAAAGTAAAAATGTATAGTTGGGGGGAAAATAAATAAATTATATGTTTTTATTTAAAAAGTCTTTTATACACATACATTTCTTGACAGCATTTTAAATTAATTTTAATTTTCTTCAGTTTCCCTACTTTTTGAATGCAGAATGTATTAACAGGATGGACAGATGAACAGAGTAATGTTGACTTCTGTTCCTCAACCAAAGAAGTCATGTTGAGGTAGGAGACTATCCACAGGGCGTTACACAGATAAGTTGCTGCCGTCCTAGCAAATGAAGAGTACCCCCAGCTCATGGTCTAATGAGGAATCCTGAGTGGTGGAATGGTAGAGAAGAATTAGAAATGGTTTCCTAGATCTTATCCAACAGTTCCTTCACATCTTCTTTCTGCAGCAGCACTGATGTGGATTTGGTTGAGCTTTCTAAGGGACAGGGGAACTATTCAAAGTTTATAATTTCAGTCATGGAATTCTTATTTTTAGAACATTCTTCATTGCTCCTCTATTAGTTGAGAAGCAGTCTGGGAGCACTACACATTAAGATAATCTCTATTAAGTTAATTCTTTTTAACTGATTAATAATTTGGTTCAATAAGTTAAGTATCGGTTATAGTAGTATACAGTATTTTGAATTAAAGCAACGTTATAATATTACCCAACATATTAAAAAGATGTCTATGGGAAGAAAGGCAGTATATTTATTTATTTATTTATTTATTTATTTATTTATTTATTTATTTATTTATTTATTTATTTATTTTTTATAAACTTATTGACTGCCCGATTTTTCCCACAGGAACTCTGGGCGGTATACAACATGTTACAAATAACAGCAACTGCCCATAGCTACAAACCCAAAACATGCCCATCACAACACAAATACAAGAAAAGATAAGTTAAAATAAATACCAATAACTATAATAATACTAATATAAAGGTACTAAAAATAATTAAAGTAAAATGGACAACAGCACCACAGATATCCGTAGCAGGACAACTCCAGCAAGGAAGACTGGTGCTAGCAGGAAACCACCAAACAAAATCACAAACGCAATCACAGTGTGCTCAGAGGTCCCTCAAGTATTCCCTGAAGAGCCAGGTCTTTAAAGCCATTCTAAAGGCCGCCAGCGACTCTGCCAGCCTAATCTCCATTGGCAGCTTGTTACAGAGTGCTGGGGCCACCACCGAAAAGGCCCGGTTCTGGGTAGAAACCCTTCGGGCCTCTCTCGGGGTGGCCACCCGGAGTGAAAGGGATACCGAGGCTCTGGTTGGTCAGGATGAGATTGTTCTCTGGGAGATCCGCTCTGCCAGATGGACAGGTCCCAGGCCACGGAGGGCTTTGTAAACCAAAACCATTACCTTGAACCTTATGCGGGATGCAACAGGCAACCAATGCAGGCGGGCCAGGATAGGGGTGACGTGGACATTCATTCATATGAATGAATGAATGAATGAATGAATGAATGAAATGGCAGAAATCTTGTTTATGCCTGTGCAAGCTGATGACATAATCAACTTTAGGCCTCTATCCTGAATTTAAAGCTTCCTGTTGGTATACCCCATCAGGTTTTAATGCTCTTTAGGGATTGCTTTTGCCTGGGGAATCCTTTGGAGGAGGCGCTTTAATACCTGACAATTGCCACTGGCAAATCTGCTATGGCTGTAACATTTTAGATCATATTTTCTATGTCTTCTTTAGTCTCTATTTTTCTTTTTGTTAGAATGTTATTTTCTTAGTACTGATTAAAAATAGTTACACATTTGACGAGGGATAAAATTGAGATAAAAGAGATAAAATTGATTTGAAAAATCAAAAGGTTTTAAAAGTTGAGTGATCATCTTCACCAGAGTGCCTAATTAAAAATGAATGGAATTTGAATGAGATGATTAATGGATCCACATGCCCTGGACATTAGTACAAAAAAGACTCCTGAGTTTGTTGGCATATCTTGAAATGAATCTTAATAAATAAAGCAGAAATGTTGCCTTTTGAAATACTGCAACATACTGTATCTACTTCCTAGCTATCCACAGTATAAGAGTCTCAGGGCAATTACAGTATACATGGGTTAGTTTCCAATGGAAAGAATTATTTCACCTTTGATGGGGGGAAAGGCGTTCCCCCCCACATAATGCCTTTTTGTTTACAAATGCCCAGATTGTGCAGTGTTGGTCAAAAATAACAACCATGAGCAAACAATGGACTCCAAGAGGCATTGCTCCCTTAGCCACTTACCTGCTGGCTCATATATTATCACACACCAGAGTGGAGCAGCTGAATGAAGTATCAGATGCTGAGGGAACTACACAGATCCCTGGCCATTTCTCTAGAGAGCCATGCTTATTGGAGGAAAGAACTGGGTATGTACCACATGCCCTCTCAAGCAGAACTGTGCACTGTGTGCTGAATGGTACTATTCCATCACCAACGTTAAAATACAATTCAACTGTGTGAGGGAAACTTCTCAGATGGGAAGAGGAGGACCCCTGCACGCCCAGCGGAGTAGATGGAGAAGCCAGGGCAGAAAGGGGAGCCTGAGAAACAACTAACAGTGTCACCTGTGGAGAGGTTTATGTTATTGAAGGGATACTATGACACCCTCAAAATAATTGAGCAACAGAATGAAAGGGAGAAGGAAGAGGACCCGGGTCCGACCGGAAGTGAAAAGAAGGACATGGCGGGAAAAGCTGACCAATCTGCTCCGGTGGAGGTGGGAGTTCAGGACTTGTAAGAAGGGGGAGAGACGGGAGCTTCCAGAAGGATCGGAGTGGGGGTGGATGGAGGATCCCTGGACAGGGAACTGGGAACAAATGATGATGCCCCATAAGGAGGCTGAGAGTTATAGACACCGGGCACACAAACAAAAGTGCTCCTATTGGGGAGAGAAGGAGTACCGAGAATACAACAGAAAATGTAAGGAGATCCGTAAAGAGATTGAGCTGGAAGAATGGCTGGCAAAGATCTGGATGGAAGTCGAGACCGGGAAACTGGACCCCCGAGAGGACTTGACCCAGAGACCCGATTATCCTTTACGTACACCCCAGCAGAGACGCCCTGGTCCCAGGTCCACTTCGGAAGTTGGGATACAAGTGGGAAAACCCAAACCCTCCGTGAAGGAGATTGGGATACAAGTAGAGGGGCTGAAGCTTTCAGAGAGGGAGGAGAACAGTGGTGGAGCCGGCTGCCCACAGGTGATGGTGGGGAACTTGATCACATTCTAGAAACCCCGACTTACGGTGGGAAGAATAACCTGTTCATGTTTGATGTTAAAGATGTTGAAACTGTAGTTAGAAGAAAAACTTCATTTATTGTTGATGAACCAAATAAAAGTTCTGTTTGTTCATTCTGACAGATGCCTTCTTTAAAGTTTGAAGGGCGGGAAGCCTGGGCTAAGACTGAACCCTCACAAACTGCCTGCCCATTCTGTTTCTATATGTGGAATGATGGCATGGAGGCATCTTCTCCCTTGCTTCTGATTCAAAATGGTCTTGGGCCAGCTAGAATTGCCAATCTATCTCAAGTCAAGAATCAAAATCCTTTTGAAGTCTCTTGACCTGACTAACCTGCTATGTTCACACCTGAGCTTATACCCAAGTGGCTGAGGTAATTAATATGCATTCATCGATGTGGCAAAATCATGCTCAAGGTTCAGCCTGGTATATAATATCAAAGCTTGTTCCACAGCAATATGGTTATGTGCGCATATGCTGTTATTCTGATAGCCTTGGGGCCAAGTCCAGCTATTCTGAAACCCTAGTTTGAGTCTCTGGGCTTTCCCAGAAAGCCACGTTTCCTCCTCCATTTTATTGCTTTCCCAATTTTTACACAGATTTCCATTCTGAGAGGTGGAAATGTTTGAAGTCAGACGTCACAACAGACCATCACAGCAAAACCAACAAAAACTCTTGTTGCACCTCAATGGCCAGTGCCTTAGTCAGCGTTTATGGCCGACAGGCCACTTCATCAGATTCAAAAGCTAGAATGACTCTGCTAAGGCATTGCCGGTGGTGCTGAGAAGTTAAAATATGCTGGTATCACAAATCCCACCCTTCTGCCTTCATGACTGGAAAGCACACCCACCAAACTTCTTGAAATGGACTTCCACTCCCAGGGGGGAAATGCTTCTCTACCCTTGTTTTAGAATAAAGTCTATATACGGGGGAGATATTGTGATTGAACCCACTCAGCACTGTGTTTTGGTTAAATACTGTACGTACATATTCATAAGCACAAATCATGAGCTTATGCACATCATTTCCCAGGCTTACTGAATATGCATTTGGAGCCTACGTCTTTATGTGTAGCTGTTAGAAAAATATCTGGATTTGGAGCCAGTCACCACAAATGTGATTCCCCCAAATCTGCCTTGTAATTTTAATATCTTGCAATTGAGTAAAAGCAGTTATTTATGTTTTAGGAACACAAGGCATCTCCCCTTCTGCTGCAACATATATACCAATGTTCTGTACCAACCTCTGAAGTAACATTGCTGCCCAGACAAATTGTCCTTAAGGAAATTTGAATACCAATCAATCAAATTTATCAATTGTTTGATTGAACTTGAATACCTTTTTTAAATATGGTGGTCAAAAGTAAAATGGACAGAGCTTCTATACCATGATGATTAGTTATGCAGAAGAGAAAATTTCAGCAGATGACAAGCTACAGTGGCTGAAGTTCACACCAGTGGTTCCCATCTTCAAGTAACCCAAGAGTTCTTGGAGTGCAGTTCTCAGAAGCCTTCACTACCAGCTATGCTGGATGGAGATTTGGGAGGTCTATATAACATCAAAAAGTTTAGATGGTTTTTCTTATTTTATGATAAACATATCTAGGCAAGTAGAAAGCAGAAAGCAACAGGTATAAATATCAAGGGTAGCATTGATGGTATACCAGCTGTGAAAGAGAAAGAACTTCATTTGAACAGCTTTGAGACATGGTTTTTTTCCTCCCACTGTGGCAGGAAGAGGGGCCATATCTGTCCCTTATGGCAGAGGTAGGAAACATCTGCCCTTCCAGATGTTGAGTGGTAATTCCTATCCTTCCTAAGCTATACAGGCAGTGATGCAATACAATGGCAACTACAGTCAAATAGTGATGAGGGCAAGTTGCCCACTCCTATGCTCTCAAGACTGCTCTGGCTTGTCTTCAGTTGCTATTTACATAATAGGAACTGCACATATTAATTACATTCAAACAATTAATGTCAGATTTAGTTTGCCCCTAAGACTAAAAACGGCCTGAATGTGAACGTTTAGTCTCATGATACTGGCAATGCTACTGATGAGCAACACAATAATAATGGAGCATTTGTACTACTTGATAGTTACTCCCTTCCCAAAGATGCAATAAAACATATATCATTGCATCATGTTCCAAGTTCTCGATTCATTTGCCATGTTAGAATGAAGCAGTCATATTTTTCAATGCAATGGGATTTTCAGCACAATGACACAAATTGCTCTTTTTGTTATATAATGTGCATTGCGAATTTACATTGTTTTCCTGCCTTTCCTTCTATTTTCCCGGCACCCAACACACCATGAATTGCAGTCCCAAAGAGTGTTCTTGGAGGATTGGTAAGAATGGTTCAGCAGTTTTAAAGGTTTCATTTCTTCAGATAGCAGCAACCATAAAAATGAGGTAAAATGAAGCCTAATGTTCAACGTTGATTCAACCAGCAAGAACCAAAATGTTCTTATTTTATGTGACTGGGGCAGAGAAAGGCCTGAGAAACTGTGTTCGTGACTCCCTTTTTGGATAACATACTTGTATCGAAAAGAATGCCCTTTAGATAACGACATCTGCAGCTTTATTTTTCCCATGGTTATGCCTAAATTTAGAAAAGAGCTTAATGTGAGCTCATGTGTAGTGAAGTAAACACAACTTCACCCCTTCAGCCTTGTGCATTTTTTCCCCTGATGCAGATGGAAGTTGGCACATCCAACTGTTCACTTTGCTGTTCAAGGTTAACTGGGATTTTCACACTATATCTGGGTTAAGTGTGAGTGCTTTTCTTAGCATTCACAGAGTATCTTCTATGACAAGATGAAGAAAACTGTGCAGCAAACAGGGCAACAAACAGTTCAGCCAACCTGCCCCATGCCTTTGCTGTTTTCCCTATGCAGTAGAAGAGATCTATCACCCGAAATTGCAGGCCAAAGTCCAACATACAGCTGGCAGAGTGAAAACTGCTGCTGGCACAGTGGCACTGGGTTACATTGCAGCACAAGCAGTTGGGCAAGCAATTGTATACAGGTTCACAATCAGATACACCACCGGTTGAGAAAATATTGGTGCAAATGCTTAAGCATGTGCACTGGTAGATGGCACTCTGGAGCTCGGTCTGTTAATTCCTCCATAATTAGAATCATAGAATCATTGAGCTGGAAGCGGCCTATAAGGTGGTAGGAGTCCACCTTCCTGCTCAATGCCAGAATCCAAAGCGAAACAGATCTGACAGGTGGTTGTCCAATGTCCAATTTTCTCTTGAATCTTTCCAGCCTTGGAAAACTCACCACCTCCCAAGGTAATTGGTCCCACAACTGCTCTAACAGTTAAGAAGTTTTTCTTGATATTCAGCCTAATCTGGCTTCCTTTGGTTTGAGGTAGTTGAAAGGGCATTGTGCAGTCACGATGACATCGCGGGGTATAGTCTTGATTGTGTTCTGAGAAGCTTCGGGGTGCCATACATGGAGATCACCCATTTTACTCACACAACAGTAATGTTAGTGAGATTGTGCTGATCAGGTCAGGCCCTACTAATTGACAAGGTGGGGAGGCTGCCTTACATCCCTTACATGCTAGGTTGGCAGGAGCTCAAAGGAGTAGAAGGCCAAGGGATCGCTCAGAGAGTCTCATATTGCACAATCAATTTGAGGCTCTTTCCCTCAGCATACCTCATGAGGCACACACAGAGGAACAATTGGTTCCACCTGAGGATCTCTCCCTCATCACTATTGATGAAATACAAGATCAGGTACATGTAGATCAGCAGGCTGCAGGAGAGAAGCTCCTTGTACTAGGGGATTCTATAATTAGAAATACAGAGGGATGGATTTGTGAGGAGCATGATAACCGTGTGGTCACTTTCCTGCCAGGTGCAAAGGTTGCAGACATCACGAGAAATCTAGATAGCTTGTTAGAGAGAACTGGGAAGGAGCCAGTGGTCATGGTACACGTTGGCACCAATGATGTCGGGAAGGCCAAGCGGTCAGTCTTGGAAGCCAAATTCAGGTTGTTAGGTAGAAGACTGAAGTCCCGGGCTTCCAAGGTAGCATTTTCAGAAGTGCTACCTGTTCCTCGTGCAGGACCCACCAGGCAGGCAGAACTCAGAAGCCTCAATGCGTGGATGAGGCGATGGTGTCGAGAGGAGGGCTTTAGATTTGTCAGGAACTGGAGAACATTTTGGGACAAGCCAAACCTGTTCAGGAGGGATGGGTTGCACTTGAATCATGATGGGACCAGATTGCTGGCACTCAACCTCAAAAAGGCAGCAGAGCAGCTTTTAAACTGACAACTGGGGGAAAGCCGACAGGAGCTGAGTGGCATCCGGTTCGGAACACCTCATCCTCGGGGAACAAGATTGGAGAGGGTAGAGAATCACATAGTGATGACATAGCAGGGATTAGCACTTGGAGAATAATGGACTGTGACAGTTTGTCTACTGAAAATAAAAGCTGTGAGGGGAAAAGAACAAGGCAGCAGCTGTTGTTGCGGGACCCACTGTACAGATGCTTCTACGCCAATGCTCGAAGCCTCTGAGCAAAGATGGGATAACTTGAACATTTGGCAGCTAGGGATAATATACTGTAGATATAATAGCCATAACGGAAAACTGGTGGAATGTGGAGAACCAGTGGGATACAGCAATCCCAGGCTATAAACTCTATAGAAGGGATAGAGAGGGGCGGGTTGGAGGAGGAGTGGCCATCTATGTCAAAGAAGGGGTAAAATGCAGCAGAATGGAGATGGACAGAGGGTCCGACTCCACCATAGAATCACTGTGGGTTAAACTACCAGGTCCCAGGAGTGATGTGATAGTTGGAGTATTCTATCGTCCACCAGATCAAAAACTTGAGGGGGACCTTGAAATGAGGAGAGAAATCATGGAGGTGGCTAAGAGGGATAGGATAGTAATCATGGGGGGATTCAATTATCCCCACATTGACTGGGCCAATGTGAGCTCCGGGCAAGAAAGAGAAACTGGGTTTCTCAACTTGCTGAATGACTGTGCCTTAGAGCAACTTGTCATGGAGCCCACCCGAGAACAGGCAACTCTGGATCTAATACTGTGTGATACTCAGGACCTGGTCAGGGATGTGAATGTCACTGAGCCTCTGGGGAACAGTGACCATGCTGCAATTTCCTTTGCCATGCATGTCGGAGGAAGAGTGTCAACCAAATCAGACATAAAAACCCTTGATTTTCGAAGGGCAAACTTCCCTCAGATGAGGAAACTAGTTAGAGAGAAATTGAAGGGGAAGGTTAGAAGAATCCAATCTCTTCAGAGTGCATGGAGCCTGTTTAAAACAACAATAATAGAGGCCCAGCACAAGTGCATACCACAAAGAATTGCTCATTTAAGTCCAAGAGGACACCGGCATGGTTAACGAGTGGAGTTAGAGAGGCTCTAAAGCGCAAGGAGAGGTCTTTCTGTAAATGGAAATCCTCACCAAAGGAGGAAAATAAAAAGGAACACAAACTCTGGCAAAAGGAATGTAAGAAGATGATAAGGGAGGCAAATAAAGATTTTGAGGAACGCATGGCTAGCAATATAAAGGGTAATAATAAAAGCTTCTTTAAATATGTTTGAAGTAGAAAACCGGCCAGAGAACTAGTTGGCCCTCTGGATGGTGAGGGAGGAAAAGGGGAGGTTAAGGAGGACTTGGACATTGCAGAGAAATTGAATGACTTCTTTGCGTCTGTCTTCACGACAGAGGACCTTGAGCAGATTCCGCTGCCTGAGCCGCCCCTCTTGACTAAAGAATTAAATAAAATACAGGTTAAAAGAGAGGAGGTTTTAGGACTAATCGATAAATTGAGGATTAACAAGTCACCGGGCCCAGATGGCATCCACCCAAGGCTTATTAGGGAACTGAGAAATGAAATTGCAGATCTCTTAATGGTTATATGCAACTTGTTTCTTAAAATGGCCACAGTGCCGGAGGACTGGAGGATGGCAGATGTCACACCAATTTTTAAAAAAGGAAGGAGGGGGGACCCAGGAAACTACAGGCCAGTTAGCCTTACATCTGTCCCAGGGAAGATGGTGGAAAGCCTCATCCAAGAGAAAATCTTAAAACACATAAAAGAACAAACCTTGCTGAGAGAAAATCAGCATGGCTTCTGTAACGGTAAATCTTGTCTGTCAAACCTTTTAGAATTTTTTGAAAAGGTCAACAGGCATGTGGATTTGGGTGAACTGGTGGATATAGTCTATCTGGATTTTCAAAAAGCTTTTGACACAGTCCCTCACCAAAGGCTGCTGAGAAAATTGCACAGTCAGGGGATAAGAGGACAGGTCCTCTTATGGATTGAGAACTGGTTGAGATCCCGGAAACAAAGAGTAGGTGTCAATGGGAAATTTTCACAATAGAGAGAAGTGAAAAGGGGTGTGCCCCAGGGATCTGTCCTGGGACCGGTGCTTTTCAATCTGTTCATAAATGACCTGGAGACAGGGATAAACAGTGAGGTGGCCAAGTTTGCAGATGACACAAAACTTTTCCGTGTGGTGAAAACCAGAGAAGATTGTGAAGAGCTCCAGAAGGATCTCTCCAAACTGGGGGAATGGGCTGAGAAATGGCAAATGTGTTTTAATGTAAACAAATGTAAAGTAATGCATATTGGGGCAAAAAATCCAAACTTCATCTATCAACTCATGGGCTCTGAGTTATCCATGATGGATCAGGAAAGAGATCTTGGTGTGTTGGTGGACAGCTCCATGAAGGTGTGTCCCCAATGTGTGGCAGCAGTGAAGAAGGCCAATTCCATGCTAGGGATTATCAAAAAGGGGATTGAAAATAAAACAACCAACATTATAATGCCATTATACAAAACAATGGTAAGGCCGCACCTGGAGTATTGTGTACAATTCTGGTCACCACATCTCAAGAAAGACATAGTGGAACTGGAAAAGGTGCAGAGGAGAGCAACTAAAATGATTACTGGGCTGGGGCACCTCCCTTATGAAGAAAGGCTAAAACATTTGGGCCTCTTTAGTCTGGAAAAAAGGCGCTTGAGGGGGGATATGATTGAGACATACAAAATAATGCAGGGTATGAGTAAAGTGGATAGAGGGAAGCTCTTCTCTCTCTCTCCCAAAATACCAGAACTAGGGGACATACACTCAAATTGAGGGCTGGGAGAGTAAGAACTGACAAAAGAAAATATTTTTTCACCCAGCGTGTTGTAAGTCTATGGAACTCCCTGCCACAGGATGTGGTGATGGCATCTGGCCTGGATGCCTTCAAAAGGGGATTGGACAGATTCCTGGAGGAAAAGTCCACCACAGGTTACAAACCATGATGGAGAAACCAGGGTACTTCAAGGGCCAGATGCAGGGGAGTGGTATCAGGAGACAGATATCTAGTATCATGCGCTCCCAAACGCATCTGGTGGGGCCGCTGTGAGATACAGGAAGCTGGACTAGATGGGCCTTTGGCCTGATCCAGCATGGCTCTTCTTATGTTCTTATGTTCTTATGTTCTTATGAGCTGGGGTTATCTGCGGGAGCTCGCTCTGCTGTGTGGCACCCAGGATACGAGCCGTTGAGCTGCCGACTTTGCAGCCAACAGTTTTTGGACCCTTAGTCCACTGAGCCGCCACATTCTGCCTTATATCAAAATGTGATTCTTGGAAGAAGCCAGTGTGTCATAAACAGAGAGTTGGACTAGGACTCAAGATAGCTAGATTCAAATCTCTGCTTGGTCATGGAAATGCACTGAAGGGGGACACTGATAAAATCATCCCTTAAACATCTTGCATATCTGGAACACACGATCAGAATTACCATAAATTGGATGAGACTGCACAGGACTTAATACACACATTGTAGAAAATTCAGATCGTCTAGAGCTCATGGACGTTTTAGCCTAGCAATACACTTCTAAGGGCTCATATGTTTTCTACTTTTGGATTAACATTCTGCTATTTGGTTTCTGTTTTGTCCTTGTTTTTGTTATTTATTATCCGTGCAGAAGTTTGTACCTTATTAAAAAGTACAAACTTTCCCATGATTTATCTAGATATGAATCTTTTTGCTTCCCCTTCCCTGCCACTGTATTGCTGAAGGGGGGAAATAACCTGAGGGAAGTTCCTTCTGTACAATTTTTCTTTTCTTTTTCTTTGTACATGAAACTGTATTGAGATAGATCACCTGCTGACTTATTTACCATTAATTTTCTTTGGCAGTTAGGTTTGTGATGTTATTTTGCTGACGCCCAAGTCAGCAGAAAACAAGCTAGGAACCAGACAAGTTAGAATCTGTAAGGACAGATACGTTATTTCATCCCTTTCCTTCTTCCCCTAAGGGGGTTTCCCTTAACTTTACATTTTTACCCTCCCACTGTTGATATTACTAATGGGTAGAAGTGTATAGTCATCCCCTGCCATTTCGCGGTTCATATACTGTACTGTGGTCCTGGTATATCATGGAACTGCAGTATATGAAAGGCACCCCCCGGCAAGCTGCTTGGGCCTGTTTGATGGGCTTGCCTGCCCTGTCAGAGGCCCCGAAGTGACTTCCAGATAACCAGAAACCACTTTGGAGCCTCCAACAGGTCCAGGAAGCCCATTGGAGGCCTGTTCGGGGCAGCACCAGGCCTGGGGTGAGTGTAGGAGGCCCCAGATAGGCCCCCTAGTTTTGACCCGATCCAGCATCCGCATATTGTGGATTTTCCATTATTGCGGGTTGGGTTGGATCCCTAACCTCCGTGACAGGTGGGAGATTACTGTACAGCTACAGTTGTGGGCTATAATCTCAAGACAAATCTGAAATAATGAGAGATTAATGCAGCTGTTCCTTGCTATAGCCAGCAGTCCACATGACATGAAATGCCCCTTTGCTCAGGAGCTTGGAGTTACATTCTTGTACTGAATACTATGTCAGCAACCTACCCTCTGCCTTGATTTTGCCTTTTGGTAATAATAATAACTTAGCTTCAGGGTGCTAGAGCTACTTCACACGTAGTAGATCAGTAAGCTTTCAGTTATTCAAACCTTGCATCTTAGTATGGGAATAGTAGAGGCCAAATTTACTAAATAGTTTTAAAACAGTTCTGTAAGCTATGCCACTAGTACAGAGGTTTCCAAACTTTTTTTCCCATAGACCATTGCCATTTTTTCCTGTAGACCCCCTGCCTGCCTAATATTGAGTTTTTAAAAAACTTATTAACTTCAAATGTGTTTTTTGACAGCTGACACAGTGCTACTCACTTTGATAGGGGCTCTTGTAGCATGGACAATTGTAAAACAAAAAGAAGAAAAGAAAAGAAAAACATGTACAATTTTTATTCATACCTTTATTGAAAAGGCAAAATAAGCAATGTCTGGCTTCCATTTGATTAAATTTTCTTTCAAAATGGGATCTTTAGCATCCAAAAACTCCAAAAACTATCTCAAAAGGTGAAAAAATATTGTCAAACATGAGCCTTTCGAGACCCAGCATACTTCAGCGTGAAGGAGTAATTGATGAAAATCCTCATCATTTTATTCACGCAACTGTGTAAATAACCTCGAATTCAATGTGTTAATGTGGATCTTGTTTACTGTGTTTATGACAAATTGAAGAGATTGATGCAATCTGGCACTCAGATTATTAGCTACTAAATGTAACTTGACAATGATAAAACCACAATAGTGCCAAAATATGGCTGGTTCCCTATCTGCTGCTGCTGATATTATATTTGATAAAGGGATTGCTTTTTCCATGAAATAATCTTTCAAAACATTGAATATTGATTTGCCTTTAGTATCTGTTGCCAAAGTTCTCTCAAAGAACAGTTCTTCATGGATTTATTGGTCCATAAAAATTGAACATATGCCAATAATAGTGCTGGTAAAGTTGGCTCATCCAATTGAATAGAGAAATGGTTTGTTTTCAGATAATTACACAAGAAGCTTTCAACATCATGACTCATTTCATCAATATGTCTTTGAACTGTGTTGTTGCTCAAAGGAATTCCTTTGAGTATATCATATGCAGGCTTGTGTAGAACAATTTTTAAAACCTCTTCAACGGCTGGTAAAATCAGCTCTTCCCCAATAGTATGAGGTTTTCCTGATTTTGCTATGAGTCATGAGGTATTGTAAGATGCCTGTAAACCTTCATAGGCTCTTTTTGATGTTGAAGAAAACATACTGTCCACTGTGGTTCTCTTCTGAAGTTTTTCTTCCAGTATTTTAAAGTATGTCAAAACTTTATCTGTTTTATCAGGGTGACACCTTCTCAGATGATCCTTCAGTTTGGATGGTTTCATAGCATCATTGTTTAAAACTCTATTGCACAAAAGGCACATGGGCTGATGTTTATCCAACAGGGTTGGAATGCAGCCAGACTTTAAATAATCAATGCTATACTGCCTACATTTCTTTTTGGCCTCAGCCATGTTTAATAGAAGTTATCTGTTGACAAAAAAAAGCTATTTAAATATGATAAGACAGAGCAATTCAAAACTGATTCCTGTCAGACAGCATATTTTAAAAACATTTAAAAATCATTTTTGATAACATTGGAAATATTTTTAAAATATTTCAAAAAAAGAAATGTCTGCAAAAATAGCTTACAGAAATATTCATGAAAATATTTTGAAATATTGTGTGCTGTTTGGGTGGAGTAAATCCTTATTTAAATTTTTAGTTAGTTAGATATAGAGAGGAATCAGGATAAAAAAATGTTGATAGTTGTTGTGAGTTTTTCGGGCTGTTTGGCCCTGTTCTGGAAGTTTTTCTTCCTGATGTTTTGTCAGACTCTGTGGCTGGCATCTTGTTGCATTTGTAGTGGTACTGTCAGCACTGGATGTGGAATTTCAAAGGGTGCACACTGAGATGACTGGGTCCCTGGTTCAATCCTGGCCCTGCCATGTACCAATGAATCTTTTCTATAAAGATTTAAGTACATAATACTGATTGCTAAAACAGTGAAGGGAATCCCATTAGGGAAAACAAGTGTACAGTAGTACCTGGGTTAAAGAGCATAATAATTCTGGAAGCATGTTTGAAACCAAATTGCTTGCATATCAAAGCAAATTTTCCCATAGGAAATAATAGAAACTCAGATGATTCATTCCATAGCCCAAAAATATTTGATTACAATACTGTAATATAATACAAGGTAGTAAATAAAATACAAAATACAGTAAAGGACAAAGTACAGTACAGTACAAAGAACAATAACCTGCATTTGAAAACCTTTGTGGCAGGTGCAGAGTAGGGGGAAGCCTCCATGGAGGGGTCTGTTTTTAAAATGGGGCAATGGGAGGAATCCCAGCTAGAGCAGAGGAAGAGAGAAAAACCTCCATGGTGGGTCTGTGTTAAAAATTGAGCAATGTGGGGAATCCCAGCTAGAGCAGAGGAGGAGGGAAACCTCTGTGGAGGGGGCTGTTTTAAAAACAAAGCAATTGGAGGAATCCCATCTAGAGCAGAGGAGGGGGGAAGTCTCCATGGAGGGGGCTGTTTTACAAATGGGGTAATGGGGGTGGGTGTGTTCTAGTTGCAGTGGTGGTGGCAGAGATGGTGTGGAGAGGCCCCATGGAGGTAGCCTCTTTGGGGACAGCAGCAACTGTTCATACCTTTACTGAGCTTGTTACCCTTCCTTCAACTCTGCTGATGCTGTTGCCTGAAACAGAAACTGAAAAACAATCACCCACTTCCAGCAGGAGGGAGGAGAGAGGGAGAGATGCCATTGGCATAGAGCACTTTTGATTATATGACACACCTGACAGTGCTGGTATATCAAGACACTGCTCATTACTAAGACAAAAATGTTCAGAAACTTTTGCTCAATCAAAATGTTCGTAAATCAATTTACTTGTTAACCAAGGTACAACTGTAATTATAGTTGATTTGAATTTCAAACAACCATGATTCAGGTACAAATATTTGTCATGTGGCTGCAAAACATGAGATCCCAACCTTTGGAAAACGGACTTTAAAACCATACACATGGCGAGGATCAAGTTCCAAAAAATGATGCAATACCCCCTCCGTGCACACACAATGCAAAATGGATTTTAAAGGTATGTACAAAAACTTTCAAAAATGGTGCCAAAACTACTTGTGTTAGGTGTAAGACATTTACAGAATGCCTAAGTGTTGTTGATGATCTGCCTAAATGGGGTCCACTCACATGGACCCCATTTACGTTTCATGGACCCCCAATTTTTCCCTCACTGTCATAGACCCCCTGCAAATTGAAATAAAACCCTGGGAGTCTATTTAGACCACGTTGGGAACCACTGCACTAGTACATATATGAGAATTCTAGCAGAAGATTCTAAGGCGGTTACTTCACATCCTACCTTGTTCCGTGATTACGTTTGTACCGTGACCGTGTTGTTTGGGGTCATGTGTTTTTGTCCCTGTTCAGTCCCTGTTTCTGTTTACTCACAGGTGTGATTACTTGTCTCGTGACAACTGTTACTTCACGGTCTTGTTCTGTGACAAATTCTGAATTTGTCTTGCTTTCTTAACCCCCTTTTAAATATCGTTTGTCACACTCTGTTCCTGGTTCCAGGGGCGTGGTCAGGAAAACTTTTTGCTGTCATGCTATGGACGTGAAGTAAGGTTTGTTTTTGGTTTTTGTACCGGTCCCAAGCGGGACAGCAAGGAGGGATGAACGGGACGTGAAGTAACCGCCTAAGTATCTCACCAAACCACACCTTCCAGGAATCTATAGGGTGAAACCAAGGCCCCAACAGTTAAAGTGATACCAAACAGCCACAATTAAGTTATAAAGTGATGTCAGATATCCCAAACTGTTGCATCCTCCCCCATTATCCTTTTGTGTCTTTCAAGAGCTCATTAGTGATTAATTTTCTGACATCAAATCTAGTATAGTCTTTGCCTGTCCAAGGCAGATTAGGGATGAAATGAGATGGTTGGCAATGTGTGTGCTTGATTGCACTGGGAAGATTCATTTTAAAAAGAGCAATCTCCCTTAAAGTGACCCTGCCATCTGCCTGAAATTTTTTCCAGCCTGGCCCTGCAAAGTAGTAGCTGCGATCAGGGTTAGGTAGGAGCACATTTTCCCATTAGACATGTGATGACCAGGAAATAGATGGCACCAAACTGTTCCAAAAGGGGTCCAAATTGTGATCTATTTCTCTGTATGATCCCACCCTAAGAAAGGCATCTGGTGCAGTTGGTGAGATGTTATGGCCAGCAGTCAATTGTACTTTCTCCATTGTTTCCCTCAAGCCTTCTCCTTGATCATCAGAGCATTCATGCCCCTCACAAATGAAAGTTGTGGATGAGTGCAATGTGAATGCAAGCTATATTAGAGCTGCCTCCTTGTCCTATCATAAGGCAAAGTGAGGCAGCTGCCTGATGCAGTGGATGCTGAAGAGCTGGTAGCAGCCACTGCTGAGTAGCATAGAGTGTGTGGCTTTCTGTTGTCATTATGCAAAGAGGAGCATCCTGTCCTGTCAGCAGTGCCAAAGTAAGATTCAACTGTCAGTCCGTTAGACAAGCCAGGTGAAATGGCAGGAAAGGATACTTCATCTTGTCCTTCATCCCAGGCAGAAAAATGTCTTGGGGCAGTTCTGGCCAGCAAGGAACAGAAAAAGACCAACTAATTGTGGCATAGACAGAAGGGAGATCTTCTCCCAACCACGGTGTGGTGTGTGTGTGTGTGTGTGTGTGTGTGTGTGTGTGTGTGTGTGTGTGTGTGTGTGTGTGTGTGTGTGTGTGTGTGTGTGTGTGTGTGTGTGTGTGTGTGTGTGTGTGTGGAATATTTGCTCATTGAAAATAGCAATTGTTAAAATTATTTTTCAAAATGAGAAGCACCCCTGAGGTGAACATGACATTTCCTCTGAGGAAACATACTTGCCCACAGGGCTGGTCTCTGTGAGAACTTCACCGGGGTTACTGTGTTGTCCTGACAGCCTTGAAAAACCAAAGTGCCAATTCCTTTTTTAATATATTGAAGAAGAGCAGTTCTAAAGGGACCTAGTGTTTGGAAAACACGAGGAACTTTCTGATTCCTAGTTCAGTCTCATACCTACTTGAGTTCTAGCCTAAAATGAAAAGGACACATCAAGAGTCTTCACTTGTTGTGGACCTGTTCTTAGTTGTTTTAGTTTCACATAAACAAGTGAAATATTCAATCTGGTTTTTAGTTTGACTGAAAGTAAGTGAATGAATCAATAAATTTTCTGGATGACTGAATGCCACTGCAAATGGCATACACAGGCAGGCTAACTGTACCCCAGTCCTCCTTTCTGTGCTAGTGCCTGCATTGTAACAGCACTGCACCATGTGCGCAGACAAATTCTCTTTTTGAGGTCATTAATAACACCGAAAAATAGTATCTCCCATGAGCGTCTCCCCAGTGATGTTTTCGTAGCTAGTTTAGACCAGTGAGTAAACAGATACCGAGCAATTAGAGGTATAAGCAGTTTCAACTCCAGGCGATCTGTAAGCTCCACAGATACATTTTCACCAAGTCTCACTAGTTGGGCTTTATGTAGAAATGACAAACAATCATTTTCATAACATCTGACCAGAGATTTCTTAGCTTCATCCAGGGGTAGAAGGAAATCTTTTAGGAAAATGCCTATCCTTGTGGCACTATTAATGAAACCGAGAGTTGTTTGTGTATACCAATGCACCATAAATAATAAATCTTACTGTGAGTTTGTTCCTTGGTTTATATAAATAAAACATGGATGAACAGACTTTTTCTACCAAGTTATTTGCTGATAGTAGCAGAAAGGCTGCCATCTGGCCATTTGCTACCCGAGGCTCCTAGATGGCCAAAATAGGCATGTAGGAGCCCTCCATATCCCTGTAATTGTTATCAGCTTTTTACTGTAGATGACACTGTCCTTAATTTCATCAGCCAACATAATTATAAACAGACCCTCTGTGCATAACTGCAATATATCCATGGCAATATAGAGAGATCAAGAATAGGAGGGAGTTATCTTTGAGTAGGATGAGGTTATCAGAGTTTAAACAATCATTTCATATACTGTATGTATGAAAACATGCTTTTATTCAACCTTGCATTACTGAGATGTAATACAGCATAATTTTAAAATATAAAAAAATCCAGATTTTTAAAAAAATTACATTACATTGAATATTTTCCTTCTTGCGGCAAAGTGGGAAATCACATCATTGATCTTAGTTTTAAGAGTCTAATGAATTCTTAGGAAAGCAATCCTGTGGAATGGCAGAGCCTTGACTATAATATCTTCAATGTTATTTTCTCAGGTGTTGTGGTTGAAACTGGCAGAATAGTAAGATCACCAACAATTTGCACATACAGTGGACCCTTGTATAGCAAACAGCTTGTATAACATAAAATTTGTACAACATAAAAATTCCGGAGATAGGGGAAATTTGCTTAACAGAATCGCCTATGGGGAGCATCTGTACAACATAAAAATGGGATTACTCCGTTTTCAATGCATTCCTATGGGAATTTATATAAAGGAAAAATTGCTTAACATAATTTCATTTGGAATGAATTAATTTCTTTATACAAGGTACCACTGTATTTGACTTAAAATTATTCTCAGGTAGTTTGTTTTTTGGTACTTCTAATACAGTTCCTAGTCTCTTTCTTTTAAGAACTGTGCACTGTTTATTTTTTCCATGTTTACATTTCTGTTTGGAATATTTTGAACTATTTTTAAACATTGCTCCATAGATTTTCTAACATATATTTTATTTTAAAATTGTCTCGGAATAAGCTGCCATTTTACAATTTGCATATTCTTGTCAGAAAATTGTCAATTCAGTCCTGTTTTGAAGTGGTCCAATAATGGAAGATAAACCCTTTTTCAAAGTACTCTTTCAACTGGCTGTTTACAGCATCTTTATTTCTTCTCCACCAGTTAGTTTCTCTGCTAAAGAATCAGTTGTATCAAATATTCTCTGGTGTTTCCAGTAATGTCTGAATTATATTTGTAACATGTTCACAGCACTCAACAGAATCAAAATCCATCATCTGAAGTGCAGACATGGTGTGGCACTGTAAGAGAATTGTTCATTTAGTACAAACAATGATATTACAAACTGTCCTGATGTTATCCAGTATAAAAATTTAAAAGCTTGCTAGGATGTTACTTTTGTACTGGAGCCCTGCACAGCTTGTAAAGTTTGTCCTGTTGGCAAATACATTTCAACAAATCAAGCATTTGACTGATGCTTTTCTGTCTTTGTATCACAAAAACGAAGAATACATTGGAAGCTCACATCCTGACTTCCTCTTATTGTGTTTTTCAAGACTGCATATCTCTTTAAAAAGACTGGCAGAAAATGTTTGCAACTAATTTGACAATTCCAAAACAATCTCATGGAGATTTTGCAGGAACGAACAATGCCTATAATTACATTAGAAGCCACTCAACTTGTTTTATGTCCTTTGTTATAAGATAGTTCTTGGAAATTATTGATTGGATGCCTTTGCATCTTTAGCTTATTACTGTCCTAGGCCAATCATTTTTAATGAACCTATTGTACCCAAGGTATTAAATATTTATGCATGCATAAAATGTTTTTCTTAACGTGCCATTCTATACATAGCTATGCTGAGGGGAAATCAAACCATAAAACTACTGCAAAACATGAAATCTACATCAGAAATTAAAACCTCAAATAAGGCAAAGCAAGAAGAATGATTGTTAGAAATCGATCATCTTTGCTCTTCAAAAAAAGAGGCAACGAGTGAAAAAATCTCACCTAGACAAGCTTCTCCACAACCCAGGGCCTGTGACTGACAAAACCCTCTGTTTGGCCTACTTGGCCTAAAGCTTGTAAAAGTTACCTTTTTCTATCCACACTGGCTCTCGGATAATGAGAGGATCAAATGCACAATGGTGGACTCTCTGAAGAAAGCCACAGGCTTGAGTTTACAAGAGCCCAGTAGTGCTATGAAAGACAGGACGTTTTAGCTTTTCAGACAAGGCAAAGTTTTTTTTTAAATTAATCTAAGTGAGGCAGTACATCAGTGGTAGTCTGGCAGCGTTGGAAAGAAAGAAAGAAAGAAAGAAAGAAAGAAAGAAAGAAAGAAAGAAAGAAAGAAAGAAAGAAAGAAAGAAAGAAAGAAAGAAAGAAAGAAAGAAAATGTCTTTTGCCACTCCACTGATGATACCAGTGTTGCTGATATCATGAATTGGCTCCCTTATTAATCCATTTCATGATATTGGTCACACTCAATAGGGTTGCTTGACCTTCAAGTGCCATTTGGATGTGAGGATCACACCAAGACCACACCTCCACATAACCTCAAGTAACTCTATTTAGACTGCGAAAGCCTTCTCCAAAAAGGTCAATGTAATGAGCCCTGAGGCTATTGTATTTTTTTTTGGCATAGCATGAAAAGATATCACTTACTAGGAAACACAATGGTTGCTAGGAAAAGAGGAAGGCAATAGAAATATGACATAGATTTACATGAAAGAAACCATAGCCTTTAGTTTGCAGAATGAGAACAGGAGGTGGAAGTTATTCATTCATAAACTCATTATACAGTATGCCAAACGCAACCTGACACATTACAGCAGTTCTGCGATGATGATGATGATGATGATGATCAATGATGATGATGATGATGATGATGATGATGATGATGATGACGACGACGACGACAATGACAACGATGATGACACAACACACAGCATTGCTGAACTTATGATCTATCTTCTCCAGACATCATCTCATCTTCCTGGGTCATTCCTGCTGTGACTTTCTTAACAAATTTGCCACAAATGACTAACAGGCCCTCAACCCCCCTGCAGGCCAATCTGCCCCACTACCCAATATAGAACTCCCATTATTTTGGAGCTGTTCTGTTGCTGTGCAACTACTGTTGCCTTGTTAAGTGTGCTGTTGTTGCTAGGCATATCAGCGCTTGTAGCATAACATTACCACATGCATGATAAACTATGAGTCTTCCTCTGGCGTCGTTTCTGATGCCGTGTGACAGTCTTGTTGTTCCTCTTCTACGTACAACTGCTGTTTTAAACTACATGGTTAGGTGTTTGCCTCTTTGTGTCATAGAGCTAAAACCATCTCTTTATAATAGCCATGTAACTAACGATGCCTCCATTCATCCCGCATTTAATTTGTTGGTCACAGACACACCGAAGTAGCTATAATGGCTGAAGGTGGGTGGTTGGGAATGGAGTCTTAACCATTCTTTCTGGTGTCTCCCTTGCTGGGATGTATACAGTCAGTAGACCTTAGGTAAGTGCTATGGGAGCCTGCATTGCTTTCCCCAGTGCCCAGAAGGGTGCATGGATCTAGCCCAGTTGGCCTCTGATAAGGCAGTGTGAGTCCGGCACTTCAATCATCATGACATAAGAGAAGAAAGTATGCTGCATTTCCTTCTCCCGGCTAGTCTGCTTTTAGTTAACTGGGCAGATCACGGCAGATGCTCCAGGAGCCTCAGCCACCCTGCTGTCCCTCAGGAGGGCGCACTGTTTCCCCATGTACACGGTTAATGCCTTCCCTCCTCCCAAGCTTCAAAGAGGAATTAAAACAGGTTGAAGGAAAGTAGCTTTTGCTGAGAAGAAATGGTGGGTTTGGGAGGAAGATAAGCACTCCTCTGCCCTTCCCTTCCTCCATTTTCTCTCTCTCTCTCCCCTTCTACCTCAGCCTTTGTTTCTTCAGCAAACATGGGTTGCAGAGAAATTCTTTGGTAAAGGAATGCTCATTCCCACTCTTAATGTTTGAACCAAGCCTTAGTGATCTTCTGGTCCCAAATTTTTATTTAAAGCTTTTGCACATACTATTTAACAAAAGTTAGATGGCTTACCAACTATGTTTCAGAGCCTGGAAAAGTCTTGGGATATTTTTTTACTTCTGCTTCTGGAATCCTGCAGCCAATGTGGTCATGCCTGAGGGATTCTGGGAGCTGAACTTCAAACAAACAAACAAACAAACAAACAAACAAACAAACAAACAACTTCCAGGTTCTGATCTGTATAGAGAAGGTTTGCTCCCAACCGATAACCCTGTAAATTAGTGCGTAGAATATACAGTAATACCTGTAATTGAAAACCATGAAATTGACCACCCTCTCCTCATCAGGCAAAATCCGTGGTTTATTTGTACTCTGGATTAGATGGTTGAACCACTTTCCTAATAACTACATCTTTGCTTTGGCAGATTATATCGACAACAATCTGTTATATGGTACAAACCTTCCTGTTAACAAACATTTGCCACAGATTGACGAATGCTTGTTGTTGCTTCCTATATTGATGTTTTTTTTTAATTATATTGCTATTTTGTGGTTGATGTCCAACATTATTGTATTTTATATTATTTTTACCTTCTTCATCGTTGGTTTTAATTGTTGCTAACCACTTTCATTGGTGTGAGAACACCACAAGGATGAGACAGATGTTTCAAAATAAGCAGGGAAACAATTAAATATAAAAGAGCTCACCCGGATATTATTATGTTGATTGTTTTCAAGGCACAACAGTCAAGTTCTCTATGTGGGTTTGGAAACATCCTCAATGCCACAGGAAGGATCACATAACTCTCCTTTTACGACAGATCTGCTGACTGCTGGCTTGCTTCCCGACACAGGGCGCTTTTACACGACCCCTAAGATCCGCTGTCAACTTAAATTTGGACCAGAGATCTTTGGGGGTTGCTGCTTTTGCTGTGTTCCCACCCCTCTGCACCCCCTTGGTCCTGTCCGCGTGAGGGGAGGGAGAAAAAAAGGGAGAAAAGAATGCAGGCTCACCTCCGCTCTGCCGCCAGGAGCTGCCCTGGGAAGCATTCCAGTCCTCTTAAAGGGGTGGGGGTCCTAAAAAAAAAAAAAACAAGGCGAGGAGAGACCGGCACTCACTGCTTTGCAATCCGCATCAGAAATTTGTCACCTTCAGAGACCAGGTACTTGGAAAATGCGCTGGGACACGCTTTGGTGGGTGTGGTGGTACTTAATTTTTTTTTTTAAGTCCAGAGCTGGTGGGAAAGCAATTTTAAGCTCCGCATCTGGGAGCCCTTTGCCTCGGATTTTAGGGGTCGTGTAAAAGCGCCCTTGACAATTCCCAATGCTGCTTTTGACTTATAAAACCCTTGAATCAATTTACCTTGGGGAAGGGGACATCACAATTCCCTTTATGAGTTTTTAAATCACCAGGCAAGGTCTTTCTCGCTGTCCTGCCACCTTTACAGATACATTTGTTGGGACATCAGAGAGAGACTTCTCTGCTGTTGCTCCCAAGCTGTGGAACTCCCTCCTACAGGAGGGCAGACTCACCCCCACTTTGCTGCCCTTCTGAAGGCAGGCAAAGACTTTTCTCTTCAGCTAGGCTCCCCCCCCCAACAATTGGTTGCCTAAGAGACAGGCTGCTGTTTTTTGTGTAGTTTTGATTTTGGGGCGTTTGTTTCCCCCTCCCCTTCCAGTTTGTATACTGTTTGTTTTTAATATTGTAAGGCACCTCACTGCTCTTGAGGAGAAAGTTAAGGCTGAAATATATAAAATAATAAATAAAAGTAAAAAGAAACATATATGAGCTGTAAAATAGCCATAGCAATAAAATCTGTTCCTATGAATTTATTTTTTAAAGTAAGCCCTGGTTCTGTGTATGAATTGTTTTTGCTCTTCAAGTTAATACTCTTGCCAGAACAATGGCATCTATTTTTATATTCCTTTATGCATCAGGTATCTTTTAACCAGCTGGACAGATGGTAATTCCCAGGAAATACTGTATATAGGTTAGCTTTAAAGCTGCATCAAACATATCCACACAGTGGTAGCTTATATTGCAAAACAAATCAAATATAGCCATCTGAGCCTGGATAAATCTGCAGCTTTAATCTCTCTGCAGGCTGCTGCCTCCAACTTTTCCAACATTTATGGTTAAAATGGTACCAAGCAGGAATTGTGGAGTTCTTGATTCCCTTGAGAACTGGCCTATTTTTCTAGAATCTCATGAGTTTTAGCTGTCTTGCTGCCTAAGAATCCCACTGGATATGCTTCTCCATAATCTAAATTGTGACTCAGCGATGACATTGCTAAAGGGTACATTCCATCCTATGTAATCTCCTCTTATTCAAGGCTTTTGATGGTGATCAGTATAGAAGGGAAGCAAGTTCCTTCCTGATGAGTCTTTTTATTGCAGGGTCATCTTGTCTTATTTCATGGGATTTTAGGAGGGATCCAGATTCGTCTTTAAATTTCCTATGCTTTTTCACCTTTATTCTTATGGTTGACAACCCACCAAGGAAAAGATAGAATGACTGCAAACAGCTTTCTAATTGCTAGAACTCCATCTGGAAGCAAATGGTTTATATAAACTAAAGTGAACAACAGCCTTAGATCATGGCAAGGGGACTGAATAGAAAAAGGACACACTATAAAATTATGAAATTGTTGTTATAATAATGCACATTTTGAGTAACATGATGGGGTTTCTTAAATCTGACATAACTTTGGATCTGAGAATGCTTTAGCCAGGTTCTAGAAAGCACCCATAATTACTGCTTGTCCCTCTGAAACACATGGAGAAGTAGTACTTACTGTAACCAGGGAATATGTCAGGTTAGGTTATCTGAGCTGTCCTGAATTTCCCAAGCAAAGGTCCCTCTGCATAATTACAAGGCTCTTTGCTTGGGAAATTAGTGGGGTAGGGGGAGAATAACAGTGGCATTGTTATTACTTTCAGTTAGAGGAACATGAGCATAACAAAGTAGCCATGAAATGCTTAAAAAAAAAGAATAATGGTAGTCTGGCAGGTGATCACTATGGCAACCTAACAACTTCAGGGTCAACTGTATCATTAGAGAGGGAGGCTGCTGACCTCAGACAGCAAATTTCAGAGCATCAAAAGGAAACTTTACCACCAGTGATGGTGCCAATTAGTTGATCTGGATACCCTATTAAGGTAGAACAGTTGTGCAGACATGTGAATTAAGTAAAATGTTCATTTTCTCCTTCATACATTGACTGTCTTGGTATGTTCTTCTACAACACCACAAAAAGAAAAGGAAAAGAAATAAAAAGTTTTGTGTTTAACTATGCACATACCTATACATGTAAAAACTAAATTTAAAAGTATTAACAATTAATTGCCCTTACACTCTAGCTGGCCAAGACAATAGAGTCCACCCTGATCCACCAATAACTTGTCAAAGTATTTTGCAATTTGTTCTACCAACGGAAGCAAATACTTATTGAACAATTACATAGATAGAAGCAGAATCAGCCAAAGTCTGATACACACACACACACACACACACACACACACACACACACACACACACACACACACACACACACACACACACACACACACACACAGAGAGAGAGAGAGAGAGAGAGAGAGAGAGAGAGAGAAATTTCATGGAGACAAATCAACATTGCAGCACTTTGCACCAGCCAAACCCATTTAAGCCCATTCTTTTCACCTGCAGTGACTGAATCACTGTGACTTTGCACATTTGCAGACTCCATCTTAGAAACCAATTAAATACAGTAACCCTCCATCTATCGCAGGGGTTAGGGACCCACCTGAGCCACGATAATTGAAAATCCGTGATATACGGATGCAAGTTGGGTGGGCAGCACAATTCTAAACATCTAGAGCTGCTTCCCAGCACCCCGGGAGGTGCAGGGGAGCGGTGTGTGATCTTTAAAAAGGGCTTTCATCCATGGAGCCAAGCACTTGGCTACACGTCTGAAAGCCCTTTAAAAATAACGCACCACTTGCCAGCACCCCGGGGAGTGCCGGGGAACGGCGCGCGATCTTTATAAAAGGGCTTTCGGCCCCGGAGCCAAGCACTTGGCTCAGTGGCCGAAAGCCCTTCAAACATTGTGCGCTGCTTGCCAGCACCCCAGGGCTTGCCTCCATGGAGGTATCACGTGCTGCTTCTCCCGACCCCCTCGGGGTGCAGGGGAGCAGCATGCAATCTTTAAAAAGGACTTAAGGCCACGGAGCCAAGTACCCCTTGGTGATTATGCTAAAATTCCCCTATCTCCAGAATTTTTTATGTTGTACAAATTTTATGTAATACAAACCATTTGTTATACAAAGGTCCACTGTACAAGCAAAATAATTGATCCTTTGGTGTAGAGACATGGGTCTGCTCTACTGCATGTGAAGCCATCTGAGTTAACTTGGCATCCAAACATTTATTCCAAGAGTGTCCAGCTTCACGTAAACCATAAAGTGCCTTCTTATTCAATTTCAACACTACGTTTGGATTCTGTAACTCATATCCAGGAATTTGCTTCAAGTATATGGTTTCTTCTAGATCAGCATTAAGATATGCTGTGGCAACATCAAAATGATGTACCTTGTATTTCTTAGAAACAGCAATGGACAAAGCCATTCTGAATGTGTCAACTTTAACTTTGGAGCAAATACTTCATCATAATTTACAAGTTTTTGCTGAAAAAACCTTATGCAACTAATCTTCCTTTGCACTGCACAGAATTATCTGCTGTCTTCTTTACTTTGTAAATCCATCTGCAACCAGTTGCACTGTGGTCTTCTGGAAGCTTAACAGGAGTGAAGACATTGTGCTGCTTAAGTGAATTATATTCAGATTCCATTGCCTTTTCCCACAATTTTTGCTCATGTTGTGGTAAATCTAACACTTCCTGGAATTTTTGATGCTCATAAGACACAAAATTAACTGAGAACCTCTGAGGTGGTACTCCAAAATTGGCTCTTGTGGAACATCTTGGCAAGACCTGTTCCTCTACCTCCTCAGCTTTATGACCTTTTTCTTCATGTTCTTCATGTTATTTATGTCTCTCCTCTCTGCCTCCTCCAAAACCTTCACTATCTTGTGAATAGAACCTTCTTGACTGAGTGTGAGACATTTTTGGCAGGAAAATTGCATCATTTGCATGTATTTCCTTCCAATTCTTATGTTCAATGAATGTGGCAGACCTGCTTAAATATATTTTTCCATGATTATCAACAAAGTG
Source organism: Phrynocephalus forsythii (assembly GCA_029282475.1). Classification (NCBI taxonomy): domain Eukaryota; kingdom Metazoa; phylum Chordata; class Lepidosauria; order Squamata; family Agamidae; genus Phrynocephalus; species Phrynocephalus forsythii. Next base: position 54,984,933 of record JAPFRF010000009.1, on the reverse strand, counting down.
CCAGGATTTACATCCTGGCTGATAGCCAACAAAAATTAGTTCATGTGACCTTGGGCTGTTCTTCAAATGATACTTCCTTGGAATGTGCACCCCTGCTTCAGTTCTGAATGCTCTCATATATTTCAGTGTTGGCTGCTTCCCATGTAATAGAAAATAAAGAATATTATCAATTGCAGAATTCCATATTCTAATTGCTACATGATTTGCACATTTCATGGCCTCTGCCCAGTAACCCCTGTGCAACATAGCATCAGCCAACATAGCATTCATACTTTTTGAAGACCACCATTCCTTCTTTCCAAAATTCCATGCTCCTGTGAAACTGAAGGATTTGTTAATCTGTGAGATTCCCTTCTTTTTAAGAAAAGCTACAAAATCATTTGATAGAAACTCAGATACTCTGTCCATCTGAAAAAATTTGATTTTGTCCTCAAATCTTCTCTCCACCATAGTAGTCCGTTCCTTGAAGAAGGTAAACACTTGACTTTTGTGCTTCATTATGAAAACATATGAATGCCTGGAAAAATCATCAGTTATCACCAGACAAAATCTTGAACTACCAAGAAGTGGCACTAGTGGGTCAGTTACATCCATATGAATCAGTTGAAAAAGCTTAGTGGACTTCCTATTAGTCTCTTTTGCCACTGAAGCAGACTTGCTTTTGGTTGATTTACATATATTAAAATCAAGAAAAGACTCAGAACTCTTAAGATCTGTGTCTTATACACTTTGAAGAGTCTTCTATAAAACAGGAAAACTAACATGCTCCATTCTGCAAAGTAATACATATATGCACCTCTCATGCAAAGGAAAATTATGTGTCGTGTTTACAGAAGTTTAATTAACATCTAACACAGAAAGATTATCATTCAAACAACCTGTTACAACTGTGTTGCCATCTTTCATGACTCTACACGTATTTGCAAACACAACTTCAAAACCTTATTTGAACAAGTTAGACACACTTAATAAATCCCATTTTTGAGAGGGTACATACAATGCTTTTTCAAACAAGCAATTCGAATGCTTGAAAAATAAATTACCTTCCCCTTTAATTTGCGCATCAGTACGAACAGCCAATGAAATGCTATGTGAATCAAACTTTGTTAGTTTTGAAAACATTTTCTTATCTTTCTGTCAATTATATACTGATCACTGCTAGAAAAACATTTACCACGCTGTACTTTAATAACAGATGCTTGAAAGCCATCCTTTTTCTTCTTGGCTGTGAATTCCTTACATTTTGGACCTTTTAAAACTTCCTGCAGCCTAGATGCCCCAAGCACATCCGATCTTGTCTGATTTCGGAAGCTAAGCAGGGTCAGCCCTGGTTAGTACTTGGATGGGAGACCACCAGGGAATACCAGGTGCTGTAGGCACCTGGAGTAGGAACTGGCAAGCCACTCCAGTATTCCTGCCAAGAAAACTCCATGGACATGGGGTCACGAAGGGTCGGTCACGAATGTAACGACGCAACACACAACACACGCAGTTTATCACAATTCCTTTTAAGATGTTGAGAACTCCCACAATGAAAACATTTCTGGACAACCTGAATAGTTTCTGAGTTTCTGACACAGACAGATTATTTTCCATTCTGTTCTGGTCCTCTTGAAGTAATCTGGATGTAACATATGAAAGAGTTAAGTTTTCACTTTTCTTACCTTCCACCCATTACAAGTGAGTCAGAAGTTGAATTTAAACAAGAGAGAACAACCAGACATTTATATACTTCACTATATTCCACACCAACTTGCTCCAGCTGCTGGAAAATATCCATCATGGTTCTGACATGATTTTTTAACAGAATCACACACATTAAACCTTGTTCTGAAAAGCTACTGCATCAAAGAATTGGCATTATCTCTAAGGTAAACATCACAAAGCTTGCCAACATGTGGCTCTAGTATGTTTTCCCCTTATGTAAACTAATTGAGAGTCCTCCAGATGAAGAATGATTGTTACAGTAGCTTTCCAATCCATAACTGTCTGTTCTTCATCTGTTTGTTCAGGATCAGGAACATTTTCTATAATTTCAAATAAACCTTGAGAAATTAAGAAACATTTCATCTTCATAGACCAAGATTGGTAATATTCCCCCCCCCAAAAAAATTCCTCTTTCCAAAATATTGAAAGTGAAACTGGGTTTTGAGACCCAGAGGACCACAGATGTGGAGAGCCAGTGTAGGTAGACCAAAGGGGGACTCTGTACCCAAAGCAATACCATGGGTGACATGTCTAAAGAACCACTTCCCCACTCATTCTCCTTGCTGGTGCTCTCTGGAGCTGTACTAGAAAAGAAAGGAATACTGTAATGCAGGATTCAGCTCTCCCTTTTGTCCTCTTGTTTCCCTTTGCCATTGGACACTTCAGGTTCCAGCTGGAAGTTTGAAGTCCTTTCACCAGGATCTCACTGATGCTGGCATGTGCCGGAAACTGCAGCCTGACAAGATCTAGAAGACTGCGACTTGCCAACCATGGGAATCAAACTGCCTGCATTCACTGTCATGTGCCCAGGTGACCATGGCATCTCTAGGGGTCAAAATCAAGTAAATATAGTATTTACTGAAGTTCACTTGGGAGATGATGGATTTCTTAAGGGGCCCTTCTTCATTGAAAAGGTTCATGTAGAACAGTGGTGTCCAAACTTTGGTCACCCAGATGTTTTGGACCACAACTCCCATAGTCCTTTGTCACTGGCAATCAAGGCATGGAATTCTGGGAGTTGTGGTCCAAAACATGGGAGGGCCGAAGTTTGGACAGCCCTGATGTAGAACTTTTCTGCCAGTCTTATGGGCTGGCATTTCAGAATGACAACAAAGCTAAAGAAGGAAGTGGCGCAAGGGTAAATGCGTTTTGTTTTTGTCCCCCTCCCGCCCCTTTCTTGTTGGCAGTGTGACAGGAAGGCAATCAATAAATTAAGCCTTCCCACTACTGCACCTTAACTGGCAGGCAGGATGCTGCACCTGTCAAAGGTTTACCTGCCACACGGAACAAAGCCGGGAATGCAAGGTATCAGGAGTAGCGTAATGTACACCGGAGGTCTGTGCCGTCCTCGCATTGAAACAGGGAACTCCGACCTTCCCCTGGTGCGCAACCCCCAAGCAAGCATCCAAACGGTGAAGGTTATCTGCATCGCTGCATTGCCAGGCAATGATGCACATCGGATATGCTGAATTTCTGCCTGCCACGCAGACGAGGTGGAAGGCAGGAAAACTATTCGTTTACTGATCATTACCCCGTCTCTCCTATTGATAAAAACATTACAGTCGAGTAGCACGGCGGTAACGAGTTTCTTTCTGCCAGGCGTGACGTACAACAGGTAGAAATTCAACAGGCGCTAGAGTTTCCTGGCAAGGCAGTGAATGACGGGGCAAGGTTTCCTCCGTTACAGCTTTGCTGTGGTTAGGCGCTCGCTCCCACACCACAAGGCGCCGCTTGGACGAGACGAGACGCCCGCGACGCCCGTCCCAGGTCTTAGAAAAGTAACTTTGCGGGAGGTCGCAATGCCAGCCAGGCCCCTCGGCCCCCTCTGGCCGCCTGGGTTTCCCGAGGGTTGGTCTCAGAAGACACACTCTTCCCCCAGCTCTCCCTAGGAACGGACTTCCCAAGGGGAAGAAGAGGGGGACGGTGTGTGTGTGTGTGTGTGTGTGTGTGTGTGTGTGTGTGTGTGTGTGTGTGTGTGTGTGTGTGTGTGTGTGTGTGTGTGTGTGTGTGTGTGTGTGTGTGTGTGTGTGTCCCCCCCCACCTCCTCCTCCTCCTCCTCCCGCCCGGGCGCTCTGGGGAGCTGACCAGCCTCCTGGGCGGAGGCGGCGTTGCTGTGCCGCCCCTTGCCTTGGCACCGCCGCCGCCTCCGCCCCCGCCGCCAGAGTCTAAGGCGCCAGCCAAGCAGCCAGGCGGCCGTCCGGCAGCGGCGACCGAAAGGAGGAGCAGGAGGAAGAGGAGGACAAAAAGACGCCGCCGGGACCATGCCCGCCGCCGCCCCGCCGCCCCCGGTGCACCCTGCCGCCGGCCCGGGGGTCTCCTGCGGCTGCCCTTACGCCCACCCTCCCGGTGAGTATGGTGCGGCTCCTTGGAGCCCCAAAACTTCCCGATCCTTTGGGACGGTGACTCTCCTTCCGGGGGAATCCTCCTCGCGGTCCCTTGGCCGCCCTCGATTGCCCTCCCGCACCCCATCTGGGAGGAGGATGGAGGGAAGGAGAAGAAGAGAAGTGACACGCGCTGCGTAGATTTTGCTCCCGGGGAGCTGGGGCTCGATCCGGGGCTTCTCCGTGACAGCCCCTGGCGAAGAAAGGGAGCTCTGACAACGTGCCGAGGGAAAACATGCCAGAGTGAATCCCCGTCCGCCCACGGAGGATTGCACGCCTTGGCATCCCTCCCTCCCACCCCGCTTCTTCCCCCGAGAGATCCACCCGCTCGCGCCTAAAATCCCTCGCATGATGCTATGCAACTGATGAGGAGGAGGAAGATGACTAACGCTACCCTCCACCCACCGGGCCCAGAGGCGCGGAAGCTCTCGCTCGATTTGCCTCCGGATCTCCGAAAGGGGAGACTCCCCCCCCCGCCTCCCCGCCTGCTGCGCGTTGGTGGGCTGAGGCGGGGAGCGGGAATTTCCACCCCGATCCATGAGGAAAGAGACCAAGAGGGGTCTGAAACCCTTTCGGCTTCTGCCTGCCCCACCTGCTTCTCAGCCCTTTGGAGATACCTTTGACTGTGGAGCCTTGGAGTTACTGGGATCCGGCGCCCGTCTCTGACAAGGGCAGGTCTTATCGCCCTTTGGCTTGCTGGTGTCCCCCCTTTTTTATAGGATGAAAGGATCGGTGTCCTGTTCTAAATCCTTGGGTACAACGGAACCGATCCGTAGAGTATTAAAATAACTTCAAAGAGTAGCAATGCTTAGTGCTGTACCATGGGGACAGCAGAGTCAGTTGCTTTCAATGTGGCCAAGAAAATATTTCCCTATTGTTTTCACTGGCATTGATTGGAAAGAGGCTTTGATTTGTTTTTGTTTTTCATTTTCTCCATTCCAAGGTATCTGATATCCTGGAATGAGAAGAACAGACCCCCCCCCGAGTGTCCCTTGATTCCTGAGAGGACGCACCAACTTCAAATTCTTGGTGGTTAATCAAGATAATTCTTGGGTTGAGCTTGGCCAATTGCCCCATTTGCTCTGACTGGCCAACCTCTACCAACCCTTGCCCCACGAGTTGGGGTTACCCCTCTTGCTAGATCACAACCCCTTCCAGACACAGGGAGCTCCTTGGTGGAACAGTTCCAAGATTTCCCTGTCCTGTCCGTTATCAAGAATACCAGCAGGCAGTCCTCACAAATCTGGCCAGTAGCTGATGACTGTGCCATAACTGTGATCCAGTGCAGGTATAACCTTGAATCTTGGAGCAAGGTCAGTGGTGACTGGCCGGTTAGAGTAAATGTGCTCAAACTCAGCCCCAAGTTTGTTCGCAGTTCATTCCTCCCTGCTTCTCTTCATGGATGATGCGAGTTCTGCTCCATTAACCACAGTAAGCATCAGTGGTGCCCCCCTCCCAATAGACTGTGGATTGCTTATGTTATATAAAGTGATGATGCTATCAGTTTCCTTGCCCCCTCCCTTGTCAAATGACAACTCAAAGCAGTATATAGGGTAACACATCTTTGGGTGTTGAGGCAAAATGTGTTACGTTGAAGCATTCGTGGGCTTCCAGATATTTAGTCAGGGAGGCATAGTGGGGAACTAAACTCTCAACCTCTCTATCTCTGTCTCCAGAGACCTAAACCTACAAGGCAAGTTGTTGTTCATTCAGTATGGGAGGGAGAAACTTCTACAATAAAAGCCAAAACAGAACCTAGTGTACACCAGAGGCATAGCCATGATTAGGACAAAGTTCATTTTACACCCTTCCACCCCCATTGCAACCCCCAGCAACGGGGATCCCCATTGTGGGCATGGACTGGGTGTGTGCATGGGTGGGCACATGCCTTACACATCCTCCACCAAGGCAAGGAAGAGGAGGAGGAGGGCAACACAGCCACCACACTCCTGCCTGCCTGCTTTGCCGCATGCCAGGCGCATGGCAGCGGAGGCGGCAGAGGGGGTGCCATCACCAAGCCTTAGGGGAAAGGCAGACTGCTGGGAAACAGGAGGGTGCATGGCTTGCTCCTTCTGCTCCCCCTACAGGCACCCCCAGAGAGCTGCACCCAGGGGAGAGGTACCCTTCTGCCCCCTCCCCCAGATATACCCCTGGTGTACACACTCTGTACCCTAGACATTGTGACCAGAACTGCTGTAGCCTTTAATGTGTCATGTGGATAATTCTACAGCAAAGTAACCAAGAGGTCCTTCTGCATGTTAATCCATCTCCATTTTTGAAACGATTGGTTTCTCCTTTGGTTGAGTTTTGCTGTGCATTTCCCTAATAAGATACTGTGCTCACTTGCTTTCATTTTCATTTTCTCAGGGCATGGTTAATTTGAATATTTAGTGATAAATTTGGGCGTTCTTGTTAGATTCAACATCTTCCCCTCTGCAGTTCTATCTGGCAGGTTTCACAATATTCCCTTTGGGACTGCGCAAACACTGTTTAGTTGAACCAGATTCAATCGTACACATTCTTCTCTCCTGCTGAAAATTCAACCAGCCCCACCAACTATTATTGAATTCTGTTACCTCTAACTTCTCAGGTTCACCTGAGAGCCTAATTCGACTTCTGTTAGATGACAAACAACATGAGCTGCTGAGTGTGTAGCTAAATCCCTAGCTATTGTGATGTGTAAGGATGACTCCTTAAGAAGAACCTTGGTGTAACCGGGCTGCACTTATTACATGTTTAGTTTAAAGCCAATAAAGGTTTTGATTGATTGGTTGGTGATAAATTCTTCTTATGGAAGCTGGAATACCAACGATTGGGAGGAAAAATGGATGATAGTGATCCAAAACTCAACTTTTGTTTAAAATGAAAATGCATGCTATTTTCTTTCATGCTGTTTCTCTTTAAATAGCTGTTTGAAAACTTTTCCTCCCCTTTGTCTCTTAACTGTATTTCCCTGGAGTCACCAGGATGAACATCAAATCAGCACCAAAGACACACTGAACTCATGGCTGGGAACATAAGGAAGCTACTTTATGCTGGCTCATCCCTTTTTGATCTCTTTAGTTCAGTGTTGTGTTAGATCTGACTGACAACAGCTCCCCAATGTTGCAGGCAGGATCTTTTGTAAGTTTGACTGGAAATGCTGTGGTCTGAACCTGGCGTGTGCTCCATATACAGCAGATGCTCACCTGCTCAGCCACAAAGATGTTGGGTTCAGTTCTCTGACTTTCAAAATAAGTCCAGGAGAGAACCCTGCCTGAAACCAAAGAGAATGGATGATAGTAAAAACTGATCCTATTTGGCTCGGTGATTTGGGTCCTCAAAGGTTCTTGGACTGCAACTCCTACAAGCCCTCGCAAGGTCAGCTAATTTGATGAAGGCCCCTGGGAGTTTTTGTTTAAGAACATCTGGGGACACAAGGTTGGGAACCACTAGGCTAGATGGACAAAGAGTTTGGCTAATGGCCACATTGCTGTTGTTATGTGTCATCAAGTCACACAACACCAACTTATGGCAACCCTTTGAATGAGTGATTACCACATGTCTTGTCATCAACTGCCCTACTTCATCTTGAAAACTCAAGCCTGTGGCGTCCTTGATCCATACCATATGTGATCATCCTCTTTTCCAGAGAATCATGTCTTCTCCTTATGTGCTCCAAGTAGCACATAATCAAAGTACTGTAGCACAGTGCATCATTTTGCATCCAAAGATAGTTCAGCCTCGATTGGATCTAGGAACCACTTGCACATTTTTCTGGCAATCCAAAGTTCTCCTCCAGTACCATGTTTCAAACCATTTCCCCCCATCAACTTTCTTAACTGTCAAGTTTTCACACCCCTACATGACTGTAAATAAAGTAGTGAGGATTATATTTGTCTTGGTCGCTAGTGACACATCCTTGCCTTTCACTGTGAGACATTTCCTTGTGTTCCTGCCCTGGTGCTGACTTCATAGTGCTTGTAAAATTTATTAATAACATTTCTCTGTGTCATAATATATGCACCAGAAAGCATAATAGTATTCATGGCTTGCAGCAGGGAGCCCCACAGCCTTTGAGCTGAGGGCTGCATATGATGGGCTGTGATTTTTGAGATATGTGGTCATGACAGCCCTTAAGAATGTCTTGGAGGAAAATGTAAATCTAGTTCTGTTTATACCAAATAAGGTAATCCCTCTTATTTCTTTAGATCATGAAGAATGGGTCTTCATAGAAATGTGGGATCTGGAAATGGGATTGAGAAAATGCTGCTTGCCTTGGTTGCTCGAAGACATTAAGATAGGGTTCCTTCGTAAGTTGAAGGAACCCTATCTTTTGCTTGTAATGCACCAGGGGAAACCACCAGCAGATTTCCGCTCATAAGTTGGTTTTCTTGTACGTCGGGCGTATCGTAGGTCGGGGTACCACTGTACTTAATGCAGTATAGTTTGATACCTAAGGTGTGATACTTAGTATAGTGTGCATGTTTTTTTGTTCCTGCTTCAAAATCAAAGGCAGATGAGTAGTCCTCTTAATTTATTTAATATATTTAATTTCCTACGTTTGTGTTATTCTTCCTCCCTTACAGAAGATAGGTGGTTTGAGAGAGGGGTCAGGGAAGTCATTCCTGTGAGCATTGAAAACTCCTCTCTCAACAGAGGTGGGGGGGGGCTGAGGCACATTCTATCTGCCACTTAGGCTGTGATTTCAAAAATACCTAGACAAATAAAAAAATACTTCATGCCTTCATCACCAAGGCCATACATTATGGGTTTCAGCACTTTAGGCTATTGTTCACCTTAAGGCTATTGAGACTGTCTACCTTACGAGCCTATTCAGGCCATTGTTCATCTTATGAGCCTATTTCAGACCAGGATGACAACTTGACAAGAGGTCAAAGTGAACTATAAAATGGAGGACTCACAACTAGCTTTTTTCAGACTGACAAAGCTGTTTGGATGAACAGCGAAACGTTTCAATCTCTCAAGAAAAAGAAGTCCAGTTTCCATGACTCAACTTCCCAATAAACTCACCTGGATGACTGAGAATCTTCACAGACATATTCTTCCTCCCTCCTTGATCTCACAATACCTCTATGCAGCAGGTCAAGTTGAGAGACTGTGTCTGATTCAGGATCAATTTCATGGCTAATTGGGGATATGAACACAGATCTCCTGAGTGTCAATCCAAAACTGTAGCCACTGCATAATGATGGCTGTTCTAAATTAGAGGGTTTCAGTAACTTAAATGTGGTGGGATAGGATACATTTCCATAATGAAGTCCGTTATGGAGTTTTCATGTTATATCAGCCTATGGAGTTTTATGACTTATTTTTAAAATAAGTTGCTTGGCACAAACTTAAGAATACTTATTCAGACTCTTTGAGACTTGTCACAAGCCCAAACATAAATAAGGACAATTGAGCAGGCGGGGCAAGTAGGCTGTATTTGAGTCGAAGGACTGGTCATATTATGTCAAGCCAGGATATGAATTAGCCCAACCTTCTAGCTCACTTCAGACTTTACGCTGTCATCTTCTAGATCAGTGTTTCCCAGGCTTGCGTCCTTGGATGTTTGTGGACTGCAATCCCCAGATATCTGTTCTAAATTAGGGGGTTTGGCTTGTAAAGGGAGTTTTATTCCAAGAGCATCTGGGGGCCAAGGCTGGGAAGCATTGTTCTAGATCATAGTTGGGAGGATTTGGAAAATTAACTCCCTCTTCATCTTCCATGGAAAGCTTGCCACAGTGCTTGGACCTGGCAAATGGTGTTTAGTGTTGATCCCCAGATGATGCGTCGAAATGGGGGCATGAAACATAGTTTGGAATTTGCAACTCATCATAGCAATCTATTCAACCTAATTGCAAGCTGTTGTTAGAAGGAAGGAAGGAAGGAAGGAAGGAAGGAAGGAAGGAAGAAAGAAAGAAAGAAAGAAAGAAAGAAAGAAAGAAAGAAAGAAAGAAAGAAAGAAAGAAAGAAAGAAAGAAAGAAAGAAAGAAAGAAAGAAGGTTGTTGCTTAAAGCCAGCTCTGTGCATATTGTGTCTGGAAATTGATCGGCAGCCAGTGGAGCCTTGGGAGGATGGAAGGCTGAGTGAATCTTGAGCTGGCCACCTGGGATTGAACCTGGGTTGCAAACAGGAGTTTTGCTGCAGGACAGCAGTTTAATCACTGTCCTACAAGGGTCCTACAGTCTGGAAATAGCAGAAGGAATGGGGAAGAGAGGAGACTAGACAGTGGTTTTGGTGGTTATTTGAATTAAGACTAAGAAGAAAACACCTGCATGTTTTGCATGTATGTCTTTCTGACATCATGACAGAAACTAAGATAATGACAGTAGATTCCATATATGTGGTGGGCTGTCTAGTTTCAGTGCATCCCGTTATACAAATTGGCTCAAAACCATTGGTTTGAAAGCTTTTCTAGCATACTCAGCTTAGTGGGCATGGGGGAATATTGCATTATAATTCTTTATAAGAATAAGTTCATGAGACATTCGCACATGGTTTATAGCCTCGTGGCGCAGTGGTTAAATGCCTGTACTGCAGGTAAAACTGTGTTCACGACCTGGGTTCAATCCCAGGTAGCAGGCTCAAGGTTCACTCAGCCTTCCATCCTTCCGAGGTCTGTAAAATGAGTACCCAGCTTGCTGGGGGGGGGGGAATGTGTAGCCTGCACACTGTAATTAAAAAATTGCAAACCGCCCAGAGACTACTTGAAGTGGTATGGGGCGGTATATAAGCAGAAGCAGAACACATAATAAAGTTGCTTGATGGCTCATTAGCTTAGTTTACATTATGTGTAATTGATTTCTATATGCCTAACAATTTGAGAAGTTTTGTTCAGTGTTATGTTTATAGGTATCCCTCAAAGCCCCCAGTTCCAACCCACAGGAAGAAAAATTGGAGTTATTTTTAAATGGGCAAATCTTAATTCATGTTGTGTCAAGTTGATTTGGTACAATAATATTGTATGTCCCCACAAAAAAAAGAGTGAGCCCTTTTGAATGTATTTGTTGCTGTCCTGGGTTCTAACTTCCAAAACCAGGATCTTTCTTTTTTACACCTTTCTTACACTGTCATTTGGTCTCTTTGATTATATGCTTTTGGCATTCTTCTTCTACAAAAGAATGCCCAGCAAAACACTTCCCAGCCAAGAAATTGCAAAAGCAGGTAAACTAAACAATAGGGTATAGTGGGAGCTAGGGAGAAATATTTAAAAGTCAAAAAAATTCTGTTGCTCTGATGGTTTCCAAGGAAATAGTTCCTGGCAGCAAGGGAGAAGGAGGAAAAAAGAAAAAGGAAGGAAGGAAGGAGGGGGCTGGTTAGTTCAAAATTTTAGAATGTGATTTTCCTAACCTGAGTGGAAGAAAATGGTCTCATCATCTCATAAACTTAATAAGTTAATGATAGCTTACAATAGTTGAAAGCATTAATGTTAACGGCTTACACAGTGTGTTTCAGTTAACAAGACAGAATCTGCTTGCACCTGGAGCACTGAATAACTAGAGTACATGAGAGAAGCATTTTTAGCTAAAACTGTCTACTAATCCTCTGGTGGGGATTATTTACTTTCAGATGCATGAATGGGATCAAGTTGGCCACAGCCGTAGTTGGTGGTTACTTTAAGCCCTTTTCTGGAATGTCTAGCTTTTCCTTTCAGACAGATTTGTCTCCTGGTCTTTGAAGATGTAAGAACAATACACTCCACCGTTGCCCAGTAAACTGTGCATCTTTTTAGTGGTCTGGTCAGAGAGGACAAAGGCTGGGTTGATTAGCAAAAGTGTATCATTGTTTAATGTTAAAATTTGTTTCGTTCAGGTAAAATAAAAACACATTTGAGGTTGGGCTAAGTGTAATTGCTAGTCCCAATTAGAGCCGAAGCACTGGATCAGGTACTGAATAATGAATTACGTTATGCAAGTCAAAGCAATTCAGCGGCTCTATTCAGTTTGGACCTACCTGTTAGATGTAGGCTATTGTATTTTGATGTTATCCTTTGGGTCATGTACTGAGCTAAATCCTCACAGGATTTCTAGCTACAACCCTGAATTTGGCTTTTGTTAGGGAGTGAAAAACTGTCCCCCCCCAGCTGCCTGTATAAATATATTTGTAACGTGGTAGTTGCACTTCAAATGTACCTACACAGTCTTTTCTCTGTACAGCAAAGAGCTGTGCAGAGAATGACAATGTGTTTGTAATGGATTGAGTAGGAGGGTGCTGGGAATTTGTTGCAGCAGACAGAGGGATAGCTGAAGGAAAAAGTTATAGTGGATTGGTCAGCTGACGAAGCAAAGCAAAGAAGTGTTCTGCTTATATACCACTCCATAGTGCTTAAAGAGATCTCTGGGCAGTTTACTGTTTAATTATGCAGGGTACACATTGCCCCATCCCCCTGCAACCTGGGTACTCCCTTATTGACCTCTGAAGGCTGGAAGACTGAATGAACCTTAAGAACATAAGAAGAGCCATGCTGGATCAGGCCAAAGTCCCATCTAGTCCAGCTTTCTGTATCTCACAGTGGCCCCACCAGATGTGTTTGAGAGCGCATGAGACTAGATATCTCTCTCCTGATACCACTCCCCTGCATCTGGCCCTTGAAGGACCCCAGTTTTAAGCCTGGAGATTACCCATCTCCATCATTGTTTGTAACCTGAGATGGACTTTTCCTCCAGGAATCTGTCCAATCCCCTTTTGAAGGCATCCAGGCCAAATGCCATCACCTTGAGCCTACTACCTGGGATTGAACCCCAGGGCATGAGCACAGTTAAAGCTCCAGTATAGCAGTTTAACCACTGCACCACGAGGATCTTCGTGAGATTCGTTCTGCTGTGATAGTGCCATAACTAGCAACCGACTCTTTATGATTAGAGGCTTAAGTGGGTTGAAAAGGGGGCGGGACTTATGGAATAAATAACAGTGTGGTTATTGACTTGGCTATGCAATGGTAGGTTTCATAAGGACTTTTGATGGACCACATATAGGAAGCTGCCTCCTTCAAAGAAGGACTAATGAGCCTCTGAGATGAATATTTTCTCTGTCACCAATGTCCTTTTTCCCGGAGCAATGAACTACAATCCCTAGAGTTGCAATGATAGCAATCCATCACCTATGAAACACCAGACTGCATGCAAGTCTGCTTTCTGGAGCAATTGCATATGTTCTGTCTTCTTGCTATGTGAGCAAACATTTGCAACCTGAGATTCCTGCTCTGTGTACAGAAGAGCTGTTATCTCAGAATCTAAGGGCTTCTGAAATAATTGGATGATGTAAATAAATCCAAAGAGACAGAGAGATAATTCCTTTCTGGATTTAGACTATCCCCTTGGGCTGCACTATGATTTTCCTAAGTCATTCTCTGATTGAAGACACGAAGGAATGAAGATGGTCCTTTCGTTCTTTGCATTTTCACTTAGACTGAGCACTGAAACTCAGCACAGTTTTCTTTTCAGATTCTGCATGATGGTAAATGGGTGGTTTGTTTTGTTCTTTATTGGTGGTGCCACTACAGCAAGATGAAATGTAATTAGCTGCAGATTACTGCTGGGAATTGAACAGACTCCTTTAGAAACTGCTCCTGTTTTAAATCAGTGGGAGATTGAAGAGTCTGTTGGATGGGTGAATGCTTTCTCCGAGTTTGGTTAAAAAACTGATACACAGGCAACATAAACCAAGTCCTGGTTTCAGAAAATAGATTAGCCTGACTCTTTACCTGAGTTTATTGAATTACATACAGTTTTGGACAATGTCTGAAAGTTGTTTATCCTACTTAGAAGCAATTTACTTCATTGTAAATTAAAATTGGGAACCTTTCCCAATTTCCTTCTGTTTCTAGTCTAATTTTGTTTTGTCTATTATTATGCTGATGCAAGCAATTACCAGTACATGTAGGGACTTTCAGTAATAATTTTTCAAATGGTCTGTTATTCAAGCAGCATGTGTGCTGCTAACAGTTGTGAGCCATTATTTTTGCTGCACAAGGGTACAGCAGTAATTTTGTGCTAGCAGAGTAAGTCAGCACTGTATAAGGGAATTGTAAAAATAGGGCAACTCAAAGGAAAAATCATAATCTGTGATTCAGATTAGCACCATATTTGGCACATCTATAACAGCCTGCTCTTGCTCTGTGCTATATTTGGGGAAATTTGAGTAATGGGATTTCATGTAATAATATTTTTAAAGTAAAACTATTCTCACTAATTCAGAAATAGATAACCCTAAACACCCTGAGACGTAAAACAAAAATCATATACAATGAAAATACAATTTCAGCTTATCTTGAAAGAAAATGGTTGGCCCCATCTGCTTTTTTTACTTGAAAAAATCCGGGCTAAAGTGGCTGAAACACTGATTCTCAAAAAAGACATTTCAAATGGGAAAAACAGCAACTTTATTATAAGATTGACTCTGTGTAGCATAGGCTAGCCAGTAGGAGTTATGGAAATGAAACATTGTTTACATTCATAACCAGTGTATGTGGGAGGATGATATTTAGAGTGAAAGATCACAAAAAGAGACTGAAAAGACAGGTTTTCTTCAAAAAGTAAACAATAATATAAAAACAGTGTAAATAAAGTAACAGGGTGGCAGTCCTACAGGAAGTGTCACATACATTTTCAAAAGGAAAATCAACTTTACTTCTGGGTATCCTGTAGGCTATCCTGACTACTGATATTAGTGTCATTGACATTCAGGCTGCCCTTCTTCCTTTTTCCTGTTGACAATGCAGGTGTAATAATGTCAAGCAATATTGGGTCATTTCAAGTTTGAATTGTGGATACAGGGGCAATGTCCCATATTCATAAACGGGAAGTATTTTTGAAGAGTGGGAGAGTGATATAGCATGCATTCAGGCTGGTATGCACCAATAGTTGATTAAAAGCCACGTTTGAATTTGTGCTTATGAAGACCTGAGCTAGTGTCCTCAGTAATGGTTAAGGGGTAGCTGTGGGAAACTTCTCAGCTTCAGATCTTTTCCAATTCTTAACCAGAGAGCTTATGAGATCTTAAGAGATGAGTCATTATGGATTAAGAGCCCATAAGAAGTCCAAGCACTATCTTCCATTTGTAAACTATCAATTCCCACTACTTACTCCCACTTTTTTTAACAACAGCAAAACAATCTATTAAGAAAGGTGTGCTGGATACATCCACATTCTCTTTGGCTTTCATTCAGTCAGTCACTGCCTTTGAACTGTGTTTGTATTTTTGTTGAAAAGCGAAGAGGCAGAAGGAAAGTTTAGTTTC
Source organism: Phrynocephalus forsythii (assembly GCA_029282475.1). Classification (NCBI taxonomy): domain Eukaryota; kingdom Metazoa; phylum Chordata; class Lepidosauria; order Squamata; family Agamidae; genus Phrynocephalus; species Phrynocephalus forsythii. The sequence continues at coordinate 54,969,622 of JAPFRF010000009.1, read as the reverse complement.
AACTTGGTTTGAATTAGAGAAGGATGTTTGAAATAGTTTGAGTGTGGGCTGAACGTTACGGTTGCTGAGAAGCAGTTCAGGAAAAGTTTACAACAGAAACATATGTAGAAAGCAATATTGACATCTAACTCAGTGCAGCTTCTCACCTATCAAATAAAATGCTCTGTCGTTACCACCTGCTGAAATGTATCTGAAAGGCTTTGGATTTGTGGACTCCTGTCATGGCAAACTGTTGTGTGCAATTGTTTCCCCTGGTGGTATTCCTTTATTTCCTGAGCAGACTTTTGGTGGCTTAAGCACCATGAAAATGTTGCTTACAGTTCTGAGGCTTAGATGGCGATTATGAAATAGATAAGGACACAAGAGTCCTGGAAAATAAGAGGTGTTTGTCAGAAAAAGAGGAGAGCTTGGCAGAATCAACATAGAAGGGAAGGCAACATAGCAGCAATTAATGGCTTTCTCATTGTTCTTCCACTCCCCCCCCATCTTGTTTTGGTTACTAACTAGCCAAACAGATGTTGGGACAAAAAGCAACAGGAATAACTACACAGTGGCATTTTTGGTGCTCTAGAAGTGTCTGTCCTGAACATCTTTGCATCACAGCAGATGTATATGGACAGAAAGAGACATTCCATTTAAGCTGGGGTGGAAGGGCATATTAAAAATGGGACACACAATTATTTAAGTATAATTTGTTTGGGTAAAGGGAGCTGAAGTTAAAGACTTATAAAAATGCTTCATGTCATTTTCCTTATGGTATGAATATACCTCCCCTCCCAAAGAACAGTTGTTATGTGTAAAAATATTTAACATTTTATTTTATTTTATTAAGCATGCTTCATATAGAAGCCCATATTCAGTATTAGCAGCTGTGTTTTCTCTGGCTGTATGAATGTATTATTTGTCATGTTGCCTTAAAGTTAAATCCTATATATAATTGAAGATGCTGATATTTTTAGATTGAATGTGCCAAAACTTAACTGTTTCTCTTAATATCTAGACTTATGATAGAGTGTGATCTGTTTAGTATTGTTAAAGAGTACAGTGTTTGTATGTTTCAGTCTGCTTGTCTGCACGTTGCCCTTAATTTTAGTTAGTTAGTTGTGTGCCATCAGCTTGGAATTGACTTACAGGAATTTTAATAGGGCTTTCAAGGGAAGTAAGACATTTAAGGAGCCATTCTACCAGTTCCCCAGTGAGCTTCCATGGCTCGTGGGGATGTGAATCGTGTTCTCTCATCTGTCACTCTATCCACTACACCACAGTGGATTTATTTATTTTAATACACCAGTTTTATCATCTAAACATCCTACTTTCCTGGGAGTGTTTCCACTTGCTGACCCAGCGTAAAGAGGCAGGTTTCTTTTTCTAAGGTCTATGTAAACAATGCCAATGTAAAATTCACTTGCTGTAAAAGGATGCCTGTGATCACGTTTTGTTTCCATCTGACTAATTTAATACACTTGTTAATTTAGTGTCTTGCCTTCTTCTCTCCCTCTTTTTGTACAGTCTTAAGCATACACACAGTGTACACTGGCCTTGCAAGTTGCCACTGTGAATAATTTACTTTAAGGGACAGGAGACTGAAGTTAATACAGTTCTCGAAGATTCAAGTTACAGCCAACAGATAATAGCTTCTTGTGCATTGCAATATCTGCATATTATGTAAGACTAGACAGTAGCAGAAACAAAGGCCTGTCATGAACATGTGCATGTAGAGTAGGGCGGTTGTCCTTCAATTTGGTTCTGTGCTCCTGTGAACACCCTTTGAGCTAGGCAAAGGTTCATCATCATCAACAGCAAAATCAAACTGTCTGAAACTGGTTCTCATCACTAGCCAGCTAACTGCATCAGAGTCATTTACTCTGGGAGTCTCCTTCCCCTATACTCAGTTCCATTGGTAATGTCCTCCCCTTCAAGCTGAAGGGTGGAAGAAGTGTCTTTGTCTTGCAAGACACATGGTGTCACACCCAGTGGGTACAAGCTGGCGTTCCTGCCTCTTCCTCTTTTCTGAGGCCCAAGTGGTTGATTCTGACATGCTCTCTCTCATGTCCTCTGCCGGGTTCTTTCAGGCATGGCTGATGGTTCCCTGGTAAACTAAGAAGTTTGACATGGCCTCGCTCTTCTTTCTCTTTCTCCCCACCAAAGATGGCTTGGGTGGTGACTGGGTTCTGTTCTGCTTCTCCATAATTAAATGCTATTTTCATATCATTTCAGTTTTATTTTCATTCTATTACTGACTTTTTATGGTTTTTATTTTATTGCATGAATTGTATGGGTTTGGTCTGTGTTGTATTGTATTGTATTAATTGTTGTTAACTGCCCGGAGTGGACTCACTGCCAGATGGGCGGTATAAAAATCCAATAAATAAATAAATAAATAAATAAATAAATAAATAAATACCCTTAACTCGGCTGATATCTTGGCCCTTGAACATATACTCCTAATCTCCTTGGGGTTCTGGTTTCTTAATGGGCGCTATATCTAGGGCCCTTTGTACACGACCCCTAAACTCCGCCGCAAATGGCTCCCAGCTCCAGAGCTTAAAATTGTTTCCCCACCAGCTCCGGAGTTTACAGATAATTAAGTGCGACCACGCCCACCTAAGCGCGTCCCAGCGCACTTTTCAGGTACCTGCTCTCTGGAAGTGAAAATTCCTGATGCGGATATAACGTAGTGACTGCCCGGCTCTCCTTGCTTCTGTTTGTTCTTTTTTTGCCCCCCGCCCTTTAAGAGATCTGAATGCAGTGTCCGGATGGCAGAACGGAGGTGAACGGCATTCTTTTCTTCCTTTTTTTCTCCCTCCCCTCACGCAGCCAGCAGCCAGGAGTGCGGAGGGGGTGGGAACGCAGGAACAGCGACAAACCCCTAAGATCTCTGGTCCGAATTTAAGTGGCCAGCGGATCTTAGGGGTCATGTGAAAAGGTCCTAGGAGGCAAAATTCTTTTCCCTGTTCCAGTCTACAGCATTGCCCCCATCTCCTCATCCTCTCCTTTCCTGCCCCTCCCTCATGGCTTTCCCCCATGACTTTGCCTCCTCTTGGGTACTTTTTCATCCTCATCCCCTAGCTTCTCCTGGCACCTCTTTTATATTTTCCCAGGAATCATTCTCTATTTCCCATCCCCTCTAGGGGTTATTTCTTTGTCTTTTCTGGCCTTTCCTCCTTTATTGGGCTTTTTTGCTTTGCCCAGATAATTGTAATCAACATGGTTTCTCCAAATTTATCATGAAAGGAAAGCAAAATTTGCTTATTTTCTTTAAGAAGTACAGCTGAGGTGGAAAAGGAGTTTAGGAGATTATCTACCATATGTGCCAAACTAATTTGGTTGAATTGTAACTGGGTGGGCAGTAGACATTTGCAGCTGTGCTTCTGGCAACAAAATGTCCTGGTCAGACCTCATCACATTGAACTTTACTTTTATTACTGCTGGGATTACTCCAGTTTCTCGACCCAAGATAGGAAATAGCAAAGCAGTTTAGCGTTCCACAGGCCAGCAAACTGACCAATGAAAGGTCTTTTGCATGATAATTTAATAAATTATGGATCAATGATAATGCAAATTTAAATATCATTTTGTCAGCTGTATACTTAGAGATATGGCTGAGTAATATAAATGTGCTTTAAATCAATAATAGGTTCCTGTCTTAAAAACCAAATGCTGTGTTGATTAGAATAATGCTTGCCATGTCTGCTAGAAATGTTTAAACTTTCAAGCCCACATCAGAAGAATTCTGGGAGGGTATAAAAGGAATGGTAGCCTTTAGAGAACTTCTTCATATGATGTACAGTATGTGGTTTTCTGAAGATTTCCCCCCCTCACAAATCTGGAAGAATTGAATTTCTCAGTTCATTATATGAGCTTCTTTCAGACTTCCAGTAGGTTTTTATTTATTTATTTATATTTATTTATTTATTATACAATTTATATGCCGCCCACTACCCAAAGGTCTCTGTGTTCTGTCCCCAATCCACTTGTGTTTGTTAGAACGACTGGGTGACTGCCCAAAAGGTAAAATTCTCAACAGATGAAGTGGCTCTGTCCTCATATGCCCACATGCCCACACATTATCAGAAGACATTTAAGTGATTGTGTGGGACCTCATGGCGCAGTGGTTAAACTGTTGCACTGCAGGCAAAACTCTGCTCACGATTTGGGGTTCAATCCCAGGTAGCAGGCTCAAGGTTGAATCAGGCTTCCATCCTTCCAAGGTCAGTAAAATGAGTTACAGTCACACACCCCACCATTTCATGGTTCAGGTACTGCGGTCCCACTACATTGCGGGATTGCAGTACCTGCACTGCGGGGGTGGGGGCAATCGAATCGCTCCCCGCCACCCTCCCGGGCCCCTCCGAGAAGCCTCAGAGGTGCATGGGAGGGCGGTGGGGGGCAATTGGGTCACTCCGCCCCGCCCCTGGGCCCCTCTGAGAAGTCTCGGGGCCGTGTGGGGGGTGGCAGGGCCCCCGCAATCTCCATTGAAATGCATTGAGTCAACGGATTTCAATGGAGAAATTTTCTCTATTAGAAAGGATTGGCAATGCATTTCAATGGAGACGGCCCCGGACAAGAAGTCTCAGGCAGCGCGGGCGGGCGGCAGGGGGAGGTCAGATACACCTGCCGCTGCCGGCACACACCGCCCCAAGACTTCTTGGACAGGTGCGGGATCGCCCCCACCCCCGCTCTCCCGCTTCTGCATATTGTAGATTTTCATGGATCGCGGGTGGGGTGGGTCCCTAACCCCCACAATCAGTGGGGGGTTACTGTACCCAGCTTGCGGGGGTGGGGGAGAGACAATAAGCAGCCTTCATAATTTCTTCTAACTGCCCAGAGGATGCTTCAAGTGCTATGGATTGATATATACAGAGCACGTTTTGCTTTTTATTTTGATATGGGTTAGGAGCCGAGTCTGTCACTGTAGCTTCATTTTTCCATTTGATTTATTCAGTGTGAACTAAGATAATTCATAGTTAGAGAATGATATTTCTCAAGTGCTAAAAGACATGTTGTAGTCAAAGCGAGGACTTTTGACACCTACCCTACTTTGCCAGTTCTTGTTTTGTTTTGTGACTGGTCTTCTGGTTCTAAACATAGACTTCATTTGCAAGTAGGATAGCTTAATCATGGTAATCAGCCTCCATCATGTATTTGTTGGGAATGCTAACAGATTTCAGCTTGTAATGAAACATATGTAATGGCTTGCTCTACATTCTACCTATGTGGAAGACTCAAAATGTTTTTGTCTAGACATGATGAATCCTTAAAGTATTTTCAAGAAGTGTGGTGGTTAAAGAAACCCTTAAAGCAGGCATGTCCAAAGTCAGGCCCGGGGACCAAATGCGGCCCATTTTCAAATTCCGAGCAGCCCGCAGTCTCTTCTCCCCACCAGTTCAGCCTGTCACTCATCCCTGCCAGCTGGCCTCTCCCCATACCGGATGGAAGAGTCAGCTTGCAGTTTTATGTTTGCCTGCCCTCCCTGCCTCTGTCCACCCCACCAGCCACCTGCCCAACCAACCCACCCCCGGCTCCATTGCTGCAGCGTCCTCCCTGCCTCCTTGCATGTTATACAGACTTGTCCAAAGTTCGGCACGGGGGTCAAATGCTGCTGACTTGTCGGCCCCCACACATTTTCACCTTGACAAATCTAGCCCTCCTTGCAAAAAGTTTGGACACCCCTGCCTTAAAGTGTCTTTATGCATTATGGTGGCTAAAGATATGGTGAGTTCCCTTATTTTTTCCTTTTATACTACCCCCTCCTTTTGACCCTACCTCCTTTGATATTTCCTTCTTACTCTATTTTCTTTTTTAAATGATCTGGTGAGTGAAAAACAAGAAATGTGTCCCACCTTTTCCCACACTGTTTCTCCTTTTGCATATCTGAGAACACTGCTGTTTAAAACGGTCCAATAATTTGTCTCTAGCATCAGTCCTCAAAGAAAATGCAAAACTCATTGCCTCCATAGACAGCAGCTCAGGCATAATGTTGAAGTAAGGATATCATTATCCAAAGCAGAGTTGCTAAAAAAGAAGTTCACTGTAGGTTTTGCAACAACTATATTGAAAGTGATCTTTGCACCACATGTTTGCATCAACAAATGCATGTCTTCACTTCTGTTGAAACATTTATCCTTCTTCTGAAGTTCATTCAAGTATACATTTTAAGAAAAGCATACATACACCCAAGACAGGTCACAACAAGCAATATATTAAAGTAACCCAATGCAGTTGATGTTTCAACTTTTATATATTGCCCATAGTGCTAAAGCACTCTCTGGGCAGTTTGCAACATAATTATGCAAGCAACACCGCTCCAGCCCCCAGCAAGCTGGATACTCATTTTACTGACCTTGGAAGGATAGAAGTTTCGGTCAACCTTGAACAGGCTACATGAACCCATCAGGGCTGAACTCAAGTTGGGAGCAGAGGCTAGTTGGAATGAGAAGCCGGATTCTGCATCCAGTATACATTGTGTGAGATAATTAAGATGATACATTATTTCTATTTTCTGCATAACTTTTTGGCATTCTAGCTACATATAATTGTTTCTATTTGAAATATGCAGGGCACTGATCTGAGATGGACAGTAGAGCCCCACTCCAACCAAAGGGAGCCTGTTTGGCCTCTAAATTTCTCCATGCATTTCCCAAACTATTTCAAATTACACCTCCACAAAGCAATAGAAACTACTTGTTAAATCTTTTCTGTGGTTCTGCATGTAGGTCTCCCTGTTCCAACAATCTTCTTAAGATTCTGCCTTGTATTCTTTCATCCTGATCTGGATTTATATTTCTTGATCAAATGATTCATTCTTTCCTTCATAACTCATTTATAGCCACATAAATGACGAGGAAGAATTAATGTACTGTATGTGTAAAGTTGCCCCTTTTCAGTGTCAAAATCATGCTGCGGTAAGGAAATAGTTTTATCACATGTATTTGACTTCTTTCCATACATAAGACTAGGAGAGTAACAATGGCTTTGTGTGCAAGAGACCTGTGGCTAGAGATTCACATTTCATTCTTTGACACGCAGAACCATGCTGGTTTCAGCTTTACCAAAGTTTAAACAATCTTCCTTTTCTTTTTAGCTTTTTAAATTCTTATTTTAGAGAGCCAGCTCTTTATTTGAATTCTGCTTTTCCCAGATAATAATGTATTTATTTAGGCTATTGACAAAAAAACAGTAGGTCACAAAGTCTGCATCTTGCTGGCCTACTAAATACGAGAACACAGTCCTGTAGCTGTGTGGTTCCACTGTGTTGACTTTATGGTCTTTCTTTAAATGAGAAGTAGAGAATGAATAGGCTGCCTTGAGTCCCGTCACTACTGTGCCCACATGTCCCCTCCCCTGCTGTGAAGAAACATGGCAAAAATTGTGCATTAAGAGACCTGCCATTTCTTTAACACACATACCCTGACTTGTTTACAAGACACTTTGGGAAGCCTCCTGAAATGCAAATTCGCTTATAAATCATACATGTAGGGTACATAGCCTTCTGTTAAAGACAAAATTGTGCTATAAAAGGTGAAATTTCTGCTTTGCCACAAAGTTAGTGGTCATGTTGGTGTGTATATTGTCCCTGGTAGATTCAGAGGCTCATTAATGTAGCTTCCAACCACAGAAGGTTGCCCATCCCATGTTAGAAGCAAAAATATCCCTTCTCTTCACCACTGTGTTGTAGGAGGCAAGTAAATGCAAGGGACATAAAAGCCCCAGATTCATTCCTTTAATGTTTAATTATTTTATTTATTTATTGGATTTGTATACCGCCCATCTGGCAGTGAGGTCACTCTGGGCGGTTGTAATCTTGATTGGGCAGTTTTCCACAACAAGGACCCTACCTTAGTGGCAGAGTACCTGCTTTGCATCTAAAAGGTCCCAGATTTATTCCCCATCATCTTGAGCTATGGCTATGAAAGAGTGCTCTCTGGAACTGCCACGTGGCCCAGCAGACTAACTCAGTTTGAAGTACAGCATTTTCCATGTATAAGACTATATTTTTGTCTAAAATGGTTAGACTAAAGTTTGAGGGTCATTGTACATGAAAGTAAGCCAAGGAGAGAACCATGCGGTTGTGAAATGTTAGTTTTGGATTGCAAAAGTGGGGGTCATTTTATACATAGGAGTGTCTTATAGATTGGAAAAATACAGTACCTTCCTGTGTTCATTTGTTTGAGCATAATGTTTGTTTCTGGCCTCTTGGCCACACCTGTTGTTCATCTGTCTGCTAAACCTTGATTTAACTTTCTGTCTGAATTAGATTTCTGTCTTCAAAGGGTGTTTCCATGGAAGCTGATTATGAGTGAGCACTTCAAATGAGACACAATTCTAAAGTCTCAAAACAGACACTCTTCTCCTGAGTCATGGAATGCGACTGAGCAAATGTTACGATAGATGGGAGAATCCTAAGCTTGTCCTCTCCTTAGAAGCTGATAAGAACATAACATAAGAAGAGCCATGCTGAATCAGGCCAAAGGCCCATCTAGTCCAGCTTCCTGTATCTCACAGTGGCCCCACCAGATGCATTTGGGAGCGCATGAGACCAGATATCTGTCTCCTGGTACCACTCCCCTGCATCTGTCCCCTAGTTCTGGTATTTTGTGTGAGGGAGAAGAGCTTCCCTCTATCCACTTGACTCATTCCCTGCATTATTTTGTACGTCTCAGTCATATCCCCCCTCAGGCGCCTTTTTTCCAGACTAAAGAGCCCCAAATGTTTTAGCCTTTCCTCGTAAGGGAGGTGCCCCAGCCCAGTAATCATTTTAGTCGCTCTCTTCTGCACCTTTTCCAGTTCCACTATGTCTTTCTTGAGATGCAGTGACCAGAATTGTACACAATAATCCAGGTGGGGCCTTACTATTGTTTTATATAATGGCATTATAATGGTGGCTGTTTTATTTTCAATTCCCTTTTTGATAATCCCTAGCATGGAATTGGCCTTCTTCACCGCTGCCACACATTGGGGAGACACCTTCATGGAGCTGTCCACCAACACACCAAGATCTCTTTCCTGATCCATCACGGATAACTCAGAGCCCATGAGCTGATTGATACAGTTTTGATTTTTTGCCCCAATATGCATTATTTTACATTTGGCTACATTAAAATGCATTTGCCATTTCGTGGGCCATTCCCCCAGTTTGGAGAGATCCTTCTGGAGCTCTTCACAATCTTCTCTGGTTTTTACCACACGGAAATTTTTGTGTCATCTGCAAACTTGGCTACCTCACTGCTTATCCCTGTCTCCAGGTCATTTATGAACAGATTGAAAAGCACCAGTCCCAGGACAGAGCCCTGGGGCACACCACTTTTCACCTTTCTCCATTGTGAAAATTTCCAATTGACACCTACTCTTTGTTTCCTGGATCTCAACCAGTTCTCAATCCAGAAGAGGACCTGCCCTCTTATCCCCTGACTGTGCAATTATCTCAGCAGCCTCTGGTGAGGGACTGTGTCAAAAACCTTTTGAAAATCCAGATAGACTATATCCACCGGTTCACCCAAATCCACATGCCTGTTGACCTTTTCAAAAAATTCTAAAAGATTTGTCAGATGAGACTTACCCTTACAGAAGCCATGCTGACTTTCTCTCAGCAAGGTTTGTTCTTTTATGTGTTTTAAGATTTTCTATTTTTATTATTTTTATTATTTATTTTTATTATGGAGCTTATATACCGCCCGTCTTCCTGGAGGAGGCTTTCCACCATCTTCCCTGGGACAGATGTAAGGCTAACTGGCCTGTTGTTTCCCAGGTCCCCCCTCCTTCCTTTTTTAAAAATTGGTGTGACATCCGCTATCCTCCAGTCCTCCGGCACTGTGGCCGTTTGAAGAGACAAGTTGCATATTACCGTTAAGAGATCTTCAATTTCATTTCACAGTTCCCTAATAACCCTTGGGTGGATGCCATCTGGGCCCGGTGACTTGTTAATCTTCAATTTATCAATTAGTCCTAAAACCTCCTCTCTTTTAACCTGTATTTGATTTAATTCTTTAGTCAAGAGGGGCCGTTCAGGCAGCGGAATTTGCTCAAGGTCTTCTGTCGTGAAGGCAGATGCAAAGAACTCATTTTATTTCTCTGCAATTTCCAAGTCCTCCTTAATCCCCACTCTTCCTCCCTCACCATCAAGAGGGCCAACTGGTTCTCTGGCAGATTTTCTACTTCTAACATATTTAAATAATCTTTTATTATTACCCTTTCTATTGCTAGCCATGCGTTCCTCAAAATCTTTGCCTCTCTTATCATCTTCTTACATTTCTTTTGCCAGAGTTTATGTTCCTTTTTATTTTTCTCATTTGGGGAGGATTTCCATTTACAAAAAGACCTCTTCTTGCGCTTTAGAGCCTCTCTAACTCCACTCGTTAACCATGCCGGTGCCCTCTTGGACTCAAATGAGCTCTTCTTTCTTTGTGGTATACACTTGTGCTGGGCCTCTATTACCGTTGTTTTAAACAGGCTCCATGCACTCTGAAGAGATTGGATTCTTCCAACCTTCCCCTTCAATTTCTTTCTAACTAGTTTCCTCATCTGAGGGAAGTTTGCCATTCGAAAATCAAGGGTTTTTATGTCTGATTTGCTTGACACTCTTCCTCCAACAAGCATGACAAAGGAAATTGCAGCATGGTCACTGTTCCCCAGAGGCTCAGTGATATTCACATCCCTGACCAGGTCCTGAGTATCACACAGTATTAGATCCAGAGTTGCCTGTTCTCGGGTGGGCTCCATGACAAATTGCTCTAAGGCACAGTCATTCAGCAAGTCGAGAAACCCAGTTTCTCTTTCTTGCCTGGAGCTCACATTGGCTCAGTCAATGTGGGGATAATTGAAGTCCCCCATGATTACTATCCTATTCCTCTTAGCCACCTCCATGATTTCTCTCCTCATTTCAAGGTCCCCCTCAAGTTTTTGATCTGGTGGACGATAGAATACCCCAGCTATCGCATTGCTCCTTGCATCTGGTAGTTTAACTCACAGTGATTCTATGGTGGAGTCAGACCCTCTGTCCATCTCCATTCTGCTGGATTTTACCCCTTCTTTGACATAGATGGCCACTCCTCCTCCAACCCGCCCCTCTCTATCCCTTCTATAGAGTTTATAGCCTGGGATTGCTGTATCCCACTGGTTCTCTACATTCCACCAGGTTTCTGTTATGGCTATTATATCTATGTTATCCCTAGCTGCCAAATGTTCAAGTTCTCCCATTTTTGGTCGTAGGCTTCGATCATTGGCATAGAAGCACCTGTACAGTGGGTCCTGCAACAACAGCTGCTGCTTTGTTCTCTCCCCACCCCACAGCTATTATTTTCAGTAGACAAACTATCACATTCCATTATTCTCCCAGTGCTAATACCTGCTATGTCATCTCTATGTGATTGTCTACCCTTTCCAACCTCATTCCCCGCGGATGAGGTGTTCCGAACCGGATGCCACTCAGCTCCTGTCGGCTTTCCCCCAGGTACATGTCTGTACCTGGAGGTTTCCCTTTCTGTGTCAAACAATTAACTGATTGACAGAGGGAAGAAAACAAACTTGAGTGACAAACTGTGTCACAGGAGCCATGAGTGGCCATTACAGTGTAGCAGTCATGAACCACAGCAGGATTTTTCATTTTCAATCTAAGACTGAAAATGTCATAATGGTGTTGATTCATTATCTGAGAAAGGACTGGGTGCATAGAGCATGCAGGTCTGATGCAGTGGCTGAAGTTGTTAAGTATGTTTTAAAAACTGTTTTAAAACGTACGTATGTATCTCTGACCACCAATATACAATCTGAAAAGCAGAAGAAATGGAGCATCTGCATATTACTTCTCTTTGTTCTGGCCCAAAGCCTTTTTGGAATGTGAATGTGTGTACAGTCACCCCTCGCCATTTTGCGGTTCAGGTACTGCGGTCCCACTATATCGCGGGATTGCAGTACCTGCCCTGGCTCCAGCTGATTAGCGCTGGGGTGGGGGAGAAAAACCTTTATTTCCCCACCCCAGTGCCAATGAGCTGGAGCCCGGGGTTTGGGGAAGGGGGGAAGGTTTAAAAGCCTAGGCTTTTAAAACCTTTCCCTCCCTTCCCCAAGCCCCAGATCCGATCCCCTATTGCTGCCAGCCCGCATGGGGCTGCGGGTGGCGGGAGGCAATTGCATCACCCCACGCAGCTGGCCCACGCTCCTCCAAGATGCCTCAGGGCCACGCGGGCGGGCAGTGGGGGGCGATTGCATCATCCCACGCAGTGGGCCCACTCTCTGAGACACCTTGGGGCTGCACAGGCGGGCGGCGGGGGGCGATTGCATCACCCCATGCAGCCAGGCCATGCTCCTCCGAGAAGCCTCAGGGCCACGCGGGTGGGTGGTGGTGGGGCCATCGCCCCCCGCCCCCCACCCGCACTGCCCAATGCTTCTTGGAGGAGTACGGGCCGGCGCCGTTGGGCACTGCCCCACAATCTCCATTGAAATGCATTGGCTCAATGCATTTCAATGGAGATTTTTTTCCCACTGGAATGCATAGAGCCAATGTATTCCAATGGGGAAAATTTTCTCCATTGGAATGCATAGAGCCAGTGCATTTCAATGGAGACAGCCCTGGATGAGAAGTCTCGGGGTGGCGTGGGCGGGTGGCGGCAGGGGGATCTGATCACCCCCTGCCCCCAGGCCCCACCAGACCCGCATCCGCATATCACGGATTTTCAGTCATCACGGGTCGGGTGGGTCCCTAATCCCCGCGATAGCGTGGGGGTTACTGTATTTTGCAGAAGTGGGCTAGGAGAATTATTTCCCCAATGACCCTCACTCTGTTCTGCTGGAGAATACCTTGTTTTTCCAGTAGAGTTGTCCCTGTACAGCAGTGCTCCCCAACCTTTTTATTACCGTGGACCGGTAAATGCTTGATAATTTTTCCCTGGCCCGCTTGTTTTGATTTAATAAGATAAAAAATGTAAATGCCCCCGCCGCTGACGACATGCGTGAGTCGGTTCCCAAGGGGCGGTGCTCATCTCCGTACTCAAGCCGAAGAGCCAGTGTTGTGCGATGAGTCCTTGGCATCGCTGCAAGGAAACACTGTTTTTACTTCCTCGCATTTTTCCCCCCGGGGGCTACCCAGCCGCCGTGAGGCCTTGGGACCCTTCGCCCTTCCTTGACATGAGGCCTCCCTCCCTCCCTCCTTACTTTCTTTCTTTCTTTCCCTTTTCTTTCTTCCTCCCTCCCTTCTTTCTCTTTCTTTCTTTCCCTCTTCTTTCTCCCTCCCTCCCCCTCTCTCTTCTTTCTTTTCTTTCTCTCTCCCTTCCTCCCTCTTTCTTTCTTTCCTCCCACTCTCCTTCCTTCCTTCCTTCCTTCCTTCCTTCCTTCCTTCCTTCCTTCCTTCCTCTTTCTCTCCCTTCTTTCTTTCTTTCTATCCCTCCCTCCCTCTCCCTTCTTTCTTTTTTCTTTATTTCTCTCCCTCTCCCTCCCTCTTTCCTTCCTTCCTTCCCTCCCACTCTACCTCCTTCCTTCACTTCTTTCTTTCCTTCCTTCCTCATTTTTTCTTTCTTTCTTTCTTTCTTTCTTTCTTTCTTTCTTTCTTTCTTTCTTTCTTTCTTTCTTTCTTTCTTTCTTTCTTTCTCCCTCCCTCCCTCCTCCTCTCCTTCCTTCCCTCCCACTCTCCTTTCTTCTTCTTTTCCCCCTTTTCTTTTTTTTTTTCTTTCCTCTCTCCTCTCCTCTCCCTTCTTTCTTTCTTTATATCCTTCCTTCCCTCCCTCCCTCCCTTTCTTTTCCTTTCTTCCTCATTTCTTTCTTCCTTCCTTCCTCCCCCTTCTTTCGTTCTTCCTCTCTCTCCCTCACTCCTTCTCTCCCTTTCTTTTTCTTTCCTTCCCTCCTTCCTTTACTTACTTACTTTCTTCCTCCCTTCCTCCTTCTCCCTCCTTTTTTCTTTCTTTCTTTGTTCCTTCCTCTTCCTCTCCTTCCTCCCTCCCTCCTTTCCTTCCTTCCTTTCTCCCTTCTTTCTTTTTCTTTCTCTCTCTCTCCCTCCTTCTCACCCTTTCTTTCTTTCTTTCTTTCTTTCTTTCTTTCTTTCTTTCTTTCTTTCTTTCTTTCTTTTCTTCCCTTTTCTTCCCCCCTCCCTCCCTCCCTTCTTTCTTTCTTTCTTTCTTTCTTTCTTTCTTTCTTTCTTTCTTTCTTTCTTTCTTTCTTTTTTCCCTTTTCTTCCCCCCCTCCCTCCCTCCCTCTCTTCTTTCTTTCTTTCTTTCTTTCTTTCTTTCTTTCTTTCTTTCTTTCTTTCTTTCTGGCAGGGCGGGGCGATTGTGGGGGGAGCGGCCGCGGCGATGGTGGGAGGGGGCGATTGCGGGGGCGGTGTGGGGGAGCAGCGCGGCGGCGGGGGACGGGGCGAGCATGGGGGTCGCGCGGTGGCGGTTGCTGTATTTTGCAGCGCGGGCGAGGCGATTGCGGGTGCGGACGGGGGCTAGGAGCGGCGGCGGGGGGAATTATTTCGGGACGGGACGGGTCGATTGCGGGAGGTATTGCGGCAATGCGGCGGTGGCCCTCACTCTGTTCTGCTGGAGGGTCGCGGCGGCGGCGGCGGGACAGGGACCTTGATTTTTTCGCTGCGGGGGTCGCGGCGGCAGGGGGCGATTGCGGGGGGGGTGGCGCGGCGGCGGCCCGGTGCCGATTCATCCACGGACCGGCACTGGTCCGCGGCCCGGGGGTTGGGGAACACTGCTGTACAGCACATCTACCAAAGCACAGTACAAGTAACCTTAGCTTAGTCAAAAACTCCTTATTTGCTAGATCTATACTAGGTTATCCTTTTATATAAAAATGCAATTTTTGAGGCAAATGTGCACTAGTGCATAATGTTTTTGTTACTCTGCTGACACATTGCCTCCTATAAATTAGTGATTTCCCAAATGTCCTGTGTGCAAAGGACCTGCTTAGCTCTTGTAAACTCAAGGCTGTTGCTTAGTTTTTGCAGTAAAACCTCATAGTTAGTCTTCCTAATTTAATGAGGTTTCTCCCACCAATTTTCACACCTCCATCAAAATCTACTCTGGTTTTTTTCTTTGATATATTTTGCACACAGACTGTACAAATAAAGGGATAAAGGACATCCTTGTCTGATGCCTACAGGAAACCAATCTGTTTCTCCATAATCTGTCCTAAGGCTAGCTTTTTGTCCACAATGAAAGTTTTATAACAGGATAATCAAGTGCTGAGTCACACCCATTTCTTTTAGAATAACCCATAGCTTTTGATGATCCACCCGCTCAAAAGCTTTGCTGTAGCAGTGCAGCCTATAAGGCATAGACTGTTCTTTTTCTGAAATTCTTTGGTGTGCATCAGTAGCTAGTGGATATTTGCAATATGATCTCAAACACCTATTGCTTTTTGGAATCTAGATTGAACATTGAGCATTTATCTCTCCAGATAAGATAAAAGTGCTTGTTGCACTGCCTTGAGTTCTACTTTGCTTGCATAGTAAATTAGAGCGATTGACCCATAGCTATTGCACTCATTAGCATCTCCTTTCTTGGAGATTGGAATGTACAGTATAATGAATGTTTCCATTCTATGGGCCATTATTTTGTTTCTTATATTTGTTAGCATATTCTTGTTAGGATTTTGACAAATTCAGTCTTTGTTGCTTGAAAATTTCTATTGGTATCCCACCTGCCCTTTATAATTTATTTATTCCAAGTGCTTTCAGAGAACTGCCCACTTAGCTATCTAGAACTGCCAATTTTCTTCAAAAGAATGTATCAGCCTTTATCTCTTCTGCATAGCTCTTCAGTATACTGTTGCCACCTTCCCTTTATTTTATCCTGGTTGGATAATATTTTTCCCTGTTTGTCAGTATTTCTAATGTAGACTTAAATTTCCCTTTGTTTTCTTGGATCTTCGGGAACCCATCTCTTTCTTTTCACCTTTTGTTGTTTTCTTTAGTGTCTTGCACTAGCCATTGTAATAGTTCTTTTTTGTCTCTACATGAATGTTGCTGAAAAGTTGAATGCAGGATTCTACCCTATTTCACCTTTTACGTTTGCTTCTCACTTGTCCTTAATAATTGCAGGTGTTTCTTCCATCAGACTTTTAGGTTTTTCTTTCCTTTTTACTACAGGAATTATCTTTTTGCACTGTTCTGTCATAATATCCATAGTTTCAATCCACAGTTCTTCTGGTTCATAGTCAACTGAGTTTAGTAATCTGTTCTTTCTGTGCACTTTAAAAAATAATCAGATATAGAGGACCAAAATGGGTTTTTAAAGGGAAGACAAATGGCTAATTTAACTAGGGGAGTGTTCAACATTATATACAATATAGAAAAATAAAACAAAGGCAAGTATTTTGTCATTGGATCTATATAAAACTTTTGATTATGTAGAATGGCCAACTTTAAAGCTTGTGCTGAAGCACTGGGAGTTTTGTAAGACATTTAGAGGAGTGATATTTCTGTTATATACAGACACAGTGGTCCCCCGCCCTTTCGTGGTTCATATACTGTGGTTCCGCTTTATCACGGGACCACAGTACAGTGGTACCTTCTCCCCCACCCCAGTACCAATCAGCTGGAGCCCAGGGCTTGAGGGAGAAAAAAGGTTTTAAAATCCCAGGCTTTTAAACCCTTTCCCCCCTTCCCTAAGCCCCAGGGTCCAGCTGATTGGCACTGGGGTGGGGAAATAAAGGTTCCCCCCCACCCCAGTGCCCTGTTTTCTCCCCCACCCCAGAGCCTGGGGTTTGCTCTCATGGAGGCATCATGCACTGCTCCCCTGTGCCCCCAGGGGGTCAGGAGAAGGGGCATGCAATGTTTAAAATGTCTTTAAGCAATGGAGCCAAGCATTTTAAACATCACACACCACCACCCAAGCTCGACCCAACCTGCACCCACATATCATGGATTTTCAATTATCACGGGTCGGGTTGGGTCACTAACCCCCGCGATAGATGGGGAGTTACTGTAATACATCCAGAGTAATAGTTAATGATGGAATAACAGACCAAATATCTTTGACCTGAGACACTAGACAAGGTTGCCCCCTCTCTCCGGTACTATTTTTAAATGATTGAAATGTTTGCAAATGCAATAAGGAATGATAATTTAATTACTGGATTGGGTATGGAAAATGAAGTAAAGATAAATTTACTTGCAGATGATTCCTTATTGACAATTAAAAACCCAATTGAGAGTTTGAGTATAATTAAAAATCATTTAGATGAATTTGGACTGATAACTGGTTTACGTGTGAACTGGCAAAATCACAGATAATGTTGTTTAATTATAATGGAACAAGAATTGATTGTTGAAAAATATGGGTGTAAGATAAGTCAACCAATTAGATATTTAGGTATAGATTTGGTAAAGAATATACAGAACTTAAAAGAATATAATAATAATAAATTAAAAAGAGAAACTAAGAATAAAATACAAGAATATTCTAGTTTGAAATTATCTTCGTTTGGAAGGATTGCATTGATGAAAATGAAAATTTTGCCAAAGATTAATTTCTTGTTTATGGTGCTACCGGTACAGCTAGCATTAGATGATATTAATTGTTGGCAAGGTTTGATTAATAGTTATTGCAATGAAAGTAAAAAACAAACTAGAATAAATAAAAAAATTGGTGTAGAGCTCAAAATAGAGGAGGTATAGGTTTACCAAATATTAAAAATTATTATTTGGCAAATGAATTAATGTTTATCAGGAAAATTATATATAATCCAAGAAAGTTAATATGGTGGGAATTTGAATAATCTGAGATAAAAGATAATGTTGAAAAATATTTATTTGGCACTATTAAATAAGTAAGATTAATAACCCCTTTCTTAGATCTGTGCTAAGTGCACGGTATATATGTAAATACAGTGGTACCTTGTATAAAGGAATAAATTCTTTCCAAATGAAATTATGTTAAGCAATTTTTCTTTTATACAAATTCCCATAGGAATGCATTGAAAACGGAGTAATCCCATTTTTATGTTGTACGAATTCTCCCCATAGGCGATTATGTTAAGCAAATTTCCCCTATCTCTGGAATTTTTTATGTTGTACAGATTTTATGTTATACAAGCTGTTTGTTATACTAGGGTCCACTGTATCCCGAAAATATTACATGTGGATTTTACGATTAGCAGAGACACAACTCTCCATCTGATTTTCTTTTTCTTTTCCTCCCCGCAGAAACTCGAGGATATTTTGACCATTCTTTAAACTGTATAACCTCACATCTAACTGAGAGAAGATTTCAAGGTACTTGTCCCCCAATTGGCCGTGGCACTTTTGGAAAGCCCTTCTTTGGTACAAACTGTTTCAGTTCCCCATTTATACATTCCCAGACTGGCTTCCACACGATCCATTCAGAGAATAGCCCAGTAAAGCCAAGGATTGTCACTGTGGTGAAACCTTGTGGACACACTGTGAGGAAGATCACCTTGCTTCTAAATCGGCGTTCAGTTCAGACATTTGAGCAACTTATTGCTGATATCTCCGAAGCCCTGGGATTTCCACGCTGGAAGAATGACCGTGTGCGAAAATTATATAATTTGAAGGGAAGGGAAATACGAAGTGTTTCTGAATTTTTTAAAGAAGGAGATGCATTTATAGCTATGGGAAAGGAACAGCTAACTGTGAAGAACCTTGAAGTGGCGGTCCAAGAACTTTTTCCTGAGAATCCTTACGCGCCAGCTACTGGAACAACACAGAACTGGGAACCACCTCAGAAACCCAAGAACAGGCTCCATGAAAAGGCTCCCAAGGTGGAAAACAGCCTTGAGCCTACAGCTGCTAAGAAGTGCATTGATCCTGTATCTCCTAAATTAAATAACAAGCACGAAGTAAAAGCTCAGACCAAGGTCAAACAGGAGGAAAAGATGAAGACAAAAAAGAAATGGGGCAGAGATATTTGGAATGGAGAGCAGGATGTGAAGCTTTCTAGAAAAGTGAAAGAAATTGAGCGATATTTTAGCCAAGAGAAATGCTCTGAAAGTGGGGTAGAAAAGAGTTCAGAAATGATTGTCAGATGTGAGAAATGTCAACGAGAGAGGCAACTCAGGCAAAAAATGCTGAAGGAGACACAGGCTCCTCTTCCATTTGGGGGCAGAGACTTGAATATGAGAATGTGCCAGAGGTATAATGTGGAAAGGCCTCCAAAACTGAGAAACTGCAGGAAATTATCAGACAGTTCAGTGGGAGACATTGAATATTCATGGAATGATGCCGGTTGTCCAAAGAGCTGGGCAACCTCCCAAGGCCACCTGAACAAAGATACCGAGAAGCAAAAAGGTAGTGTTGACAGAGAGCAAACTCTAGAAAGGAATGACAGCCATGATCAAGAGCTGGGAAAGGTCACGACAAAGCCAATAGAAAGTCAGCGGACAATAGTGGGAGATGCCTATGAACTAAAGAAGGAACACCGAAAATGTTCTAGAGTGAACCAGAGCTGTTGGTTAATCAAGGGCTCTCAGGTGGATGCAGAGAAACCACCAGTAGTTCAGGGGAAGAGAGAAGAGGTCAGGAAATTAAAAGATAAAACGAATGGAGGAGAAGAAAAAGTGGGCCGTGGTAAGAGCGAGCTGATCAGGCATGAAAGGGACGAAGAACATAAAATTAACAAAGAGGCAACCAAAGCTCGCAGGGCCAGTGATACGAAGCTGAGGCATGACGTCTACAGCAGAACAGACGTGGAGAAGTGCTACGAAATTGGCCGAACCATTGGAGATGGGAACTTTGCTGTTGTGATGGAGTGCCAGCACCGTAGCTCTAATCAGATGTATGCTATGAAAATTGTCGATAAATCCAAGTTGAAAGGAAAGGAAGACATGCTAGAAAATGAAATCTTGATCATCAAGAGCCTTTCTCATCCCAACATTGTCAGCTTGATTGAAGTCTTTGAAACAGATGCAGAAATCTATCTAATCCTGGAATACGTTCCTGGTGGGGATCTATTTGATGCCATTATAGAGAGTGTGAAATTCACAGAGCGTGATGCTGCTCATATGATAACAGATCTGTGCGAGGCTCTGGTTTATATTCACAGCAAGAGCATTGTTCATAGAGATCTCAAGCCAGAAAATCTTTTGGTAAGTACATTGTGTCTCTTAATAAGCTGACATTCTTTTTATCATTTGCTGTGAGTAGGATGATTATATTGATAATTGAGATCCTCAGTATTTTGACCAGAATCCCATTGCATAAAGTAACCTTTCCTTTATGCATTGTAAAATGTAGGTGGCATGATAAATATTTTTTAAAACGTGTTTCTGAAATGAAAAGCTCTGAATATCTAAATGGGCAGACAGCTGCCCATTTACACATTTGCTACTCAGCAGAGTAACATCACACTAGTATGTTTGTTCAAGTATGGAAGTACCCCCAAAGTAAAAATCAATCAACTCACTTGACTGAAAAACTCCTCTTTGCCTCATTTGCAAAAAACTTGTACTGTAGTTGCTATAGTTTTTCAGGCAAGTGTTCTTTACAAATCTGTGTCCAAACCATCTTTGTGGCTCTGTACTCTGTATCTGTATGGGATTCAAAATCAAATCTTTAGGCCATCAAATTGAAGCAGTTCCCAGAGGGCACTATTCTGTCTCTCACCCAAGGTTCCTGACACTGAGTAGCACATATGCAATAAAGAAGGCATTGGTGAGAACAGAGCATTTCTGTCTCTTATGTCTATTGCTTAATGTGAAGCATGAATGAGAACATGTGGACATCCAGATGTTATTGGATTGCAACTCCATGGGCACTAATCGCCATAGAAAGCATTGGTCAATAATGGATACCTGATTCCACAACATCTGGAGAGCTACATATTCCACAAGCTTGACTCAGATATTCCCTTGTATAAACAGGTATCTTGTGTGGCTTTTTGATTTTTTTTCTTTTGTTCTTTGGCAAAAAAGATCACCACAAGTCATGGTGGTTTAAGAAACAGAACT
Source organism: Phrynocephalus forsythii (assembly GCA_029282475.1). NCBI lineage: Eukaryota > Metazoa > Chordata > Lepidosauria > Squamata > Agamidae > Phrynocephalus > Phrynocephalus forsythii. The sequence goes on along the minus strand of JAPFRF010000009.1, from coordinate 54,948,739 downwards.
GTTTTTTAAACCCCCCAAATGAATGCAATAGATAGTCAACAAATGTGTTTTTATCTTGCATATCTGTTGTGTCTTTTCTGTTTCTCTTTTGAGGTGATTTTTTGAGGTTGGAGTTCAGGCAAAACATCTGCCCCCGTCTACACACACACACACACACACACACACACACACACACACACACACACACACACACACACACACACACACACACACACACACACACACACACACACACACACACACACTTCTCATCCCCAATCTGCAGTCAAGTTTCTTTCACCTAGTTTTTTAGAGATTGATTTTACCTATTCAGGCTTGAAAGTTCAAGCATGCATAAACAACAAATAACAGATTTGCAGTTCCTCAGAAAACATCCTGAGAAAATAGAACTCAATATGGCATATGCATGCGTGCATACGCACAGAGATATATAAACCCTATATGATGCATTTGAATAACAAACACAAATTTAATTATTTTTGACTTTGTTATAAAAGGCAGGGGAAGGCAGATTTTGGTACTGTCTCTCTCTCTCCCCCATCTCAGGTAGTATTTTTCTTTCCTTTGCTTTTTAGTTGTTTTGAACTGCTCAACAATAACTGTGGAAATGCCATTCTAATCAGATAGTGTATATTTAAAATCCTGCCTTTCTTCCCCTAAAGTTGGAGTAGCAGACACAGTCCTGCATGGTACTTGGTTCTCACTACAGTCTTGTGAGGTAGAACAGGCTGGAAGAGTAGTCCAAGGACATCTGGTGAGTTTCATGTCTCAGTGGGGACTAGAACCTAGATCTCTGTAATCCCAGTGCAGCACTCTAGCCTATACAACACACAGGCTTTCTAGTGACTACTAGTGCATATTGTATCTGAGGAGCATAGGAAAAAGGAGAAAATATGCAGCACACCCTTTACCCTTGTTTATGTTCCCTCTTAAGGAAAACAGGGTGGGCTCCAGTCATAAGGGCTGTCCATGAAGACAGGAAGATGTGGGGCAGGGAAGAGGAGACAAAATGAAAGAAAGTTGTTGTTTTAGTTGAGGCACAATGGCTCTGTGGTTTCGTAGCCCATGCCACCGCAGTGTAATCTTGTTAAATTTCTCTCTTTGTGATAGCCTTAATCCGCTGTTCTTGGAAGCAGAGGAACACACCACATGAAGCCATGAGACACAGTGCCATCCTTTCAATGAGGTTCTCCATAACTGCCCCACCCCCTAATGCATCTGCATTACAACTGAGTGCCATTTATGAGTACTGATATATCTATGGTGGCCTCCATGTGCTCCATCAGGGTTCTGCATCATATGGAAACATCTGTGAGCAGAACACTTTCAACCAATCCTTCCCTGCCATGGGTGATATATGCTGGCTGGATAGTTTAGTGAGTTGGGTACCTGGTTGTGGATCCAAAGGATGGGTGTTCAATTGCTCACCGTGGCTTTTTGGGAAGAAAGCCAGCCTAGGCAGCCTTGAGTAAGTTACACAGTCCAAGGGTACCTCCAGAAGAAGGGAATGCTGAACCACTTCTGAATATTTAACACTGAGAAAACCCTGGAAAAAACCTGCCATTGGAATTGTCAACTTGATAGTACGCAATTAATTAACGGAAGATATTATATTAAGGCAGGGTCATTTGGCATGGCCTCATCTCAATTTTTCCCAACCTCCTGTGGAATGTTTCTGTGCTTTCAGTAATACCTCAATAGGGCTCAAGTCTTCCTGATGGATTAGTTCTTCTTGGATATCTTATTGCCCTCTTAAACTCAAAATGCCCAACATGGAATTATTGATCGTTCCTCCAGGATGGCTTTTTTGTCCTATTCTGCATTCTGTATTATGTATCCTGTCATTTTTCAGATTTGAAATGTGTTGATTTGTACCCAGACAAATCAAAAGCCTTCACCGCCAAGGCCATAGCTAATGGCCCATACTTTATAGGTTTTAGCACCTTTGGCCATTATTCACATTAAAGCTATGGATACTATTGTCTACCTAACGAGCCTATTCAGGCCATTGATCATCTTAAGAGCCTCTTTCAGACCAGGCTGAAAGAGGTCAAAGCTGACTATAAGATGATGGACTTGCACTAGCTGTATTCAGACTGATGAAGCTGTTAGGATGAGCAGTGAAACATTTTCTATCTCTCAAGAAAAAGAAGTCCAGTTGCCATGACTCAACTTCAAGATTCCAAACAATAAACTACATATATTTACAGCATTGATTTTATTTTGGTCATAACACTGAGAAGCAAATGTAACCTCTTGAGACACATATATGCCATTTAGTATACGGGTACTATTTACTGATGACAGAGCTTGGAGAAGGGAGGAGAGAAGGCAGTTATCAAACAGCAGTAACATCCTGCCACTGGCCAGAAAAAGTTACTTTTTGGACCACAACTCCCAGAAATCTACTAGCTCGCATGGCTGCTGAGATTCTGAAAGTTGTTGTCCCAAAAGTAACTTTTCCAAGCTTTGGGTTATTGCACAGAAATAATAATTCTACACAAATCCCTCCCAAACCTGCAAACAAGCTTCATTAATAAACTTAAGGATCATTATATACAGGCAAAGAGTATTGTATATAAAGTATATAAAGTTTGACAAATACATCACAAATAAGTGGAAAGTATATCTATCTTCTAAAAGATATTAAGAAACCAAATAAAACAACCACACTCAAACTGGCAAATTTTGGCCTTGCAAAGAGGGTGTCAAAACCCATATTCACTGTGTCTGGAATGCCAACGTATGTTGTTCCTGAAATATTAGCTGAGAGTGGTAAGTATAAAGTGGAAAAATCCCATGCCCACCCTGTAGCATTGTATGTTACCAAATAAAAAATATCCACTAAACATATTATCTCATAAGATATTGCATTGGCCTTCTGATCATTGTTTGGACTTGGATGGCTTTCAGCCTGATTATTGACATTTGTTAAAATATGTGAACTGTGGCATCAGCTTATTTTGCCCCAAATTGGCATTACTGTAGAAGATGTATTAAGTGTCTCAAATTGTCTTCTGTATATATGATTGCATTGACTGACTTTATTAGTATACCTGTGTTCTCCATGTTAGATTCCATCTCTCTTTATGGTTTTTTTCCCTTTTAACTGTTCATGTGTTCTTTTTAGTTTTAATGTTGCTGTTTAATGTTGCAAGATGCCTTTTCTAATGCCCTGTTTCTAAGCTTGAATATGTCTCAAATGTTCTGGGCTGTATATTGTCCCTCATTGTTGTAAGCTGCCTGGGTATTTTTTCCAAGGAGAAAGGTGGGGTATAAATAAATAAATAAAAATAAATAAATAAATAAATAAATAAATAAATAAATAAAAGAAAGAAAGAAAGAAAGAAAGAAAAGCAAAATATCCTGACCTCATCCTGCTCTCTTGTTTCATACAGAGCTAACCAAGTTCTAAAATAATAAGGTAGTATTGCCATCTTGTGTTGTAAGGAGATACAGCAAAAGAAAATGCCATTTACTCAACCATGAAATTCAGAACAGATACAAAACAAGCCCTGAAGAATCCCTGTTTAGCACTGCAGTGCTTCACTGGAGTCCTTGTAATGGGGATAACAGATGTTCATGTACATACCTCTGTACTGTGATTTTGGATGTTATATTGTAACTTGTGGCCTAGCTAGCACAGTACTGTCTACCTGATTGTCACCCATCTCTGCAAAATGTCAGGCAGACACAGAATAATTGGTGCTTGCTCCCAGCCCAGTGGCAAGAGCCCCCCCCCTTAACTGTGTGCTCCTTGCAAAAGAAACTACATAGCCAGTGTTGCTAAGAGTGCTGTGCTAGACCTTAGTAGGCTTGGATTCATATTCCCACTTTGCCATGGAACCCACTGAGCAACCTTTGGCCAGTCACAGAGTCTTGTCTACCTCGTGGGGTTGCTGTGAAGAAAATGAGAAAGAAAGCCAGGTGTGCTGCTTTGAGCTCATTGGAGGAAATATGGGATGTAAATGAAATGTGCAAGAACAGAGAACCAGCCCTAGATTTGGTTTTTGTACACTTTTAGTTTTTCCATTTTCTCTTGCATTTAAGTTTAAGCTATTTGTTTCCAAGTACTACAAATACAAGCTTGATCAACATCTGTTTGTTTGTTTGTTTGTTTGTTTGTTTTGGCAGGTCCAACGTAATCCGGATAAAACAACCACACTCAAACTAGCAGATTTTGGCCTTGCAAAGAGGGTGACAAAACCCATATTCACTGTGTGTGGAACTCCAACATATGTTGCCCCTGAAATATTAGCTGAGAATGGTAAGTACTGTATAAAGTGGAAATGTCCCATGTCCACCCTTTAGCATTTTATGTTATCAAATCATAAAACATATTTGCTAACATATTATCTCATAAGATATTGCATTGGCCTTCTGATCATTGCTGGGGCTTGGTTGGCTTTCAGTCTGATTATCTGTACTGCACAGATGGTGTTTGTTAAAATATGTGAACCTGTGGCATTAGGTTTATTCTGCCCCAAATCGTCATTACTGCAGAAGATGTATTAAGTGCCTCAAATTGTCTTCTGTAACTGTCTGGATTACCATATATGATTGCATTGACTTTCATAAGTACACCTGTGTTTTCCATGTTAGTTTTCATTCCTCATTATGGATTTTATCCCTTTTAACTGTTTGTGTGCTATTTTTAGTTTTAATATTACCTTGTAATATTGTAAGATGCCATTTCTAATTCCCTGTTATTACGCTTGAATATTTCTGGGCTGTATATTATCCCTCATTATTGGAAGCCACTTTGGGTCCTTTTCCAAGGAGAAAGGTGAGGTAAAAATATTCAAAAATAAATTAATAAATAAAATATTTCTTGTACAGATCTATTGTCAACTAATCAGGCTTGCCTTTTTGTTGTCTTCTATCATTGGATATCCTTGTAGGTCTCATCTGTCTCTTCAGACATTCTCCTCAATGTACTTTGGAAAACCTGGTCTCCTCATTACTTTGCTATTTTGTCAAACCTCTCAACCTATCTCTCATCCAGTTTATCTCATTTCATTCACTTTTCCTTCAGTGAAGTGTTTTGAGCCAGTGTCTAAGTTGCTGAATAACGTTGAAGATCCCATTTACCTCAGAATGGTTGGATATAAATTAACCTATCTGACTGAGAGAGGCATAGCTAGAGTTTTGAGTGCCTGGGGACAAAGTCAGTTTTTGTGTCCCCCCCACCCAACCATGTCTCACCCACCTAGCAGCAAGGGGGGGGGGCAGATGGATGATTTGCACCTGCTTTACTTGCAGTTGCAATGTTTCCCTGCATGCCAGCCTTCTACTGACCTCTCCTACTGACTTCTTGACATACAGTCCTCATTCTCTCTCTCTCTCTCTCTCTCTCTCTCTCTCTCTCTCTTTCTTCAAAGTCAGTGAGACACACCATTATAATGAGTAACTTCTTATTTACAGACCCAGTGCCTTCTCCTCGCTTCATGGGCAGGCATTTTTTCAGGGCTTGGGGAGGCAGAATTTGAGAGTGGGGAAGAGAGAGAGAGAAAGAGAGAAGGGGGTTGAGGTGGATGGGTGGGAATCGGGGTGGGTTGGGGTTGGGAGACGAAAGGGGAGGGAGAGGAGAGAGAGAAAGAAAAGAAGTAAAAGAGAGAGCCTTGTGTGGGTATGGAAGAAGAACTGCACAGAGAGTGGTGGGGGTGGGAGAAGAGACACACCGCAGCCCAGCGCATGCACACATACACACAAGGATGGACACCCACACCCACACCGAGGCACTGAAAATGGCTGGTGTGTGTGCATTTGCGGGGGGGGGGAGACACTCCAAACTTGGATTCCACATGTGCGCCCTCGTTTTGTGTGTAGATGTGTGTGGGTGTGCGTGTGATAAATGTATGTATGTGCATGGGGGGTGCCTCCTGCGTTCGGCTGGTGTGGCACCTGAATGCCTGTGCAGAATAAGCAGTGGGCTCCCTTCAAGGTGTGCATCTGGGTACGTGCATATGTGTTCCTTGCCACACCCTCCCTCACCCTCTTCGCCCGGCTTCTGAGTGCAGGTTGCTCCCTTTTGATCCTGGTGAGTGGGAGAGCAAGAGAGAGGGGGGGTGCTGGGAGAAGGGCACTGGGCAGGTGGGCAGGTGGGGAAATGGACGGAGGTTGGTGCCCTCAGATTGCTATGCGCCCAGGGCAAATGCACCCTTCTACCACCCTAGATACACCCTTGCTGACTGGACATATGCTGTGGGTTGAAGTGAAAGCCACATGAGTGCATGTTTCTTAACAGCAAACAAGTGGTAATTATGAAAGGAGATGCTGTTACTTCTGCTGCTGTGGCTGCTGTAGAGAAAGACTGAGCTGAAATCCAGCCTGGAAGACATAGGCCGTTATTCACGAACCTCTCGCTGGTGTGGCCGTAATTTCCTGATCGTTTCATGCTCCTCCTTTTGGGATGCGGCGCCACCCCGACCACGCCCCCTAAATCCAAGCAGGGTGAGATTGTGCTGCGGAGGCCGGGAAACTTTTCCATCCCGCTTCGCATCCAAAGTCACGTGTGGCAGTTAATATATATATATATTTTTTTAAACTTACTGAAATGCCGATGCATCGATATTTGGGCTTCTTTTGATCTTGCTTTCTGTACACGGGGCAGGGGCACCCTCCCCCGTGAGCAGCCCCTCCGCTGGCAAGGGATTCAGGGCTGCGCCGGTGCCGCCGCTGCAAGACACCCCTGAGCGGGGCACACAGGGCGATGAAGCTGAGAGTTGCCTCTCCCGCCCCCCCCCCAAAAAAACCAACCCAGCTGCTCTGCTTCAGTGGGAAACACAATGGCCGCCCACAAGTCCTCGGGACAAGCAGGGGCCTTTGAGTGCCGGGCTTGGGGTGCTGGCCTCTGAGAATGGCACGGGTATTGATGCAGGTAATTTTTAAAAAAATAAAAGGGCAGAAATGGACGGCAAGTAAGCTTCCCAATGCGAAGGGAGCGTGAGGTAGTAATGGATTCGATCCTAAAATTGCGCATGGTGAGGACAGAGAAAGAGGGCAAAGGAGACCACGTGACCGCCCATTCTACGAAGGCCCCTAGATAGTAATGGCCATACATTAGGAGCAGGAGGGAGAGGAGCTGAGCCCAGGCCAAAATTCTTGAAGTAGCTACAGGGCAGGTTGGTGGGAGGGCCAGCTTCATGGAATTGCACCCAGATCAGCCAAAGCTGACTCATACTTAATGTCTCAATTGTCCTGATACATCTGTTGATGTAAATGCTATTGTGGACAAGAAAAATGAAACTCACTACATGCAAAATATGAAGACCTCACTACATTGCTAAATATGGTGGCTAAGATACCTGGTGCAGTTATACCTTGTTTATTAAAGAAGGGTTATAGCTTTAGAGAAAAATACCTGAAGAAATGTGGATGCCTTCTCAAATAACTTGACATTTGCTTCCGGTGCCATTCTTTTTATGATTCCTTGAAACACTGCAAGGCAACCACTGAATGTCTGTGGTGTGTTAAGTGACAGTTGTGTGTAGAGAATACACTAGGTGATGATTATCCACCAAACAACCTCACCAGTGTTGATGCACTCAGTAGAGTGGCAGCCATGATAAAGGACTGCTTTGGGGGAAAATTAGTTCCATGAAGTACTTTGGCGAGTAAGACACAGTTCCTTCATGTAGACTTCTCAGACCTTAGAAACTTTGGACCATTGTGGATCCCTGCACCTCCAGGCTTCAGTTCTTTCATTTAGCTTAGTAGCCCACCAGTACCTCCAAGGCTGTTGGTGCCCCTTTGTAGACATTCCCCTGCTTCATCCATCATTGCCTCTGTTTCTGTGAAATCAAACACCTTTTGGGACCTTCGGCAAGAAGAGTAATCTGTGGCTCTTCAGAGCCAACCTACATGACAGACTAGCACTCCCAACATGAAATATTCTTATGCCATATTGCTTTGTGTAGTCTACTGTATTGAGTGCCCTATGGAGCTTACTGCCAAGATGATTGCTAGTAGAGATGAAAAGATCTTTGAGGTGGGAAGTCAAGACAACAAAACTGGAGACAATGAAGACAAACAACCTCTTAATGAAGTAGTGTTGCTTATACTCTGTAAAGAAGGTTGCATCCATGTGTGGTCTTATTAGTAAATAATTAGTTTATGCTGCAGTATATGCTAATTGTGTAGCTGAGAAATTATATTGGTAGTAGAATCTAGATTCGAGGCATGAAGTTTTCTACCCCAATTGGTTATTAAATTATTTGTCATATTAGGTTTGTGTGTGAACTGTGGTGAAATGCAGCTTTTCCCTACCCTCAGAACAATTCCTGAAGGTGTTTTTGAACTTCAAATGTAAATCAAGGATCATCTGAAATGATGCTGCTGATTACACAGTTAAATCAAATGCTGTATTTTATTCAAATTTTAAAATATGAAACAATTACAAATGGCTTGCATATATCATGGTTTCGGGGTTTATTTTTCTTTCTTCTTAGGTTATGGACTTGAAGTTGACATGTGGGCTACTGGCGTAATACTCTATATTTTGCTTTGTGGCTTCCCACCCTTCCGAAGTCATGAACGAGATCAAGAGGAGCTGTTTCAGATCATACAACTTGGCCATTATGAATTTCTTTCACCCTACTGGGACAACATTTCATCTGGTGAGCTTCCTAAAATATACACTCCAAATATTTCCTATACTGAATCTCCAGAACCTGGGAGTAGGGGTGGTGGAGGATATGTTTTAAATTAAAGTTTTAAATTAAATTAAATTAAATTAAATAATAATGTTGCAGGCTGGGGATTTGATCACTATTTATTCCTGCACTGCTCTGTCAATGCAATTCCAGCCATTATCTTCTGAACTACTGTTTTATACCTTATCCTAACATTGTCCCTTGGCCCACCTGGTATATCTTTATCTGGTACAGTGTGTTTTGAAATTATAATGTCTGTTGTATATTTTAATGTCTTAGAAATGAAAAAGTGGCTGAAGTCCCCTTGCTTAGGTGCAGTAAGTTGCAACTAGAGTATCAGATTGAATCAATGGAGATTTGGCGAGTCAACTCTTCCAAGGGTTCCATTGATCTGAACTCTTCTAAGAGTTCCACTGATTTTGGTTGCAGCTTACTAAGTATAGTAAGCCACTGTGCTGATCTCATTTTTTTACAAAAATAGTTGAAATTCTATTTTGTATTTAGCTTTGGCAATTATGTTGAGTTTGTGGTCCAAATAATTAGTGGGTGAATGAAATAAAAATGCTAGAGTAACCCAGGAGTAGCATGCTTTATGTATGAAGGTTTTCCATACATAAAAGAAATGGAATAGGGGAAACCCAGGGGTCAGAATCACATAGTACAGGAGAGGCTCTGCTTAAAACTTCTGCTCTGGGGCATTGTGGATTTCCCCACTTGTTTCCTTCAAATTGTATAGAATGCCTGAGGAGAGCCCGAGTCTTCACTCAAATCTATTTTCATGTTCTTTGTGCATTGTGAACCTATTCAAAGCAAGCTCCTGTTAACCGTTCATGATTTTGCCCTTAATAGCTGCAAAAGACCTCATCACCAGACTCCTTGTGATTGATCCCAAAAAGCGATACACAGCTCAGCAGGTTCTCCAGCATCTGTGGATCCACACCGCTGGAAAAAACAGCAGCAGAAACCTGAAAAGGGAGGTGACCGTCAATCTTGAGCGCCATTTTCGGAGCCAGCGGAAGGTGGAAGCTACCACCGAAGACTCCTAAAGAACACCAGAACACCACTATATGTGCATACATTGAATGAGTCCCCAGTGGAAGCACAGTGATTGCATTTTGTTCAAATATACTGTCTTTCCCAATACCTGAATGCATCTTATTTCGAACGGGAGCCAGCTGTGCACAGCACTGATAGACTGACTTTCTATGATGTCATGTGGCCACAACCTCTTCCTATGAAGCATTTTTTCTACTTTAAAATGGTTTAAAGGGAAAAAAATTACAATCTTCAGAGTTAAAAATATGGGACTGTGAAGATACTTGAATGAACTGGAGTTTGCTGTTTAGTACAACTAGAGAAAAAAAGCAAGAGTTGGAATGCCGCAAAATATACTTTGTTGGTCTCCTACTTAGCTTTAAATGGTTTTTTTTAAAAAAAAAAATGCTTGTATCTTACACCTTTCTTTAGAAGTTAGGACATCACGTTGTTATTAGGTGATATGTTTTAAAGTAACTCTGGAGTATCTTAGCAAATACAGCCCACACATATGTTGTCCATCTGCTAGTTAAATGGATAAGATTTATTCCTTGTATAATCTCTATTTTTATGCACGGGCCAGGATCCAAAGAGCTAGTTTAGCTGTGCCCGAGGGCCCAGATATGAGAATACCCTGTGGGATTTTTGACTTAAAACAGTAAATGTAGACACAGCCACTTGAAAGTCTTCTTAGTTTGAAATGCCTTGTGGCGTGGGATTATTGTTGGATAACCCAGCAGCCCCACTAGCCTGCAGAGATAGCTGTGACTTCCTTGAGTCTAACCTGCTGAATTCAGCTTGGGTGTTAGTGCTTTCCTTCGTTTATTTTATTAATAAGAAATTGGGTGGAGGCACTTCCACTATGTACCATGTATATAGTGTACGTTGGAGTCTTGTTCCAAATGTATTTGGATGTATATTTTATTACATGTGTATACTTTAATAGTAGAAATCATGAGAAAAACATTAGCAGGATATTCTGCTAACTCAGATGTAAATTATCTTAACCTGAAACCGTTCCATTTTCTTCTTCTCAAGTTGGGAAATATAAGAAAAAATTCCTTCTTCTTTTACGGTGTTAGATACTCTTATCCCGCAGGTTAGTTGCAGGCCTTTTATACACAGGTGCAACATTTTAATTGATTCTAATAATATAGTTTTCTTTGCATTCTAAGGTTTTTGTCTTGAGTATCTTAGACAAGCTGCTGCTGTAAACAACACATAAAACACATGTCACTGTGAAAATGAAGACAGAACAAAAAACAAAAATGTAAACTTTGGGACTGACAAATCTATTTCAGTGTGAGTTTTCTGGATTTGCAGCCCCGTTCTTCGAATGCAACAGGGAAGTGTTACTTCCATGTATCAATGCATCTTTTGGCTGGTAGCCTGAAATGTGAAATAAGATCCTACACAGGGCAGTAATGAGCATGTTTCAGACCTCTGGTTGGCATCAGCCTAGGCTGCCATAGTTAATTGTGAGGGGTTATGGGATGTTCAATCCAACAACAGGTCAAATTTTCGAAGGGATCAAGGTGTGTGCAAGTATGATAGAAACACTGGAAGATTGGTCATCTGTCCTGGCATGATTACTAACACAGTGGCTTCTGCTTTGTTTAGCAGTGGTCTCCATTTCCAATTCCTTTCTGAATTTTAATTTAGATGTGGGGAAGGATGTGGTTGTTGATAAACATCACAGAGAATAAAGAATAATGAAGACTCATAAATCTGAAGAATATAAATACAGTATATATATATTTGAAAATTAAATGCTTGCTCACTTTGTAGAAATTTGTTTGTTTCTTAGATTTTTGTCCTTGGGAGGAAAGGGTAGTCTTATTTAAGTAAATTATGTCTGAAACCATGAAAGGTTGTAGCAATTGTAGGGAACCCTAAGCAACCACAGCACATAAGCTGGAAGTAAAGTAGATTGTGTGTTCACTACAACGGGCTACAGCAGCATGTGTTAACATATTCTCTTGGATGTACCTACAGTGCTTCCATGATGGAGAGCACACAAAGTATAGTCATCTGAATACATTTATAGGCATCTCTGCAGATGTTATGGAACATTCAAAGGTCTGTTTACTTCCAGTTGAGGGCAGTGGAGATGTATGGGTGTCCCCACCACTGATTTAGCTCTTCATGCTTTCAGTCAGAACAATGTCTGAACAGAAAACGTTTTGTTTCTTCTGAGGAAGGGATATGCGGAAAACAGAACTGCATGTGTTTCTGTGCTTCGGTCCCTGGAAGCTTGGAAGCAGACGATACGAATGTCACCATTTGCATGAGATTCTACTTTTGTTCTCTATGTGTTACTTTTGTTCTGAGTGTGTTAGTGTCTGAGGAACTGATTCTGCTACTACTTCTTGGCTCTATATTCTGTTTCCTGTCTTTTCATTCCTTGTTTTCACTGGGTTGAACTGTAACACTGATGAGCAAAATAAATAAATAAACAAACAAACAAAACTCAGGAAATAGCTCTTGTTGTTTTCAGTTTGTTTCATTGACAAGCAGAAATAAACAGATTTCTCCTTGCTTATAGAATATCATGTGTAAAGAAAAGTCCATGTCAGGAATTGTTGGAAATAAAGCCAGCTTAAGTAGACTTCTGCTGGTTTTAATACTCCCATCATATAGTTAAAGAGTTAAAAATGCAATTTAATGATTGATACCTTTTCTTTGAAAGTTGGTGTTCAATTGTAAAAGAATGGAATACTTTATATGTTCAGATGTCAAAAGGATACATGGACTTGTTCTCTGTGTGGCGGGGAAATTCAAGACAGAAGTGGAGTGTGATGAATTTTCAGAAGACCAAAGGGGATGTCAGAAAGAGGATGGGGGTGAGTAAGTTTGCTGTGCTCCTCTTTCCTCCATGAAAACAACAAAAAAGCAAAGCCATCTGATAGCTTAAAGAGACAAAAAACCAAACAGAGAATCAGTTCTCCAAATGTTTGAATTATTTATTTGACCCATTGCATTTAGCAGATAAAATCTGCCTTTCTCCCAATTCTCTTCTCTGTTTCAGCAGAGAATGGAATATCAGAGCACACTGTTGGTAAAAGAAAGGCCATTAAGAAGGAACAGTAGAACAGTAGCTCCAAAACACATTGGACACAATAAATAATTTCAGACATCTTGAAAATCATTTTATACTCTATCAGCTTCTTTGAGGCTTTCTTAGCTAACTAGTGATGTGGTATCTCAGTGTTAGTGTGAAGAAAAGTAGACACCTCCTGTCTTCCTTTTAGTGTCTCTCTGACATTTTTGAGAGAAACGGAATGTGTGAATAAATAAATAAATATTCCATCATATACCTAGCTTAATGCTCATTGAATGATTGAAATTTTATTCATGGTCAACGACCAAAAACCAAAAAATAAAATCATACAAATAAGAATGATCAAATATGCATTCCAATAGACAACAAATGAATCAAGCCTTATTGCAAGATATATCATAAATACAATTTTAAATATAATTTAAAATACATTTTAAAATTTACTCTGGTCTGAAATAAAAGTAGTCATTAGCTATGATAAAAACAGTCATCAGTTACTACAGATGCTATGTTTATTTATCTCTATTTAAATTTCCAAATCCTTATTACTGCTGTGCAGAATTTGGCAACTTGCCTAGTTATCTGGTAAGTGTTATCAGAAAAGAGCAACTGTACATAGAATTCTGTTGACCACCCAGGATATTTGCCTATAATTGGGGAGACAAATTCCTTGCGTAGATCCTGATAATAGGTGCAGAATAGAAGCACATGTTCTACACTTTCCAATTGGTCATTGGCACATGGGCAGTTTCGATCTGAAAAAGGTAAACCTTGAAACCTCCCCTCCAGTAGTTTAGAGGGAAGGACATTTAATCTAGCCAGAGTAAAGGCCCTCCTGGAAACAGGACATATGAGCCTATCCAGATACGGGGAGGCAATAAATGCAGATTTCTTAGGAAATTCCATTCTCTCCAACTGGGCAACATGATTCTGTAATTCTATATCTCTAATTTGTAATTTCACCTCATTCATGGCTTTACAAAAAACCCAGTGCTTGGAGGGAACAAGGAGAATAACCTAAGTTATGTATAACTTTTATTATCTGTTTTTTCCATTCAAACTGAAAAGTATCTGACAAAAGTAAGGGAGTTAAGCCCTCTGAAAGGAAAATAAGTTTAAGCCAGTACTTAACCATGAGAAATTTGGCTTGTGCTTCAATGGGAATAAGCCCAGGAAGGCGAAGAAATGTGTTGGAGACACATGTAGGGATGCCCAAGATGGTTCTTGCAAATCTCATTTGAACAGTCTCCAGAGGTCTCAAATTAGCATATCTGAACAATTGTGAGCCATAAAGCATTTGGGTAATGATTTTAGCCCTGAGAGCTTGTAAAGTAGAGGGGACATGTTTCCACCCCAATCAAATTAAAGAATCTGCTAATGGCTTTGCTATTGACTTGTGCTCTCATTGCAGCACAGCTTATATGCATGGACCAAGCACCAGATGACTGAAATGTTATACCTAGGTACTTATACTGCTGGACCTGTTCAATTGGGTGACCGTTAAGGGACCATTTATGCTTGATTCTCCTCCTGCCAAAAACCATTATTTTGGTTTTAGTATAATTAATTTCTAAACATTCCTGAGTACAGTATGAGGAGAAAGCTCTCAGGAGCCTTCTAAACCCAACACACGAGGTTGACAAAAGCACAGCATTATCTGCATAGAGAAGTATAGAAATTGGACGAGATGCCAGCTTGGGTGGGTGAAAATCTAAGTTAGATAAACTCTCAACAATACCATTGATATATAGATTGAATAAGGTGGGGGATAAGATACATCCTTGCCTCACGCCCTTATGTACAGGAATTCTCATGTAAAAGACGGATTAATAAAAGAAGTCATTTGTCAATATTCATAGACTGCAGTTTTAACCACAATATGTCTCTAGAAATAGAATCAAATGCGGATTTAAAGTCTACGAAAACAGCATAGAGAATCCCACCTTTGGGGGCTGAGTATTTACTAGCTAAATGATGAAGAACATGGCACTGGTTAATTGTGGATTTCCCTTGCCTAAAACCTGCCTGTTCTTCTACAAGAAAATTCTCTGCCCGTATCCAATCTTCTATTTTTTCCAACAGATGCCTTACAAATAATTTACTGATGGAACTTAACAAACTGATAGGAAGATAAGTTGGCAGGATCCCTTCTATTTTCTTTTTTAAAAATTGGGACTACAATAGCTAATCCCCAGTCCTTTCTTATGCAAGCTGTTCTATTGATCCAGGTATACAGGGTAGCTAGTATAGGAGCCCACCATTCGGCATTTGCTTTAATAAAATCTGATGGAATATAGTTAGGCCCTGGGGCTTTACCTGGTTTTAAACTCAGTCAATATGAGTATTTCCTGTTTGGTGACTGGAGGCCACTCTGGGACGCCATCTAGTTCAATTTGGAAGGCAGAAGTACAAGATGATTGAGCTGCGTAGTGCCTGCCAAAGTATTCTTCCCATACTGTCAGCATTATATAGTAGTCTGATTTAGGAATAAAAGTTAAAGTTCCCCTAGATACTATCTTCCAGAATGAAGCCGAGTCTCTCAAATGGGCAGCAGTTAATAAGCATTGCCAGGCTTTCCTCTGGGCTTGTAGTTTAATCAAGGATTTATACCTTTTTTTGCACTGATACCAATTTTCTGGGATTCTTCCAAGATTATGATTCCTATAGTCTCTATAGGTCTCCAGTAGCTCATCTTTAATGCTCTGCATTCTGAATCAAACCAGTTCTTTGAATAAGTGGTACGAGGCAATAAGGTACCAGATTTATTACAGGTTAAATGGGGTTGCAAGGACTCTACCAAATTAGAATATGTATTTAGGGCTTGATTTGCTGATCTCGCTGTGGTAGTAAGATTACTAAAATGCATATAAGGGTTAGTGGCTAACAGATTCTTTGTACGGGATGATTGCTCATCAGTCCACCTTATATCAGCTGCTATAGATACAACTGGAGCACACTCTGCTACCACATTATATTGATTATAATTCAGCTTAATCATCAGGGGTAAATAATGCTAATTATGTTTCCTGGTGATGTATGCTGAAAACCTTCACGTTTTGGCTTTATGGACCACAAGGACATACGTATTTAATAATGTAAAGTCATTCCAATGCTTTTCTGAAGAAACAATACATGAGGCTTCACATCCTATTCCATCCTTAAGGTAATGGTAAAGGTTTGTTTGTTTGGTTGGTTGGTTGGTTTTATTTGGTTTTGTTTAGAGTATTTTTACCCCACCTTTCTCATTGGAAAAGGACCCAAGGTGGTTTACAGTGATGAGGGACAATATGCAGTCCAGTACAATTAAGACATTATCAGGTTTGAGAACAGTGAATTGAGGGACCTCTTCCAGCATTAAAAGACAACATTAAAGCTACAAGAGAACGTGAGCAGTTAAAGACAGAGTAAAAAATCCATGTAAAAGTTATGAGGGATGGAAACTAACATTGAAAACATAGTGTCAAAGTAATCACAAAAGGTTATTAGTGGTTATAAACACAAAGTTTATATGATCATGTATGGTAGATTCATATAAAAGACACATAATAGGTAGTCCATTCAGGGAAAGCTTGCCTGAAGAGAAAGGAATTTGCCTGTTTCCGGAAAGACAGGAGAGATGGGACAGTTCTGGCCTCTAGTGGGAGGGAGTTCCAGAGTCTGGGCCCAGCAGCTGAGAAGGCCCTTTCATGTGTTACCACAAGGCGTACCTATGAGGGTGGCATGATGGAGAGAAAGGCCTCTCCTGATGATCTTAGAACCCAAGCCGGTTCATACTGTGAGATTTGATCTTTGAGGTAGCTAGGACCCAGGTCGTACAGTGCTTTGAAGGTCAAGGTCAGCACCTTGAATTGTGCCTGGTAGCTGATTGGTAGCTAGTGAAGCTACTTTAATAGGGGTGTAATGTGATCTCTGTACCTCGCTCTAGACAGCAATCTGGCCATAGGTGCCAATTTTCCCCCAGCGCTGGCCGGGACGGAAGGAGAGAGTGGCAATGTGCATGCGCACTAGCGTGATGGTGCACCCAAACCCAAACCCAAACCCATGCACACACGCATGCGTGCACACACTGCTCAAGACGGGAAGACAAGGCATAGAGGGAATGCGAAGCCCACTTACTTGCTCCTGTACACACAGGGGTGGTGGTGGCAGTGGTGGAGGGTGTCCCTTTCTTCTCTTTGGGGCATGGAGGGGCCAGCTCCTGCTGGCCACTGCTGCTGGCCATGACCCCCCCCCAGCCTTGGAGGGAGGGGTGCCTGGCTTTTCCGGTGCAGTGTGCATGTGCACACACACACACATGCCTCCTCCTGCTCCTGCTGCCAGCATCCGGTGCTGGGGCTGTGGGGGGGGGTGAGAAGGAAAGCAGGGAAGGCTTGCCCTCCAGCGTGCTTGGTTGCTTCCTTACCCGCTGGCTGGCTGGCTGGTTGGCTGGCTGGTTTCCTTCCTCCGGCTGGCTGGCTGGATCATTTGCTTCCTACCTCGCCGGGGCTCCAAGCTTTGTGGCTCCACTGCACGGCAGAGGTGGTGAAGTCGGCTCAGCCACTCCACCCTCACTTTGCTCGTGGGCCTTGTGAAAGCTGGCACTGGAAGAGCCAGCAAACAACAACCACTTTCCACTCGCTGGGTGGTCCTGTTCCATCATCCTCCCTT
Organism: Phrynocephalus forsythii; assembly: GCA_029282475.1. Taxonomy (NCBI): domain Eukaryota; kingdom Metazoa; phylum Chordata; class Lepidosauria; order Squamata; family Agamidae; genus Phrynocephalus; species Phrynocephalus forsythii. The sequence goes on along the minus strand of JAPFRF010000009.1, from coordinate 54,931,342 downwards.
TGGCGTTGGGGCTGAATACCTTGCGGAAGCGGAGCAGCGGCCCAGCAGCCCCTCCCAGCCAGGATCTGAAGGCTCGCTACTGCTGATCTTTTCCACCATCTTCCCAGGTGATCCTTTTTCCTCTGTGCCACTATCCAGAGTAAAACAAACAAACAAAAAAGGACATTTCCAGGAAAAAGGATTACCACGGTAGACAGCGGGAAAGAGTGGCAAAAAACAGTAAATCCCACTCAATACGGGAGACTTGACAGCTATGAATCTGGCTGGTGCATTTTGGACCCATTGAAGTTTCCTGAGGCTTTTCATTGGTAGTCCCGCATAGAATGCATTACAGTAGTATAGTCAGGATGTTACTAGGGCATGTGTCACCGTGGCCAGAGCTGGTTTCTCAAGAAACTGGTGTAACTTGTGTACTAGCCTGAATTGTGCAAATGCACTCCTGGCCACAGCTGTGACCTGGGCATCTAGGCTCAAGGATGAGGCCAAGAGCACCCTCAAACTGCACATCTCTTTTTTCAGTTGAAGGGTGACCCCATCCAGTATAGGTTGCATCTCTATCCCTTGTTTTCCCTTTTGACTGACCAGAAGCACTTCTGTCTTGTCTGGGTTTAGTTTCAATTTGTTCATTCTCATCCAGTTCATTACTGTAGCTAAGCACTCATGTAAATTTGAGATAGTAGCTCCCTCAGAATCCGGAAGTGATGAGAGGTAGAACTGGGTATCATTGGCACACTGGTGGCACTTCACCTCAAAAGTCCCGATAATCTCCTCCAGTGGTTTCATATAGATGTTAAATAACAGGAGACAGAACAGAATCCTGGGGGACTCCACAGGTCAGCGGCTGTGGTGTGGAACATGAATTACCTAACACCACTTTCTGTGTTCTTTTCTAGCTACCAATCAGCTAGTCATGTCTGACTCTAGGGGTGGTGCTCATCTCTGTTTTTTAAACCCAGAGAGCCAGTGTTGTGCAAATCTGTGGCCATGTGATCAACATGGCTAAATGCATTTCTACGCACAGAACTCTGTTTACCTTCCCGCTTTTTATGGCAGTACCTATTTATCTACTTGCATTTACTTGCTTTCGAACTGCTAGGTTGGCAGGAGCTGGGGTTGACAGTGGGAGCTCACTCTGCTGTGTGGCACCTGGGATTCGAACTGTCGAGCTGCTGGCTTTGCAGCTGACAGTTTTCAGCACTCTAGCCCACTGAGCCACCACACCCCTTAATTTTGCCATCATTATTTCTGACACCCTTAATTCTGTACACAAACTCTGCTTTTGCCTAATTTGAGTATACACCACCTAAATTCTCAGCATGAATTCAATAAATCAGCTAGCGGTGAGGAGGGGGAGTAGAATAAGGGGAGTTTCCAGAGGTTCTGCACAAAAATTCAAATAATGCACTTTTTAAAATGTTGTATGAAAGTGGAAAGTGAATGTGGGATTATTCTAGAAACTGGACTGGCAACATCAGAACGTCAGAGAAGATGATTCTATATCTTCATAAATGAAAAAGAATGACAGGCTTGTTTTTTGTTTTGTTTTGTTTGAAGGGGGGTTGCAAAAGACTTTTTCTATGTTGGCTGGGATGTGGTGATGCAGACCTGAAATGGAAATTTTGCCTCTGGTATTAAGCAGGGATTTAAAGATGCCTTGGATTTAATCCACACTTAATTAAGGTATGCTGTAGAGTTCCAAGCAATTACCCAAGTTCTCAGATCCATGAATAACTCTGAAACGTTATTGATTTCTGTGCAACTCTGTCTGGATAACAAGTTTACAGATGCAGTAGCTTTGTTCCTTAGTCCTTTCTAAAAAGGTCAAAGTGGAATGAGAAGAAGACAACTTTTCAAGGTCAGTGCTGCTGTTGGCTTGGCTATTTCAGGCTGTGTTCTCCTGCCCTGCCAAGAAACTCCGCATTGTAATTTTTCCATGCTGCAGCACCACAAAAGACTTGGTTTGTAATCAATTATTAAAGAATATTCTTTGTATCACCTACAGCCCAGCAAGGACTTTGGGCCTTTTCACACGACCCCTAAACTCCGCGGCAAATGGCTCCCAGCTCTGGAGCTTAAAATTATTTCCCCACCAGCTCCAGAGTTTACAGATAATTAAGTGCGACCATGCCCACCTAAGTGCATCCCAGCGCACTTTTCAGGTACCTGCTCTCGGAGGGTGAAAATTCCTGATGCGGATATAACAGTAGTGACTGCCGGGCTCTCCTTGCTTCTGTTTGTTCTTTTTTTGCCCCCCACCCCTTTAAGAGATCTGAATGCAGTGCTGGGAGCAAAGCGAGATGGCAGAATGGAGGTCAGCGGCATTCTTTTCTTCCTTTTTTTTCTCCCTCCCCTCACGCAGCCAGCAGCCAGGAGTGCGGAGGGGGTGGGAACGCAGGAACAGCGACAAACCCCTAAGATCTCTGGTCCGAATTTAAGTGGCCAGCAGATCTTAGGGGTTGTGTGAAAAGGCCATTAGTCCTTCTCCCTGGCTACTTAACCTGCCGTTTTGCGCTGCACAGAAAAGCAGAAGAAACTGGAGCTAAACCTGGCGCTCCTCATTTCTTCCTTCTATTTTTGCCTGCACCCACATGTTCTCCGGCTGATTTGGATAGGACACTGCCCTTTCTCACTTGTTTGTGAGGATTTCAGTTTAAGAAGTGCACCAGGGGGATATTTCTGATGGCCCTACATTCACATTTCATGTTACCACTAAATGAGCTATGGTAGGAATGGGGAACTTTTGGTCCCTTTGATGTCTGTGAAGATTCTCAGTCATCCAGGTGAGTTTATCTGGATGTTGAGTCATGGCAACTGGGCTTCTTCTTTTTTCTTATTATTCTTTTTTTTCCTTAAAAAGAAGTCCAGTTGCCATGACTCAGCTTCCAGGTCCTTTTGATGTTTTGGATGTTCACTTACAGAAGCCCCCAGCAAGCATGGCCCATCCTGAGGGATTGTAGAAGATGTCCTTCATCATATTTTCTGGGAGGCCCAACACTCTGGGTGCAACATACATTGAGATGGTAAAGAATGGAAACAGCAAGCTAGCAAGTTATATCAGCTGCATAAACATCACCAATAGAATGGCACGACAGCTACAGGAACTGAATACAGTAATGTCCATATAAGAAAGCAAGATTTTTCAACTAAAAGTTCAACCCCCTGCCATCTTCTAAAATTATCTATTAGATGTGGGCAGCAGTCCACAAAAATTAGGCTAAATAAAACTTGTGACTCTTTGAGCTGCAGCAGGATTCTGATTTGGCAGCAACAGAAAATAGGATGTCTGGATGGTTAGAAAAGTTAGGTATTTTTTCTGGACTAAGCTCCAGCCACTGGTCAAATTGGATGGGGAATTCTAGTAATCCAAAAAGTTAACCCCTACCCCCTATATCTTTATTTATCTGCTGTTCATTTCCTATATTGGAATCACACCTTTCCTCTTAGATAGCCTCTAAAAACTTCAGGCTATCATGTATCATTTTCCCTCCACATTATCTATCCTTGTGAGGAAGAACACACGGACATCGTCATCGAGTAATTCTTCAAGCTTCAGCTCTCTTGGGAGTTATCAAGTCAAGGCTTCTCTGCTTAACACACCACATCATTTTAATCTTTAGTTTTACTCCCATCTAATTTTCCCACCTTTCCCAAATGCTTAATTTTTCTCCATGCTGTTGCTTTACCTGACTCCTATATCATGGTCTGTCAAATTCATTCTCCAAAGTTAGATCCTTTAGGTGGCCAAGAAGGTACTGCCTAGACACGAGAAAGCAGAATGCATTTTGTAGCTACGCATAATGTTTGTGAGATCGACTTAGTGAAGTTGGAAAAGACCTTGCAGGATGGAGTCTAGGACCCATTCCTGTCACCCACAGAAATAATAGATAATGTGGATGCTCCACATGAACTGTGCAGTCAGGTGCCCACACAAGCCCTTTTCAAGTGCACTTCACGATACAATAATTGCACGGGGGGGGGGGAGGGTGGAACTGACATGGGCACACTGTCCCCATCCTTGGCTTGGATCAATGCCATTGTTGCTCCAGTTTGTTTAAAAGGTGACCCCTCCCTTCCCAAAATTATAAGCCAAATAGTTTAGTATCAGCGATTGGAAATGTACAGTATATGCAAAATATCTTTGAAATAAACTCACCACCTGGATTGACGACAAGCAATCTCAGCCCCATGCAAGCTGGCTTTAGGCAAGGCAAAACCACAATAGATAATTGTTTGAAGCTCTCATTAATAGAGGATTAATACTTGCTAATGCTAAATTGTATGTGGCCTTCCTTGATTGAAATGGAGTTTTCGAGTCAATAGACAGCTATTATGGGTAAACTGGGTTATTTGGATATTGATAAAAAGCTTATATTCTGGCACTATGTGCCAAATTTGACTTTCCTGTAGAGGGGAAATAATCAACCAGGTTCCAGCTAACAAAGGAGTGAAATAAGGTTGCATGCTGGGTCCCATATTGCTCAACCTTTTTAAGAATGATCTTGCTCCCTTTGTGGCACTGGCAAACATAGATTGCCAACTCCTTAAATTGGGAGTTTTTCCCCATATTGATCCTATTCATTTCACACACTCACCCAGGGTAAATTTTGGCTGAGTTTTTATTACAGTTCAAACACTGATTGACAGCTTACAATATCAATTTCGGCTGGACTCTATCCTGCCTTTTGGGTCAGCAGTCCTTTTGAAAAAATTGAAATCAATTGGTATATACAGTATAATGACTATCTTGGATCTCTAAGTCAAGAGTGAGCTTTCCAAATTATGAAAAGAAGAATGTTGGATATTGAATTCCAGGATGTTTGTACTGTTGGCCATTGTTCTTCCATACTCCTTTTTAAATGGGTCAACCAGCTGCCTTCTTTTCTTTGCTCAAATGTCCACATAAACATAGGACCTTGTCTTTGGCTAGATGTAACATTGTGCCTACTGCTATATTTTATGGCAGATTTAAGGGAACTCCCTATTCTGAAGGGCACCATCCATGTGAAGAAGTGGCTTTGGAAAGAGTGGCCAACTTCCTTGATTTTATTGTCAGGAGATGAACTGCTGTCCCTCAAGAATGTGTAACACTTCTCTGCCCTCTTGATTCCTATACTGTGTTTTTTTACCTGATTAAGTACCATGCCCATGTTCTATTTTTATTTATGTTAATAAAGGTTCTATCTATCTATCTATCTATCTATCTATCTATATCTATCTATCTATCTATCTATCTAAAGTATTTTTACCCCACCTTTCTCCTTGGAAAAGGACTCAAGGGGGCTTACAGTAATGAGGGATCATATACAGTCCAGTACAATTAAGCCATGTTCAAGTATTTGAGAACAAGGAATTGAGGGACATCTTACAGCATTAATAGACAAATATTACATTAAAGCAACAGGGTTATAAGTAGTCATAAACACAAAGTCTATGTGAACCCATAGATTCATATAAAATACACATGGTAGTCCATCATTCAGGGAAAGCTTGCCTGAAAGGAAAGGTCTTTGCCTGTTTCTGGAAGGACAACAGACCTCTATCTATCTATCTATCTATCTATCTATCTATCTATCTATCTATCTATCTATCTATCTATCTATCTATCTATCTATCTATCTATCTATCTATCTATCTATCTATCTATCTATCTATCTATCTATTACACCTTGAATAGGAAGTATGAACAGGGAGCCTCCATGCATACAGTTTTGTGCATTCATATACAACTGTGCACACATGAGTGTGCACAACTGGATTCTCCCTGTGGTGGGGCTATTGCACTTGTGTTCCCTCAAAGTTCACATGGGATGTGTACAACTGTGCACACATAGGTAGGCCTTTCACCCACTCAATGTGCAGACAGAACGTGTTGCTTTGGAACCAGTGTGGCAATGACAGAGGCAGTGTCTAAAACCACAGTCCCTTAGACAGCCAGTCACTATGGGAAAGTATACCTGAAGAGAAAGGACTTCATCTCCTTGCTAAAGGAAGCACATGTGAGGCCAATGTGGGCCTCTTGAAGGAAGAAGTTCCAGAATCTGGGAGCAGCAAGAGAGAAGGCCCTCTCCTGTACCTCCACCAAATTCACTTGCCCATTTTTCTACCAGCACGCTGAACAGCTTGCATGTAGAACTGACACTGCTCCATCAGTATAAGAGCCACAAAGACATGCTTTAAGTGCATTATTCTATCTAGTGTTTTAAAAATATGAATCTGAAGGGGCAGATGACCTGAGGGCAATAGGTAAATTAGGATGAAGTGAGGCATATTGAAACAATCAGATAGGTGGCCTTTTTCTTTTCTTCATGGCATGTCCTAAATTTCTTAAATTAATCAGCATTGTAAACAGCCTAACTATCGGGAATGAGATAAAATAAACCTCCTCCTTTAATGGGTACCATTCCGGTTGCAATATGTTTCTGTGTAGGCTTTGGGGGAAAAGTGTGGCTTGGCATAAACAATCTAATAACCTGAACATCCTTCCTTGGGGATTATGGCTCCCTAAACATGAGGTGGTGGCAAGGAAAACAAAAACCATAGAAGAAATAAAACTGTCTCTGCTCTGCTATATAAATAAATGAATAGAGAGTTGGCCAAGCAATGATTTGAATGGCATTTATTTTTAAATGCCTGCAAAACTGTCACTTTCAGTTCTCCAAGGAGGGATATATCAGACAAAAGGCAGCAGCCTGCAATATAGGGTGGGTGGGTGGTGGGATCTTTCAAGAACACAATGGGGAGGAAAAGAAGTCAGGATTAGAGGGGAAAGTCTATAGACACAAAATTGCTCAATGAGGGGAAGAGGGACTTTAGAAGTTCTTAAATGACCTTAAGGGGTATCAGATACATCTGAATACCAGAGAAGTAAGGAGAAAGCTGCTGCATTGGGAGGAGGGCATGGGGCAGGGCTCTGTTGGTGCTCCTACCCAGCAGGAACCAGCACAAGATTAAAAACAGAAGAACATAAGAAGAGCTATTCTGGATCAGGCCAAGGGCCCATCTAGTCCAGTTTCCTGTATCTCACAGTGGCCCCACCAGATGTGTTTGGGAGCGCATGAGACTAGATATCTGTCTCCTGATCTTGCCCTTGAAGTAGCCTGTCTTTAAGCCGGGAGATTACACATCCCCATCATGGCTTGTAACCTGTGATGGACTTTTCCTCCAGGAATCTGTCCAATACCCTTCACAGACATCTTTTCCAGTTCCACTATTGAAGCTGTGTAGGATTTCTCCTCCACTCCTCCACTGCCATGTAATGAACCTGCACCCCCTCCCACAAAGGAGTGAAGTCATTGTAAGATTAGAATAACATAAGAAGAGGAATGAAGTTACTACTCAGTAAGTTACATATACTGTGTTTCTTTCTTAAACATATCTGTCCTCAAAATGTTTTCTTTCAGTTAATGATGTTTTACTATCACAATTATTTAATGTTGTCTTAGTATTACAACTTTGTAGTGGGTTTTTATTGGTTATTGCCTATAGCTGTTCCAATTTTATTGCAAGGTTTTGGGGCCCAAATCCTTTGAGGGACAGATTCTGCACATAGAGGCAATCATTCTGGCACTTTTCCCTTCTTCCCTTCCTACTTGTTATGTCACTGAGGATGAGAGTGGGGTGTGACAGCTTTTGTGAACTGAAGACGATGAGAAGTGCAGCTGCCAACAGTTTTCCTGACGGCCAAATCATTACAGAGATCCAGCAGTTCCAACAGGAACACCTTCTTTTAGTTGTGTTTTTGGAACTACTTTCTTTCACCATGGAAATAAAATATCCTCTGTCTAATCACAGAACACAGTAAGACCCCAACATATCTGCAGTATCAAGATGATGGTTTCACTTATCCACAGCCTGAAAATATTAAAAAATATTAAATTAGAAAACCCCCAGAAATACATTTCATCCATGATGTAATGTAATTACCAGAAACGGCCACTTGAAGGAGCCAGAGACCATGCTATGGTTTGATATTATCCACAGTTTTCAGTATCTGGGTTGGGTTGGGGAATTGCAACCAATCCTCTGTGGATGCCAAGGACCTACGCAGTCCAATGTAGTAGCTGTGTCCTATGCCTATAGCTATATTCTGGTTTCAAGATTGATACAAGAGCTAATGTGGTGTAGTGGACAAACTGACAACCATACAAACTCCTCAGGAGAGTAAGCAATGGTAATGGAAGGAATGGAAATATCTCCTATCTCGCTTACCTTAAAAAGAACCTGATTCAGGTCGCCAAAGGCTGAAAGTGACCTGATGGCTCATAACATGTAAAACAAACTTCCTTAAGGTGTTCTTATGAAAATTCAGAAGTTTATTTCTCTGATTGGACTGGAGAAGCTCTGATCAAAGTATCTGAAATGAAAGAAACATGAGATATGAAATGGAATGGAATGGAATGGAATTTATTGTCATATGACTCCTCTTGGTCATGCATATTATTTTTACAAGTAGAACAATAGCAATGATAAGAACAGATTGATTAGAACAAAACAGCGAGTAACTAAATTAATTCATTTTAAAATATAGCACCTCTGCCTATGGTCCCTGCCTTTCCTTTTTCATTTTGAACATGTGGAGGGGAAGTATGTTTTGTGTAATAAAATCCATCCACCTATGAAAAATGCATACTTCTCTACTAGATGAATTAAAACTGTACTTGCTGAGGATTTTTAGATGGATCAAAACATACCCAAAACCAAATGAGGCTAAAAAAGAAGCTGATCTGCATACAAACAAAATAAGGTGATTAAAAAATAATAATAAAGGAAAATTACAATGCATCTCACTTAAGTTGGGAAGACCCTGACCAGCTGACTTATACTGTATGTCTGCTGCTTCTTCTGCCCCAAAGCTTCTCATTGGGGACCAGCCATGTCAGAAATCTGATCCCTCTCTGTCTGATCTATCTCGAGAATGCATCTGCATTGGAAAGCCTGCCAAGTGGAAGACCTCTTTCAAAGGAGGATCATCCTCTGGCAGTCCTCCAAATGGAGGACTGTCTACATGTGGATACTCTATGCCAGTGCTCCCCAACCTTTTTATCACCGTGGACCGGTAAATGCTTGATAATTTTTCCCTGGCCCGCTTGTTTTGATTTAATAAGATAAAAAATGTAAATGCCCCCTGGCCGCTGACGCACATGTGTGCTAGTCGTTTCCCACTCTAGGGGGCGGTGCTCATCTCCATACTCAAGGCAAAGAGCCAGTGTTGTGCGATGAGTCCTTGGCATCACTGCAAGGAAACACTGTTTTTACTTCCTCACATTTTTTCCCCCGGGGGCTACCCAGCCGCCGTGAGGTCTTGGGACCCTTTGCCCTTCCTTGACATGAGGCCTCCCTCCCTCCCTCCTTACTTTCTTTTTTTTTTTCCCTTTTCTTTCTCCCTCCCTCCCCCTCTCCCTTCTTTCTTTTCTTTCTTTCTCTCTCTCCCTTCCTCCCTCTTTCTTTCTTTCCTCCCACTCTCCTTCCTTCCTTCCTTCCTCTTTCTCTCCCTTATTTCTTTCTTTCTCTCCCTCCCTCTCCCTTCTTTCTTTTTTCTTTATTTCTCTCCCTCTCCCTCCCTATCTTTCCTTCCTTTTTCCCTCCCTTTCTTTCCTTTTCTTTCTTTCTTTCTTTCATTTTCTTTCTCTCTTTCTTTCTTTCTCCCTCCCTCCTCCTCTCCTTCCTTCCCTCCCACTCTCCTTTCTTCTTCTTTTTTCCCCTTTTCTTTTTTCTTTCTTCCTCTCTCCTCTCCTCTCCCTTCTTTCTTTCTTTATTTCCTTCCTTCCCTCCCTCCCTCCCTTTCTTTTTCTTCCTTTCTTCCTCATTTTCTTTCTTCCTTCCTTCCTCCCCCTTCTTTCGTTCTTCCTCTCTCTCCCTCACTTCTTCTCTCCCTTTCTTTTTCTTTCCCTCCCTCCTTCCTTTACTTACTTACTTTCTTCCTCCCTTCCTCCTTCTCCCTCCTTCTTTCTTTCTTTCTTTCTTTGTTCATTCCTCTTCCTCTCCTTCCTTCCTTCCTTCCTTCCTTCCTTCCTTCCTTCCTTCCTTCCTTCCTTCCTTCCTTCCTTCCTTTCTCCCTTCTTTTTCTTTCCCTCCCTCCCTCCCTTCTTTCTTTTTCTTTCTTTCTTTCTTTCTTTCTTTCTTTCTTTCTTTCTTTCTTTCTTTCTTTCTTTCTTTCTTTCTTTCTTTCTTTCTTTCTTTCTTTCTTTCTTTTTTTCTCCCTCCCTCCCTCCTTACTTTCTTTCTTTCTTTCTGGCGGGGTGGGGGCGATTGCGGGGGGTCGAGCGGCGGCGCGGCGGTGGTGGGACGGGGCGATTGTGTGGGGTCGCAGCGGCGGCGGGATGGGGGCGCTTGCGGGGCGGCGCGGGCGGATTGGGCGGGGGCGGTGGCAGCGGCGGGACAGGGCGGTGCGGGGGTCGTGGCGGCAGTGGCGGCGGCAGGGACAATTGCGGGGGGTCGCGGCGGTGGTGGCGGGGTGGGGGGATTGGGGGGGTTGCAGCAGTGGGGGGTCGCGGCGGTGGTGGCGGGACGGGCGATTGTGGGGGGTTGCAGCGGCAGCGGCGGCAGGACGGGGCGATTGCGGGGGTTGTGGCAGTGGCGGCGGGACGGGGCGATTGTGGGGGGATTGCGGCGGCGGGGGGTCGCACTGGCGGCGCGGGACGGGGTGATTGCGGGGGTCGCGGCGGTGGTGGGATGGGGGTGATTGCGGGGGGGTCGCGGCGGGAGGGGGCGATTGCGGGGGGGTCGTGGCGGTGGTGGGACGGGGGCGATTACGAGGGGGTTGCGGCGGCGGTGGCGGGACGGGGGAAATTGCAAGGGGTGGCAGGGGCGGGGGCGGGGACGATTGCGGGGGGGTCACGGCGGCAGTGGCGGGGCGGGGTCGCTTGCGGGGGGGTCACGGCGGCGGGGGGCAATTGCAGGGGGTGGCGTGGTGGCGGCCTGGTGCCGATTCATCCACGGACCGGCACGGTCCGCGGACGGGGGTTGGGGAACACTGCTCTATGCTATATGCCAAATGAAACCTGCAGGTGACTATTCATTTCTCCGGCTATATACTCTATGTAGGTATTTCTTGAGTGGATTGGTTAGTTCCGTTGTTCTACTGCAGATCTTCATCAGTTTTATGCTGTGCCCAGCAGATGGTGCTATTAGCAAAGGAAAAGAAAAAAAACTTCCTTTCCCAGCAGTGTGTGTGTGTGTGTGTGTGTGTGTGTGTGTGTGTGTGTGTGTGTGTGTGTGTGTGTGTGAGAGAGAGAGAGAGAGAGAGAGAGAGAGAGAGAGAGAGAGTTTGTTCATCAAGCTTGCATCCTATGTGGTTCACCCATCCATTTTGATTTCAGATGGATATCAGTGCTTTCAGGGGATGAACGATTGCATGCAAACTCTCCAGACTAATGGCAGTGATGATCATCATCACATTTCCTCCCATATCCATTTGCTGCTGTTATTCTCCCAATCTACTGTCACTTTGGCATTATTTGTCTTCTGAGGCTTACTGGCTTTCCATCAGGGTATTGGCCCAAGCCTGATCCTTCACAATCATGAATCACCCCTGGTTTGATTTGATTTTCATGTTCCTTTTTAGACAAATATTGTCTCCCAAAGAAGCTGACATTGATAAGGATAGGAGAAGTAGGGGCCATATAGAAACACTGGGGGGAGGGAGGGGGGGGGGGAAGAGATAGAAAGGAAATGCTTCCCCCCAAAAGGGGAACAAAAGAGAACACCCATTTGCATAAAACTTGCATCTCTTAATTGATATGCATCAATAAAGATGTCAAAATAATTACTGTAACTGAAATAAGATTATATGTCTCTTCATTGTGAAAAAGAATGGGACCCTGACTTACCAGGGTCCTGCATTGATGCTGGTGCACTCTGAAGATGGTGGGGCCCCAGCGATGGTGGGTGCCACGTGCACACCACTAAGAAGAGAAGGAGAAAGCCCTGGATGTGAAGGAAGGCCAGGACTGGCTAGGTAGATAAAGGAGAGGAGGAATGCTTGATGGTGGATGTGACAGTGAAGGAGACCCCAAAAGCAGTCTGCTGTCATACTGTTTAAAGAGCGAGCTAGGGCCAGAAGCCCCAGTCTGCTGAAGACAGCTTGCCCACCCACCCTGTAATGGTTTTAGGACTGTTATACAGTAACCCCCTGCCTATTGCGGGGGTTAGGGACTCACCTGATACCCCCATGACTGAATATCCACGATATGCGGATGCAGGTTGGGTGGGGCCTGGGGGGGGGCTACACCACTACTTCCCCAGGCTGCTGGAAGACTTTTTAAAAAGCCTTCCAGCAGCCCGTGCAATCTCCATTGAAATGCATTGGCTCAATGCATTTCAAAGGAGATTTTTCCCCTAATGGAATGCACTGGCTCAATGCAAAAATTTCTCCATTGAAATGCATTGAGCCAATGCATTTCAATGGAGATGACCCAGGACTGGAAGGGATTTAAAAAATGGTGTACCGCTTCTCCAGAGCCCCGCGGGGAAGGGGAAGCGGTGTGCCCCTTTTAAAACCCCTTCCAGTCACGGAGGCAGACTTGCTGCAGGCGCCATTCCTCACCCAGCCAGCACCAATCAGGGATGGATCCTGTGATACATAGGTGGCAGGAGGGGTCCTGCAAAGTCTGAGTGGAACCGAGCTGGTGGATATGGGGGTGGGTCTGTGCTTTGCCCACCCAGGTGGTGGGGCATTTGCCCCCTCACCCCCAGGAGGGGGGCAATGTCACCATGAAGTGACCTACATCCGCATGGGGCCTGGAAGTCCCTCCTGGGGACCCTCCAATGCCTGGCCATAATAACTGTGCTGTAATTAATCAATAAAATTGTGGCCTGTTTTCTCCAGAACTTATGTGTGTGTGAGTTCTTTCACCACCAGATGGAGGTGAGCGCAGTGGTAGGCCATCAGTTGGTGGCTGGGTAGTTTGTATGCCTTTCTCGTCTCCTTTCCAAAACGCTCATTATGAATGGGGAATTTCAAGGCTTCTGCTGTTCACTGTCTTTCTTAACCTTTAAACAGGACACAGACTCGGGCAGCTTTCCAAAGAAGGTAGAAATACTTTCAGTAGAGGATCGCCTGCTGTAACATAGCAAACAGTGTGATCTGATAGGTAAGTGATTCAGTTTGTCTTCAAGGGTGTTCTATAGCTCAGGGAGGGGTTACCAGAGCAGGAGGCAAAGAACATGATTCCTTTGTTCTCCCTGCTCACAGGAGAGCCAGCCTATATAGCTTTGGGCAAGCTGCACAGCCTTAAGAGTGTCCCCAGGAAAAAAAAGGCATGGTAAATGTCTTCTAAGTACCCTACACTTAGAAAACCCGAGAAAGGGTTGCCATACGTCAGAAGCACATTGTCATAAGCATTATCAATCATTCACCAAAATGTTCCCATTTCGCTCAGTCCCAGCTTTTATTAAAACTGTATCCGTGTAATTTACTCCTGACGAGACAACTATATTTGTTTGGCAGGCAAGCAAATTGATATTGTAATTTGCTCTACAGAGGGGTTAAAATCATCCTGTTTTTTCCTATGCGTGGTGAGGCAATCATGGCAGCTAACTAAAGCCAATTAATGCAGTACCAGTCATGTCCCTGGATATATGTTGGTCACACAATCAGGCCGTGTTTTATTAATGGCTCAGTTTTAAAGGGACTGGATAGTTGTATTTGACTCTGAGGAAAGATTTACATGATATGGTTTGTCACACATCTGCATGAGTATCTACAGAACAAAAGCAGCTTGCATAGTGAATTAGGATTGACCAAATTCATATGTTGCTCCTAAATAGCTTTCTTTTAAAAAGAGAATCACAATGTAATCCAAGTGATCTGGAAGTTGAGTCATGGTGACTAGACTTCCAGATAACCTCACCTGGATGACTGAGCATCTTAGAAAATTTAAAGGACATTCACACAGAAGATGTTGAGAAGGCTCTGTATGTGATGCCCCAGATACCACACATTTTGAGTTACTTTTACTCAACTCCTTTTTGCAATTACATGACTAGATTACAATTATAATTTTAATGTAACAATGGTCTTTTGCAATATGAGAGGTTTTAATTAGGTGTTTGTAGCAACTTGCAACAAATTTGTATTTAAAAGGAAACAAAAGTAACAATTTTACTTACTTTTGAAAAATAAGAAACTAAATTATTATTTCTAAAAATGCCTGGAGATTATTATTCACCTTGAGTTTGAGTGAAAAGTTACTAGATAAAATAAAATAAAGTTAACCCAGTAAGGCTAGTTTGTTCAATTGGCATGGAGAAACAAATTAAGGGCTGGAGGAAAGACAGGCAATGGCTGAGGGAGATAACACCAAGTCAGCTAGTAAGTATTTACAACACTCAGTGGTAACTGATTTTTATATTGGACCCTGAAGCAGATATCTTGGTTGTTTATAGCTGCATAGTATTTCATCTAGGTTACTGTGCTGCAGGTCAAATCAATGTTATACAAGGCAATTCAAATTTTGTTTGGGGGGGGGGCAGCCCAAACAAAAAAGTAAACTGCCTCACCATACAGAAACAAGCAGTCTTAAATGTTTCCACATTAAAGATGGATCAAATAATTTGAAAATACCCATATTGTTTGTCTTTAAGAAGAACAGTTGGTCTTCTCCATTGGAAGAATCTAGACTGCATGCACTGAAATAGTGATCTTCAAAAAGACATTTCAAAAGAGAAAAACAGCTTCTGTTATAAGATTGATAATGAGTGGAACCATCTTACCACCAAGAATATAGCAAAGCTGTTGCAGCTTTGCGAGCTGGAAAGGAAGATGTTTGGGGACATTTAAAGGTGACAGAAATGAAGCACAGGTTTTATTTGAAGGGGTTAAAAAAAGCAAAACTGGATCCCCCAATTGCATGATATAATGAAATTTGGACTTTTGCAATTAATGGCAAATTGACTTCACAAATTAAGTTTTAAAAAAGGAATGCTGAAGATTAATAGTTTTAATGAGATCTGGGATAAATTTATAAACACTGTATTCAGTAAAGGGAGCGGCAGAATACCAGATCAAGATTATACATACTTGTGGAAGGGATATGGGGACAGTTAAAAGAAAGGGAAATAAAACCAGGTTCTTCAGGGGGGGGGGGGAATTGAGTAAGATGTATTGATCCCCAGGGTGATGGGAACACTGTAGTCTGTTGTTTTATTTTATATTATTTTTGATGTATACAATTTATATTGTAGTAATAAAAATAATATTTAAAAACCTTTTTAAATAAAAAGAGAGAAATCCACCCACCCAGCTTGCTTTAAAGAAAGCAATGAAGTGGCAATCCTCCAGAAAAGGGCATTTTATCATGTATCTCCAGTGAATATGCATACAGTTTTGCAAGGCATGTTCAAGTATTTCTGCATTACAAAATCACAAAGCAATTAGGTTTGTCCTAGCCCTGAAGGATTTTAGTAATCGTTCTCTCAGTTTCTGCGACCAGGTTCCTGACATGTCTTCAAAGAGGAACTCAAGACAGAGATCCTGTGTGAGGGCCCCCTGGGTTTGTGGTTTGGGAAACTCTCTCACTATTGGGAGGGTAACTCTCTCCATGAAGGATGGGGTCCACAATCTGCAGGACCCGGCACTTATCATGGAAACCCAGGTGGCATCAGTGATCCATTTTTCTCATTATCAACTGTGGAGGATTGACCAGCTGTGGGCCCTCCTTGACATCGGGCCATTGACCACGTTGGTTCATGCAGTTGTAATCTCAAGAATAGACTGTTATAGTGTTCTCTATTGGGGCTGCCCTTGAGGTTAATGTGGAGATTGCAGCTAGTGCAGAATACAGCTGCAAGACTATTAATGGGGCTTAAAAGGCACAATCCTATCACCCCTGTACTGGCAGCTCTGGATTGGCTGCTGATATGCTATTGCATCGACTTCAAGATTTTGATATTATCATTCAAGGCCCTAAACAGTTTGGGACTTCAGTATTTGACAGAGTGGCTCCTCCCAAGAAGATCTGCTGCATCACTTGTGCTAGCCAGGCAGCATATTTGAGAGTCCCAACCCCGAGGGAGGCCTGGAAAACTGTGACAAGGAGTAGGGCCTTCTCAGTGGTTGCTCCCCATTTATGGAATCATCTACCACCAGAAATTCACCTGGCATCCTCACTTCAAACCTTTAAAAACTATTGAAAACATGGTTTTACAGAATGGCCTTCTCAGACTTCTTAAACACCTAGCAAGATATTATCCTTTTACTGTGCATCTTTAATTGTTATTGTTGTTATTTGTACAATTACTTGGTTATATCTATTTTTAATTTAGTTTATTGCTATTAATTAATTTGGACATAATTTGTTTCATTATGTTGTTTGTATTTTTGTTATTTAACTCTGTTTTTACTGTTACATTGAGATTTTATGTTCTAAACCGCCTGGAGTAGTCCTAGGGCTTGATGGGGGATGGTTATAAAAGTCAAACAAACAGACAAACAGACAGACAACAAGCAAGCAAGCTCAAAATCTGGGACAACCTTAACTTTTCATCCTGTCATTGAGGACCAAATTAACTGACTCTCAGGAGGAGAACTTTTAAATTGCTTCATGGCCAAGGAGGTATTGATACTAGCAAAGGGGTTCTGTGTCTGGTTGTAAAAATATTAAAAGAATAGAGAACAAATATTTGGGGAAATGCACTTGTTCAAACTTTGAAATTGTTGGGCTTTGTTTCTTGCTTTGTTGCTGGATAAGGGCTTAGTTAACATTAGCAGAGCTGTGATGCATATATCCTGTCATAGTTTCAACCATTTAACCTAATCATGTCATTATACAATCCTCTAGTAATTAAGGGTGTGTGTGGGGGACTCCAAAGATATGTGCCATTAAGTCACTTCTGTTGTGTGTGGTGACTATATTTATTTATTTTATTTATTTATTAGACTTTTATACCGCCCATCTAGACCAAGGGCTACTCTGGGCGGTTTACAACATGTAACAACAAACAAAGGAATACATTTTAAAAACCAAAATACAATGTACAAAATAAAAATATATACATAAATCAACAACAAAAACTAAAATGAAGCTAAAATGAAACTAAAAATGGCAAGAGATTTGATAAAATGGTTTAAAAATAGTGCCTTACTAAATGTTTAAAGAATCAGGGAATGCCATTCTATAGAAAAATGGACATTTTGAGGGGGTATTTCAGGGGGTAGATGGTTCCCTCAGGCCTGGATGATCCTAGTTCTTCTGGCCTGAGGATACTGATAGGGAATGTTAACGTCAAAACCTTGAAGTCAATGCGGTAGCGTACTATATGAGTTAATGACCTCCAAAATGGACAGGTTCCAGGAGGTATGTTCAAGGAGGTATGTTCTATCCCCCACCCCCAATCCCTTTTCCTTCTTGTAATGCAGGCACAATATTGTGCAGCAACATCAGGCCATCCCGTGGCATTTTAAATCATGGTTACAGAAGTACAATAGCCAATATACATAAACCAGAGGTTTTGAATCCAGTATTTATAATGCTAACAGGGACCAAGCAGCTCTGCAGGTGTGATTTGACTACAGCTCACATCAGCTCTAGCCTGCAACATCAATGATCAACAAAAGCTGAAAGGTGAAACATTGTCTTTTCTTGCTATTACACTCATGTTTTTAGTTATTATTTTTAAGCTATTATTTTCCATCAGTGGCATATTACAGCTGGGTGTCGAGTAACAGAATGGACAATTTGCACAACAATCTCCCCTCTACTTCAGAACACAAGGCCTTTTATTTTTTTCACTCCATACATCTGAATGCCAACACATTTGAAAGCCTGGACACTTGTTTTCAGCAGCTAATTGGCTCAATAAAAGGCGCTGTCTCTTCCTTTTGTGTGTCAATTTGTAGCTCTTCAGTCTTGCCTCCCAGTTGGAGTTGTAGGTTTCAACCAAACAAATAGCAGTGAAAGCAACACGTATGTTTTAGAGACACTGGCGAGTGACTGAGGCAATATATCTTCTCGCCAGGCAGAGTTTTATCTTAGGATCAAAGTGCTGTCAGTGACCACAAAGAAGAGGCTTTGAACAGGAATGCTGCCGATGGGCCAACTGGTGCGTAAACGGAGCTGGCTTGCCACCCTACCGATCTGCAGTCCATTTTTGGCACTCTTTTCAATGATCACATTTACTTTGTTAGAAATGCCTTAACATGTCCTGCCTTCGGTTTGTTTCTGAGAACGCGTTAGGCGAGCAGCCATACCTTGAATGGATATTCTTGCCAATGACTGTGGATCAAATGAGGGCTGAATAGAAAGACAGATAGCACTGGGAGAACACTTTGCTCTGTACCTGGTTTTTGTTTGAGACAGGCTCTGTTTCTTTCCAAAAAATATTTAGCAGCCAGTCCCTGACAGGCCTGGACAATAGCACTTGCTGTAATGGATTGGAGGCCTTCTCTTTCTAACAATATACCTGCATTGCTAGTTCTTATCTTTTGGTGGCAGTATCATTCTATTGTTGTCTTTTATACTTTTCAGCTCATCCTCTGCCAAGACATTTGAAGAAAGGGAGAAAAAATTACACACACAAAGGACTTGGTTTTTCTTGCTTTCTGTATTGTGTTACCTACACCACTAGTTGGCAGATCCAGGGGCCAATTTCCCCATGAAAAAAGTAAAATATGCTGCTTATCTACTGCCCTTTAGCGCTTAAAGAACTCTCTGGGTAGTTACAATTTAATCATGCACTATACATTGCATTACCCCCCCCACACACACACCACCTTTCCAGGTCATTTTACTAACCTTGGAAGGATAGAAGGCTGAGTTAACCTTGACCTGGCTACCTAGGTTTGAACCCTGAGTTGTGTGCACAGTTTTGACTGCAGTACAGCCGCTGATCCACTGTGCTAAGAGGCTCCATGAGAACGGCTACAAGCCATAGCATTATTGCATCTCCCAAATTCAGTGGCAAAGCACTGGTGGTGACACATCTGCCATTTTCAGAGAAGCAGGAAAGTTCTTTAAGTGTGGTTTCCATGGGTTGCTGCTGAATTTCTGTGACAAATGGCCAGAGCCTTCTAGGACATCCTTTCCCTGCTTATGTTTAGGGGGAATATTTGGTTTGGCATGCTTTGGCACAGATTTTTGGCAGTGCAATCTGGGGGAGGCCCTAGGGAAAAATGGCCTGGAGAGAAGTTCAGGAAGCCCATAGGTTGCCCATCCCTGACCTAGACAAAGGGGTGTACCCCACCAAAACATCCTAAATCATATATAGATTGAGTTGCACTAGATGTGGATACAAAACAGCTGCAATTCCCTGTCAGGACTGGCTGTGTGAAGAGGTGCCCTGTGGTAGCAGGATGCAAGGATAAGCATTCCCCAATCCTTCCCAAGTTGGGTCCTTTGGAGAACTGCCGCTGTTTTGTGCATCTCTCTTGGGTTGGGAATTATGTCTATCAGTGAGGCTGCCCTTCCAGAGAAAAATGAAAATAAGTAGGTTCTAATAATGGACCCTGGGTAGCCCATTCATTTTCCTACTCTCCCACCTAAAAAAAAAAAAAAACCATTGGGGAAAATGAACAGGTAGTGATAATAGCAAATTTCCCTTTGTTGCTTGCGGAAAATGAAATGGAGGAGAAGGCAGCCATGGGAGCCACAGTTTGGCTAACACCAAAGATTGCCTCCTACTGTATAAAGCTGACTTTTAAACACTTCATTCAGTTGAATACAGGGTGACTTAGAAATCAACCTGTGCTGCAGTACAGATTATTTTCCCTGTAGTCTTTCCACAGTTTCTGAGCACCGAGCAGCCCTTGGAGCCTCTTCTTTTCCCTAAATTAGGAAAGGAGATTCCCTGGCTCTTCTTCCTCCTCCTCTTCCTCTTGGCTAGATGTTCTTGAAAGGGCAGTAGGGGAGAGCACTCTGAGAAAGGATTTTCCACCATTAGGGGTCTCTCTTTTGTAGCCATCTATCCTGGCTTATTTGGTTGACAGCAGCTTGAATGATGACCTTGGGTTCCAGGCAGAATAGAGTGGGCACTTGTTGCCTTCTGGATGTTTTAGGCCTACAGTTCTTACATCTGGGCTGAGTAAGACTGATAGACATTGGCGGGGGGCATGGCATGCTTGGCTGAGAGGGAAGACATGTCTCTGCTGAGCTCCCGGTGAAATGTGAAGAAAAAGATAAAAAAACTTCTTCCTTTTGATGATAAGGTTGGAAAAATAAAAAAGCCCTGATAAGTTTATGACCTGGTCTGCTTGGGAGGAGGAGGAAGCGTTTTGAATACTGATAAGAGTTGGAGTAAGAGAAATATTTGCTTCTGTGTGCTGCTTGGAAGTGAAAGCAATGGCGGCTACAGACTCAGAGGCTGAAAGTGAGATGGAGATAATTAACCCTAAGGACTTTCAAAAAGAAATTTAAAAAGCTGTGGAAGAAGCCAAAAACAGCATTACTGAGGCAATTACAAATGTTGTTGAAGACAAACTTTCTAAGTTAGCCGATACAGTGGAACTTATGGCAGAGACTGTTAATACTACCTGGGAAATAGCACAGGTTAGTGAACAGAAAATTAAGGTATTGCAAAAGCAGACCAGGAAATTGGAAATGCACAATAAGTGTGTTACTGATAAGTTAATGGACTTAGAAAATAGAGCCAGATGGTCGAATTTATGTTTAAAAAATGTTCCAGAGTCAGAAGATATGGACAAAGTTATTGAGTGGATGGCTAAGTTGTTGCCAGAGCTGGGAATTTCCAAAGACTACCTTGATCGTATACATAGAGTTGGGAAGCAAAGAAACGAGGCAACTTGGCCAAGAGATGTTGTTATGTGCTTTGGAAGATATACACAGAGAGAGCAGGTTTTCAAAGCACTGAAAGCTTTGGATAGGCTTGATCAATTGGTGTATAATGGCAAGAAAGTGATGGTTTATGATGACCTGTCTCAGGAAACAATTAAAAGGAAAAAGAACATACGGGCATTTACTAAGGTGCTGCAAGAGAAGGACATTAAATACAATTGGAGAATAGCACCATTTGCTTTAAGAATGCAGTATAAAGGAGAGCAGCCTCAGTCTGGAATATCTTATAAATGGGGCACATTTCTACTTTTGTGTCCCAGTTGATCAGTGAGGCTACAAAATAAAACAGGCTGAACTGTGCTTTCATCATTGTAAGGCTAATTACACTGGTGACAATGAGGCCTGTAATAAGACTTCCTGGGGTAGGAACTGGCAAGCCACTCCGGTATCCCTGCCAAGAACATCCCATGGTCAGAAACAAAAGGCTAAAAGATATGACGCTGGAAGATGAGCCCCTCAGGTCGGAAGGTGTCCAACATGCTACTGAGGAAGAGCGGAGGACAAGTACAAGTAGCTCCAGAGCTAAACGCTCAGCTGCAGACGTGCCTGGAAGAGAAAGGAAAGTCCAATGTTGCAAAGAAATATACTGCATAGGAACCTGGAATGTGAGATCTATGAACCAGGGTAAGCTGGATGTGGTCAAACGTGAGATGGAAAGAATAAATATTGAGATCCTGGGCATCAGTGAACTTAAATGGACAGGAATGGGTGAATTCAGTTCAGATGACTATCACATCTACTACTGTGGGCAAGAATCCCATAGAAGAAATGGAGTAGCCTTCATAGTCAACAATAGAGTGAGAAAAGCATTGCTGGGATACAACCTAAAAATGATAGAATGATCTCGGTACGATTCCAAGGCAGTCGTTTGAACATCACAGTAATCCAAGTTTATGCTCCAACTACCAGTGCTGAAGAGTCTGAGATTGACCAATTTTATGAAGACTTACAAGAACTTCTAGAACTGACACCAAAGAAAGATGTTCTTCTCATCATAGGGGATTGGAATGCTAAAGTAGGGAGTCAAGTGATAAAAGGAATAACTGGCAAGTTTGGCCTTGGAGTTCCAAATGAAGCAGGGCAAAGGCTAATTGAGTTTTGTCAAGAGAACAAGCTGGTCATTGCAAACACTCTTTTCCAACAACACAAAAGGCGACTCTACACATGGACATCACCAGATGGACAATACCGGAATCAGATTGACTATGTTCTCTGCAGCCAAAGATGGAGGAGCTCTATACAGTCAGCAAAAACAAGACCTGGTGCTGACTGTGGCTCAGATCATCAGCTTCTTATTTCAAAATTCAAACTTAAACTGAAGAAAGTGGGGAAGATCACTGGGCCAGTCAGGTATAACCTAAGTCAAATCCCATATGAATACACAGTGGAAGTGAAGAATAGATTCAAGGAACTAGATTTGGTGGACAGAACACCTGAAGAACTATGGATGGAGGCTTGTAACATTGTACAGGAGGCTGCAATGAAAACTATTCCAAAGAAAAGAAAATGCAAGAAAGCAAAGTGGTTGTCCAACGAGGCCCTACAAATAGCGGAGGAGAGAAGGGACGCAAAATGCAAGGGAGAAAGGGAAAGATACAGAAAATTGAATGCAGACTTCCAAAGAATAGCAAGGAGAGACAGGGCGGCCTTCTTGAATGAACAGCAAAGGAATAGAGGAAAACAACAGAAAAGGAAAAACCAGAGATCTTCAAGAAAATTGGAGATATTAAAGGGGCATTTCGTGCAAAGATGGATATGATAAAGGACAAAAATGGTAGGGACCTAACTGAAGCAGAAGAGATCAAGAAGAGATGGCAAGAATATACAGAAGAATTATATCAGAAAGATCTGAATGTCCCTGATAACCAAGACAGCGTAATTGCTGACCTGGAGCCAGACATCCTGGAAAGTGAAGTCAAGTGGGCCTTAGAAAGCATTGCAAACAACAAGGCCAGTGGAGGTGACGGCATTCCAATTGAACTCTTTAAAATCTTAAAAGAGGATGCTGTAAAGGTGCTGCATAAGATATGCCAGCAAATTTGGAAAACCCAGCAGTGGCCAGAGGACTGGAAAAGATCGGTCTACATCCCAATCCCAAAGAAAGGAAACGTCAAAGAATGCTCCAACTATCGCACAATTGCACTCATTTCACATGCTAGCAAGGTTATGCTCAAAATTCTACAAGGCAGGCTTCAGCAGTATGTGGAAAGAGAACTTCCAGAACTACAAGCTGGATTTCGAAGGGGCAGAGGAACTAGAGATCAAATCGCCAACATGCGCTGGATTATGGAGAAAGCCAGAGAGTTCCAGAAAAACATCTACTTCTGCTTCATTGACTATGCCAAAGCCTTTGACTGTGTAGACCACAACAAACTATGGCAAGTCCTTAAAGGAATGGGAGTGGCTGACCACCTTATCTGTCTCCTAAGAAATCTATATGTGGGACAAGCAGCAACCGTCAGAACTGGATATGGAACAACTGACTGGTTTAGAATTGGGAAAGGAGTACAACAAGGCTGTATACTGTCACCTTGCCTATTTAACTTATATGCAGAGTACATCATGAGAAAGGCAGGTCTGGATGAATCACAAGCCGGAATTAAGATTGCCGGAAGAAATATCAACAGCCTCAGATACGCAGATGATACTACTCTAATAGCTGAGAGTGAGGAAGAATTAAAGAACCTCTTAATGAGGGTGAAAGAGGAGAGTGAAAAAAATGGGCTGAAGTTCAACATCAAAAAAACTAAGATCATGGCCACTGGTCCCATCACCTCCTGGCAAATAGAAGGGGAAGAAATGGAGGCAATGACAGAGTTTATTTTCTTGGGCTCCTTGATCACTGCAGATGGCGACTGCAGCAACGAAATAAAAAAAGACGCCTGCTTCTTGGGAGGAAAGCAATGGCAAACATAGATAGCATCCTAAAGAGCAGAGACATCACTTTGCCAACGTAGGTCAGGATGGTTAAAGCTATGGTTTTTCCAGTAGTGATGTATGGAAGTGAGAGCTGGACTATAAAGAAGGCTGATCGCCGCAGAATTGATGCTTTTGAGCTGTGGTGCTGGAGGAGAGTCTTGAGAGTCCCCTGGATTGCAAGGAGATCAAACCTATCCATTCTGAAAGAAATCAACCCTGAATGTTCACTGGAAGGACAGATTTTGAAGCTGAGGCTCCAGTACTTTGGCCACCTCATGAGAAGAGAGGACTCCCTGGAAAAGGCCCTGATGCTGGGAAAAATCGAAGGCAAAAGGAAAAGAGGACGACAGAGAATGAGATGGTTGGACGGTGTCATCGATTCAACCAAAATGAATTTGACAAAACTCCGGGAGGCAGTGGAGGATAGGAAGGCCTGGCGAGCTCTGGTCCATGGGGTCACGAAGAGTCGGACATGACTGAACGACTGAACAACAGCAACATAAAGGAGAGACATTGATTGCCAAAGATCAACAGCAGATGGTGGTCTTATTTAACCATGTGGGATTGCAGTTGCCAAAGGATTTTAAGGAGACTCTTAACTCTGAGGAAGAAAATGACTTAAGAGAAGAGACTGAACAAGTTCAGGGGCAGAAGAAAAAGAAGAAAGAAAAACAGATTGAGAAAAAATCGTGGGACCTTAGAGACAGGGCTAAATATAAGAAGTGAAGAATTAAAGAAGGAAAATAGAAAGAAGGAGAACTGGGGCAGCTCAGGTGGGCTGTTTTTTTTTCTTTCCTCAGGTTTAGGAGAACTTGCAAGCTCCCTTCCATCTTACCCCCCCCCCCCAATATGGGAGTGAGTGTTGGTTGGATGAGTGATTGTGGAAGAGTTTTGGTGTGGTATGTTATGTTGTTGGGGGTGGGTAGGGGAGTGAGTGGGGGTGAATGGAGAGCAATGAATAAATATGTTTAGGGTGTGTTGTGTGTGTGTGGATATGGATGGTCTGAAAGTAGTGAGAAGACAGAGGAGAGGAGCAGTTGGAGGAATAAGTGTGAGAATGTATGGAAGCATATTGGGTTGTGCTCCAGGTGCAAGAGGTATGTCCAGCTATGTGGCATACACTTATTCTCTTGTTCTTTTTGCCTGGACCTCTGTGTTGGGATGGAAGCATAGGGTTCACAGTAGAGTTGATTGGGAAGGTGGTTGGGGTTGGGTTTATCTCCAGGCTGGTATGGTACAAATGGAGAGAAACAGAGAAGTGAGATGGTTGGAAAATGTGAATATTATTTGTACAACTCTTAATGTTAGAGGTTTGGGTAATCAGGTGAAGTGAGTGAGAATTGGGAAGTATATTCAAGAACTGAAGGCTGATGTTGTTTTTCTGCAAGAATCATATAATGGGGGGGGGGGGGTAAATTTTCCTGGCTTTGGGAAAGGGAAAAAATTATGGCTCCCAAAATGTCAAAAAGTAGAGGGGTGGGAATAGTAATTAAATCCAAGTTGGACTTTGCTGAGAATAAAGTGTTAAGAGATAAGAACGGAAGGTTTGTTTTTGTTCAAGGTTGCTTGGAGGGAGAGCAGGTAGCATTAGCATCAATTTACTCCCAAACAAGCACCAGCTGGATTTTCTTTATAAGTGTTTACAGAAGCTTGAGAAATTCTCGCCTTATACAAAAGTTGTTGGGGGAGATTTTAATGTTAATCTGCAAGAGGGAACAGTCCCAAAAAGAATAAGGTTCTGAAGTTTAAAAAACTATGTGGGAAATTTGGATTATTGGAACTATGGATGGAGTTGTTCCCTAAGGATTATTCATATTCATTTTATTCTAGCCCACATGGAACATTTTCAAGATTGGATGGTATCTTAATATCGCAAGAGGCTAGGAATTGGGTGAAGGGGATGGATATTGGGATGATTAAAATCACTGACCATGCCCCCATATCTGCTTATCTTCAACTAGGTCATATTAATAGGTCTTACACTTGGAGGTTTAACCCTTGGTTGGTTGCAGACGAGCAGAGTAAGTTAAAAATTAAAAGAGCAGTAGAAAGGTATTTTGAGGAGAATCAAGACCCAGATATCCCATTAACAATAAAATGGGAAGCAATGAAAGCCATGATTAGGGGAGAATGCATTCAGAGTCTGGCAATTTTAAGAAAAAGAAAAGATGGGAGGATTAAGGAGGTAGAAGAAGAAGTTAGGTTATTGAAAGAAAAATTCAGGAAATCAAAGCAAAAGACGGATAGGGAAAAATTAGACCAAAAAAAGAGAAGAGTTGAAAGTTTTAGATATTAATAGAACCACATTAAAGATATGGTATAGCAAACAAAAATATTATGAATTTGAAGGAAAAAGAGGGAAAATATTAGCAAATAAAATTAGGAATTATCAGGTGAGGAAAAATATTAGGGCTATTAGAGATAATAAGGGGGGTTGGAAACAGATCCTAAGAAGATATTGGAGACCTTCTTAGGATTTTATAACAGACTGTATGCAAATAAGGGAATTAAGGAAGAAGAGGTTGATCGATTTTGTGAGGGATTGGAGCTCCCCAAAATAAGTGAAGAAAATAGAAGGGAACCAGATAAGGATATAACAGAGGAGAAGTTAGGTCAGCAATTGATTCTATGAATGTGCAATCGGCACCCAGACTGGATGGGTTTAATGCAGTATATTAAAAGCATTTTAAGAATATATTGGTGCCACATATGACTGTACTGTACCAAAGTATTTTGAATGGAGCTTCAACTCCACCTACCTGGTTGGAATCAAGGTTGGTATTGATTCCCAAACTGGGAAAAGATCAAACCCTGCCAGACTCCTATAGGCCAATATCTGTTACTAATATGGATTATAGAATATTTGCTAAAGTTATGGCAACAAGGTTAAAAATGTATTGCACAATTAGTGGGAGAAGATCAATATGGGTTTATACCCCAGAAATACTTGGTGGATGCAGTTAGGAAGGTAATGGGTATGGTATATTTAGCAAAAAAATAAGGATTTGCCTCTTACTCTCCTGTCATTGGATATTTATAAAGCATTTGATTCAGTGGATTGGAATTATTTGAAATATATATTTAAAAATATAAATTTGGAGAAAATTTTCAAAATATAATTGAGGCAATATATACAGAGTCCAAAGCAATGATAGGAATTGGTGGGTCGGAAAGGGGGTGTGCTCAAGTGTTAAGTGGTACAAAGCAAGGTTGTCCACTTTCTCCCATGCTCTTTATTTTAGCATTAGAACCATTAGCAATTAAACTTAAAAAGAATAGTGAGATTAAAGGATTTGAAACACCAGGGAAAGGGACAGCAGGAGAGCTTCTTACAATGTATACAGATGATATGATGGTGACAGTTAAGGACCTGGGGACTGCAATTGCGCCGTTAAAAGAAATTTTTCAAGGATTTGAAAAAGTATCAGGGTTAAAAGTTAATTTTTCTAAATCATCAATGATGTGCTTAAATGTGAAACCTAAAACTCAGTTAGAAGCCTCTAAATCATTGGGTATTTATTCCTATAGCAAATAAGAAGGTAAAGTATTTAGGGGTAATGATAACTAAAAATGTGAAGAAAATATTTGAACATAATTATAAAAAAATTGGAGTAGTACTCAATCAAAGCTGAGAACATGGGAGAAAAGGAAGGACTCAATTAGCACAAGAATTGCTTTAGTTAAAACGTTTCTGCTACCCAGATTAACTTATCTGTTTGGCACATACCGGAACAGATTCTGAAGGGGCGGCAAAGGTCAATAGATAGATTTGTTTTTGCATCCAAGAAACCAAGAACAGCTGGTAGATATAGGTACCATAGGATCCAGGATGGAGGATGGGGGATTCCCAATTTGATTTTATATTATGAAGCTTATCAGCTGAGACATCTTATCATTTGGTTGGAGGGAGAACAGGGGGAAGATTTGGGATGTATAGAGCGGGAGAATTTGGAAGCAGTAGGAGGGAAAATACGAATCTTCGAAAGGAGGATAAAGAAAAGAAAAGAAGAAAAATTATCAACATTTACAGGGCCTCTTTTGGTATGGGAGAAGTGGGGGAAAAGGTTTTTCCTGACCTATCTCCACTTACAAAAATATGGTATTATGATAAATTTGCCCCATTAAGGAAGCTCATCCCAAAAGAGGTAGGGGATAAATTAAAGGAGATTTCAATCCAGAATATGGATAAAATTTGGGAAACAGAAAATATGATGGAAGAGGAAAGTGGAATTTGGAATAAGATTAATTGGTTACAAAAAAAAAAAACAAATCTTCTTGTTGAAGGAGAAAGAAGTTAAAAATTATGGTAGAAGAAATATTACCCCCTTTGAGGAATTAGTGAAAGGATACAGGATAGATAGGACCAAAATAGTTTCAAAATTGTACAAGGTTTTATTAAATATGGGGAAATCACTAAAGGAAAGCTTAAAAGAATATTGGGAACTAGATATTCAGGAACAAATTTTAGATGAAGATTGGGATAGAATCTTTCAGCAACCGCCCTTTGTTACGACCTCTAGGATAATCCAGGAACAGGGGTTGAAGCTGATACAAAAATGGTATTACACATCAGTAAGGTTGTATCATATTACAAAGTTAGGAAGCAAAAATTGCTGGAGGAAGTGTGGAGTAATGGGGACGTACAGTCATATGTGGTGGGATTTTCCTCTAGTTAATAATTTTTGGAGACAGATTGGTAGAGAAATATTGAAAATTGTGGGAAGGAAAGTGGAAATATCTAAATTAATGGTTCTCATTAGCCTGGGTACAACAGAGTTAAAAACAAAAGCGGAATGTAAATGGGTAAACCTGATGGTAGTTGCAGCCAGACAGGTCATAGAAAGTAATTGGAAAAATGCAGAAGAGCTAGCGGTGAACCAATGGAGAAAAAAACTTAAATAATATTATAATTTTAGAATACCTAACTATGAAGATATGCAGAATGAAAGGGTTTAAGGTCAAGAGAAAGAGGAGGAATGGTTTGAGAAGCTACTGAATTATATGAGTTTGTTTGACCAATTTGGGGTAATTAAAAAGTTAAAAGGTTAAAAGCTAAGTAAACCTTGCAGATTGTTAATTGTTAATTTATATAGAATTGTACATATTGTTTATTTGAATTTGTTTTATTATTAATGTATATCCAATGTATCGGATGCCTGGGGGTCACTGTTTTTGTCTGGGGTGTTGGTGATTGGTTTTATAATAAAATTTACTTTATTAAAAAAAAAGACTGATAGACATTGGCTATCAAAAACATTTAAGATAGACCACAGTGGTCCAGCACAGGGGTGGGTAGATGTAACTTGATCTGAGCTTCGACACAAAAGCTCTTTTGGCAACTTCAGGGCAGTCATGATCTCATAGTTTAATCGTAGGGTTGTTATGAAGCTGAAAGGAGAGATGGAGAGTTCATGTAGAAGGATATGGGAAATATATTCCTTAGAGTAGCAGTTCTCAAACTGGGTGCTGTGGCACCCTGGGGTGCCACGTGCGTTTGCCAAAGGTGCCGCAGAAATAATGAAAAATTCAGCCAAACAGTTTCATATTTCATTCATTGCATTAGACACAACTACATTCCTAAATATTCAAACCACTTTAAGGGTAGCTGTGCTGCAATATCATTTTTTAGCCTGACAAGGGTGCCGTGGCAAAAAAAGTTTGAAAACCACTGCCTTAGAGGAAGGGTAGAATAAAAATGAAATAAAGAAAATTTATATCCTAAATAATTAATGTCTAACAATTTCACCTCTTAGGGACTGATCTTGTGGAAACTGCAAAACATAATCATGAAGGGGAACTTGACAGAGTTTGTGCCTATGCAGAGTTTGTTTTAGATTGTCCCTAGATTGAAATAGTCCCTTTATGGGGGATAATGTGTGAGAGACTTTTACATTTATGTGGATGAGTCAGACAATCACATAAGATATCTTTAAAATGTGTGATTGTATTGGTCAACAAGGCTACTTCTCTGAAAATGTTTCAAGAGCCTTGTGGAGGCTTTTGTTCAACTATATATAATGGGGAGAATATTTGGAAGTTGAGTCATGGCAACTGGACTTCTTTTCTTGAGAGATTGAAACATTTGCTGCTCATCCAAACAGCTTTGTCAGTTGTTAGCTGTTTGGGTGAGCAGCAAAACCTTTCAATCTCTCAAGAAAAGAAGTCCAGTTGCCATGACTCAACTTCCAGATAAACTCACCTGTATGACTGAGAATTCTCACAGAGAAACAGGGAGAATACTGCATATAAAATTTAATTTACTTATGATGTTGAAGAAGAAGTCCAGGACATTTTGAAATCCTGATGGATACTCTTAGATGCAAGTCACTGCCATCTGACAAGAATATTAATAAAAATAATAAGTTAAAATGGGGTAGAGGGAAAGACAAAAGATATAAAATATTTCTCAGTCACTTTCAAAGATCAGGTTCCATTGCCATATGTTAGTTGGTGAGACTGACCCACTGGGGGCTCACAAATACAGAGGTACATGTACCAATTGCTAGTTCTGTGTTCCAGAGTTTAAAGCATGCAGCTGTGATAAATAGACCTCTGAAGAGAGTGTGCTTTGAAACTGCAGAATGCTTTATCTAATAATAAAATCATGCACATTCCTTTCTAGACAAATAGGATTACCTTATGTCCATAAGTATATCATTCTAATGCATGGTTCCACAGCTGCTCTTGGACTACACTTCCTACCATTTTTAGTCAACACAGCTAATTGTGAGGGGTCATGAGAGTTGTAATGTACCAAATTCTGGAAGACTACCGTTTCCCATCTCCTTTTTAAGGCAAAATCCAAGCAGACATGCTTCCAAGTATTCAGCCCAAACTATGTTTTCCTCTTCAGTTCTTCTCTAAGTTCCCCCTGTATTTCTGTTTTGCTAGTCACTATGGCTTAATTGTGGTTATTGCAGCTGGCGTGTTCAACCAACTATTGTCTAAGTGGTCTGACAGAGGAAAGCCGGCCTCCAACCAAGAAACTCATTTTTGGCAACACCCAGAGGATTATGGTTAGTCCAGCAGATGATTAATTAATTGATGGATTTATAAGTAAAGATAAGCATGAACCAAAGCATAAACCAGGGAAAAAAGAAACATAAATTGGGCTGATTAGTGGTTTGGTTCTGGGATCCTGTTTTAAAATGAACTGTCAAACTCCCCCCCCACACACACACACCATTGTCTCTGGTGCTGCCACTGCCATTCTGATAGGTAGCGGGCCCAGGCCTGTTGCATATGTGT
Source organism: Phrynocephalus forsythii (assembly GCA_029282475.1). NCBI lineage: Eukaryota > Metazoa > Chordata > Lepidosauria > Squamata > Agamidae > Phrynocephalus > Phrynocephalus forsythii. Next base: position 54,900,389 of record JAPFRF010000009.1, on the reverse strand, counting down.
TGAGCAGTGGATGTCTGTACAGAAGCAGCATGCCCAGGTCTTTAAGCTATGCCTCCTGCCTATGTGTGTGAATCTGCCTGTCACCCAGCTCCGTGCAAGGACTCAGGCCTGCTGTCTGTACACATGTTCTTACCCTGGGCTGAAGGGTGCAGGAGAAGACAAATGTCCAAAAATCACTGCCATATCACAGTTACTGGTTGATCTGGCAGTGGTTCAGGATATTAAAGGCTTTTCCTCATCCTGCAGAAGCCTTTCATTGTTGCATAACTATTCAAGAGTCTCTGTAAATAAGCAAGTTTTGGGTCTTGGAAGCTATGCACCCAAAACTCAAACTTATGTCCACTCTGAGCAAATATCACAAAGATTCTTCCATAGGAAAAAGCACTGGAGTTTTTATGGGAGCTTGCATAGGACAGTGGTCTCAAAACATTACTAGTCCTATCTGAAACAAGCTGAATATAAATAACTCTGTTATATATAACACTTTCTTTTTAAAAAAGAAACCAACATTCCAAAAACTCTACTATAGAAAGAGCCCAATGAATCATTTATTCAGTTATGAATGTTATGCTGCTGCATACTGGACTTGAATGCTGGCATAACCCCTGTCATTGTCTAGTTTCAAACTATAAGTTTCAAACTATAAGTTCTCTCCAGCCATCCCTCTTTCAAACCTTTCATGCTCACCAAAAACAGCTTCATAACAACTCTTTAATCACTCATATAACAGCTGTGAAGTGTCCCAAAGCATTATGTTGCAGATATCCTTCAGAGAATCACAATTTGAACTGATATTTTCAAAATGTAGAGTTCACTATATTTATACAACCCCTGACGTAACAGTACCCTATAATAGTTAGTGCAGGGGTGCACTAACTTTTTGTAAGGAGGGCCAGATTTGGTGGCTGAGAATGTGTCAGGGGCTGGTTGCTCCCCGACCCTGCCACCCCACTGCAAGCCCCACCCACTGACCCATAAGCCCCACCTACTGACCCCTTGCAACCCCACCTGCAGGAAGGAAGGCAGGGACCAAGGGAGGGAGGTGGAATCCAAGAGAGGAAGGAAGGAAGGTGGGGAACAAGGGAGGGAGGGAGGGAGGTGGGGACCAAGGGAGGAAGGAAGGAAGGAAGGTGGGGACCAAGGGATGGAGGAAGGAAGGAGGGAAGGTGGGGACCAAAGGAAGCACAGGGAGCCATGGCCACAGGTCGCCCCATGGAAGAGGTGATCTGTGTAACCTTGCACCCCCCAGCTCCCCAGCGGTGGTGATGGCTCACCCACCAGCCCACCCCAAAGCTCCTTGGCAGTGGCAGAGGCCTGCTGGCCTGCCCACGCCCACACATCCCCCTGCGGTGCGGGTGGCAGCAGACCGCCCATCCGCCCAAGCTTCCCAGCGGTGCCGGTGGCGCGGCCCGCCCAATCACTGCCCCGCGCGTGTGCCCAACCTCACAATGTTCCCGGCTATGCTAGAGGAGGCGGCCCGCATGCGCGCTGCCCTGTGCACGCACACCTAGCTTCACAAGGTTCCCGGTGATGCCGGTGGTGGCAGCCCGCCCGTGCACCACCCCCGTGCGCACCCAGCCGCACAAGCTTCCCGGCAGTGCTGCTGGTGGTGGCCTGCCCACCCAGCCCCACAAGCTTCTTCTCACTGGCTGGCCAGCCAGCCCAGCCCCTCAAGCTTTCCGGCGGTGTCAGTGTTGGAGGAAGATTTTTTTCTTAAAAAAAAAAAAATGGGGTGAAGGAGGAGGAGGGAGGGGTGGGCCAGCCAGCCACGGGCCAGTCAGAATGGCCTGACGGGCCAGATTGCCCCCCGGGCCAGACTTTGGGCAGGCCTGAGTTAGGGAATTATTACCAGAGGACACACACACAGAGCATACTGTACAAGATGGGGCAATCCCTCAGACATTGATTCATATTTAGTAGCTTTGGTTTCAAATAGTCTGCAAACTCTGGAACTGACCAATTAAAACTGCCCCTGTGTAACATCAGTGGGCTTGCTGTTGATGTGTGTAAGTGTGAGTGTATAGGTTCTATTCTTTTTTAGTTACTAAGAGGCTTCTCTGGATGGTCTCCATAGAAGGCTGTAGAGTTTCATAGGATCAGTCCCATGGGGAAATGAACTTCTGTCCCTAGCTATTTAAGGTCTACATCTCCAGTCCTAAGTGTTCTATTAGTTGCCTCTCCCTGTGGAAACTGCTACTAAAGCAGTTGCAGTTTCTGAACAAGAACTAGTGTTTCTGAGGCCAAAGGTCATGATGAGTCTGATTCCTCTTGAGGAGTGGTGGGTGTATTGTGTCTCGATGCCTGCATAACATTATGTCTCCCACAGTTTGAATACAGGAAGTGTGGGTGTCTGTGTATCTATCAAGAATTCTTTGTTTAAAATGATGCAGTCTTCACTTTTACATACCGAGGATCTGGATCACATCCTGTTCAGGATAGACACAGATTGCCAATTAGAAGGCAGCAGGGTCTGACGGTGATTCAGTGGTACCCAAAGTTGAATAGTTTCCTCACAATGCAGTAATTACATCAGCCTTAAATGAATCAGGGAGAACAATTTTGCCCCAGGTGGCCAGCATCTTCTGTGATTCTGTTCATCCAGAGTGGCATAATAGAGACAAAAGAGGGCAATTCTGCTAGACATGGTACTTGCTTTATTAATTATTCAGAATTCCTTGTAATGACTTAGGCTACTATTCCATCAAGGCCATTATCTTTTCTGTGGCAACAGTTTCTATTAGGTATTTGTAAGGGCATGTGCCAAGAAACAAGATTACATTTTACTCATTTTAAGCATATGGCATTTTTCCCAGATCTGTTTTTTTTTTTAAATCACCTGTGTCCTTGGTGTTTAAACTATGGAGAGTTAATCACCTACTACCTAGTATTTCTATGCTAATGCCTCTGTCTTTTAATAAGAGTCTGGTAATGTGTGTAAAGCGTTCCTAAATAAATGCAAATCTAGGTGTTTAATTATGGCAGTACCAGCTAAAATTTCAAAACTCTGTTATGTTGCTCTTGTTGTTGTTTAAGACCTTGCTTGGATTATCCATCCAAATAAGGTATTAGTGCTGTCCTCTTAACCTAGCAATTATATCCATAATCTTAGTGGAGCCAAATGAGTACAACCTGAAAAGAGTGATTATAGAACTGCTTGATAATTCATTGGTTTAGGTATGGGACTTCAATTTCCCACTGTGTCTCCTTAACAGAGGCTAAATTTGATGATCCATGGTCCAGCTCTGCAGTTCTTATTATTATTATTATTATTATTATTATTATTATTATTATTATTATTATTATTATTATTATTATTATTATTATTATTATTATTATTATTATTACCACCACCACCACCACCACCACCACCACCACCACCACCATCATCATCAAATAATTTAGTAACATACTTTATTACATAAGGAATTAAACAGCAGGGCACTAATTCCTAAAGGACATTACAGCCCTACCATCCTATGCAGCACTTTTACGTTGCTTATTGAAACAGAATGCAGTCACATGGCATCCGGTTCTCTTTAGCTTGGTACATCAGAAGTAATCCAAGCCTCACTTTAAAGTAAGAAGAGCCACAGCATTCAGAGAGCTTACATAATCAGAGTTCCTGTGTTAAACATTTCCTCTTGCATATTTTTCTTCTTCAGTGTGATTCTCTGTTATTAGCCTTGTGAGGGGAAAAATGAATAGGCAGGCTCGGCCCTACAGTGAAGCAGTTGACACTGGCAGGTGTTTTGGGGTGCTGTAAAAATGAACCCATAATTAATTAGTTATTTAATTAATTACTTTTACTGCCTTGAATGCCAGGGTAACTGGAACATCTTTAGGTGCTCTGTCATTTGGTATATTGTCTCCAGCAAGAAATGCAGTGATAGTGAAGTTAGCTCTAGGGGTTGAGAATTTACCAGTTCCCTCAGAATGCCCAGGTCCCTTTTCCCTGTGAGGAGTTATGGCTGTCTGAAAACTATGTATCTTTTGGATTGTGGAGATGTAGGTTTTAAAGTACTAACACTGGCCCTATCATTTAGATGTCAGCTATGGTCCTCCTTATAGAAGGAGCTGATCATAAAAGGGAATCTTGATCCTGAATATTTTTGATGAGGAGTAAGGCCTTCATGTAATAGAAACTGATGTGCAAAAGCTCTGCGATTAATTGATCTAGTGAGCTGAAAGCGCTCAAAAGAGGCAGATTCCCCCAAAGACTAAAACTGGAGGCAATTTTAATTGAATCTAAATTGCTATGAACAATAGATTCTGTGTGTAAACCAAGCGAAGCAAGAGTCGGCATGAAACCAAGGTACCATGAGTGGATGGTTCTGCAGCAGATTCAGTCACCAATAGGACCTGCCCACAACAGTCTATTCAGACATCTTTCATAAAATAGAGATATGTACTTTTTACTTCAAAAGTAAGAAGAGACAACAAGCACATTAAAATAATAATAATGAAATATAATTGCTTTGTTCTCTTGGTAAAGATTTGATAATTTTCTAGAATTGAATATACAGATATTGCTTTTTATTTGCCATTTAAAATATTGTTTACACTTTCTTTAATTCTGTTATAAGAGAAAATACCACATCAAAGTCTTATCATAACAAAAAAAATCACCATTCCAAAACATTACAGACAAAGGCCAAGGTTGTATAAAAATTACTACAAAACATTATCATCATTGCCTTTCTCTCCATCCTGCATCTCATAAGAACACATGAAAGGGCCTTCTCTGCTGCTGCTCCCAGACTTTGGAACTCCCTCCTGCTGGAGGCCAGGACTGCCCCATCATTGCTGTCTTTCCGGAAGCAGGTGAAGACCTTCCTCTTCAGGCAAGCTTTCCCTGAATGATGGACCACCTATTATGTGACTTTTAAATGGATTACCATGCATGACTGCATTGACTGATCTCATAAGAACAGCAGTGTTTCAATGCTAGTTTTCATCCCACATAATGGATTTTTTTCTTTTATCTTTTTGTGTGTTCTTGGTAGGTTTAATATTACCTTTTAATGTTGTAAGGTGCCTCTTCTAATTCCCTATTCTTAACTTGAATATGTTTTGAATGTTCTGGGCTGTATATTGTCCCTCATTATTGTAAGCCACGTTGGGTCCTTTTCCAAGGAGAAAGGTGGGGTAAAAATATTCAAAATAAATAAATGAATAAAGTGTCATCTTAGAACTGCACAGCTGGAAGGAGTCCTATGGATTATCGAGTCCAGTCCATGTCAAGGAGGCATGGTGGGCAACTGAACTCCCAACCCCTGGTTCCACAGCCAGATACAGCAATACCTCAGATAACAAATGCCTCTGATAACAAATGATTCCAATAGTGAATGGAAATTTTAGGGTATAGGGCTGCCTCGGATAATGAATGTTGCCTATTGGCTGCCTTGGATAACAAATGTTGCATAATGCCTTGCAAAAAAAGGTGCACCCCAGATGCACTGCACCCTCTCATAGTTCATGGAGGGGTGGGAAGAGTTAGAGCAGTTTTTTCATGGTGTCTTGGAGCCATTCTGGACATTTTTTGCTGAGGGACTTGGACCTTTCAAATTTGGAAAGGTAGGGATCTAGGTTTTATTAATCTTTGCACTGGTTTTCTTTGCATTTTTGGTGGGAACAAGCTGGGGTAGTCTTGCTGCTCCACATTTGCAATCTTTTCCATTGGTCTGCAGGCAAAAACAGGCTGGATTTCTCTTGCTGCTTATGTCTGTCTGTTTGCATTTTTCCATTGCATTTTTGGCAGAAAAAGGCTGGGGTAGTCTTGCTGGTTTCATTTCTCCATGTTTGCAATCTTTTCCATTGCTCTGCAGGCAAAAACGGCCTGGGTTTCTCTTGTTGCTTATGTTTGTTTGCATTCCCCCCCTTGCATTTTTTGGCAGGAAGAGGCGGGGGTAGTCTTACTGGTTTCTTTTGTCCATGTTTGCATTTTACTGCAGGGAGGGTGTTCTGGGGTGGTAGCATTCCAGCACTGCATGCCTTTAAACTGAACTTTATAAAGAGGCCTGGAAAAAAAAACACACCCAGCTTTTTTGTCTTTTTCCAAACCTCTGGAATGGATTAATCGGTTTCCCATTCATTTCAATAGGATATCGCATTTCAGATAACAAACGTTTTGGATAACGAATTGCCTCAGAGAACAAATTAAATTCGTTGTCAGAGGTACCACTGTACCTAAACCACTGAGCTACATAAGTCCCTCATGATGGCTTCAAAAAAAATAACATTAGTACCTCAAAGTGCCAAAGTCTCTTACTCTATACAACTAATATCCCTAAGTGGAACATTGTCCTTTCAGTACGGTATAGTAATTTTGCTGCCCACACATAGTTGATTATCAACTCAACATCACCTTTATACATCATATATCAAAACAAGCTTATTATTCTAGCATAATGTCTTTTGAAAACTATTTTGTTTTGAGTCCTATGCTACTGGATGAAATCTAGAATCTGCTCTGACAAGGTTCAGTACTATCAGTAGTGAACCATAAGCCCATTAAAAGGTAACATGCTTTGTGCCCAAATAGAGATTCACATCTATTTTGTCTATGTTTGGAGAAAATGCTCTAGCACACAGTTTTTGAACTGGTGTAGCTCAGTAGGGTGGAGAGCCAGAAACCAGGATTCTGAATCCCTGCTGGGAAGAGGGGTCAGCCAATATCTCCTGGAGTATGCGAGGCCCATGAGGTTATGTGCCCTTCCATCTCTGTGCCGTTGGTGTTGCTGTATGGTTCAAAACACACACACACCAAACCCGACCAAAGGAGAGACTGGTACATTACTTCTGAATACTTCATACCTAGAAATCCCTGGGAAGGATAGACATAAGTAGGAACTGACTTGACAACTTCTGATTATTTAAAATAAATGTTTTGGAAAGTAGTGCTAACTGTGCTTTTGTTCTGTATATGATTATTAAAAACAAATTACTGTATTCTTCTATGCACTGTTTTGGTTTTCTCTTCCCTTTCTTTAAAAAAAATATCATTTCTGAACCATCATCACTATCACCACCAAAGTAACCTTGCCCAGCTCTATCTGATGTGAAGTTCACAGCCTCCTTAACTGGAAGAGACCAAAACAGCCAGTAGGTATCTTCTGGGCTGATAACACCAAGATATGATTAGGTGCTGGGTTAAATTAGGTAAATTGTAATAATCAGCCTACCATATTTCTTAACATTTTGGTTAGAAGCATGGAACAACTCAACATCTGCATTCCAAAGGGGAAAAAATCCAGAAGGCTTTAGCACAGTGTAAAATCCCAAACCCACACTCAGATGCCTCCATTGCTATACTCAGACTGCCTCCATCTACCCAAGAAGTCCATTCACCTGGTACATCCATCCCTGCTGCCCTTCTGAGTCTCATCCTCCTTCTCATTTCTTGTTAGCAGTCTTTGTTTGGATTGATGATTAAGCCAAGGTTTATATAATCTTTCAGTTTCAATTTCTTCAGAGTCAAAATTAAAGCTGTACAGTTTTTCAGTAGTTCTGATTTTTGTTTTCTTAATGTTCACCTGCAGGCTTGTTTGGGTGGTTTTTTCTTTTACTTTCATCAGAAGTCCTTTCAAGTCATTGCTGCTTTCTGCCAGTAAGATGGTGTCATTTTCATATCTTAGATTATTGAGCTTTCCCCCCACCAATTTCTATTCCAATTTTTATGGTTTTCCTTATATGTTCTGCATCCAAAGTGAATGAATAAAGGGATATTGCTTGATCCCTTTGCTGAAAGGAAATTTGCAGTTATTTGATCATGTTGCCTATATGAAATCTTTCTGTTCATGTTTTGTTTGTTTGTTTGTTTGTTTGTTTGTTTACATTTTGTCCTGCCCAAGTACTAGAAAAGCTACCTCTATGAGCAGCAGACACAACAATTCAAAACAAAAATAAAAAGGCACTAAACATCAAAAGAGGAAAATTCCAAATTTGTTTCATATTTTCTCTTAACAGTAGCTTCTTGTTTACAAAACAGGTTATGCATAAGTACAATCAAATACTGAGGCAAACCCACGTCCTCAGAATAGCCCCTCATTTCTCATGATTCAAACACTCAAAGGCTTTGCTGTGGTTTGTAAAGAATAGACTAATCTTCAGAAATTTTCTAGTGTGCTCCAGTAGCCAGGAGAGATTAGGAATATGATCACATTTGAGACAAATACAGTGACGTCTGATTTGTAAATCACAATTCATGGAGACTCTGTGCTGTAAGGTGACCCGTGGTATCACAAATAAGATATCTAAAATCTAACATGTTGGAGATAATGGATAATGAGACCTTTCTGTGTTTTGTAAAAACCCTGGCATCATATCCGAGTGACCAATTATGAGTGCCTGTAATTTTAGTAGTGGTATATGGGCAGTATAATAATATCATAGGTAAACTGGATTATATTAAAAATTAGGGAGAGTGCACATACCATATAATTAATTGTTTTTTCCCTCCCAGAACAACATTTCCTGAGAGACATTTGCCTCAGCAATCAGACTTGCAAGTTAATCCCTCATTTACTCTCAAAAATACAGTAATTGCAAAAGAGAGCACACTAAATACAAGATATAGTAATAATATGCACTGACTAATAAACTTCTTTCCCCACTTGGGGGAGCACCATTGCAAAAAAAAAAAAATTGATAAATCTGTCATCTGTCATCTGGTTCTACCCACGGGAAGATCTCCCATGCCGAAACCTGGTCCATGGGCCCAGCATCTCATTTCTCTTTGTAGCCAAAATCTATGAAGCAACAGCCCATAGTTGTTTTGTGTGTGTTCTGTGCTATCCAGTTGGAACTGATTTATAGTTACCCTAACAGGGCTTTCAAGGCAAGTGAGATATTTAAGGACTGTTTTTACTGATTCCACTAACCCAGTGGAACCCATGAGTTTCCCAAGTGGAATTTGAACTCTAGTCTCCGGAGTTGTGCTCTGTCACTCTATCCATTATACTATTGTTGTTGTTGTTGTTGTTTGTTGTTGTTGTTGTTGTTGTTGTTGTTGTTGTTGTTGTTGTTCTTCTTCTTCTTCTTCTTCTTCTTCTTCTTCTTCTTCTTCTTCTTCTTCTTCAACTGGTTATTCAGAGGCAGACTTCCTCTAAACCTAGAATTCACAACCAAGAATACATTCTGGACATATTAATTTATTTTTTTCTAAAATTAGAGAAATTGCATCTTTTAGCTCCGTGATTTGCCTAATCAAATCCAAAAGAGAAAGAACAGGCAGGAAGAAAAGGAGCCCCTCTCTAGCTGATTTCTTGGGACACCAACTGCAAATTATCTGCACCAGGAGTTCTCCAGATCTCCAGAGCCATGTTTCAGTTTTGATTGCCAGCTACAAATCTGGGTCTCCTGTTCTAGCGTTGGACCTTAGGAATGTAAAAAAAGCCCTTCTGGGTAAAACCATTCTGCAAATAACCACCCGGGTACCAACAAGAAGCCCATTAGCAGTGGCTCCCAGTCCATTTGTTTCCTTATTACATTTCTGTGCCATCCATCTAGTGACCAGGCACTATTCTGGGTGGTTACGGGCAATTAAAAAAACAATATCTACCCACTCTAACCAACAAAGACATAAATAATGAGATCTAAACAGTAATGGCCCAAAATATAAAATAGAGATGGGTGCTTTGTATTCAGATCCCCTGGGTGCCAGCATCCCCTGGGTGCCAGCATCCCCTGGATGACAGCGTGCCAGCACATGTTTCACAGAGTTTGATTCCTGCACCCAGAACATGCTTGCCCATCACATGCTACATTGTTCCAGTCATGGGGATAATCCAATTGGCTCTTCCCTGCCTCTCCCTGCAGTTGACAGTTCAACCCGGAGAGGCAGGGAAGAGCTGATTCAACTACTTCTGTGATTGGCACAATGTTGTGTGTGATGGTCATTTATGCTGTGAGAAGCCCGGGGTAGACTGGACTGGTCCAGGTGGGTGGGTATTGAACACTGGGACACGTGCTGGCACACTTGGCATCCTGCTGGATCTGGACCCATCTCTCAAACAAACCAAGAGGCAATGACAAATAAGGATCAATACCCAGTTCAGGGATCCACAAAGGGATAGGATGTTTCTGGAGGGCTCCTCAAACAATGCAGTTTTTACCCACTTTTGAAAAGCTAGAATGGTAGGAGCCTGGGTCTTATCCACAGGCTGGGGGAAAGTATTTTTCTACACCCTGGAGAATCCCATACTCCATGAATCTGTTTAATTCCCAGCCATTGTAACTTGTTGTAGAGTGAATTCCATAGTGTGTTTTCTGTGTGGAAAAACATTTCCATCTGTCCCAAAATTCTTATCATACAGCTTTCGTGAACTACCTCATTTCAGCATTATGAGAAAGGAAGAAAACCTTCTCCTTATTTATTTTCTCCATACCGTGTGTAATTCTGTGATGTCTCCCCTTATGTGCCTGGCTTTGTGAGGTACGCAGCTACAAACATTGGAGCCTTTTCTCCTAAGAAACATTGTCCTATTTCCTTAATCATTTTGGTTACTCTTCCCTTCTCCTTTCTCTGCTCAACAGCATCCTTTTCAGGGGTACTGCCAATGAAGTACCACCACCACCACCACCACCACCGCAGCCTAGACTGTTCTTGAGTCTTTAACAACAGTTTCATCTGAAGAAATCAATTGACGTAACAGCAGGGAGATAAGTATTATCCCCTGCTAACATCTGTTACGAAAACGCAACATTTGGCAAGCTCAGATTTTTTAAAAAAGGATAGTTGGATCTTATGATAAGGTAACAGAGGCTGTAATTATATCAGTGCACCAATTTACTGGCAGTAAAGCTGCAGGACTCAGTGAGATTTACTTCTGAGGAAACATGTAGTGGATTGTGCTGTGAAAGACGTGGAAGTTTAATGTCCCATTTTTTTTGCAGGTGGCTGCAAATTCATACAAAGCCTCCTTGAAAAGTTAAACAGAAGAATTCTCTGCAGGGCAGGGTGGAGTGTTGGAGGGATGTGAAACTTTTCTTCCACGAACTTCCTTGACTTTGGGTTGAACTTGAGGCAAGGGGAACGTGTGCTCTTTGCAATATGGCCAATTAGTCTATCCTCCCCCCTCTGCCACACACAATAGGATTTCCTGAAGGATACCCCTCCCAGCTGTGAATATATGGCCTGTGTTGACCTTCTAATGACAAAATAAAACACAGGGGCCCAAATCCTCTTGTCTAGCTATGCAAATCTCCTTCATTTTAGAGGCAACTTGCCCAAGTTAAGGAATCACTTAATTAGAAATTATCCATTACATGCTGAGTCACAATTTGCCTACAAACATGCTGTTTATGCTACACAAATGTAACTGAATAGGGAGATTTGGGCCACAAAATGAAAGATGTGTAGGTGAGAGAAAAATAAATTGCTTCCACAAACAGATGGCTTTTGCCACTGCATGGAGCACCTCTTTTAAAAACCTGCTACAGGGCAGTATTCTGCTGGGATGTTCTGCACACAACAAATAAATAACATTGCACAATTTGCTTGTGCAACAGATTGAGCAACTGGTTGGCAAATCTGAAAAACAGCATGGCTGTTGTGTGGTTGGTTACACATTTGCTTGTGCAACAGATTGAGCAACTGGTTGTACCACCACCACCACAGCAAATATCCTGAAAAACAGCATGGGTAGGAATGCTCTGCCATGGTCCTTTTCTAGCATGTGTAATTTCTGGAAATGAACCAAAAGTGAGACGTCAGAACATTATTGTGAAGTAGAAAACTGATGACTTCCTTGAATCTCAGGAAGTCCTGAGGTAGTGGACAAAAATAATTAAGTGTGTCTTAGGGCAGCAAATATTCACTGAGAGCTTGCCTGATTCGTAATTAGCTATAAGCCACATCACTATATTGACAAAGTTGCAGATAAAATCGAATTATGTAGTTGAGTTCTGCATGCTGTTTGGATGTGAGGCTAACATTGCATGGCATACCACACCTCCTAGTAGTCCAATTTAACCTGATCCGGCCCTCCTTTTCACATGGTACAGACAAGCCAAGTCTTCATAAGGACCCCCTATCATTCTAGGTAGGAAGAGCATGGTGGATCATGGCTACATTTGGATGGATGCAGCAGCAATGGTTCTTCCATGAAGTTAGGTTGTCTTAGGATCCAAGCTAAGAAAACAGAGTTTTAAGATGCTGGGGGTTCTTTATAAGAAGCTCCAGAAAGAATTTAGAAGGCAGTTGTAGCGTTCATCCTTTTACTGTGTGTGTGACTGTACAGGAGGGGGAATAATGGGTTAATATTTATGACCAAATATGGAATGTGGAGGCGGAGCCTGAGTGCTTAAATAGCTCCACCTGAGGTAGTTAGAGCCAGATAGGGCTAAGATAGGGCTAAAGTAGGGAAACTGACAGGCACTGAAGGTGAGACAGGACAGTTAGGGAACTGTCAAGTTTGAGTGAGGGAATTAGATCAGTATTGGAGTGAACTGCTTTGAGAAACTTTAAGTAACTGAACACAACTGAACTGCATTCAACATCTTATTGTATTCAAAAACCTGCATTTTATTTGTCCACTTTACATCTCGTCTGGGGGCTCAGTGATTGAAATGGGATACCTGGCTGGTGGCAGCGATACCCAAGTCTAATTTGGTACAGGTCAACGGTCCATGAGATGACTGGGGGCCTGTGCTAGAGTGAGGTTGTGCTTTTTACTACTCTGTAGTGAGGGGAATGTGGTAACCTGGCTGCACTCAACAGGCTGACCTCCACAGCAGTATATAAAATGTCACACAAATATCACCTCAAAAAGGTGTAGTTAATTGCTTTCCGTATTCAGCCCATATCTTTTCTTCCTATCAAGAGTTCTGAAGCGGTCTCCCTCATCTTCCCACACTTGGTGCTGTATGTTTAATACTTTGAGCAGTGTTCTCATAATAAGACTTTTTCTGCATTGGCTTAGACACACTATTGTTCAACACCCTTTTTGTACTTTAAGGCATTAGCCAGGGATTTGTAGAGACAAATGGTGTTGTTCACAAGGAGGTGCTTAAAAGATAAGGTCTGAAAAGCCTCTCTTTCTCAAATGTGGAGAAGCAAATCTCAAGAGATTTCCCTGATATCTTCCCAAAATACAAAATGTTCCTACAGAGATGTGCACAGAAACTTACTAGAACTTTTAAAATACAGTGGTACCTCTACTTATGAGCAGCTCTACTTATGAGAAATTTGACTTAAGAGTGGAAAACTGTTGGCGTTTCAACTGTTGCCTTACAAATCTTAGATCCGGTCTGCTCTACTTAAATTTTTTTATTTTTTTTTTTTTTTTTCATTTATTTATTTATTTATTTAGATTTTTTTTAGATATGGCTGCTGTACTTATGAGTTGTTCAACTTATGAGCATGCATTCAGAATGAATTAAACTCGTAAGCAGAGGTACCACTGTACTGTATATTGGAAGTAGAGCCACTTCATCAACCTTTGTGGATTGTGGCCATGGGGAGAAAGCAGCTTCTATCTCCTGTGTTGTACTCAAAGTCCATCGTTAGCTTGGATTTTCAAGAGATCGGCGAAAACAAAATGGAAGTTATAGATTAACAAATACATTGTTTATATATAGAAGGATTTAGAAATCTTAAATCCTCAATTTTTGTATCTTACCCAGCATGCATAATGGATTAGGAGTAGCTGTTTACACAATCTAATTACTTGTAATTAATTTATAACTGTACCATGCTTTATAAGTGTCACCGCCCAATAAGTTAGTCTTTGGCAAAACTAATACCTTTTAACTGCCCATTAATCTTATGGTAAAATACTTTCCCTTCACCATTGCAAGACAGCTGCTCAAGCTCTCCTGAGACAACTGAGCAGAGAGGAAACAGAAGTGCCTGTGCTCCTTCCGTCTCCATCTTTGTCCCATTTCTGAGAGCCAGGAAGAAGGAAGGGGAGGTTTGTGGAAGCAATGGCAGAGAGCCAGGCATTTTCTGAGTGTGGGACTCTGAGAATTTCTCTAGGTCTGGCACTGTGGGTGGACTTTACAGGGAATCAGTTTGTGCAGGGGCACTAATAATCTCACCGAGCATCCCACTTGAGACCTCAAAGTCTGGCATCTCCCCCTGGTCATGTATTACTGGCTGAGGATGCTCTTTCCCAGGTCCCAACCTCACCATATCCGAGTAACATGTTTGGGTTAGCAGCCACTGAAGCGAAACAGGCACTGAATTCTCTCTGGGATTTTGTAATGTCTTTAGTTACATGACTAATTTAATTTTTTAGCTGAGGGGGGAAGGGAAGAGGATCCCCTACCCCAGTAACTGCTTCATCATTCCCCCTGTCTGTATAAATAAAAGAAACTGAGGTGGTTTATTGGTCAAACAGATGTTTTAGTAAAAAAAAAAAAAAAAGCAGATTTAGCCCTCTGGCTTGGAAAGAACTTCAACTTGAGTGGGTTGGAAGTGCTTCACAGGAAACTCTGCTCCTGCTCACAGAAGCGGAATCTCCTTGAAGGGAAAATGGCCTTTGTCTCACTCTGAGCTGCTCCCCTTCTGAACAAAGAGACAGACTACAAATGCTAGTATCAGGTGATGTTTTTGGTACAGAGAAAGCAGGTGGGATTTGGTAGTGATGTCACAGTGAATGCATATTCAGAGAAGTGGAGCAAATTAGGCAAACGATTTTGCCTAGGGATTCCCAGATACACACTTGGCATTAAGAAAGAAAAAACATGCCACCCAATTCTTCTACACATTCCAACAAAGGGTTTTGTTACATATTGAAATACTCCTGGTTTTGTGTTATGTTTAGCATGCTGAAAACAATTTAAAAATTTCAGCCTACATGGCATATAGCTAAGCATGAGTTTTTTGTTGTTATTTTGTTTTTGGTTTTTTTGACATGGGAAGCATATTTTTTGAAAGCATATTTTTAAAAATGCCTTCTAGGGACTTGTTTATTTGAACTTGATTATGAATGTCGTTCATGTTGAACTTATTTTTTGTATGTGTGCTCACCTGTGTTAGATTGTTAAATTGTTTCTGCGGGGTTTGTTAAGTATTTAATGCTTGGATCATGGGTTTCTGGCTAACACTGCAGTCTGATCTGTTATTTTTTTCTCTCTGTAACACTGATCTAGCACTATGCCAATCTGAAAAAATATATAAGAATAAATAAAACATATATTAAAACATGACGAGTGATCCAGAAAAATCACTTTAATGCCTTCTCCAGGGGCAGCTGGTCTTTGGCAGAGGAAGATGGGAGAAGAAGAAGAGGCTGTTGATGTTCGTTGATTGAGGCAGAACTCACATTACTGAAGTACAAAGGAGAAAAAGATGAAAGAGGAGGAAGGTCGAGGCAGCAGCAGCAGCAGCAGCAGTTCTTCCAGTCCCAGAAGTCACTTAGAATCTCCCAGATAGACTTCTGGGATTAGAAACCAGAAGGCAAAACATATGTTTTTTCAACTTCATATTATGGTTCTCTCCATGTGTATCAGCTGGGAAAAGAAAGGAACAGCCCCACCCACCCCTGCTCAGTTATGCTGCTTCCTAAATTGCCCTAGTGATCTACAGGTAGGACAATCTTACTACCTTTTAGACATTATAGGGGGAGGCTCTAACTTAACTACCCTCTCATGGAACAGTGGGGCAGCTCCCAGAAAGCACTGTGACTAAGGAGACACCCCCTATTTCCCAGAATGCCAGTGGTAGGTGAGTTGTGTTGATAAGAATAAATTTAATCTAAAAAAAATGTTATTGATTGTTTTTCTTTGTAAGTTGCCATTGCACCAATATAAATTGTCAATGCACCATTGGTGGTTCATCAAAATTGCCACGCTGAGTTAGTTATATAGCAAAAGGTTTATTAAAGACAGATAGAGATACAACAGAACACAGACAATACAGAGATATATGTTAGTAGGCATCTTAGCTTAAGGGTCCAAGAGCCCCTTAAGGTTCCAAGACATGGCACAGGCACATCTGCCCTGCAGTCCCTGGACAAAGGAGTAATGGCTTCTCCATGGTTTTTATACTCTTTTGCATAGTGTACTGACGTATTTAGTACGCATCATATTCTTGGTCTATGGCCATCTGGCTACAGACACTAGAATGACTTAACTCTATTTTGTTTGATTTCAAGTTGGTTCCTTATTACTGGCTAACTGCCATATGTTATTCTTAGCTAACTGACTCCTTGGTGCCATGAGATAATGTCAACAATCCCAGATGATGGGCTATCTTGTCTCCTGTACTCTGGTGTCTTACGTACTGTAAGAGATTGGTGCCCACGGGTGTGAGATATTGTGCCAAGTCCCAGCTGGCAAGCTTTGCTGTTGTGCTGTTTTGCTGGGTCAATTTGACCTTATACCCTGTGAGCTCATTTGGGTCTACTTATAATATATTTTGATTTTGAGACATGTTAACCCATTCCTATCAGTGTTCTAAGTAACTTTTGCAATCTTAGGAGGCGTCCATTATTACCCATCATTTCAAAGATAGCTCTTTGCCCAAATCAAGATAAATGCTCCATCTTCTCAGGAGTGACATGTCTCAAAGAGCAGCAGCAGCTGCTGAACAATTTGGAGGAAGCTTAAAAGGGCAGATAATGCTGTGATTGTTCCCTTGCTATTCATTCTTGGCTTTCAACAACTAGACTTTAATGAGAACAAGGCTGTGGTTCTTAACAGCCTTGGGTTATGGATATTCCTCCCAGAGCTTGTAAGCAATAACAAGTTACCTGCAATTAGCTCTCTTCTCCAAAAAAGGAAAAATATAATCCTATCACATTAAGATTGTAACTCAAGGAGGGATTGTTTCATTCTCTTTGCAGTGCAAATGTAACTATTCAGTGATTTTTACTTATGGAGTGCGGTCTGATTGTATGATGGAGGAGGAATATCAGGTAGTTCAAGTGGGCTGAAATTCCATAGTCAGTCACAAGTGGAGTAAGCCCATTGAATCAGTGAGGACTTGGTGAGCCAACTGCTTGCAAGTTCCACTGATTCAATGTGCCTACTTGAGTTGCAACTTACTATTCAATTGTAACTTATTTCTGCAACTTAGCCACTGAGATGGAGAGGAAGAGAGTGTGAATTGATTCCCTAAAGATCACAGGTATCAAGGGTGGGCAAGGAGGAATACCCTCCCTCAATCCTAAATATATCTGCCATTTTCATGTAGGCAGGCAGAAGCACTCTATGGTTGCAGCGCATAATATGGAGTAAAATATGCTGTTATAATATATGCTCTCATCTCCAGGAAAAATTCTGCATATGCTCTTGAAAAGTTACCTAGCTAGACATTAACCTAGTTGCCAAAAATTGGAAACACAATGAATGACTTTCCAAAACTACAATTGCAATTGTAACTACTGTATATTTTAGGACCCTGATCTGCAGCGGTAACTATTTCCAGGATGCAGCAGAACCAGCAAAGAATTTGGAGATCACCATAAAGATTAACAAGTTTTAGTTGGTGTAAATCTGCATGGACTTTTTACATGCAACTGATAAAGTAGGGTACAGTACATCCCACAAAAGCTTAGGACCAAATAACGTTTAATAAACCTCACAACTTCTTGTGGTTTCAAATGTATAATTATTGTTTAAAGGTAGCTTTATAAGCCTTTCCTTCCACACAGAAATCTAGCAATTGTGTTCAGCTTTGCAAAAATCCCAGCACATTTTTGGCAGACTGGAATAATTGCAGACATTCATAGAACATAAGATTGATATATAAAATTAATATTTTACTATACAACATTCCCTGGTGACTGATATATTATATGTCTAAGACTGAAATATAAATGACAAGTGAAATAGCTTGGTTGCATAAAAGGCAATGTTTTAAAAAACAGAAAAACTGAAAAAAAAGCAGTAGAAAATAGGAAAATAAAGATGGGAGAGGGAAGAGAAGCACAGATGGGATTTTCCAGAGGTCTTTCTTCCCTTTCTTTCTTAAAAAATGCAGTGGAGAATGGGACCATTTAGCTAGGGCAAGGATAGGAACATAATCACATACCTTTGTTAAGAGCCTCTCAGAGGTCCAGATAAGACTGGGGTATTTTCATTTTTGAGGCTTCTGGATATTTAAAAATAGTCAAACAAGATTATAGAAAACTGTGGTCTCTTTTGAATGTGAGGCCTTCCATGAAGATGAGGATTGGACCAAATAGATATCCTGGCTCTCCCATGGTAAGCTCTGTCTTCAGGTCCCCAAAGTACAATTCCTACAGTCATTTCAGGTTGACTGTTCAACAACAGCTGTATGCTGTGAGAAACAGTTGTATGCTGAAACACCTGGAAAGCCAAAGGTTCCCAACTACTCTTGAGTTCTGACCTCGTAAGAATGAGGCTCTCCTTCAAACAGAGGCTAGACCACCATCTGTTGGGGATCCCTGAACTCTGCTTTTTTCCATGTTGCAGAGGGAGTTGGGCAAGGCAGTTATTTGCTTCTGATTGGGCCAAAGGACTTACTTCCTGTGATTGCAACATTTCGCCCCTGCTTATTCGTCCAAAGTTCCCTGACTGAGCAATAAGACTTACAAATAAAACCAATGCTCGCTGCCTGAGAATCAGTCATAAGACAAAGCTGCGACATATGGAGTCACGCAAGACAGCTAATATTTGATATGCACGATGACATGAGTGCAAAGATATACACAACTGCTAATTGTATCATCTCATTCTGCCCTCAGATTTTGTTTCAGAGTCCTTAGCAGTGAATGGAGACTTCATCGCTGTTTAGAGATGGGCACGACTTAGCGGTATTCCCGTTTCCGTTACTCGTATCCGTTACTCTACGGAAACGGTAACGGGAATTACTCCGCCAGAATTCGAGCTCGAACCGATGAACGAACAATTTGGTCTGATTTGTCGTGCTTGTTACTTGCATTGCGGCGATCGCGCAATGCCAAGCGGCACAGAAAAAAAGTTTTTAAAAGTTAAAAAAAAACCCGATTCCCGGCTCTAAAAGTAGGCGAAAACTGTCTGAGGGCACCTACCAGGCCAGAAGGGTGTTTTATTTGGGGGGGTTTCCCCGCCCCCCTCTCCTTGGCTACTGCTACTGCTGTGCTGCTGGTACCAGGCTGGGACGGCGCATCCATTTGCCATGCAGTGCGGGGGATCCAAAATGGCGACCACAATATTTTTTTGAAATCGTTGCCCAAAACCCCACCAAAGCACCACAGAAACATGCGAAAATTAGCTATTTTAAATGCTTGAATTTTTACAGTAGCAGCAGTGGGTTTTTCTTGCAAAAAAAGTCTCCGTTGATTTTATTTTATTTTATTTTATTTTATTTTATTTTATTTTATTTTTTTACACCTGCACATTTGCAATGATGGGTTCGCCCATGGGAGTGGACCTTGCAAATTTTCCACCAATCGCATGGCCACTTGGCCAGGTTGACCACAGAGACTTCTCGGATGTGCCAATCGGGCATAAACAGCCCACTAATCGTAGCCCAAACCCGAACCCTAAGCCTAAGCCTAACCCACACGCCAGTACACTGTCCTTCTAAGTGGGTCAGAGAGGCACCCAGAGGTGCACCCCACTACTCACCCTAACCTCACCCGTAACTAGCCTAACCCTAGCCCTTGCGCTAACCTGTCTTAACCCTAAGCCAGATCTACTTGCACTGCACTACATGCAAGTACGTGAGACACAGCGGGTGCAAAGAGTCTGCCAGTCCGTCACTTGTGGCTCTGGCTGACTCCTGCAGCTCCCTCCAGGAGCCCGCTACCCCCCCAAACCAGTACTAACGACAACGAAAAAACGAAAAAAAACAAACCGACTAATTTTTGCGAAATTTCGTGAAAAACGGAAACGAGCTGAAATGGACTGCCTCCGACACACGACAACTTGAAAACGTCATTTTCCCTAGTCGTGCCCATCTCTATAGCTCTTTGATATGAGTGTTACAAAAGGAATATTTGTCCTATTTCCATTTGAGGAAATACCTCTTTTTCTTTAAAAGGTAGACTGAAAATTCAGTAGAGTTGAAACCCAGGTTAATTGGCTTGTATTTAGTAGAATATTAGTGTGTGGATTTGTATGTCCCACCAACTATAAATCTTACTGCTGAAAAATGGAGAAGTGAGAAAGGTGGAGTAATGTAAAAGTCGGTATTATATTAAGACACACCTAAGCTATGTCAAGTTGGAAGGCTTCATAGCATTTTCAAACATGTTATTCTAACACACTGTTTGAGATTTTTGTATTTTTTCCAGTCTCATAAATCTCATGAATTGCTCATAATCTGTTCCCTTGTGACATGGGCAAGATAACCACAACACATGGAAATGCTAGACAACAGATGAGGCATAAGCATTGAGCTAAAAAATATTAACTCCCAAGAACCTGTGGTTCAGCCGCTTTAAGTCTGAGGCTTCCATACAATATGGTCTTTTAAAATGCCTGTCCTCACCAATGGCAAGCATGGGGATGTCTATGGATGGTGAAGATGTAGTTCTGTACAGGGCTTACCATGTGCACAGTGTTGGCTGCATCAAGTCATATAAGGTAAAGAGAGGTTCTTGACCAAGACCCCCCTTCATTTACATTTGGATAGGGCAGGGTGACTGGAGGAGGCAACAGAGAGACAAGAGTGTCTCTTTTCCCCATCTCTTTGTTACAAGGCCTTCATTTTAACCCTTTAACACATGTTGCTAGTTAATAAAGTGTGGCCCTAGTTAAAACCCATCACTTGTGTCTCATGTCTCTTCCCAGGCTTTGGGGGCAAAGGTAATTTCTATAATGTAAACAGAATTACAATGCAGTTCTCTTGAGAACGGAAACACTGGCTACCTGATACATCTTTGTGCAGGTCAGCAAAAGTGCTCTAGATTTGCAACCAGATTGCATGCCAAAAGACCTTAAAATACTCTGTATTTATCTTTCTGTTTTATGTCATTTTGTATGAAATTCAACAATATCCATGTTTTTTGTTCTGGACAAAATTTATAATTTATTTTTATTTCTAAATTGGCAATATGGAAAGTCTGAGACACTTCTTACTTTGAATAAACTAGCTGAATAATGGTCTATGATATCAATGTATTTGGCAATGGAGGATTATATTCAAGTTACTGAAGTTTAGAAAGTAAATAAAGAAATATGAGGTTTTTCTTCTGGCAGCAAATGCAGTTAGGATCATGCAGAAAATAGTTGATGTAGCCTTTATGAACTTGCATTTAAAACATTTATGTAACTGTTCTAATTTGGTTTTGTTTGGTTGCCACTTCACTCCAACATCAGAATCAGATGGAAAACTCTTATTATTTATCTATTTAGTTAATAATATTAAAATACACATACATTTTTAAATAAAGTATTTATTTTGTTTCAGTTTCAATTTCCTTTATGATATATTCTTGTTTTGGTTTGGTTTGTCTGGTGACCTATAGGCCTTTTTATAATGGTTGTTTTTGCAAAGCTCTGTCTTCTCTCTTACTAACATTCAAACTACTACCAAATATTTTGTTCATTTACATTCTATCTTTTCAATGTGACCTCTAAATAGTGAGTTCATGTCAACAAACTCCCACCAGTTTTCCTAACATCAGACAGCAACATTGCAGGTCAGATGGAAACTCAAACGTAGCACAGAGGATATGAATAGGATCACGGTAAAAACCAAAACAATATGGCTGGGTATTCATATGAAACTGGGATAATTTTTAAGACATTGTGAATGTGAATTTGTCCTCCTCATGAAATACAGTAATGCCTGGTGAGTCTAGAGTGGCTGGGGGCAATGTTCAAAGCATGCATTAAGGTTAATTGGAGGTCTGTTTATCTAAGGCTCAAGTGATATGATGACACCTTGGTGAAAGTAGATAATTTATAGCCATAGAACAAGATTTTGGCTGTTGTGTCAATGTTGTTACAGTTCAATTCTCTGATGCCAGGTCTTCAGTACTTACTAACATCAGTGTAATTCCAAGATAGTGTACAGTAACCCCCCGCCGATCGTGGGGGTTAGGGACCCACCCCACCTGCGACCCATGAAAATCTGCAATATGCAGAAGCGGGTGGGGGCTGGGGGCTGGAGGGGGGTGATCGTGGCGCACACCAGCGGCCGCCCGCGCTGCCTGAGACTTTTTGTCCCTTCTTCATTGAAAAGCATTGCCAATGAATTTCAATGGAGAAAATTTTCCCCATTGGAAAGCATTGGCAATGCTTTTCAATGGAGATTGCGCCCCCGCCACCCCAAGACTTCTTGGAGGGGGCAGGGGGTGGCGGGGAGCCATGTGATGGCTCCCCACCCCCTCCCCTTCCGGAAGCCTGGGAGGCATGTGGAAGGATGGCGGGGAGCAACACGATGGCTTCCCGCCAGCCTCCCAGGCGGCTCCGCGACTTCCCGGGTAGGGGTGTGTGTGTGTGTGTGTGTGTGTGTGATCCCGGTGCACGCCGGCGGCCGCCCACACCACCCAATACTTTTTGTCCCTTCTCCATTGAAAAGCATTGCCAACGCATTTCAATGGAGAATGGCTCCGCGGCTTCCCGGAGGGGGTGGGGGTGGCGGGGAGCCATGCGATGGCTCCCCAGGGGTGGGGTGGTGGTGGTGGGGAGTGACCCAATTCGCCCCCTGCTAGCGGTGCAGGTACTGCGATCCCGCAATGTAGCGGTACCGCGGTACCTGAACCGTGAAATGGTGGGGGTCACTGTACTCAGTAGGGATGGGCATGAAATGGAAAAATAATGTTTCATTTCATTTTGTTTCATGCTCACTCCCATTTTGTTTCGTATCATTTGTTACTATTTTTAAAAAATAATTTCATACGAAATGAAATGCAGCAAAACGAAATGGCTCCCCTGGGTCCTAGAGGCACCAGATTTGGTGCCTCGGGACTCTGGGAGCCATTTTAGAGAGCTCCTGCGGGGGTCACTGTACTCAGTAGGGATGGGCATGAAATGGAAAAAAATGTTTCATTTCATTTTGTTTTGTGCTCACTCCCATTTTGTTTAGAGAGCTCCTGCTGAGCTTTCAATGGCTGGTGCCCTTTAAACCTGGCCCAGTCAGAACCATGGGGACCCCCTGGTGCCGCCTGGGCCAGGTTTAAAGGGGTCCAGACACTGACAGCTTGGCAGGAGCCCTCAGAAAATGGTCAGGAGGGCAGTTCCGGCGATCGCACAGCCCTGTCTTACATGGAAGACAATAACTTAAACAATAACAAATGCGATTGCAACAGGGTGTTCAGGATTCACACAATTTTGGGGGAATATAGAACCCCCAAGTTGAAAAATGATGAGGCATGAATCAAGCTACTTCAAGCAGGCTCTGTCAAGTTGAGAAGAACTGAAGGGAAAGTTTGTTAGAGTAGCTGAAAAAAAGTTTATGAGCTTATTAGCTTTTGACTGGGTGCTGCAGAATGGGGGTGGCATGCTCCTGACAGATCCTCCCAGTGCTGCTTCTGCTTTTCTGCTTTCAGTGCATGTCACATTTCATAATTTTTTCAAACTACACTCAATTCTGAAGGATTTTCAAACATAAGGAAGCTGGGAAGAATAATGTCTTTATTCTCTCCTCCTTGCTTGTGGTGAACTTTAGCTATTGTTCACTGAATCTTTTTGTTTTCATGTACAAATACAGTGACATTGTCTCTCTCTCTCTCTCTCTCTCTCTCTCTCTCTCTCTCTCTCTCTCTCTCTCTCTCTCTCTCTCTCTCTCTCTCTGTGTGTGTGTGTGTGTGTTTAGTGGCACAATACAGTGCAGAATATTTACTAACCAAACTTTAAGTCCCCCTTGATTTAGATTTGCGAAGTCTCAAGGTGCTGGTTGGGGGTCTCAAGGACTGGCTGGAGTCTCAGGACAAGGAGAGTAACAACAACACAGAAGCAACAATTAGTTTCATTTGTGTGAGAGAGGTGGCTTTTAAGCAGGGTGCCCCATGTCCACCCATTTCCAGGCTTACTGGCTCCAGGTGAAGGTGTTTGTATGCTTGTGCCTTGCTCCAAAAAGCATAACGGGACCATGTGCCTCCTAGCTCCCTCTTCAGTCTATTTCCCTCTCCTCTCTTGTGGCTTTGGGGTGCACATTAGGTCCTGGAGTGGAATGGTCAATGGAGCACAGACATAGTTAGTTGTGAGATTTCTTGGTGCATAAACTCTGAGGGCAATCGTGTAGTACCTGGGGTATTCTCCCTTCTGATCTGATCCCTTTAGAACTGCAAGAACCCAGCCCTGGTCTTGGGGTTTGGCCATGAAATGGCCAACCAGCCCCAATAGGACTGTGTCTGCTTACTATGCCCCCCGCTGTTTGACATCTTGGAACTGTAGAGCGGGAAGGAACACTATGGATAATCAAGGCCAGCTCCTCTCAAGATGATGGTAACAAACTAAATCTTACTTCCATGGCTCTTAAGTGATGGTTCTTCATTCATTCAGGTGTTCTCAAATCTCTCCCTATACCTCCATGATATGGGAACGAAACTCTCAAGGCATAACAGTGCTATAGAACTTGACTTATGGGAGATGTAGTCCTCTAATGTTTGTGGTTAGTTACTGATATCAGAAAGCTGTTGAGTTAGTGCTCAAGCCTGAGAGCATGCCTTGCCTTTTACAAGTCCTATTCTTCCTAAGCAATCCTGGAAACTTTATAATGGTAGCTTGGGGTCTGTTCAATGAACAAATGCCAACATGGGTCTCAGGATTTTGAGGGGCAAACCACAAACTTGCATTCAAATGCTTAACATGATGAATGTACCTGTTGTTCATAGGCAGTTTTTAAACCCCAAAGTATAACCTGTTCTTATTAACTCTTGTATCAAAATGAACAGGATTTTTTGTTTCCTTGCTTGTTTCATTTAGCATTCAGGTACTGGAGTGTCTTGAGTCATCCTCTGTCAGAGCTGCATTTTATGTGGAAAATGGAATAGTTTCTTGAAATGGTAGAAGAACTCTCAGGGAGGTATGGGAGAAAGCCAAAAGCAGAAAGTTAGTGTCCCATTTACCAGTCATCTCTCCTAGACAGAATCAAATACTTTTATTGCAGACAAGTGTGTATATATTGATTATGCAGAATTACAGACTTTCCCTCGGGGAAATCTGACTCATGTGGTGATGGATTGATAGGACTGGTATGGATTTTAAGAGATGAAAGAAGTATGAATTTCCCTGGTATGTAAAAAAGGATAGATTGGAGAAATTGAGGCTTATTGGATTTTTTTTTTAACAAAGCCTGCTTTTTCCCAAACAACATGAACAAAAGCTTATATAGATGAGGGTTGGGCAACATATAATGTTGTAGATGATGTTCTTGGACAACAACTCCCATTCAACAAGTGTGGAAGTCCAATGACTGGAGGACCATAAGATGGCAACACTGGCCAAGATGATCTTCTGAATTAGTGACAAAGACACTAAAAGATGACCCCCCCCCGATGACAGTGTCGTTAGTATGTATACCCGTCCAGTCAGATTGGACAGTGTGATGATATCACAAATATTAAGAAGGGTGTACTGAATAAAGTAAACAGTATTTAATCTGCAGCTGATGGGAACTGAAAGCACACTTGTTGTAGAATTCTTCCATCAGAATGTAAGGCATGGAGGGCTTTCTTCTATGTTTGTTGTCCTTGTCCTTAGTAGCTTTTTCTAATGTCACTAACCTGTGTTGTGGCAAGGCATTGAGAGAGGAGGAATTGATTGTGAATGCAATCATCACTGTGGCTCTTTCCTTTTTTTAGAATGTGTGTACAGTGGATCGTTTGTGTATGGGGCAGTTGGAATCTGTGCCATGTGGGGTAGAGGAGAGGGAAGGGAAGGAAGTAAATGCAAAAAAAAAATGCAAAAAGCTTTTGAAAATGTGCTAATTTGGTATTCCAAATAACCTTTATATTGTTGATGGTCCTGCTAAAAAACATGGGGAAATGTTATATTCGGCTAAATCTTGAGCTCACACTGTCACATTAGATTATGCAGTGCTGTGGCATTTTGTATTCAGTTCTTATTTTCCCAAATAAATGGGGAAACATTGGATCCTTTTTCATCACTAGTGTATTTCCAGAAGCTCAATTCTGCTGTGTTTTGTCATGCTAGACAACTTTTTTATATATTTATTGTTGAATATGTAGTTCTGTCTAAGCCAGGTCTGAGGTCAGAGGGAAAAAGTTGATAAGGAACAATAAATCTCTCAAGTGAATATTGAAATGTTCTTAAATATATATATCAGGACTGTCCAACTTTGAACAGGCCAAGGCCTACTTTTTCCGGCCTAAAGTGCTTGAGGGCTACTACACTAATACCTCTACTTACGAATTTTATCCATTCCGAGCACATGCTCATGGCCTTTGAACTGCCCACTCAGCTAAGACAGTGGGCTCGCAGACCCAGAACTTTCCTGGGGCAGTAGTGATCCTTGGGATGGGGGAGAGAGGGATGGAGAATTTATCCCTTCACTTTTTTATTGATGCCTGGCAGGATACTTTTGAACCCTTCGCGGGCTACCAGTAGCCCACGGTCTACCTGTTGGACAGCCCTGATATATATAATTCAATTTTTTTTATTCTTTTAACTATTTGAATATTGATTGTTTTTAGATTTTAAGTATTTTCTTTTAATGATGAAAACCACTCTCCCTTTTAAGGGGCAAGACACTATAACAGGGATGGTGAATCTATGGCATGTGTGCCAAAGGTGGCATGCAGAGCGCTTTCGGCTGGCACGCGACAGGCTCCCTGCCCCCCTTCCCCCTCCACTGGACCAGTCATGAGGAATTTGCGGAGGGGGGAGTACGGGGGCAGGGAGCCTGTCGCGTGCCAGTACGACCCTACGGCCGCCATCTCCATTGCCGCCTTCACCCCCACCCGCTGCCGACCCAGCCTCCACGTCCACCCACCTCCGCTGCTGGCCCCATTGCTGCCCTCGCCCCGGCCCCACCTCCGCCCCCACCCGCCTCCACCACCGTCCCCATTCCTTCCCTTGCCCCCGCCCCCTGCTGACCCAGCCTCTACCTGCCTCCACTGCCGTCCCCATCACTGCCCTCGCTCCCCCGCCGCTGCTGCCAATGACCCTGAGCCCCCCCATTGCCCTGCTGCCTTCGCCACCCGCCCCCGCAAATCCCGACCCCCGGCACTGCCACCATCTCCATCACTGAGTTTGGGCACTCGGTGTCAAAAAGTTTTGCCATCCCTGCACTATAAAATATTAGAAAGAAAGAAAGAAAGAAAGAAAGAAAGAAAGAAAGAAAGAAAGAAAGAAAGAAAGAAAGAAAGAAAGAAAGAAAGAAAGAAAGAAAGAAAGAATCAATGCTGTTTCATGGAATCCTTTATGTGACTAGAAGATTTGAGCACCAAGATGTATACACTACTGAGGAAAATATTTCCTGGCCTACCTGTGCTACCTATCCTACATGTAAAGAAATACAGCATGCATACAATTCATTGACGAGATATGGCCAATATTCTTTTTGTTTTCAGCAGCACTATTCTTCCTGCCTCCCCATCCCAAGCAACCAAGTCTCCTGCTTGATGTCCTCATACTATCTGGATCCAACCCCAATGCCCCAAACTGCCAATAAAGTTGTTGACACTGTGACAAAACATTAAACCCATGATAAAAAGCACACCCAACCAATAACCCCGAACACCCTTGCAACAACATAAGTTGATATACTGTCTCATTGCCATAAGCTGAAGTTAGGTGGGGGGAGGGCAGAGAGAAAGATCAGCCACACACTGACCAGAGGGAACCTGGCACTCTGTATTTATGTTGTGTGTGTGTGTGTGTGTTGTGGCATTACAGTTGTGACCGACTCTTCATGACTCCACATCCATGGAGTTTTCTTGGCAGGAATACTGGAGTGGTTTGCCAGTTCTTACTCCAGGTGCCTACAGCACCTGGTATTCCCTGGTGGTCACCCATCCAATTACTAACCAGGGCTGACCCTGCTTAGCTTCCAAAATCAGGCGAGATCAGATGTGCTTAGGGCATCTAGACAGCTTTTATGTTGGGTAGGCAGACTGGAATGAAAACAGTGCACTCTTGATTTGCTCCTTGGTCCTATTTTCCACACTGGCCATTGCAAAAGCGGCACCTCACTGTGGCCAATGGGAGGCCAGGAGAGAAGGGATCCTCTGTTTGATCCACGCTCCAGGGTATTTCAAGTAGGTGCTGCGATGTCTGTTCTGTCCCCTCTGCTGCCTTCTTTTGTGGGGTAAGACTGGATCTTCATAATACGGAATCATGGTCTTGGCTGCTAGCAATTTCTTGGCTGCTTTAAAACTGATCAGAGCCAATGGCCCTGTGTATTTATGGCAGGATATGTTTTAAGACATTATCTGCACAAAAAAGAGGGAAGATTGAAAAAGAGGGATAATGTTAGAAAGTCCACTTTACGTACCTAGTTTGGGTGACTGCAGTGACCATTCTGGTTGGGGGACTTGGGGGAGTTTAGCCCCCCCCCCCGCAAATTACTTTTCTCAAACTTTTCTTTCCAGTGTCTATGCAATATTTTATCAATGTGCTAAACATGGACACTGAACATTTTTTTCTATTGAACAGATGCTACGGCGGTGCAATGTTCTTTATATCCTAAAGAAGAAAAGCAGGGGTAGCTGACAGCAAGTGATTTACTAATAATATTTGCTAAGCATGAGACTTGGATATTATAGTTTGCCACAGCAATTTCTCTTTGGGGTTAAAGGGCTTACAGGGCCCTAAACAAGGGAACATCGTATTGCTCTTCTGGAAAGTGTTGAGCCTACAAATTCCATTGCCAACATTTGTAGATTCAACAAAATGTGTAAAGACCTGCAATGAATGTCAGCCGAAGTTCAATGTTTGTTTATTACCCTTTGGAAAATTGCTTCAGCAAATTTATGCAGGTAGCTTTTCTGGCTGGATAAACATGGCAATCCCATTTGGAGTTGCCCATCACATTTCTCACATCAGTGGGCACTTCTCATCAGCTTTGCCAGAAAAACAGCCTCTGAAATGTCTGGGCCGTTAAAATGAGTGACAGTTGTTATGGTCACATCCATGTCTTGGACCCGCATTGCCCATTCACTGCTTAAAGCCTTTGTTGGAAGGAGAGCACTTAGCCGATGATGGCAATCCAGACATTATCAGGAAATAGGGGTGATTCACAGCAGAGATTATGTATTATGGGCAGGGAAGCATTACTTAGCTACTGACTGGACACCTGGGAATAATGGCTTCTCTTCTCTTTCTCTGTTGCACAGGTAAGGGGCCAAAACCTTGCCTAGAGCATAATAAAGACTGATGGGTTAGCATTTGATTCCCTTTTCCCTTTGCTACTTATTCCTGAAAACCTGATTTATAAATGAGAAACACTTGTTTAGGAATCTATCTGCTCTGTGCCCCAACAAAATGATTTGCTTCTAAGCTGTTCTGCCTGCTGTTATGCATTTCCCAGCCACATTTGTATACTGGCTTTTCAGTTCCATAATTCATTACGGATAAGTAAATCCTTCTCTTAACCTTTTGGAGTGATAGCGTGACTAATATTTTCTGAAAAGTATTACTCCCAGTCTTGCCTGAAGAGATGGATGTGGATGGCCCCAGACTCTTGCATGGTTGCATGACAGAATTGCTTGGGAGACATGAGGCTGGCTTGTTTTATTGGCTTTTGTGGGTGAAGTTTAACCCTTTGTTTTGAACATTGTACCAATTGTCAGCATTCACACTGTGATGCTATGGCAAAAGATTTAGACTGTGAGCAATTTTGATTGAGCTCACCACCTACCAAGATTGATTGATTGATTGATTGATTGATTCTCTCTCTCTCTCTCTCTCTCTCTCTCTCTCTCTCTCACACACACACACACACACACACACACACACACACACACACACACACACACACACACACACACACACACACACACACACACACACACACACACACAATCTCTTTCTCTTCCCCTTTCTCCCTCTGCCACCATTCTTCCTTCCTTTTGGTTCTGGTGCTAACGTGAAAGACTTTGCAGCACCCAGTTCCTCAGGCTTCATGTTTGCAACAGAACTGCATTTGCTTTGCATTTTAGGGGCGCACCTCTAGACTTGGTGCTGCTTGTTTTGAAGGCAAGCTCTAGATAGACTCACTGCAGTCTCTAAGGCTTCACTCATTCAGGTCTGTTTATATCCCCAAATTTGGCTCTTGCTGAAGTTTAACAAGCAATGTTTAAGTGCAAATTTTTGTTTCTTTACATCATATTTTGCATTTTATATTTTACATGCAGAGGTGGAGTATCATTTGTCAAGGTTCCAGGTATGACATTCCCAGTTGTTTCTTGATCATCCCATGTCCTAGCAGCAAAGTTAGCCAGCCAGCAGTTCTTGGTCCACTAAGCATGCTCAGTCATTCATGGGTGGCAGCTCTTTGTCTAACATTTTTGAGGACATTCTAATCCATATCACTAGAGGTGAAATCTGAGACCTGCCATCTCTGAGCAGATTCTGTAGTCCTCATTTGAAGCTTGATTTAAACAAAAGAACCTGGCTCACATACCTGATTGTGGATTTTGGATCTTTTAGGGTTTCCCCCTACCCCCTGCAGTACCCTCAACTGTGTAATGCCACACATGACACAGACCTTCCTTCAACCTAGACTGATATTCTTAGCAATGTTGATGTCACTTTCTTTCCTTTCCATATTTCTCTGCTGTGGGAAGTATGTGGACAGAGAACTTCCAGAAGAACAAGCTGGATTTCGAAGGGGCAGATGAACTAGAGGTCAAATAGCCAACATGTGCTGGATTATGGAGAAAGCCAGAGAATTCCAGAAAAACATCTACTTTTGCTTCATTGACTATGCCAAAGCCTTTGACTGTGTGGACCACAACAAACTATGGCAACCAATATGGATTTGAGCAAACTCCAGGAGGCAGTGGAAGATAGGAAGGCCTGGCAAGCTCTGGTCCATGGGGTCACGAAGAGTCGGACATGACTGAACGACTGAACAACAACAAATGACAGAGGAGGGTCTCTTTGTTCTGGAGAAGTGAGGTGTTTATGCCCTGAATCTCCATCTTAGCAAAACAGGTTTAGGTTTCATATTTTCATCCTTATCTTTGTAGGATAACTTTTACATTTCCCCAAACTAATGACTGTGGCTGTGATTTTTTTAATCTTAAGTGGGGAGTGTATTTTCAGTGGACTCTGATTTTCAGGGGCTGACAAGTTGACTTAGCTGTGACTTGGTGCTGCTTGTTTTGCAGGCAAATAAAATTTATTTGACATTGCATGACAGCTCTCAACTGCAGTCCAAAATTAAAGACTCCTTTGATCGATGATCAAATATTATCCAATATTAGTTGTCAAATCTGTGAGTTCTCTAAGGATTGAAAATATATGGTGGTGCACACCAGGTTAAACTACCTAAAGTCTAAATTTGCTGAATGTTCTGGAACTGGTCCCCTTCAGACTGCAGCATCAAAATGAAAAGCTAAAGAAAATTTGTTGTAAAAAAACCCCTCAGGACTTGCTTCCAGACAAATCAATATGTGCAATATAATATTGGATGTCTCATGTAGGTATACTGAATATGAAACTTGAAATTAGTTATTATGATGGAGGAGACTTTGAATAGCAGCAACAAATGGTCTTACAGGTATACATAAATTTGAGGATGAGAAACAATCACGGAGATAGAACAGGAGGTTTCCAGCTGGATTAGTCTGTAGAGGAGTAACTTTGGAATTATAGTGTCTTGGCCCATCTAGACCAAGACACCTATTTTGAAGGTGAAGTTGCATAATTCTTCTGCCAGGGCCTTGAGGGCCTCTATACCCTAGAACAGGGGAGCCTTTGATCCCTCAGATGTTCTGGGACACAATTTCCATAAGCATAAAATTATAGAATCATAGAGTAGTGAAGTTGGAAGGTTGAAAGTCCAGATTAACAATGTCAACTGGGATCTCCCTTATCCACATGCTTGTTGACACTCTCAAAGAATTCCAATAGATAAGTGAGGCATGATTTGCTCTTGCAAAAGCCATGTTGGCTCTCCTTCAGGAGTTCCTTCTCTTCTATGTGCTTATTAATTTTATCTTTTAGGATGGTTTCCATCACTTTTCCTGCAATACATGTCAAACTGACCGGCCAGTAATTACCTGGATCCCCTCTGGAACCTTTTTTGAAGATTGGTGTTGCATTCACTACCTTCCAGTCATTAGGTACAATGCCTGATTTGAGAGAAATATTATATATTTTGGCTAGGACATCAGCAATTTCATCTTTAAGTTCCTTGAGAACTCATGGATGGATGCCATCTGGTCCTGGTGATTTGTTAGCATTTAGTTTAACAAGACATGCAAGGACCTCCTCCCTGCTTATTTCTGTTCTTTGGTTTCCCTCCCTATGAAGATAGGCTCTGTTTTGGGCATGTGGTCTCTGTCTTCTTCAGTGAATACTGATGTAAAGAATTCATTTGAGTCTCTCTGCAATCTCTGCTTCCTCTTTAATTATCCCTTACCTTCCATTGTCATCTAATGGTCCAATGGCCTTCCTAGTTGGGTGTGCTACACTGGACGCATGAGTAATCACTTACCATTAGCCATGCTGGCTGGAGCATCTGGGAGCTGAAGTCACAGACCTAAATTCTACATTCACTGCTATGAGATTAGACCCACTGAATCAATGGAACATATACAGTTTCCCTTGATTGAATACCTTCTACTCTAGTTAGTAGTAACAACTGGATTTAGACCTCAAACATCTAGAGGAGCAATGGTTCCTACTAGGCATGGGACTTTCATTTTGGAATGGAACCAATCAGATAGGGAGGTGAATTGATGCATGTCCCTGCACAGTTCCTGATTGGTCAGAGCCAGGGAGAGGGAACAATGATGCGTCAGAGGCTTCTTCCTGGTTGGAGGTGCGCCCACGCGAGGTAAGGCAAGATAAGTCACTTGGAGATTTCATTTTGCAGGGTGGGTCCAAATTCTGAACAACACCTGTGCTGCTGTGCTTTGTTTCAAAACCAGACCCATTTCAAAATGAAAGGCCCATGCCTAGTTCCTACCTCTATTTATATCCTCTTATCTGTGAATAAAATTGTTTTAAATCAATGTGCTTTACCTCTGGGATCACTTGCTTGCACTGCTGAGTGAATAATTTTCACTACTCACTATTTTATTGTCTTTTAATAAAGTTTTGTAATTGTACCTTATTGGTCTCTCAAATCCAAATGGACACTACTGCTGCCCGAGCGTGACAGGTTTTTATGATTAACTTCTTTTACAACCAGGCACTTGCAGTACTGTTATTCTCATGAATGTATCATGCTAAAATTACATAGAATACATAAATATTAAAGATATAGTAATGTGTTCTTTTTTTCCTTCGGCTTTGAGGAGGCCCAGGCAAAATATTTCCCGGTGGGCCCTCTCACGTTGGTGACCCCCTTTTTGAGTTTACCAGTGATGCTCTACTGAAGGCGAGCAGCAGTCATTTTAATTTCCCACAGTGCAGCTGAAGTGCTCTATGTCACCTTAGGCATTCTGGGCTATTAAAATGGAAGTTGCAAAGGCTGAGCCACCTAGCATGGAGGGCCTCAGGCATGTGCTATACAGTAGACGCCAGATACTGATGCTAAGTTTAATTCTAAATTCAGGAGTAGTTTCATGGGTTGCTATTCAGCAAAGGCAACCACGGTGTCTCGCTGGCTCTTGCACTTTACAACATGAACACAGAAGCTTTTGTTAGCTTTAGCGTTGTATACTTTCTTTCTATACCAAAGCCAGAAAAAGCGAATGTTGGGAACTGCTTCTGAAGCCCACTCAGCATGTACTAGGGCATCATTCTTGTGCAGCAGCTACCACAGAAGACACTATTAATATGGGTAGTATATACATTTTGCTGGCAACAGTATTTGTTAGGCCCCAGCTTGTCATCCATCACTAGAACATTGCTTCAGACAATGGGCTGACAATGACTACGTGTTTAATGGTAGTATACTCCTGGAGGTTTGTGTGTATGACAGTGCACACACATCTGTTTCTTCATTTTGGTTTTGATGCCACCGTAAAACGTACACCTTTTCCGTCTCAGAAATACCATCTTCTAAAACCAGGCTTCTTTTCATCATGTATTAAACAAGGTATAAAATCAATGCCCAGTATCCTATTTGTCCCAGTATATGGGTAATGTTCTATCCTGCACTAAGTTCCTCTCTGGTTGTTATTTTCATAAGAGAGAATGCACCAACCCTTTGCATGAGAGAAAATCTGTGTTTGAAACAACAGAGAGAGTTCTGGCTTGTATAACTCCAAGCTGGAAATCAGGAAGCAAACACAAAGTGCTCCAGTCGCAGAGCTGTTGATGCTCTACATTTATGAACAGGGTTTTGGCTGCTGTTACAGGTGTAGGGTTGGTTAAAGCCAAAGCTGACAACACATGGGGGAGAGGCAGTTGAATCTGATGATTCTGTACTACCTTCTGTACCTACACAGAAATGGAAATGCAATTGATAGAGGTGGAATAAATTCATGCCACACAATTATCTTTAATATTTGCCTGATCAAAAATTGATGTTGAGTTGGTTTGCTCTGAGTATTGAAATATAATCTGAATATTCACTGAGTATATGTTATCAGTGTAACATCTTATTTTAAGATTTCCTGTTTGTACAGGTGGTACTTAGTACAGTATTTCAGATAAACCAAGAGCTGACGTACCATATTACATGTCCACATGCTGATGAAATTTCATATAATGAATCCATGATTTTGTAGTAAAATTGCATATTCAGATTTTAAATTTCAACTGAGAACATTTGTTTATCATAGAAATCTGGAACTTTTACATCCTGTGAAGTGATATTGCAGAGTTGGATAATATTTTTCCTGTCCACTTCCCCAACAAAATTTTTCTATGGTTGAATATATTTTATTTTTGTAACTCAACAGGGAATGCAAAATCAGCTTTGCACAAATGATATATAGAACAACTCTTGCACTACTGTTTTTGATATACATTGTGGAACTGTTGAAATAATATTTACAGCAAGTGTGAGAAATATTATTTCTTCTCAAACTCTCTGTTCTTGTCTAGACACTAATCCAGGAATAATAACAGTTAAACACCTGACCATGTGGATCGCCAGGTTCTAAAATAAAACATCATCACTGAAAGTTCACTGTTTTGTGACTCTGCTGACTGAGGGATTCTGGGAACTGTAGTTCCAAAAGTAACATTACCAGATTCTGAAGTGGAACAATAGGAGATGGGTCTGACATGATTTACAAAACTTTTGAGACCATGCTATATAGCAGGATGATCAATATGGGAACCAGAGGGAACAAATATAGCTCCTTAGCACTCCTGCGAATGGAGCACTGCCTCATAAAATTTATATTTTTAAAAAACAGACCACCAAGGAATGGAAGGTCTTCCTCTTTTGTAGGAGGGTTTCCCTGCTTTATCAGGAATGGTGGTGAGCTTCATGAGAGGGTGACACGTGCCTGCACACGTGCACGCACACACACACACACACCAGTTCAGGGATAAACGTCTACAGCCTCAGACTTCAAACTTCTGGAGAATTTTTTGTTCCTGGACACACACACACACACACACACACACACACACACACACACACACACACAGAGAGAGAGAGAGAGAGAGAGAGAGAGAGAGAGAGAGAGAGAGAGAGAGAGAGACAGACAGACAGAGAGAGAGACAGAGAGACAGAGACAGAGACAGAGACAGAGACAGAGATTTGCCATGTAGCTGTGCTCCCCACAACATGTATAAACTGCTAACAAAGCCTATGGAGAGGCATCCTCAAATTTTGTGGGAAAGGTAGAAAGCAAATGGAAAAATGTAGGATAAAATCTGTACTTTCCACCTCTTCACCTTCCTTGGAAGCCATCTGTCAAGATGTTTCATTATTCCCATAACTCATGTATCATTTTGATTCCCATTTTGCCACAAAGGAGGCTTTCAGCTCAGCCAAGGTGCTAATGCAATTGCCATCGGTTCAATTCTCAGGCAGATGGTCAGCCTTCCAGGTTGTGAGCTGTGGTTTCCAGGGAGACACAGACTGGGGCTGCCCGTGGCACAATATTCTCAGCAAATCTCTCCAAGTTTATGGAGGTCCATTGTTCCACAGATTGTGTTGTTATTTACAAATTGTGGTGCTATTTTTACCAGTTCCTGCACATCTTTTAAAGCAGCAGTTCCTGCACATCTTTCTAGCAAAGGGTCCATGTTGCATACCATTAGCAAAACATGAAGCATTAGATTTCAACCACGCTGAATGACATTGGAATAGATGTGGAAAAATCAGACCTGTTCAGGTGTTCTCTTACGGAACATGTTTGGT
Organism: Phrynocephalus forsythii; assembly: GCA_029282475.1. Classification (NCBI taxonomy): domain Eukaryota; kingdom Metazoa; phylum Chordata; class Lepidosauria; order Squamata; family Agamidae; genus Phrynocephalus; species Phrynocephalus forsythii. Next base: position 54,864,142 of record JAPFRF010000009.1, on the reverse strand, counting down.
TCAAAGGAGTTAGGAAGTAGACATTGGCCTTAGCCCATTCATCCCCTCATCTTCAGCTTCTTGACCAAAGCTGGAAATAAATGAGTTAAAACGAACATAACTACCTGCAACTCAGTAGGGGTTCAGTTCCCCCTCCTGGTAGCAAGTGTGTAAGAAATTTAGATTTTATAAGTGATGTAATAAGGGGGAACATTGTCTTGTGAATATATCCCTCTATGTATGAGAGTAAGCGAAGCACCACATTTTCTTGTTAAACAATGAGTGGGACTTTAAGTTATTTTTAAACAACATTATAAAGGCATTTTGAGCAGAATTTTTCAAGTGTCATGCTATTCATGCATCAATGTTCAGCAAACACACACTTGAGTGATGAAAAAAGGGGAACAAAAAACACAAAACGAAACCAGATGCAATTTAAAATATTTGTCACATCAGTGATAACAAATAAATAGGAGGAGGGGGAGCTTTGAGATCTTGTGATGGCACAGTTGTGGGCACTTGTGATGTTATAGAAGGGGGCAGGTAAACATTGCTTCTGAGCCAGCTGATTCTGGGAACAAGGGATTCTGGGAAATTTAGATGATGGACCCCAAATCTGGGGGAATTTGCCAAAATAATCAGTATGGGAAGAGGAGGAAAATTACATGTTCCTGGTAGCTCAGCAGTTGCAACTCACCATAATTTCCACCCAGACTCTTAGTCTAGTTTTTAAAGCCACCTTAACCAAACTCAAACACTTCTCTCCTTGTGCACTGCTTACCCTGGCATTTCCCACCCTGCCTGGAGGCACTGAGCAGCATATCTGGAAGTTGAGTCATGACAACAGGACTTCTTTACTTGAGAGATCATAATGTTTCACTACTAGAGATGGGCACGACTCAAAAAAATGGTGTTTCGTTTGTCGTTTGTCGTTTAGGGGGTCCATTTCGGTTCGTTTTCTCGTTACGTAATGAAACGAAAAAATGAAAATGAAAACGAAAAATTGCTGTTTCGTTAGCATTCATTACAGTTCAATGTATTTGCCGCAATGAAAACGAAACGCACAACAAAATTTCTGTTATTTTGGTTCGTTTCGTTTCATTTTGGAGACAAAATTCATTTTTCGTTTCGTTACGTAACAAAATGAAAAAAACAAAAACAAAAACAAAAAATTGCTCGTTTCGTGCCCATCTCTATTCACTACTCATCCAAGTAGCTTTGTCAGTCAAAGGAAAGTTGGTGCCAGACCTTCAGTTTATGATTCACCTTGATTTCATACCACCCTGGTCTGAATAGGCTCATTAGGTGGACAGTAGCCTGTTGAAAGAGAGATTTTCAATACACACATTAATGGCTTCCCTGATCCCTCTCTCAAACCACCTGTCTTCTGTGTCTAATATGTGTCTAATATGTGCCCTTCTCTCCATCCTGCCACCCTCACAGGTACGTCTTGTGGGAACCCATGAAAGGACCTTCTCCGCTGTGGCGCCCAGACTCTGGAACTCCTTTCCACAAGAGGCCAGGACTGCCTCATCTCTGTTGTCCTTCTGGAAACAGGCAAAGATCTTTCTCTTCAGGCAAGCTTTCCCTGAATGATGGACTACCATGTGTATTTTATACGAATCTATAGGTTCACATAGACTTTGTGTTTATAACTACTTGTAACCTTCTAGCTTTAAAGTAATTTTGTCTATTAATGCTGTAGATGTCCCTCAATTCCTTGTTCTCAAATACTTGAACATGTCTTAATTGTACTGGACTGTATATTATCCCTCATTACTGTAAGCCACCTTGGGTCCTTTTCCAAGGAGAAAGGCGGGGTAAAAATACTCTAACATAAATAAATAAGTAAAATAAATTCTCAGACAAACAGAGGAGACAATTAAGACTGGTGGCCCTGGATGACTGATAATCTTCACAGCCTAGGGGAACATTACATGTTGCTTACAGACTTCAGCTGGAGACCTAACTACCCTATGTGCCTATACTATATGAAGGGAGGGAGGGAGGGAAGGTATAGACAAGGCTCAGTGTAATAGTTCACATGTCTGGTAAATGCAGTTAATGCAAATGTGTGCCACAGCATATTTAAGAACATAAGAACATAAGAAGAGCCATGCTGGATCATTAAAAAGGCCCAAAAAGGTCCAGCATCCTGTTTCTCATTTGAGTGAAATGCATTTTTGATGCTTTTGCAAGGGAAAGAGACTAGATATTTGTCTCCTTATACCATTCCCTTGCATCTGTTGTCTGGGGTACCCTGGTTTTAAGCCTGGGGAGCCATTCTCCATCACAGGTTTTTAACCTTTGTTGTAGATCTTTGACAGAGTGCAGGACAGTTCCACACATTCCACTCCCATCAAACATCTGGATACATGAATAAGATCCACTCCTCCTGTAGGTTCACAATGTTATTCTTTTGAGTATGCTGTCTCTCATTGGCTTCTTTTTATTATTTTGAGTATGCTGTCTCTCATTGGCTCTGAACATTTTGGAATTCATCTTTTCTGCCTCTCAGCATGCATATATTTAGGTTGATCCTGCCTCCTCAGTAAAGTCAGCTGGGAATGATGTATATGTACAGTAAGAGATGTTCAATGCAATAATTTTAAAGGAAGCTAATTTATGCATTCACACATGTGTACATAACAACCTAACATGGTGCAACTTGAGTGTGCTTCATACAGTATACAGTGGTTTGCAAAAGTATTCGGCACCCTTGAACTTTTCCACATTTTGTCACATTACAGCCACAAACATGAATCAATTTTATTGGAATTGCACGTGAAAGACCAATACAAAGTGGTGTACATGTGAGAAGTGGAACAAAAATCATACATGATTCCAAACATTTTTACAAATAAAAACTGCAAATCAGTGATTATTTAGCCCCCTGAGTCAATACTTTGTAGAACCACCTTTTGCAGCAATTACAGCTGCCAGTCTTTTTAGGGTATGTCTCTACCAGCTTTGCACATCTAGAGACTGGGGTTGCCCATTCTTCTTTGCAAAACAGCTCCAGCTGTCAGATTAGATGGACAACATTTTGAACAGCAGTTTTCAGATCTTGCCACAGATTCCATTTAGATCTGGACTTTGACTGAGCCATTCTAACACATGGATATGTTTTGTTTTAAACCATTTCATTGTTGCCCTGGCTTTATGTTTAGGGTCGTTGTCCTGCTGGAAGGTGAACCTCCGCCCCAGTCTCAAGTCTTTCCAAGAGGTTTTCTGCCAAGATTGAATTTGGTCATCCATCTTCCCATCAACTTGACCAGCTTCCTGAGTGAAGAGAAAATGCATGATTTTGCCACCATTATTTGACAGGAATGGTGTGTTAGGAGTTTGCAATGTTATCCCCCACTAGCGTTTTGCATTTTGGCCAAAAAGTTCCTGTTGTCTGACCAGAGCATCTTCTTCCACATGTTTGCTGTGTCCCCCACATGACTTGTGGGGGAGCCAAACGGGACTTATTATGCTTGTCTTTAACAAAGGCTTTCTTTTCACTCTTCCATGAGGCCAACTTTTTGACACTAGTTGATGGACAGATTCCCCCACCTGAGCTGAATCTCTGGCTGTCCAGAGTCACCATGGGCCTCTTGGCTGCATTTCTGATCAAATATCTGGCCTGAGTTTAGGTGGACGACCTTGTCTGGGTAGGTTTGCAGTTGTGCCATATTCCTTCCATTTCTGAATGATTGCTTGAACAGTGCTCCGTGGGATGTTCAAGGCTTTGGAAATCTTTTTGTAGCCTAAGCCTGCTTTAAATTTCTCAATAACTTTATTGACTTGTTTTTTATTCTTTGCACTTCATGGTGTTGTTCTCCCAATCATTTCTCTTGAGACAATTTTGTCACAGAAGTTGCATTTTTTCTGATTAGATTACAGCATGCATCTATTTAGCACTCATCAGGCAATGACTGGGCAACTGACTCAGTAAACCAAAGCTGGGAACTTTGAGTTATTTATTTGTAAAAATGTTTGGAAGATGTTCAATGTAACCACTTTGTATTTTAAAGGCAATTCCAATATAATTGATTCATGTTTGTGGCTGTAATGTGACAAAATGTGGAAAAGTTCAAGGGTGCCGAATACTTTTGCAAACCACTGTATGTCTGACACACAGTTTCCTTGTGTTCATGCTTTGAAATAACACTTTTGTGTTCATGTAATCCTGCTGGCTGACTAATTCCTGGGAGCTGCAGCCCACAGAAGTAATGCTTCCAAGCACTGTATTTAGTTATGTAACGGACAATTTTTTTTAGTATGTGAATTATCTTCATGTGTTTTTTGCATTCTCCCACCGTTTCCTACATCATCAGCTTATTCAATTGCTAATTTTTGATATTTAAATGTAAATACATACTTTGGTCTTTGCCAATTTGATTATATCTACTTGGGCAACATAAGGACATTGTAGTTGTCACTGCATCCTTTATAGAGAGATTAAATATCTATCTTTTTCTCAAATCCTCTAAACTTTGCTTGTTTGTTAATCTATTCAACATTAAATTGAACTGTAACTTTTTTAAAGGTGTCAAATCAGTTTCAGTGCATGTGGGATTCCAGGCTTCTATTGTTTGCTTTACGTTCCCATACCTTCTATGATTTCATTTCTCACTAGGAAAGAAAGTTAATTTTAACCCAATTAGAACAAATAATAAATTTCATCTAGTCCTGTCTGTAATTGGAAAATGAATCTGCAAAAAGGTAGGTAAGATGAAAGCCATTTGCATTTCAGAAAAAGATAGGGGACCTGTCTAATCAGGGCTTCTGCTTCTGTTAAACAAATTGGTTCAGAACTCATTGGGGAAATAGTATGAATTTTTTTTAACCTTGGTTGCAATCTGTTTCTCTGGCCTGGAGGAAGCAAAACCTGATGGGTAGCAAGCAGCGCCTTTGAACAGGATGTCTTTTCTGAAAATGCACCCTTGCAGAATCTATTTGGACTGTTATCTCACTGTTTTCTTGAGACAATCAATTAGCCAAAGAAAGAATGAGTTACCTGTGGTTGTCCAGATGCTGCTGGGCTCCCTCTCCCATCTAGAGATGGGCACGACTAGGGAAAATGACATTTTTGAGTTGTCGTGTGTCGGAGGCAGTCCATTTTGGCTCGTTTCCGTTTTTTGTGAAATTTTGCGAATTTTATTTTATTTTTTTTGTTTTTTTTTTTTTTTAGTACTGGTTTGGGGGTAGCGGGTTCCTTGCAGCTGAAGAGTCAGCCAGAGCCACAAGTGACGGACTGGCAGACTCTTTGCACCTGCTGTGTCTCACGTACTTGCATGTAGTGCAATGCAAGTAGATCTGGCTTAGGGTTAAGATGGGTTAGCGCAAGGGCTAGGGTTAGGCTAGTTACGGGTGAGGTTAGGGTGAGTAGTGGGGTGCACCTCTGGGTGCCTCTCTGACCCACTTAGAAGGACAGTGTACTGGCGTATGGGTTAGGCTTAGGCTTAGGGTTCGGGTTTGGGCTACGATTAGTGGGCTATTTATGCCCGATTGGCACATCCCAGAAGTCACTGTGGTCAACCTGGCCAAGTGGCCATGCGATTGGTGGAAAATTTGCATGGTCCACTCCCATGGGCGAACCCATCATTGCTAATGTCCAGGTGTAAAAAAATAAAATAAAATAAAATAAAATCAACGGAGACTTTTTTTTTTGCAAGAAAAACCCACTGCTGCTACTGTAAATATTCAAGCATTTAAAATAGCTAATTTTCGCATGTTTCTGTGGTGCTTTGGTGGGGTTTTGGGCAACGATTTCAAAAAAAATATTGCGGTCGCCATTTTGGATCCACCGCACTGCATGGCAAATGGATGCGCCCTCCCAGCCTGGTACAGTCAGCAAAACCTGGCCATACGATTGGTGGAATGGCTCCAAAACTTTGCATGGTCCACTCCCATGGGCGAGCCCATCATTGCGAATGCGCAGGTGTAAAAAAATAAAATAAAATAAAATAAAATAAAATCAACAGAGACTTTTTTTTGGAAGAAAAACCCACTGCTGCTACTGTAAAAATTCAAGCATTTAAAATAGCTAATTTTCGCATGTTTCTGTGGTGCTTTGGTGGGGTTTTGGGCAACGATTTCAAAAAAATATTGCGGTCGCCATTTTGGATCCCCGCACTGCATGGCAAATGGATGCGCCCTCCCAGCCGGGTACCAGCAGCGCAGCAGTAGCAATAGCCAAGGAGAGGGGGCGGGGAACCCCCAAATAAAACACCCTTCTGGCCTGGTAGGTTTCAGACAGTTTCGTACTTTTAGGACAATTTTTTTACTTTTAAAAACTTTTTTCTTGTTGGCATTTTTTTCGCGTCCCACAGTTTCCGACATCATCAAATCTTATTCAATTGCTAATTCTGGCGGAGTAATTTTTTGATAATTTAAATGTAAATACGGAAACGGGAATGGTCTTTGTGCCAATCTTACTCCCATCAACAGTGGGCAACATCTGGCCATGGTTGGTGGGAGATAGAGTCTGACTGCACCACATCCTTTCCACCAGACAGATTAAACATCTATCAAGGGAGAGATGCTGAACAGGATTTCAAACCTGGTTTGGGTTAGTATTTGGGAAGTGAGTGGGCTCAAAATATTTTGTGAATGAAGAATTAATCTTTGAACCTAGAGTGGCATCTTTTTTTTAAAAAAAAATTGGCAGATCTGATTTTGGGAGGCTTGGCTAAAAAGAAAGGTGAGTGAATGGATAAGAGAAGAGCGTCCCTCCCAAGGTGAATACTGAAATTCAAATGGGGCTTCTTCCTTGCCAACAATTGTAGCATGGTTTTTCTGCCGTTTAACTAGTCTCCCCATGCCAAGCAACTACTGGGGTCCAGAATGGGAGTTCTCTCTGTCAAGTCTGTGGAGTGGCTTAGGGAACTCAAACAAGCACTTAGTTCTGCCCAGTGGATAGGTACTGGGCTATGCCTGAGTTGTATGTTGACTTTTTATGGTGTGGGTGGGTGCCTTCTCAACAATTCAAACAGAGTTGCTACTGATCTCTGATGCAAGGAAATTTGCCTTCCTCTCATTGTAAAACAAGCAGAAGAGATTAAGGGACACACATGCTCCAATTAAAACCTTGGCTTACAGTCATATCAGCTTTCTAATTTGTTCAGTTAATGTTGCCAACTGCAGATATCCCATTTCTTGACAGCAATGCAAAATGTTACTTGAGATAAGACTATAGGAGATGGCATCTCTGACTCAGAAAGACTCTCTCTCCCCATAATGGCTGCAGCTACCTTTTAATGGAGCCACTGCAGCCATATAAGCTCTAAATAGCTCATGAATGCAGTAGGTGAGTGCCTCACCCCAAAGTGAGGGGGAAAGGAGCAATTTTACAACTTTTTTGCCAGCCCCAAGCTACAACTAATCAGCACTTGGGGCTCAGCAAATAAAAAGAAATCCCGCCTTTCCCCCTATCTTATCAGGTGAGGGGAAAGGAGGGATATTTAAACTTTTTATTTTGCTCCAAGTGCCAATCAGCTGTAGCGTGGGCTTGGGACTGGCAAAAAAGTTATAAAATCGCTCCTTTCCCCCCATATCCAAATGAATGAAACTTTTTTTGTTTCATTTAGTTTCATTTTCCTTTGAGGACGCGGTTCGTCATTCATTTCATTATGAAACTAAATGAATAACGAATAACAAAATGAATAAAAAATTCATTTCATGCCCATCTCTACCGCTAATCCATTTCTAGGCTGAATTCCAAGTGTTGATTCTATCCTATAACACCCTAAATGGCTCCGGTTCAAGCTATCTCAAGGACCACATCTCCCTTTGTGAATCTGCTTCAGTGTTAAGATCGCCAGGAAAGGCCTTCAGAGATGCATTTGGTGGGTACACAGAATAGCCCACGCTACAGCTGATTGGAGCTTGTGGGCAATTTTTTTTTAAAATGTATTTTTTATTTTCAATTTCATTTTCATTTTTTATTAATTAATTTATTTTGCTGAGCCCCAGGTGCTGATCAACTGTAGGCTTGGTGTGTGGGGGGGAAAGGAACAAGTTTTAAACATTTTTGCCAGCCCCAAGCCAGCACTACAGCTGATCAGCACTTGGAGTTCAGCCTAAAAAAACCCCAACAAAAACAGCATTTTTTTTTACCCCACCTGATCAGGTGGGGGAAAAGGAAGGATTTTTAAACTTCTGTTTTTTTGCCCCAAGTGCCAATCAGTGCTTGGGGGTCTGCACTAATAATAATAATAATAAAAATAAATGTAATAATTCAACAATCCCACCTTTTCCCACACCTGATGGGGTGGGGGGAAAGGAGTGATTTTTAAACTTTTTTTGCCAGCTGATTGGTGCTTGGGGCTCAGCAAAAAAAAAATCATGCCTTTGACTCCACCTGATCGGTTGGGGAGAAAGGCAGGATTTTAATTATTTTTGGCTGAGTTCCAAGCACTGATCAGCTGTAGCTCGGGACAGCTGAGGGCACTTTTTAAAAAACAAGCACCAGCTGTGCTACAGCTGATCAGTGCTGCTGCTTTGGAAGCCTCCTCTGTGGGGGCTGGTCGGTAGCTTGGGGGGATGAAAAACAAAACAAATGAAACATTTTTTTTGTTTCATTTCTTTTTGTTTTCCTTTTCAGGGGTGGTTCATTATTTGTTTCATTATGTAACAAAAGGAATTAAAAAAATTCACTTCATGCTCATCTCTACTGTCAATCCATTTCCAGGCCGAATTCCAAGTGCTGATTCTACCCTATAACAGCCTAAATGGCTCGGGCTCAAGCTATCTCAAGGACCACATCTCCCTTTGTGAGCCTGCTTGAATGTTAAGATTGCCAGGAAAGGCCTTCCTAGCCATTCTGCCACCTTCACAGATGCATTTGGTGGGTACACAGGAGAGCACCTTTTCTGTTTCTGCTTTCAGACTTTGGGACTCCCTCCCACGACAGGCTAGACTGGCCCCATATTTGTTGTCCTTCTGCAAGCAGGCAAATACCTTTCTCTTCAGGCAAGCTTTTCCCCAAACGACTGGTTGCCTGAGTGGAGCTTTAAGTAGACCGCTTTGAATGTGTTTTGGTGTTTCTAATATTTTTGATATAGCATTTATTTGATCCGTTTTGTATTTGTCTACTCACCGTTGCTAGCTTAAAATACTTTCTTTTAATTATGCAATCCACCTTGGTCCTTATTGAGGAGAACAGCAAGGCAAAAAAGATCAGTCAATCAAACAAACAAACAATAGCTATGTATGTATATTCATACACAAAGAAGCTGTATATCAAGGTCTGCTTCTCATGCATGTTTATGTGGAGATGAGCCCAACTTATTTTAATGGGAATGAGATTTCAGATTTGTTTTTTCCTTTCTCTCTCCCTTTTCTTTCATACAGGTCAATCGAAGTGGCATACAGGACAGACACTTCACTGCAAGTTAGAATAATATTATTAAACACTTGGAGGAACTCCTTAGCAACAGTAAGCAACATAAGAGGAAGAGCAGACACAATGTAAGAGGAGACACATTTGACTCTTCTCTGTGTTTTTTTTTAAAAAGCCCACCAAAATAAATTAATTGTAAGAAGTGGGCAGAGAGTATCCAAAAGTTGAGTCATGGCCATTGTACTTCTTTTCTTGTAAGATCAAAACATTTCTCTACTCATATGAATAGTTTCTTCAGTCTGAGAAATATTGGTAGGAGACTTCCAATTTATACCCCACCTTGTGCCATTTCAACTTGGTCTGAAAAGGCTCATTTTAGAAGAACAATGGCAGTGCATGTGTAAAAGTCACACATCTGCAGTCTTTCCACATCCATTAAACAAAGATTGTTATCAGTTTATCAGTGTCTCCCCTGGTAGAGTTGTGATCCTGTTTTTTCTGGGGCTAGAGGAAATGGTAGCTCAATAAATTGGAGCCAGATAGTGTCTAAGTCCTCCACTCCTTTTGAGAAAGAGATTTTCTATACCCCCATGAATGACCTCCTTGTCCCCTCTCTTAAACCATCAACCACCTCTGTTTAAGATGTGTATATTTTTGATATTGAATGAATGCCCTTCGTCCTTCAATGACGTTATACTGTTGATTCTGATCCTTAGCTGTTGTCTGTCCTACTCTGGGGCATCTTCCTGTTTAATGGCTGTTTAGTTTCTCCAGCGGTTTTTTTTTATTATTTTTTATTTTATTTTACAAGACAAGTTAAGATAACAGTACAATAGCGTCTCATTTATACATTCTATAGGACCAATATCCTTTTCAAAATCCACCCACTAATTCATCTTCCAACACAGTTAATTGTGACACACACACAAATAAATTAATTCTTTTAAAATTTTACATTCCAGCAGTCAAAATTATTCCCCATAACACATTCTCATTTTTTGTTTAATTCCATACGTTGCTTCCAGGTTTTCATAAATGTATCATGTTTTATTTCCCCTCTATATATTTTAATTTGATAGGTCAACTTTTCCATAAGAGCCATTTGCCAGATTCTGTTCAGAAATTTTTGTAGTGAGAAATAAAAAGTATTTAAAAAAAATTAAAAAAAGTTTAGTTTCTCCAGCGTAGGGCTCTGAACACTCCTCACTGCACTGGACCACATATACTCTATTGCTCCTCTTGTATTTTGGTATATGATATTTCGGGTAGACATGTCTCTGCCTTAATCTGTTTCTGGGTTTTGAAGTGAATGGGTAGCTGGTGTTTAGCAGAAATCTGTACCAAAAAAATATGGATGACTGAGAAACTTCACAGACATGGGCAGAGGGTAGCTGAAAGACATCTCCCATGGAAGGTTGTTCTGTATTTTAAGTGCCATTATAAAAATGTGTAGTTTTAGGTATTTGCAACATGACCAATGAGAAGAGCCTCAGAAATGGAGCAAGTGTCTTAAGCAAACTGAAGTATAAGGAGATTGTTGAGATGCTCTGGTTCCTACCCCTTTCAGACTTTAATGGCCAAAAGCTTCTATTGTGGATCAAGACAGAGAGTTCCCCCCTCAAGAGAGCTTGAGATGGGTGGCTCATTAGAGGTTGGGCCTGTGGGTCTGGTTGACCCCACACTCCCCCATCATTAAATGTATGGGCGATGTGCCTGCCTGGTAAATGATGGATGTCTCATAAGTGTGGCTAGCTATTGGAAGTATGCTTTCTGAAGAAGTCTGTTGAACCAGACAAGAGCTTTAAGACTGAGCAACTGGCACTGAACGTTGTGGTTCATTTGCTTGTCATCTGAAGCTGTTTTTAGCAGTATCGGTTTTCTTATCTCCCAGGTATTTGCTATCCTAAACCTTTCACTCAAAATAATCTGTTACAAAAGTCTGTCTCATATCCCCCCCATGATAGATCAGGAGGCTAACAAAGCACTGAAAGAATGTTCTTTTCTTGCTAATTGATGGATTCTTTTCAGACACGGTGGAAATGAGAAAGGACCCCAAGAGGCCACCTCCTTTTTCATCTGACACACCTGAGTTGCTATGAGAGTCTCTTGTCATGCCTGCATGGTTACGGTGAATGTGAACCATAATACCTGAAGGGTCATGTTGCAAAGGAACTCAATCCCGCAGAACAGATGGGAGCTGCAACTTTCACCTACGGTGTACTGCTGACTGATGGCAATCTGCTCTTTCCATGAAGACACAGCTTGCACTTTCAGTGACCTTGCCCTCATAAAGACAAGGTCTAGAAGCCCATTGGCTGTAGCAGAAGCTGCCAGGGTTCTACGGTGTTGAGGGATGTGACCGATGTCATGAGCTTCAGGTGCAGGGGGTTGTTTTGCTGCAAAACACAAGGGGCCCTTTTCCAAACTGAAATGTGAGAGACACTCTGTTTGTAGAGTGCTCATAGCAGGAAAAGTAGTGTCCAAACAAATCATATCTTGCCCTTGCCTACAATGGTCCTATGCTCCTGGAAGCTAGGAGATTATACACTTTAGGGTAGTCTCCAGACTTGGTCCAGGACATTTTGCTGCCTGATGCATGGCAATCCACTTCAAGACAAATTGTACCCATGTCCAGCTCAAATCATGTTGGCACCAGAGATGGGCAAGATTCAGAAAAATAGTGATTCTTTTTATTCATGATTCATCAAGGGCAATTAATCACACACAAACACAAAAACAAATTTATGAATATTTTCCTAACGAATGGATGTATTGATTTATGCACTCGTTTTTTACTTTAGAAATCAAGGCACCTGGAAATTCCAAATATTTAGGGAAGCTTCCCCTGACTCTCTTCTATCATACCTAGAATACTGGTGAACTTTGGGGTTCAGAAATCTGAGTTGTATACCCACAAGTGTCCTTTAACAACTGGCTTGGCAAGTGTCATTTAGCAACCCAATCTTCATCAAACCTCAAAGGGTTGTACAGAAGCAGAGAAGTTTCCCAGCAAATTTGGTGTCACTAAATATTTTGGGGAGCCATTTCATAGCTCAACAATTCAAATTTGATTTTGGGCCCATCTCTAGATGGCACTTGGGGCAGGAATCCCCCCCCCTCTGCCAGTAAAAACAAAACAAAGCAGTCATTATCGGCACATTGAGTGTGCGGTTTTGGATCTAAATTTTTTTGCCTTAGGCAGCCAACTGACTGCTTCTCAATGGCAGGGAAAACACTGCTAATCCCTCCACTTTTCTGGAATGTCAGGGAACATTTCTGTGGCTGTGCTTCATAGTATTCGCACATAATTGCTGGGCAATGAGTCAGATGGATTTTCTTGAGTGGAAGAAAATGTACAGGTTAATTTTAGTTTCAAACTCTTGCTCTGACATAAAACTTAGTGGTTGACCCTTGGCAGCTCCTTTGCTTCAACCTAATTTACTTCTGAGAATCATGAGACCAAATTTCTGCTATACTGTCCTTGAGGGAAAATGTAATGAACATTAAGAATGAAAATGAAAGCTCTAGGAGTAAGGCAATAGTTGCCTTATCAAATTTAGTGAGCTCAGACCCAGTGTTGGAAGATATGTATAAGATGCGTACCAGCAAAGGACATAACTGAGCTGTCTTTTTATTGAGTCAGACAACTGAACTTTCTTTTCGAAGCTAGCAGAAGCTAGCCTGAGGTTTTCTACATTACCTTTTCACTACATTGCTTCCTCAGGCTTGTTAAATGAGATTTACCTACTTAAAACCCTAGGCTAGTGTCCTGTTATCTAACTGTGGAGGACACTATTGTAGAATTTTCATTTTTAAAAAATTACATTCTTCTAGCTATGTAGCAGAAATGCAGGGGTTCACAAACCAGAATAACTTCAAGTTCCTCAGATTAATTCACCCCTTTTCTTAATAATTGGGATTTACAATCTCAATAACTCATTCTGAGACATTAGTAGAAGAATAAAAGATTTCATTGCTTAAATCCAAATAGGGCAAACAGCAAAATTGACAAACATGACTACAGTGGTACTTCAACTTATTAGTGCCTCAACAACTGAGGAATTTGACTTACAAGCGGAAATATTGGAAATGGATTTCTGAAAAAAACTCTAGTTACGGAAATCCATTTCCAGTGATCCCCCGGGCAGGTGATTTTAAAGTGCAATCAAAATTTACTTACCTTGGGGCTCCATAGCAGCAGGGGTTCCTTCCCGAAGCAATTTTAGGGAACCCTCTGAAATCTGGAAATATTTAGGGGTCAGATGACTGAGTTTTGAATCTCTAAAGGGGGTTCGGGTAATTAATTGGCAACGTGTGATGGGAGCATGGAGGCAAGATTGACTTGACTTGACTTTGCCATAAACTGTTGCTGAGTAGTTAACTTTGATTTAAGTTCTTTAAGCTTCAGTGTACAATTTTTGCTTTTGGGTGGAAAATCAGCATCAAACTTAGTGCCATGCAGAACCTTATAATGACGTTCCAGATTACCCTTTTCGGGCAAAGATAAAGTCCCCCCCCCAAAAAAAGTGTTCTGCTTATATACCGCCCCATAGTGCTTCAAGCTACAAGTGTTTCTGTGTGGTTTTTAATTTAATGATCCAGGTTACAAACTGCTTTCCCCCAAAAAAAGCTGGATACTCATTTTACCAACCTTAGAAGGATAGAAGACTGAGTCAACCATGAGCCTGCTACCTGGGATTGAAACCCAGGTCGTCTAATTTGGAGTGGTGGACCCCAGTTTTGGCCTCGTTATTTACTTGGATTGACCGCACAGCAGTTATACCGGAGGACTGGGGGCTTGCTATTATAATGCCAATTTTCAAGAACTGGACCCAAGAAACTACCATCCAATAAGTCTACTAAGCATTATTAGCAAGCTATATGCAAGGCACCTGTTGGGGAAGCTTCAGGATTGGTTAAATGATGAAAATATTCTTGCTGAACAACAAGCTGGGTTTAGATTTGGTAGGGCCACTATAGATCAGGCACTTGTTCTACACCATCTAGCAAATAAATACTCTACTCCAAAAGGAGGTTCCTTGTATGTGGCATTCATAGATTTTAAATCTGCTTTCGATCTGATACCCAGAGAAAAATGGTGGTCCAAATTTGAGAGTACAAATATTGATAAAAGACTTCTTCTGCTAATGAAGTGACTGCATGAAAATACTAGTCTTAGGGTAATTTGCAATAAGGCAGGGGCATTATCCAACATAATTCCATCATTCAATGGGGTCAAGCAAGGCTGCATTTTAGCTCCAACATTATTTAATTTTTACATTAATGACATTGTGAGTAATTTATCAAGTGCAGACTTTCATCCCCCTACACTAGGCTCATTCTCCCTTTCAAACCTGCTTTATATGCAGATGATGCAATCTTGATGTCAATCTCGTGTGTGGGATTACGGAGAATCTTGAAAGCCTTAGCCTCATACTGTACCAAAGAACAGCTGCCCATTAATTATGATAAGACTAAGATCATGGTCATTAGCACGAAACGTAAAAAACATAGATGGACAATAAATGGAAATAGTATAGAGCAAGAGTCCTGCTATAAATATTTAGGTATGATATTTCATTCATCAGGCTTATGGTCCTCCCATGTGAACCATGTAGCATCTAATGCACAAACATGCAGCTCTGCACTACTGAGGTTCTTTTTTTACCAAGGGTGGTCAATACTTGCCATCAATGATTCAAGTTTTCAAAAGCTAAAATTATAGCCCAAATGCTTTACGGAGCCCAACTGTTTGCATACTCAAACCTGAAGCCTTTGGAGACAGTGCAGACAAAGTTTCTGAGAAGAATTCTTGTAACACCCTTGTGTGTCCTTAATGCAACACTCCGATTGGAGGCTGGACTAATCTCCATCAAAGCACGTGCACTGATCCACATGTTCAGCTACTGGCTGAAACTTATTTTTGCCCCATCCGGCTTGGCACCCCTAGTATTAGTGGATACATTCCACTCAACTTGGAAAAGGAAGCTAACTGTTAATTTACTGCAGCTGGGTTTTTCCTTAGAGGCTGTTTTGGCCATGGGTTTCGGCAATGCCAAGGCTGCCATTAAAAGTAGAATCTGGGATGTAGAACTCCAAGAACATCTAGCTGCCCATGACAAACTCAGCACAGTTAGGAATAGTTCCTTTAGAATGGCCAACTACCTATCCAAAATAACCATTCCCAAGTTCAGGAGAGCTTTCACTTTAGCTCAATTTAATGTTCTGCTCTCCAGAATGCTGGAAGGCAGATACCAGGGTCTGCCAGTTGATAGACGTGTTTGCCCTTGTGATGAGGAGACTATTGAAACTATTAATCATGTCATCTTGGAGTGTTCCCTTTTGGGATATCCGAAGGACTCTTCTTCAATCTCTCTTCTTGCAGATAAAAAGCCGGATGTAACTGTGGTGGTGGCTAAATTCTGTGCCACAGCAACGAGGCATCGCTCTTCCCTGCCCACTTCAGGTTGCGGAGGTCAGATGATTGGCAATGGCCATTGTGTATTTATCCTTACCTCTTCTTATGATGTGGGTTGGAGGTGGTCTAGAGCACGGGCATGGTCCTAGGCTGGAGACAATTCTAGATCTATTGAGTTGACTATTCTGTTATTGGGCCTACTGGGCTGGGAAGATTTTACCTGCTCTGGCTTTTATGTAAAGGTTATGCCATTGTGTTATGTTTGTTCTTGTGTGCATGCTTTTTTGTTTTCATAAGCTTTTATTTTGGTTTTATGTGGAATGTATTTTGTATTTTGTCTGGTCAGTGACCGAAATAAAAACCTATTCCTATTCCTAACCCAGGTTGTGAGCACACTTTTAGCTGCAGTGCAGGCATTTAACCACTGTGCCACAAGACTCCTAATTAATTTGCATGAAAATAATCCCCCACTACCACAAATTATGCAATCAAGTTTCCCACATTTGGGGAAATCACAGGGGTCAACATACCCACAGTACAATTGATGAGCCTCACCCTGGGAAAACCACCTTGGTGGTATGGTATCTCTCCTGCCAGGTATTTGACAAGATGAGTGTTCCAAAGAAGAGCAAAATCTACCATTTTATGATGAATGGGAAATGGAAAGAGATCTTGGTGTGTTGGTGGACAGCTCCATGAAGGTGTCTCCCCAATGTGTGGCAGCAGTGAAGAAAGCCAATTCCATGCTAGGGATTATCAAAAAGGGGATTGAAAATAAAACAGCCAACATTATAATGCCATTATACAAAACAATAGTAAGGCCGCACCTGGAGTATTGTGTAGAATTCTGGTCACCGCATCTCAAGAAAGACATAGTGGAACTGGAAAAGGTGCAGAAGAGAGAGACTAAAATGATTACTGGGCTGGGGCACCTCCCTTATGAGAAAAGGCTAAAACATTTGGGCCTCTTTAGTCTGGAAAAAAGGCGCCTGAGGGGATATGATTGAGACATACAAAATAATGCAGGGCATGAGTAAAGTGGATAGAGGGAAGCTCTTCTCCCTCTCCCAAAATACCAGAACTAGGGGACATCCACTCAAATTGAGGGCTGGGAGAGCAAGAACTGACAAAAGAAAATATTTTTTCACCCAGCGCGTTGTTAGTCTATGGAATTCCCTGCCACAGGATGTGGTTATGGCATCTGGCCTGGATGCCTTCAAAAGGGGATTGGACAGAGTCCTGGTGGAAAACTCCATCACAAGTTACAAACTATGAGGGAGATGTGTAATCTCCAGGCTTAAAACTAGGGTACTTCAAGGGCCAGATGCAGGGGAGTAGTATCAGGAGACAGATATCTAGTCTCATGTGCTCCCAAACGCATCTGGTGGGGCTGCTGTGAGATACAGGAAGCTGGACTAGATGGGCCTTTGGCCTGATCCAGCATGGCTCTTCTTATGTTCTTATGTTCTTATGACTACTTCTCCATCATGGTGAAGGGCTAGTGTTGTTGTGTAATTTGTAAAGATTTGGCAGTCTTTTTGAAGAAGACATTATAAATTACACAACAACACTTGTCTTTCACCATGATCAAAGTGGTAGGTTTTGCTTTTCTTTGGAACACTCATATTCGTTATGGGTTGCTGGATGTAAGAAGGCCAAATCTGCTAATTTAGTATAAACTCTGGCTGAATCTGGTCAGTTGTAAAATTCATCATATTGGCACCAATATTCAAATACCACCAACAATCATAAAAAACCTTTAAAAACCCTCAAACACCTGTCCAGCAAACCAGATAAAATCACATACTGCCAAACAAGTCCAAATACCACCACACGTGATTTAATAAATCCTGCATGCAGTGTAGAATCAACACAAAGGCAAGGCAAAATAAAATTGCAAAGGCAAGCAAAAGTCACAGTGGTTTGAACCAAGGCATAAGCATGTTAGAACAAAATTGGAAAAGCCCACCAAATTCAAAGTGTCACCAAATTCTTTGCACTTTGTTGTGTCTTCCTGAAAATGTTTAATGATAGTGAACTATAAAGCAACCAACGACCAGCACACGGCACAACTAATACGGTAAGTGTATTTAGGTAAAGCCAAGGCAAAATGGGTATTCTGAGAGGCAGGAGACCAGGTATGACCCTGGGCCTGTGATCTCTTATGACGAGGTGTAGGTGGTTCCCCCTGGGGCACCCACAAACTATTGGCACGAAAACAACAAGCACCCCCAGTACACCAGCAGGCAGGGAATAAAGACAGCTAAAAGATCGGCACAGTGGTGGCAAGACATCAGCAGACAACCTGATGGCATGACCCCTCTCATAGTGATGGAGCGAGCTGCTGGAGAGATGGAGCCAAGTGGGGCTGGTTATTTGCCTCTAACCCAGGCCTGCCTAAAGTCCGCCTGGGGGGCAAATCTGGCCCATCAGGCCATTCTGAGTGGCCCGCGGCTGGCTGTCCCGCCCCTCCCTCCCCCTCCTTTGCCCCATGTTTTTTTTTAAATCTTCTGCCAACACTGACACTGCTAGGAAGCTCGGGTGGACAGGCAGTCTGCCACCACCGGCACCGCAGGGGAATGTATGGGGGTGTTCAGGCCAGCGGAACTCTGCCACCGCCAAGGAGCTTTGGGGTGGGCTGGCGGGCGAGCTGTCGCCACCGCTGGGGAGCTTGGGGGGGTGCAAGGTCACACAGATCGCCTCTTCCAAGGGGCGACCTGTGGCCACGGCTCTCTGTGCTTCCTTTGGTCCCCACCTTCCTTCTTTCCTCCCTCCCTTGGTCCCCACCTCCCTCCCTTCCTCTCCCTCCCTCCCTCCCTTGTTCCCCACCTTCCTCTCTTGGTTTCCACCTCCCTCCCTCCCTCCCTTGGTCCCTGCCTTCCTTCCTGCAGGTGGGGTTGCAAGGAGTCAGTGGGTGGGACTTATGGGTTAGTGGGTGGGGCTTGCAGTGGGGTTGCAGGGTCGGGGAGCAACCGGCCCCTGACACATTCTCAGCCGCCAAATCTGGCCCTCCTTACAAAAAGTTTGGGCACCCCTGCTCTAACCTCTCTGTGATCTACAGGTAGATCATGATCAACCTGTTGGATATACCTGGCCTAATGGATGCAAAGTCAGAATCAGGAGATCTAATTCAAATTTCTGTCAGCCATGAAAATTCACTAGATGGTGGCAACAGTAAGGCATTCCCTAAACACATCACATAATGTGAAAATACTGTTAGTGTTTGGTAGTGATAAGGCTTACATTTGCTTCCTTCTGTTTTTATGCCAACATTCATTTTGGGTTAGGGCATTGAAGGGTATCAATATTGAAGCATCACTGTGTTTTGTCTTAAGGAAGTGTGAAGTACTTAAAATTTCTGCGTGATGTCAAACCATATTAACTCATCCGTAGGATTTGCCATTCAGAATTGTGTAAGGTCCTTCTGGGATGATCAAGCAGCTGAGAGCACCTTTGCGTGCATCCTATCTTCTCATAACTCATGAGATTGACAATTATGGAGAAGGGTTTAGAACCTCAGAAGGTGAGGTAGATTTATTTCCAAGATACTGCAGTCAAGGCCAAAAGTATGACCCTTGAACAATATCCCACAGTAGTATAGAACTTTATAACAATGTGACAGATGATGTTTTTCCTTAAAGAGGTAAATAACAGTGGAAATCAAATAATTATGACAAGCATCTAATGTCATCTGGGTATCAAGGTATGTGTCATTTATTTGCTCCTGCCTGGTTCAGCGGGAATATCAAGGTGCAAAATTTAATCAACCTGGTCTTCTGATTGGTTTGCCAAAAATGTAGCTTCCAATCATCTCTCTTCAGTGGGTGACAGGATGAGAATAAATCCCTGTTTCACTCAAGAAGAAGTGAACAGAAAAAATGAGTTGAGGCAACATTAGCTTTTCTAAATGTACAAGCTTTATTTTTCCACATTACTTCTAGACAAAAAAAATCTATAAAATATTGAAAACATATAATATTTTGAGAATGCAAAGATTTTTGAACTCTAGGGATCATTCTTACAACCATGAGCAAAGTTTTAGGTGTGTATACTTAAAAGTACTTGCAGGCTGAATTTAAGCTGTAAGTCAATACTTCAAGTCAGAATGTATTTCAGTTGTAAGCTTTTAGCTCAATCAAAAATACAGGAGCTTATAGCTTTGATAAAGTCAATATAAATAGAAATACATTTCTTAGCCCTTTAGTACATTTGGACACATACATTGGCAAATACTGTGTTTTATTCATGGTCATTCAGGCATTGGCCAGTAAAAATCTGTACAGGAAAATCCATGATTGCTGTGTGTTGCTTCTGTGCTATTGTGTCTCTGCAGTTGCCATTACCATTTTCCACCCCCTTTTTTGGCTCTACTTGGCTTGGTTCCATGGTGGCTCACCTGACTTTGTTGGCTGTGTCCTGGTTGGTAGCATGCTTACATTACACCAGTCCTTTTATATGCATGGATACACCAGTCCTTTTATATGCATGGATATTTATACATTCCTTACTTATTGTTTACATATTCTTGCCAAGCTTGCACTAATAGAAAGTTTACCAGTGATGCAAAATTCCATAGACTCTGTTACTCAAGTGAACAACTTACTGCTTAGGGAAACAAAGCAATCTCTTTCATATATGTTTTGCCTTGAGCTGGCAGACTCAATGTAAAATCTCCTAGAGACTGCTTTTGTAGCAAACATCATGCATTCTCTATGGGTTTTGCAACAGTTGTAGACCCAACAAAAATTTCCATAGGCTCTGCTATTTACTTAGATTAACAATGAAAAGAGGGGAAGATTTGTAATTGCTCTGCAATGGCCTCCAATGAACATTCAGCATACTGAATCTCTTTGTCCTGAAGTAACCTCTGCCAGTTGATTACTGTTCAAACTCGCATGGTTCAATTACATTTCATGTTCCAAGGATTACATTTCTTATATTCTTAGTCATATATTTAATATTTATACAAAATATTAAACTATGACAACTCCCACCAACCATGTCAGGTGTGTTTGGGGATCTTGTTTGTAGGTTTTCTCTGTTGTGCAATAGTTCAATTTTGCAATATTTTATTTATTTATTTATTTATTTAGAATATTTTTACCCCACCTTTCTCCTTGGAAAAGCACCCAAGGTGGCTTACAACAATGAGGGACAATATACAGTCCAGAACATTTAAAACACATTCAAATTAAGCACAGAGAATTAGAAAGGCATCTTAGAATATTAAAAGGTAACATTAAAGCTACAAGAGCATACTACAAGAAAAAAATCCATTATGTGGGGTGGAAAGTAAACATGGAAACATTGGTGTCCTTATGAAATCAATCAATGAAGTCATGTATGGTAAAGGTCACATAGTAGGTAGTCCCTGATTCAGGGAAAGCTTGCCTTAAGAGGAAGGTCTTTGCCTGCTTCCGGAAAGACAGCAGAGATGGGGCAGTCTCAGCCTCCAGCGGGAGGGAGTTCCAAAGTCTGAGAGCAGCAACAGAGAATGCCCGTTCATGTGTTCTTATGAGATGCACCTGTGAAGGTGGTGGGATGGAGAGAAAGGCCTCTCCTGATTACCTTAGCACCCAAGCTGGTTCATACTGTGAGACTGAGGTAGCTTAGACCCAGGCCATTTTGTGTTTTATAGGTTAAGGTCAGTACCTTGAATTGTGCCCGATAGCTGATTGGCAGCCAGTGGAGCTGATTTAATAGGGGTGTAATGTGATCTCTATAACCAACCCCAGTCAGCAATCTGGCCACTGCATTCTGGACCCATTGAAGTTTCCTGAGACTATCCATCAGTAGCCCCACATAGAGCACATTACAGTAGTCCAGCTGGGATGTCACTAGGGCATGTGTCACATTGGCCAGAGCAGGTTTCTCAAGAAATGGGAATAAGTGGCGTAGTACAGTAGTTGTAATTTTGCAAATGCACTCCTGGCCACAGTTGTGACCTGGGCATCTAGGCTGAAGGTTGAGTCCAGGAAAACCCCCAAGCTACGCATCTCTTTTTTTCAATTGGGGGGGGGGTAATCCCATCCAGTACAGGTTGCATTCCTATCCCTTGATCTCCTTTTTGACTGACCACAGGCAGCTCTGTCTTGTCTGGGTTTAGTTTCAGTTTGTTCTCTCTCATCTAGTTTATTACCGAAACTAAGATGGTTACTTCACATCCTTCTTTGTTCCAAGATCACATTTGTTTTGTGATAACGTCATTTGCGGTCACATGGTCTTGTCCCGATTCTGTCCCTGTTTCTGTTTACCCACGGGTGTGATTGATGGTATTGGGACTAGAGATGGGCACGAAACAAAGTTTTTTCATTTCCATTTTTCGTTATTCATTTCGTTAGATAACAAAATGAATAACGAACATTGTGATGAAATTGGAACGAACCGAACAGAACCACAAAAATTAGGTTCGTTACCTGGAATACCATCTGAACAGGAATTAATGTTTACAATTTTAGAAACAATAGAGATGGATAAATTATCAGAATGCTTAGATGCTTCCAGGAAGAATAATCACCATAAAGTCTGGAAAAAATACTATGTATGGATGAAGAAGAGAGAAAATAATAACAAAAGCTAGAGAATTAAGAAAAAGCATTATTGTACATACAGTACTTCATGATAAACATGAGTCAGTTTAGATGTGTAGAAATATTTAAACTAGTGGCAATTAGATATAGGTGACTACCAACTCAGACCTCTCTGTATTTTGTACCCCCCGTGTTTACGTTTCCCTATACCCTTTCCCCAATTCATCTGTATCACTAATAATAAAACATGGGGGGGGGGAATTAGGTTCGTTATGATTCGTTTTTCGTTAATGGCAATGCGCAATGAAATGAGCTGTTTTAAATGTTAAAAAATGCCCTGGACATCCATAAAAATGCATTGATAATTATTTATACTGTTTGATAATACCTACCGGGGGGTGGGGTCCTTCAAATGTTTGTTTTTGTCTTCTCCCATTGTGATGTATTTTTCTTTTCCCTTTAAGGATGACAAAATGGATGTCGCCAACCACAAAATGGAGGCTAGCCATGTGATGGGATCATGTAAATTCTTGGACAACTTCAACCAATAGCATGCCCAGGTTTCAGACTGAGCAGGTCTGGCAGCCACAGAGGGCATAAAAAGCTCTGGCAGCCCCCGTCCTCCTTTCAGTCTCCGATGGGAGTTAGAGTGGGATTGCTGTCTCTGCGACTTGTTATTTTCACTTTAGGCCAGCCAGGCAGGTGTGTGTCTCTGTGTTCCTGCCGGCTGCAGCCTGTCTCTTAGGGGAGAGAAAGAAGAGATTTCTCTCTAGCTTCAGTCCTGCAGCCTCCCTGTGTGTGTGCGTGTGTACTTCTCAGTGAGTACCCTCCCCTGCCCCGCAGTGCAGTCACTCTGCGGCTGCCTTGCACCCTGGACAATGCCCGCCACTGCCTTTGCAGCCTCCCTGTGTACCTAGTCTGCACTGTGTCTCTGCCAGCATCAAATTGTTTTAGTGTTTTCCCTCTGGTCTGGGGCGTTGGGGGACGCCTGTGCACAGAAATGCTTTAAAAATTGCACAAAAAGCACAAAAAAAAAAAAATGAAAAACAAATAAACAAAAACAATTTTTCAAAAATTCACAAAAAAACAAAAACAACCGAAATGGACCCCTCAATGAAAAATGAAAAACCAGAATGCCATTTTTTTGATTCGTGCCCATCTCTAATTGTGATTACTGTTACTGCACGTCCTTGTTTTGTGACAACATCTGTACTTCCCTGCCTTCGTTTACCCTTTTTTTTTGGGGGGGTCTTACCTTCCGTTTTTTGATATTTCGATTCTGCATAACTTTGGCTTTCGTGCGTTAAGCAGCAAAGTTTGAGGTTTTATGCCTTCATCCCTCTCTGTGATGCATTGTTTACGCCATTGGGATTGTACTGGAGAATGCAGCTTTGCACTCCTGCCACTAGATGGAGAGTGCACACGTTGCGTGATGAGCCTTACTTCACCAGCTCTCATCTTGAAACAAGGACTGAGACAAGAGATTCCCGAGGTCAGGGAGAGGTATGGCTCATCACGCTTAAATCCCAGTTCAGGGGCATGGTCGGGACGTGCGGTAACATTTCTCCATACCGGTCCCAAAGCGGGATGGCGAACTGCAATGAGAGTGATGTGATGTAACCTCCTAGATACTGATCTAAAGTCAAAATAGCTACCTTGGAATCCGGAGGTGACAAGAGGTAGAGTTGAGTGTCATCGGCATACTGATGACGCTTAACCCCAAAACTCTGAATAATTTCCCCCAGTGGTTTCATATAAATGTTAAATAGAAATATTGGCACTGCTGCTTGGTTTGTGATGGTCTGTCAGTCCAAAGTGACTATATACCTGAACGCAGGTAGGGCTACACAGGAGGTGGGGATATGGGAATGTACATAAACCTCTTGGTTCCTTGTCCTCTCCATAGATGTGTTGTTCATATAATGTAAAGGCCTGTGACAGATTTTTCAAGTGCATTTAGCTGTGACTGAGAATGCTGTTCTTTCAGGATCATGGACACACGGTCAACATCTTCATCTGAACCTTAACATTTGAGACATTTCCAGGTGATATGGAAACCCTGTATGTTTGCGTTTTCTCATATCTTTTTGATTGGTATCTCTCATCTGTTTAGAGCTACACAGAATCATATATGCTGATCAGATTTGAATTTCTTAGATGACTGCTTTGATAAAAAATTAATAGATCAAATGTTCCATGTTGTGAGCTTAGGAACTATGAGGGGCCTGGGTTGATATGAGAAAGCTGACTGACTCCTCTTTACTCTGTTTTGTTCTCCCTTCCTCATTCTATTCACACAGGAAATGTTAGGCTGCAATTTTCTTTTTATCAACCAAGATCTCTATCCCATCACTTATTCTTTGGTCTTCAAAACAGAGTCTGACATTGTCGTACTCCTTTCAGTTAATTGCTATGTATTGATGATTCTTTTTAAAATCCAGGGGAACTTTAATCTGCTGTCTTGATAGGTGATTAATGACTTTCCATTCACTTGACCATCTCAACAGACAAGAGAGGAATAAGTTGCCCCCAAACAGTTCTTTCATTTAACCTCCACATACCTCCGTCATTCTGGAAAGAAAGGAGAAAGTAATGAATCTTTTCATGTTCTTCAAAAAAGCTTAGATGTCTGGAGATCAAGTGTTAAAAGAATAACTTAAAATACTTTATTTCCCTTTTCAACATGAGCTGGTGGGAAAATAGGTTTCATTAATTACTAACTGAAAACAAAGCTCCATTTCCTTGTTGAAATTCTAGCACACTGTGTCAAATTCAGGTTGATTGTTGTGCTGCAAAAGTTATAGCCCATATTTGCTCAGGTCCCAAGAAGCTTAGTAGCTGGTAAGGCATTATGTTTGCAAGGATACATGGCTGGACCTTCCATTGGAAAGAAGGAGACAAATATTTTAGACAAAATTGTGTAAAAAGGCAATTTTGAGGAGCCATGTTGGCAAGCTGCCAAGTTGTGACTCATGAACTATGCACCTGTTTCGTTGAAAAACAGAGAACCCAAATACCAGATTGGGGAAAGAATGTCTTTTCTCACTTTTGGTGAAGCAGCAAAATGTCTTATAAAGATTGCTTTTACAAGGGTACTTTCAGAGGTGTGAAGGCAAAATGATAAAGGTGTGTGTGTGTGTATGTGTGTGTGTGTGTGTGTGTGTGTGTGTGTGTGTGTGTGTGTGTGTGTGTGTGTGTGTGTGTGTGTGTGTGTGTGTGATTGCAAACAGGGATAATGCGATGAGGATGAAGGGCATTCTTACCCATGGACAGACAAGATGCTGCTGTAGCATTAGAACTATATGCATCTTGGTTCAGCCATGACACTCAGTGGAAAATGTTGGTAAGCCATTAGATCAAACTAGATGCTAACAGTGCTAACCTCACAATTCACCATTTTAAAGGGATGGTGTTTTTTGGTGCCTCAGTGAAAGACCCCAAACATGAAAGATGTTGTTCTTTCAGTGATTGCTAAAAGAGAGCCTCTAAAGCACAAATGAACATTTCTTTAGTATTCCCTATTTTATATTAACTTGTGTCTCCTTTACACTCTTTGTTTGTCAAACTACCTGAGAAATTTTCCATCCAGTAGTATTGTGAGGGATGTTAGCAGTTAATCAGGTCATTGGGGGGTGGGGGTGGGGCTTGGAACTTGGCATCTATAAAAGGGCCTGGAATCCAGTGAAGACTGCTTCTGTTGTTCCTCATGGAATTATCAAGTTCCTCCTGCCTTTCTTCTTGGATTGCTGCCTGGATGCCTATCTGTTGTGCCTCCATCTTGGACTTTCTCCTCTTTTTTTTTTTTTTTTTTTTGCTATAATTATTGTTTGGGGTGGAGGGGGCAAATTCCTCCCCATTTTTTTTTTTTTTTGGGTGGGGGATAATCTTTTGTTACTACCAGTCAGCCTGTACGTGCTAATGGACCTATTTGGGATTATTATTCAACTCGACTCTCTGATTTCTTTGAGGAACCCCCCCCCACACCTTTAGTGGTGGGAGGGGAAAATATCCCCATAGTCTAGCAGTTTTGGTCTGAGAAGCTTTGCATTTTTTTTTTAACCTTTGTTTCATGCCTCCCTTTTCCAGGTGTTTAGGAGGTGTTTGTGTGTTAGTGCATACATACATGTATGCATGCAGTTTTTATGCTTTGTATTTGGGGGCAGTGCTTTTTCTATAATTAATTTTTTAAAATTGTTTTATTTGGATAATTTACTGCGTGTCCTGTTAGAGGTGTATATTTTGGGCAGGATCACTTAGGACTGCTTTGTTTGCTTTTGTGGGAATGTGTGGGCTTGGGGATGGGCTTTGTGACATTGATGTGTGCCACTAAGCTATGTGAGTTCTGACCGTATAAACTGGCATCTACAGAGCCTTGCTTATGATGCTTTTTCTTTCTTGTTTGTATAGGTGCCTCATCCTATCATTATGATGGGTTAAATCGACAAACCACTCCAGTATTCCTGCCAAGAAAACTCCATGGACATGGAGTCACGAAGAGTTGGTCATGACTGTAATGACACACACACACACACACACACACACACACACACACACACACACACACACACACACACACACACACACAACACAACACAACAAAAATGTATGATTCAAAGGTGAGGAAAACTGCATGTTATGACAGTCATCTTTCGTAGGAGGAACACATCTTTCCAAGGGGAGCATTTCTTCAAAAAGGGTATGGAACACATCTTCCACTTTTGATGCACGCTTTCTCAGTCTGCCCTACTTTACAGGTTTGCTGGAAGGATACATGGTGTGGGGGAATCAGTGGATTCTTCCTTGGACTTTGAGGAGGGAAAGGTGGGGAATAAATGTAGCATTTAGGATTTAGCCACCCACTCTTAGAATCCCCCTCTTTTTTTTTAAAGTTCTGGAGCCGTGAACAGAAAACAGCATGTCTGACTGTAATCTGAGTTCTTATTGGCTGCTGTTCATGGAAATGGACCGGAAGGCAGGCAGATGCTAACACCTTGTTCCACTGATGCTTAATAAGCAGCCCAGTACATCAGTTTTGTTAATGGGGTTTTAGTACTGATTAGCTCTACTGCCCCTAGACATCCATCTGGAGCATACTCTGTGAATTGGATGGTCCTGCAAAGACCAGAGAAAAGGACCATAGTAATTATGATTGTCCTCTTTGCAAATGGAAAGTGATGGATTTACATGCCCTTTCTCTGTCTCCACCTCTGCCTCCTCCTCTTGCGTGTTCCCCCTTGAGGCAAAAATCAGGATTTGCCAGTCTTCAAGCCATCTAGTTGAGTAATGATCTGTCAACATTTATTGCTCACACTTGACTTCAAACTGACGCATCACTTTGCCTTTTATGTGTCCCATGTCGCCTCATACATTTTCCACCATGACTGGAGTCCCAGCCATTCATCATAGAAGCTCTGATCAGGGAAATGCCAACCTTCCTTCCTTGTAACACCCTCCAATCTTAGAGGTCTATTAATTAAATTTGCACCCCACTGACTGTGCAGGAAGGCAAATGACTGGCTTTCTTCTGCTCTGTGTGAAGGTTGATGATCAGCCACTTAGCCAGAGAATACACAATGGTGCTTTGAAACCCAAATAGAGTTTTGAGTAGAAGGCCTTGGGCCTGAACCTTCCTCTCACCTCACACATTGTGACATGGAAAAGCGCAGAAGGGATAATTTCTGGATTAGAAGTCTAAGATTCCTTCAGGCAGCACATCCACAGGGCTGTTGTCCAAGAATAGCTCTCCCAAATTCTGGTTTTGTCCTCTGGCAAAGTGAAATGGTTGTCCCAGCAATTCCTTTTCATGGCCTTCAAGAGGCTGGGGCATGATTAGTTGTTCTGTTTTTTATTGTTGTTTTTCTATGAACAGAGGATAGAAGAGGGGATTCTGAGATTTTTTTTTGGGGGAGGAGTTGACCCAAGACAATTTGCAGCCTGAAGCAATGTATTATATGATAACCCCTAACCCTGATTACAGAAGTTGGCTGTATGGTTGTTTGTGCCTTGCTTCAGCATTGGGTTTCATCTACAACTTATGAGGGGAGCAAGCCAGCTCTGGATACTAGAAAAGCCATACAACATTGTGTTTTCCATCATCATCTTTCTGATGTACACCTATTTGAATTGATTGTGTACCAGTCTGTCTAATAACAAGGCCAGCCCTGCCCTTGGTGCCAAAAATATCATAGTTTGCCCGGGATAGTTTATACCTGGCAGGAGAGAGATATTGTTAAAGCTTGAAAAATTCTGGGGACTGCAACATCCAGAATCCCCTAGTAACCACTGTGGCAGAACATGATGTCTGGGCAACTCTGGGTGATGTGAGTCCCTAAATCTTAGTTCCTGCTCTTCCTCCTTCAAATAGTGTCAGAATATCTAGAGTTGGCTTTGGTTTACACAATTAAAAACAATCCTTCCCATCATAGAGTGGTGTGTGTGTGTGTGTGTGTGTGTGTGTGTGTGTGTGTGTGTGTGTGTGTGTGTGTGTGTGTGTGTGTGTGTGTGTGTGTGTGTGTTAGGTAAGAGCTGGCACTAAGAGCTGGGATTTCTTCTTAAGTAGCAATCATGCAGCAGTGTATTCCATGTTCCCTCAATCCCTACTTTTCTTCTTAATCTCAGTTTCCCATTAGCACCACCATGATACTATTAGCTAATATTAGAGGTTAGTCCACTAGTACTATGTTTAGTTTGATGCATTGAGGTTAGTATATTCTGTTGCTAAATACAAGTGCAAGTGCAATCATATAAGTATCTCCCCAACTTTGGCAAGCTTCCTGTTCTGTGCCTGTTCTCAAATTGGTTGCAAGATCAAAGCTGGAGAGAAGGTATGGTTATGTGATTGCCAGTGTTTAGGGAATATGACAGTGGCCTTGGTGTATTACCTCATTAGAGTAATGCATGTGCATCCCTTCCTTCCAATGAGCTCAGGATGGCATACATGGCAATGGGGTATTCCATTTTATTCTCACAACTGCTTTGTGATCAAGGTGGGAGAAAGCAAAGTATTGGCTCATTATTGGTTTGTAGGAATTTTAATTCTGAGCTCCACAGCTAAAATCAAATGCATTGAGTGTTTCCGAGTAGAAATATTGCTCTCTGTGCTTCTAAATAGGGAGATTCATATTGCAGTTTTTGCAACCTTGCATGCAGCCTTTTGTAGGTTTGGCTGGGAGGGATCTTTCTGGGCTGGGGAGACTGTCAGTGTCCCCAGCACTAATAGTTCTCTTCTACCCCTGGATTCAGAGGGAGCCCCACCTCTCTGCTCAACACCCTTTTCCTCTCTAGAGTCTGTTGTAGTTTGCTGAAAGCTCTCGTGTTTGTCAGTTTGCTGCTTCATTGGTTGACCTCTAAGTAAAGGAAAATGTTTTTTATTCTTTCTCTTACAAAGGTTTCTGAGCCAGTTATTGAGAATGTGAGCTCCAGCTTATGAGAAAATGGTAGAATACTTTGGGGAAGCCTTTCTGCTAGTGCAGGGCTGTTCAGCTTTGAAAAGGCTGAGGTCTACGTTTTCCAACCCAAAGTTCCTGAATACTGAGGGCTACTACACTAAAACCTCTACTTATGAATTTTATCCTTTCCAAGTACATGTTCATAAGTAAAAACTTTTGTAAGTAGAGCAGCGGTTTCCCATAGAAATCCATTGAAAACCAATTAATCTGTTCTGGAGGGAAGAGATTTCAATGCACCATGGCCCTTAAACTGCCCCACTCGGCTGAGATAATGGGTTGGCAGACCCAGAACTTTGCTGGGGCAGTGGTGGTCCTTGGGATGGGGGAGGGAGGGGTGGAGAACTTATCCCCTCACTTTTGTTGTTGATGGCTGGCGGGCTACTTTTGAACCCTTCACAGGCTACTGGTAGCCCGCAGTCTACCTGTTGGGCAGGCCTGTGCTAGTGAATCCCTGCACTTTTTCTGCATAGCTAAAGGGATTCAACTAGGAATTCAGAAGTATGCAACAGTTTACTCAGCTCATGGCCACACAATATAGCAAATCCTTGTCTACTACTATTAACGTGATGCTTGTATTCAGGCTCAGTGGTCTCAGGATAATATGAAAGCTCCCCCTTCTCCTCCTCTTCTTCCTCCTCCTCCTTTCTGGAAGGCTCCTTTCTCTGCAGACATTTTAAGTCCATTCAAGCTGCTCTGAAAGGTCCATGTGGGAGTCTTATCCTTTACTGGGGAGCATTCTAGTGACACATAATTGTCATCAGCCTTTTAGAGGGAAACATTTCAGCAAGGCATACCCTAACTATATTGTGACCTAGATATGCATCTCTAACAAGGATAGCCTTTGGCAAGCAGTGGGTGGGAAATGGGAATTGTCCTGCTGCAGCATGTGATTAAATACACATAATTGCCTCAAGGACAGCTTTCTATGTTGTTTTCTCTCTTTTGGTTTCCTCAGCAGCCCTGTGGGAACAAGCAGCATAAGGCATTTACCTGCAGCAAATCCTTTTCCTCACAGCTCCTGTGGTATTGCTCTCCATCTTGGTCCCTCATTTGCAGAAAGGCCCCTGAAGCAGGGATCTTTTCATTCTCTTGAAGCCTCCTTCTTTGGTCCCCAAGCTCAAAAGCATCTTCATAAGTCACTGCTGATCAGTGTCATACTACAAAGAGAACAGCTGACAGTCACCAGCGGTGTATACTCAGCTGGGTAAGGAGTGATGAAAAGATTCTTTAGCAGAGACGAGACAGCACATTTAGCCAGATCTGGTCCAGGATGTCTGGCTGCCCAAGGCAAAGACAAGAGAGCACCACTTCTTGTTTAATGTACAGGAGCCAAATGGACTGGCCCTTGATTCTTACCTCAGTGCTGGTGTTCTGGTTTGTTTCTTCCACTAGACATGAAGTATCAGACCAGTTTAGTGCATCAGTTTGTCCTCTAATCAAACTGGGTAACTGGTGGGAAGCTGCTGACAGTAGGGGACAGTTGACCCTTCCCTTTATTTGTTTCCTGAGATGGTCATCCCATTCTACTTACTAGTAGGTCTGGCTTTCCATTCAATACATAATATATTTGTCACAGCACATTATTATAAAACACAGGGAAAATATTTATTGAAGTTTGTTTCCTGAGAGATTCATTTAGATCAGTGGCAGGAATCCTAAGAGCCATGAGCCACATGTGATCTCTAATGTGATTCTTGTGCTTCCCTGGAACCCTTCATGTTCTGATCCTCCCACCTATTTTCCTGAAAAATGGGAATATCTTGCCTCCAGATGGTGTGAGTTTCCTCTGAAACAATGGGATTGGCCACAGTTCTGTTGCGTTGAATTGTGACATGTGAGGCTGCTGACAAGATCAGTCACAACAGTTTTTCAGCAATTAACAAGTTATGATTCCCCCTCTTCAAAGGTCCCAAGGCCCATGGAATCCTTTTTTGTCATGGGGAAACTGTTGGGGGTCATGGGATAGATAGGAGTCTTTAATCTCTGAAAATCGTCACAGGAAGGAGGACATTACTGGTGGCAGTGCTTTTCAGAATTTGAACTATTTTCCCAACTGGCAGATCCTAATGTCTTACCCGTAATGATGGGGATCTCAAGGGGGTCTCAGGAGCTTTGTGTCATGGAGATCCAAACATGAAAAAATCACCACATCTGATGATGTCATCAGCCTTACGTGGTACAAGTTGCGCAGCAGGGTTTATAAGTGATGATTCAAACTATATTGTAAGTTCAGAGTTATAAGTGATGGTTCAAACTATATTGCAAGCCCTACATGGCTTGGGCTCAAGCTATCTCAAGGACTGCATCTCCCTTTATGATTCTGCTTGAGTTTTAAGATCACCAGTAGAGATGGGCACGAAACGAACATTTTTTTCGTTTCCGTTATTCATTATTTGTTTCGTTACATAATGAAACGACAAACAAAAATTGTGATGAAAATGGAACGAAATGAACAGAACCATGAAAATTGTGTTTGTTACCTTTTGTTTTCGTTAATGGCGATGCGCAATGAAATGAGCTGTTTTAAATGTTAAAAAAATGCCCTGGACATCCATAAAAACGCAGTGATAATTATTTATACTGTCTGATAATACCTACCGGGGGGTTGGGGTCCTTAAAACGTGCATTTATGTCTTTTCTCAGATCACTGTATTTTTTTTCCTTTAAGGGGAGTTAGGAGACATCGACCCAAAATGGCTCCCAGATGCCTAATATTGATTTCTTGGGTATTAAAACACCCTGGACATCCATAAAAATGCAGTGATAATGTGAAAATTATTTGAATTTATTACCTACCAGGGGGTTGGGGTCCTTAAAACGTTTGTTTTTGTCTTCTCCCATCGCGATGTATTTTTCTTTTCCCTTTAAGGATGACAAAATGGATGTCACCACTCCAGCCACAAAATGGAGGCAAGCCATGTGATGGGATCATGTAAATTCTTTGACAACTTCAACCAATAGCATGCCCAGGTTGCAGACTGGGCAGGTCTGGCAGCCACAGAGGGCATAAAAAGCTCTGGCAGCCCCCGTCCTCCTTGCAGTCTCTGGTGGGAGTTAGGGTGGGATTGCTGTCTCTGCGACTCTAGCTTCAGTCCTGCAGCCTCCCTGTGTGCATGTGTGCATACCTCTCGGTGAGTACCCTCCCCTGCCCCGCAGTACAGTCACTCTGCGGCTGCCTTGCACCCTGGGCAACGCCCACCGCTGCCTTTGCAGCCTCCCTGCATACCTAGTCTATACTGTGTCTCTCCTGTAACCCCAGGAGAGGATGGTCAATGGTTTTGAAGGCGGAAGAGGGCTCTCATCACCCCAACGGCAGAAAAAGTGGAAGAACCACCTTTAGGAGAAGGAAACTCTTTCAAACCTCCACTGCCTTGTGGCTATATCCATCATTAGAAAAGGCTTCAGGAGTCAACCTCGAGGGAAAAAATGGAGCCGGAGTCCCGGAGACAGTTCATGACTGTATACAATCATGTTCTGGCAACTCCTGCGATGCAGCTGG
The DNA here is from genome assembly GCA_029282475.1 of Phrynocephalus forsythii. Taxonomy (NCBI): domain Eukaryota; kingdom Metazoa; phylum Chordata; class Lepidosauria; order Squamata; family Agamidae; genus Phrynocephalus; species Phrynocephalus forsythii. Next base: position 54,830,937 of record JAPFRF010000009.1, on the reverse strand, counting down.
AACTAATCGTATCGGCTTTGCCGTTCCATTGGACCACTCCAGCTACGTGGAGAGGGGGGTTTCGCTGCCTGGGTAACAGCCTAACCTCCATATTGAATTACCCAGGCCTTGTGCCCTGGAGAGGACCACTTACAGCAAATAGTGGGGGAACAACACAGGAAGCGGCAGCTACCTGGGTGTAGGCGGATCAGGATGGAAACCAGCAAACAAATTGTTGACTCCGCACCATGCAATAAACATAAAAAAATCTCAAGCCTAAAGTTGGGCACATGGAATGTTAGGACAATGAGACCTGGCTGTTCAGACTATTTCCAAGAAATGGACACTATACGAAAGACAGCTGTCATCGACAGGGAACTGTGCAGACTGCGGATGGACATTGTTGCTCTCCAAGAGACAAGGCTACTTGACTCTGGATCTGTCAAGGAGAGGAACTTTACATTCTTCTGGCAGGGAAAACCATCAAATGAGACCAGGGAATGTGGGGTTGGCTTTGCTGTTAGAAATACTTTACTAGGTCTCATTATCCCACCTGCTGCAGGAAGTGAGAGAATCCTGTCCATGCAACTACACTCTACAGCAGGGTTGGTTACACTTATCAGTGCATATGCACCAACATTATCATCTCCAGCAGAACTTAAAGACAAATTCTATGACGATCTAGCTGCCACTATCAAGAAAATCCCTGAGAAAAGACTAATAGCTATCCTCGGTGACTTTAATACCAGGGTTGGAGCTGATTATAACTCCTGGCCCACCTGCCTAGGTCGGTTCGGCATTGGAAAGATGAATGAAAATGGCCAACGCCTGCTGGAGTTTTGCTGCTATTATGGTCTCTGCATCAGCCATACATTCTTTAACACAAAGCCCCAGCACAAAGTCTCTTGGAGACATCCAAGATCGAAACACTGGCATCAGCTCGACCTGCTTCTCGTCAGGCACTCCAGCATTTCTAGTGTTACAATCACACGTAGTTATCAGAGTGCCGACTGTGACACAGACCACTCCCTGGTGTACAGCAAAGTAAAACTGAAAACAAAGAGATTGCACCACCTGAAGAAGGAAAGAAGATCAAAAATTGATACCAGTAACACTTATAACCAAGGAAAAGTGGAGGAATTCTCCCATGTACTCAAGGAAGCTCTTCCTGGCCCTGCTGAAGATAATGCATCTAAACATTGGGAACATTTTAAGAATGTTGTTTATAACACTGCTTTATCAGTATTCAGCAAGGAGACTAGAAAGACAGCAGACTGGTTTGAAGCCCACTCAGAAGAGCTGATGCCAGCTATTGAGGAAAAGAGGAGAGCCTTGACTGCATATAAAGCTTATCCCAGCGAGCACAACCTACAGGCCCTGCGAGCTGTTCGTAACAAAGTCCAGCAGACTGCCAGGAAATGTGCTAACGATTACTGGCTGCAACTGTGTTCTCAGATTCAGATGGCAGCTGATACAGGTAACATCAAGGGGATGTATGACGGAATTAAACAGGCCTTAGGGCCAATACATAAGAAAACTGCACCCTTAAAGACTGTCTCAGGTGAGATCATCCAGGATCGTGAGCAGCAGATGGCACGCTGGGGGCAGCACTACTCTGAAATATATTCCAGAGAAAACACAATAACCGAAGAAGTCTTAAATAATATTGAGTGCTTGTCTGTCTTGGAGGAGCTTGACAATGAACCAACACTAAAAGAACTAAATGTAGCTCTGGATTCACTTGCCTCTGGCAAGGCACCTGGGAAAGATAACATCCCTGCTGAAGTTCTGAAGTGCTGCAAAGAGATCATTGCCACTGAACTGTACGAAATCCTCTGCCTTTGCTGGAGGGAAGGGTGAGTATCACAGGATATGAAGGATGCTAATATTGTTACGCTTTATAAGAACAAAGGTGACAGGAGCGACTGTAACAACTATCGTGGTATCTCTCTTCTTAGTGTTGTCGGGAAGCTGTTTGCACATGTTATACTGAAGAGGCTCCAGATACTTGCAGAGAGAGTCTACCCAGAATCACAGTGTGGCTTTCGAACCAACAGGTCCACTACTGATATGGTATTTTCCCTCAGGCAGTTGCAGGAGAAATGCAGGGAACAAGGACAGCCACTTTTTGTAGCCTTCATAGATCTCACAAAGGCATTTGATATGGTTAGTAGGGACGGACTCTTTAAAATACCCCTCTGGGTTGGATGCCCACCCAAGCTCCTTAAAATCATTAGGTCTTTTCATGAGGATATGAAGGGCAATGTAGTTTTCGATGGCCTGGTGTCAGATCCCTTCGACATCCGAAGCGGCATGAAGCAGGGCTGTGTCCTTGCGCCAACCTTGTTTGGGATCTTCTTTGCTACCATGCTGAAGTATGCTTTTGGAACTTCAACAGAGGGTATCTATCTCCGGACCAGATCAGATGGAAAACTCTTCAACCTCTCTAGATTGAGAGCAAAGTCTAAGGTACAGGTGAAGTGTTTGCGGGATCTCCTCTTCGCTGATGATGCCGCCATTACTGCTCACTCTGCTGAAGATCTCCAACAACTCATGGACCATTTTAGTAAAGCTTGCAAAGATTTTGGGCTAGAAATCAGCCTGAAAAAAACACAAATAATGGGCCAGAATGTGGACTCTCCTCCTCGCATTACAATTTCTGCAAAAGAACTGGAAGTTGTCCATGACTTTGTGTATCTTGGCTCAACTATCTCAGATGCACTCTCACTAGAGTCTGAGCTGAATAAACGTATAGGTAAAGCAGCAACTATGTTTTCCAGACTAACAAAGAGAGTATGGCTCAATAAGAAGCTGACAGAACATACAAAGATACAGGTCTATAAAGCTTGCGTACTGAGCACACTTTTGTATTGCAGCGAGTCTTGGACCATCCATGCTCAACAGGAAAGAAAACTTAATACCTTCCATATGCGCTGACTTAGGCGAATATTCAACATTACCTGGCACGACAAAGTTCCAAATAGCATAGTCCTGAATCGAGCTGGAATCCCTAGCATGTACACTTTATTGAAACAGCGGCGCCTACGCTGGCTTGGACACGTTGTGAGAATGGATGACGGTCAGATCCCAAAAGATCTTCTATATGGAGAACTAATGAAGGGAAAGCGCCCCAGAGGGAGATCACAGCTGCGGTATAAGGATATCTGTAAGAGGGACCTGAAGGCCTTGGGAATGGACCTCAACAGCTGGGAAACCCTGACCTCCGATCGCACTGTCTGGAGGAAAGAGATACAGCATGGTCTACATAAATTTGAAGAGGCATTTGTCCAACAGGCAGAGGAAAAGAGGCAGGCACGAAAAGAACGAAACTCGAGGACCAGGCAGACTGCCATTCCCGAATTGGTCTATTTAGTCACACTAGGTGCTGTTTTTAGGATCTCTACTCCAGGCATGATACCATAGTCTTTCGAGACTGAAGGATGCCAATGATGAATTATTGTTCAAGTGCCAGCCAGCTGGCCCACCGACTGGGTTGGCAGTTTTTTATTTTTAACTGTTTTTTGTTCAAGCACCAGCCAGCTGGCCCACGGGCTAGGTCAGCACTTTTAAATATTTTATTTTATTTTATTTTATTGTTCAAGTGCCAGCCAGCTGGCCTGCAGGCCAGGTCGGGGCTATTTTTTTAACTCAAGCGCTGATCAGCTATAGAGCGGTCTGATTGGCATTTTTTTTTAGCAGGAAGGAGGCCTCCCAGCTGCCTCAGAAGCCCTTCCCACTGGTCAGCAACAGTGGTGAGTACCCAGCCGGCAACAACAGGTAGGAGAAGACACCAGATGGGCGAACAAAAAATGAAATGAAACAAAATGAAAATTTTCATTTCATTTCATTTTTCTTTTGGGGCAGTTTGTTATTTATTTTGTTATGTAATGAAATGAATAATAAATAACAAAATAATTCATTTCATACCCATCTCTATTAAGCAGGGTACACATTGCCTGCTCTTCCCGCAACCTGGGTACTGGAAGGCTGAGTGAACCTTGAGCGAGCTACTATATGGAACTGAACCCCATGTCATAAGCACAGTTTTGGCTGTAGTACAGCAGTGTAATGACTGTGCCACGAGTAAAACAACCCCAGATTAACAGTGGTTTTCCCTGCAAGAGATGGGGAGTTGAATCATTACTCTTTCTCATGCACCACACTGGGTACCAATGCCTTCCCCTTTGAACATAGCTAAAGAGTGACTACACCCCCATCAGCTCAGTATCTTTGCACTACTCACGATTAGATGCTGTGATCACATGAGTATTTAACAGATAGGGTTTCTGCATGCCAGTGGCCCTTCTCTTTCATCAACATTTTGCAAGTCGAGCACAGAGCAAGTTGGAGGGCTTTAGAATTTGGTTTTTCACTTTGTGGTACAAAGAAAAGGATGGGGAGAATCCACACAGTCTCAACCCCTCCCTGAAAATTAGCAGTATGGATGGTTCTTGGTTGAAAGAAGAACTTTTACTTGCAGTTCATGCTTGTTTTTTTTTTTTTTCCGTTGGGAAGCTACATCTCCATATATCTATCTCTGGAGAGCAGAAAATGGACAAGAGGCGAGCAGAGGAAGAACGGGGAGGAAGGAGTAGACTGAAGGGCTCAGTGGTGAGGGGGAAAGGATGCTAGTTAAGCCAGGAACAGGATTAACTAGCATTAAAGGAGAAGCATGCAAGAGAGTATATATTTCCCCCTCAACAGAGAAAACCTTGCCTTCTGTCAGGAAACATGGCCAAGGTGTTGTGCTGTGGGCCTAAGCTCTTTGGCAGCAACACCTTTTCTTGCCTCAGCTGTGCAATTGGAATCACCTTGTAATGAGAGGTCACGCAGAAGGGTTTAAAATAAACAATGCTGAACTTGCACATGCAAATGTAGCGCTGACCGAAATAGCTGATACTAAGCATGGTGTGTTTTGTATGTCAGTGGACGGCAGCCTTGGATGTTTCGTGTGAGTTTTGATTGGGGGGGGGAAGAACCCAGTGGGAGCATAAATGGATCTAGCTGCATTGAAAATTAAACATATATTCTTTTCTTCCAAGAGGAAGATCGCAGCAGACTTGAGAAGATATGACTCTGCTGTTAGGAAGCTATTTAACGAAGGAAAGTGGCATGCTCTTTAATTCTCTTCCCATCAACGGCATGCTCTTTATTAAAGAGAATATTAAATTATATGGGGACATTCAGCTCCTAAAATTACATTTCCCCCAGAGCTAGTGTCAGATAAAAGCTAGTCCACCCAAAGTTAATCAGTTTGTTAGTGTTATAGTCATTTGGCACTGTGCACATCGGAACAACTTTGTGAAAAAGCCTTTGTGGTACAGTAATTTACAATGTTAGCCAGCGCCAGTTGAAACATCATGATAGCACCTGATGTCTGATTGCTGTAGGGGGTGATCTTTGAGATGATGCAGGCACCAAGTGTGCAAAAAAAAAAAAAAAAGGCTCAAGTGATGGAGACTATTGGCTTGATTTCTAAGCAAGTTTCCCTAAATTCTTTAGTCCAATGGAATTGTGTTCTGGAAAAGTCCATGTGGTTAACCTCTAATATGTCTCTTTGGGTGGCATCGGACACCAGGCAGAAGAGCTGATGGGGATCCATCTTTTGGGCTTGCATCTGAGGCTGTAACCAATACAGTGGTGGCCAGTTTTATATCAAATCCTATATTGTATGTGTGTTTGCTTATTTGGGGTTCTGATCCAGGGCCACCGTCACCTAATGAAGGTTAAAAGTTGTCCTTTATAATGGAATGACATAATGCACTCAAGGAGTCTTTTAAAAATCACTTTATTGTTTTATTGCTCAGTATCAAAAGAAATGAGATATGGATTAAAGGCCATTGCGAATTGAAATTAATACTCATCTTGATCCTACGAGGCAGGAAGGAAGGAAAAACTGAAAGAACAGAAGCAACTGAAATAGGACAAAATCACAGTATGTTGCATTCAAGTAAACAGCAGCACGTATGGATGAATGTATAGTTTCACCTAGTCCTCACAGAACAAAAGACATTAGCCATAGCATTGATTTTAAATTTTCAGCAGGCATTTCAGGATCACTCATCTCATATCAATGAATTTCAAATAAACAGATGACACAGCGCAGGCTGGGTTGATGTCTGCTATTCTTTGTCATAAAGATTTTTCTCTAACCCTATGTTACCTGATTTTTCTTTGCAGCATGAATTGAAATGAAAAAAAAAAGTGTGGAAATTTTGTTTTCAAATGGAAAAAGGCAGCTTAATAAAGACTTCTAGCATCCCTACTAAGATATGAAATGTATTCTCCCCCCCCCTTTGTGGGTGTTTTCATTTATACATACAAGAGCCTGAAAACCGGTGGAGTGGATGTCAGCAGTATCCAAATCCACTCCATTTAAGAACTAAAGAGCAGCAAAGTTCCTCAAGCTAATCAAGTCTATGGATTTGAATAAAAAAAAAACCCCTACTTCTAAGCCCTATGGCTATGTTGAGGCATGCATGCATCAAGCATCTCCATGCCAGGAAGTGTAACTGCACGGATGGGAGGCAGATTCAAAATCCAAGAACTACCTGTAAGTTAATGCTGGACACAGCAGCCCTTTGCTAATACCAAGTGTGGACTAGAACTTTCCAACTGCACCATCTCTGGTTGCAAACGTCCATTGGGATTCAGCCACAGATTGGAGTGCAAGGCAAGAGGTGAAGACTGAAGTATGGCCATCGGCTGTCTGCTTAGAGTTGTCAACATCTATTTCAATCCAGCAAGGTCTTTCTATGGGGATGCCAACATTGGGAGAACTCTAAGGGCTAGAAGGAATTTTCTGTTACACATGGGAATAGGAGCTGCCTGTTATTAGAATATGAACATTGTTTTCTCTCTTCCACATTCCTAGTAATTCTTTTCACACCCTTCAAGCCCCACAAACTCAAAGTATGCTCTTCAATTCTCTTTCCAGCAACTACATGCTCTTTATTAAAGATAATATTGCATTAGGTGGGGACATCTAGTTCCTAAAATCAAATTTCCTTCAGAATTAGGACCATTCATTTCTGACCATATCCTCCCCACTAATGGTTAGATATTTAATTAATTAATTATTAATATAAAGGGGCTTAGAACTCTTTACAATACAGAGACCAAATCACTTGTTTTTTTTTTTTGCTTCTCAACTGTGACATTGCGAGCAAACTTTTCGGTTAGGACCAGAAAAGTTTTGGCTCTCCAGATGCTGTTGACCTGAAACTCCCATCAACTGTAGTTGGCATTTCCGTTGATGAGACAGAATGGAACATCGAGGGCCACATCTTCACCAGTCTATTTATTTCAACCCGAGAAATCACAACTGCCTCACTGTCCATTGATATCCAAACAGGAAAAGCAAGCTCACCACGAAACTGAGGTTGGGTTGTGGGCAATATTGCTTGGCTTGGACATCACAACAGAATTTGAAAGTGTGGGCAAAATTTCAACTGGACAGTTGCAGTTTTCATCTGTGGCAACAATGCAGATCAGACAGGCTTAAGACTGTGGAAGGCTTCAGAGTGTTAAACTGGATGCTGGGTTGTGGCTGGCATGTGCTTCCAGGTAAACAGCCTTTTTAACATTGTTGCATTTCAATGTGGTAACTCAGTATAATTCTCCCCCCCCACACACACACACACACACACACACACACACACACACACACACACACACACACACACACACACACACACAGTGGACCCTTGTATAACAAACAGTTTGTATAACATAAAATCTGTACAACATAAAAAATTCCAGAGATAGGGGAAATTTGCTCAACATAATTGCCTATGGGGAAAATCTATACAACATAAAAATGGGATTACTCCATTTTCAATGCATTCCTATGGGAATTTGTATAAAGGAAAATTTGCTTAACATAATTTCATTTGGAACAGATTAATTCCTTTATACAAGGTACCACTGTATATGTGTACACACACACACACACACACACACACACACACACACACACACACACACACACACACACACACACACACACACACACACACACACAGAGTGGTACCTTGTATAAAGGAATTAATTCATTCCAAATGAAATTATGTTAAGCATTTCCTTTATACAAATTCCCATAGGAATGCATTGAAAATGGAGTAATCCCATGTTTATGTTGTATGGATTCTCCCCATAGGCGATTATGTTAAGTAAATTTCCCCTATCTCCGATTTTATGTTATACAAACTGTTTGTTATACAAGGGTCCACTATATATATATATATATCAGCAAGAATCTGCTCCTTGACCTTTGTGAAACAGAATTGGTTCTCTATAGGAAGAGGGACATGCTATGTACATACATATAAAATATGCTCAAGCAAGATCAGAAAAGTAGAAAATGTCTTCAGCAGGTGTGCAACCCAGCTCCATGCTTCTGGTAATAATCTTCTTTCAGTAGGGACCAGGCAGCTATTTCTAACATAGCCTGAACTGGAGAAACAGTGTTTGCTAATTAGCTGTTTAACAGCTTTTACATCCAACGTGCTAAAATCTTTGCTTGTCAAGAAGAAACCCAAAGGACATACAGGTTCATCACATCAACACATGTTAAACATCACAGAGAGATTAGTCCAGGCTGCCATACTTTTCCTAAACTGAGGTCAGCACAAGTCACCCAAACAACTTTGCTACAAAAAGTCAGAACCAAACATTAATGCTGATTCGCTAAAATTGTAGACAACATTTTAGGACCAGACTCACACGATACATTTCAAGCATCAAGCCATAATAGTACAAAGAAAAAGTCTGAACCTTGCCTTCTCAATCACACTTCAAACAAGAAAAGAAAGTTTCAAAACATTTTCTTAAGACATGTGAACAGGGTGCAAATTTTATATTTTCAGGTGTTTATTTCCATTAGGGCAACAGTTCACAGCCTTGCACTGAAAAATCATCCAGTTTAGTATTTTGCAAGTCTTTTTAAAATCCCAAACAATCATCCCTATGAGACTCCAAACATCATTTTGACCCCCCTCCCCCAACCCCAGCCAGGATAATGTGTGGTATGTCAATCATTTCTTGTTGCTAAAGAGCAGATCAAGTGTCTGACAGAACTGATCATTGTGCTTGTCTCATAATTTCTCTGGTCATCTGCAAGACAGCTCATTTGGGTTGACACAGTGCAAGATGAGGCAGACAGGCCGGGCTGGCGCCATGTCACTACTGCAATGTGCAGTGTGGGGTCAAATCAGATGTTCTCCAAGACATCGATGGGGACAAAACCCTTTTTCTTCCCACTGCAAACTTTGATAAAGCCATCATGTTCCTCTTCTGAAGTCACACAGATCTAAGACAAGAACAGAGACAAATGTTAACATTTCTTATACTTAACAGCTAGGGATGGGCACGGAACAGAAAAATTGAGATTCGTTTCATTTCGTTTTGTTCCCCCATGATTCATTTCATTTCATTGAAATGAATTTTTTTAAAAAAATATTGTACGGAATGAACCAGTAATGAACTAATCCATTACTCTATAAAATGGATCCCCTGGGTCCTAGAGGCACCAAATTTGGTGTGAATCTTCCTTGGACAATCCCCATCTAATTAAGGGTAAAATTCCCAGTGTGGTGTAGTGGATAGGGTGATGCACTAGGACTCTGATGAACAGGGTTCGAATCTCTGCTCAGTCGTGGAAATTCTCTGAGGGACTGGAATTGGCATATCTTGCCAACAAATCTCTATTAAGGTCATTATAAGTAAGTTCCAACTTCACCACACAAAACCCAATGAAAGGTAAACAAAAATAAATGAACACTGGGCACACATCAAACTAAATCGTCTAATTACCCAGAGAATTGCTCTTCAATCCATGGATGTTGTATGTGGGAGAGCAATTCTGACCCTATTTCCTCATATTTATCTTGCTTTAAAATAACTTTCCTCCCAAATTATCCACTTTCACAGAAATTAACAGCATGTGGTGACTATACCTGAAGTACACATAAACTTTCTAGAAGACCATACAGGCTGCAGACTATTTCTGAACTGGGCTGTTGGTCACAGACAGTAAACATGACCTAATATTAGCAGTCTTTTCCTGTTCCTGCTTTTCCCTAAAAATAAATTGTGTTAGGTCCTGCCTGTCCCTTGAGTTTGGGAATGTCTTCAGAGCAAATGCCCTTTCCTCAGATCATTGCTCATTCCTTAAGGCAGATCTGGATACTTTTGTTATGTTTTGGAACAATAAAATGTATCTTTATTTGTTATTGAGAGTATCATCAATACCAAAGATTGTACAGGAAGATAAAGGTGGATCTGCATAGTTTTAAATTGACTAGAATAAATTCAAAGGAAATATAACTGGCGTAACATTGTATTTATAGCAATATAAATATAAATATATGAAAATGAAAAAAACATGACACAGCATTAACTCTGTCATTTTCAGCATGTCAGAAGGAACAGATAATTTAGTTTTCTTATGCTGAAAAACAGGACTACTGCACAACACTGAAAGTAAAATAATATATTATAGATAGAATGTCATTAGAACATGCAATCACACCAATGTTCTTTCAGACCTTCATGCCTGAGTAATTATAATTGCAAACAACGCTCATATGGATATATTTCTCTCTTTTTTGGCTCCATATTCCATAGTGAGCAAAATGAACAAACTAATGGTCAAGGGTTAAGCAATACATTAAAACCTTTTGCTCAAACTTCCATTTACGGAAGTCAACTTGATAAGTGCTCCAGCTTATCAAGTTGAATTCCTCCAGATAAAGGGGACCCTAATAAGGGTAAAGTTTCCTTGGAGGGGAAGCGAATAAGAGGCAGCAACTGCAGACTATGAAGGGAGTGGTGGTGAACTTTGTGGAAGCAGGAAAATGCTTCATCTCCCACCGGAGGAAGACCTTTGCTATGGCAAAGGCAAAGCTGTCAGTGCTGGACATAGCTTGTAAATACTTGGTATGTTGCGAGTAGAATGCTTTTATCTCTCTCTCTATGCGAAGCTTCTTCTTGGTATTTGGAAATCTTTCCTTCAAACAAGCACTAAACCCCCTTTCTCTGAGGAATAAGCTTTTAGCAAAGAAGGGGTGAATGTTTTTGAAAGACAAGCACAGAAGTGATTGTTTTCACACTATTTCATGAACCTCCCTTCCTGCCTATTGCCTCCTTGTGGAAAATATTTATGCCTTTGCTACTCCTTATATGTGGTGGCTTTAAAGACAAAACTTAAAGGAAACTACCTTATGCCTCTATGCTTTCTATATAATTTAAAGACGCAACTGTTAAGAGTAGTGTTGGGAAAGGTGTTTCTTCAAAAACATCATCTGATCTTGAAATAACCGCATGTTCTGAAAACAAAGCTTGAAGGCTGTTCCTTGCTGCTTTGGCTTCAATCTAGTCTAGTTACTCTCCTTCCTATCTCTCTTATTTCAAAACTAAGTGGCAGAAACTATTACAAAAAATATTAACCCTTTCTTGTGAACTATAAAACACAATGGATTGGGAAAACATCTCAGAAGATTTTGCCAACATAATTCTATGTGGTTTGCAAAAAATTATATCTACACTGACTCAACCTCTGAAGATACAGAGATCTTCAATTCTGATAAAGACCAGAATGCAGTTTGCAGATTACTACAACAGCAACTCCGCAAGATAGACCTCAAGATGGCGTGGTGGATAACACTGGGTTTCTAGAAAAAACTGAAATTAGCTCTGATCAGGAGATTGAGCCAAAACAAACAACTGATCTTAATCTACAGAGAAACACAACATGATTGATCCAGGATAAATCTTTGGATATGTCAAATTTACAAAATATGATAAACATATCTACTGAAATCAGCTCAAGTCAAGAGACTGAACTAGAACAGAGGGCTGATCTTGACATAGACACAAATATGACAGGAATGGTGCAGGCTGGGCCCTTGGATGTGCCCAGCCCATGGAATATGATGGGCGCATCTGTCTTACTCTCGATGTGGGTGCCAAAAAAGAGGAAAATTTAGGACCTTTTCAGTGGCAGAGCAGCCATCAATATTATTATCAAGATAATACAACAACACATTAGGATGATGGATTTGGAAAGGGGAAAGCAATCTGTGAGGATAGGGGGCTTGGCAGGAAAAGGCAAAATTACAAATAAGAACTTGTGGCTTAGTGAATATATTAATTAAAAAAATTCTGTATTCTGATTGTCTAAGGCTACTGGTTAATTGGTATGATATGGGAAACGGAAAATGGAAATGTGAAGACAAACTTGATATATAAATAAATGTTAATCTGTTAGATTTTTAAAAGAATAGAGGCATAGGTGTAGACAATAATTTATATGCATAAAGTGAATATATAGACCAGGAGGTAGCTATGTTATAATAGCCCATAAAGTATTAACTTGAATTAGAGATGATTGCTGAAATTAGGCACTTTTTGGAAGAATGGGTAAATATATGGTGGATGATATATAGAATACACAATATATAGTTAGCCAAATTTATCCTTAATTGCTTAGTATCGAAGAGCTAAATAGTGAGATTGAATAAATTGTTGAGATTAGATAGGCTATATACTTTATATTAAAATAGATGTAAGTAAAGTTAGATAGAATAGCGATGAGATAGTAAGGAAACAAAGTATAAAAGTACGCTTATTTAAGCTGGGAAAAATTGATTGAATCGGTAACACAACAGGAGACAGGCAATATATTTGTTCTATGTAGTTTAGTGTAGAAAATAAATTAAAAATATATATTAAAAAAACTTTTGCTCTTTCTGGAGGCTTAGGGGTTATTTATTTATTTATTTATTTATTTATTTTTCTACACCGCCCCCTTAGTGTAACCTGCACTACTCAGGACAGTTTACAAAATAGTCATAAAATACAAATTCTAAAAATAAAAAAAAAAAAATAGAGCTACAATTAAGATCCAATTAAAATACAGTTAATACAGTTAAAATCCAATTGAAAGATCTTATAAAATGCATTTAAAACAGCTACTAACAGAATCTGTTCAATGGCAAACACCTCATCCTGCCTGATTTTGGGGGAGGACAGAATAAAAGCGATAATACAGTGATGATGAACCTTTTAGAGACCGAGTGCCCAAATTGCAATTCAAAACCCACTCATATTTTTGAAAAGTGCCAATACGGCAATTTAACCTGTATATAGGTGGCTATGAAGGGGCGATGTCGGGTGCCCACAGAAAGGGCTCCGAGTGCCACCTTTGGCACCCGTGCCATAGGTTCGCCATCACTGCCATAATAAAAGATGTGCCCCCTTTCAGATGGGTGGTGGACGGGGGAAAGATTAATAATAATAATAATAATAATAATAATAATAATAATAATAATAATAATAATAATAATAATAATAATAATAATAATAATAATAATAATACAAGACAACAACAAACCCCACTAACTGAGGAAGGCCTCTGCAAATAAATAGGTCTTCAGGACCTTCCAAAAGGCAACTAGGGAGGGAGCCTGCCTTATCTCAGCAGGCAGGTGGTTCCGTATTTTAGGGGCTACCATTGAAAACCCACGGCGTATTGTTGTTACAAATAATCTGGGAGGCTTCAACATAATGCTGGTGGATTGTAATGTGAAGAAATGCATTGTTTATGCCTGATTTGAAGGAGAGTTCAGAGATATTATTAGCCAATGACCTGCTGAACTGCACACCTAAACCCTCCTCTAAGAAAAACACAGGACATTTATAACAGTTATATCAAGTTTTGTTCTAAAGAGTCTGCCTGCAATTAAAGCACAGTTCGTTATCCTAGAATTTTATATTTTCACTGCTCTTTCAATTTATGTGAATTAATGCATTTCCTGCAAATTTTTTTGCAGGAAATCTTTTTTATCACATTAAGATAATCTCCAGGCATAAATCAGAATTATTCTTTTGGCCTTGTTGGAGCTGTAGTCATATAAAAACCCAGTAAATATTATAGTATCATTTCTGAATTATTCATAAAAATAATGAACAGAATATTTGAGATTGTTAACTACATGCCCATAAATAAACTAGAACAGGACACTGAAAGTTCTATAGAAATGACTCTGTCTCATTTTTTAAATCCTTAACCTCCATCAGCAGGAGGGCTTGAGTTTGCAAAGCTGTTACACAGCTGATGTATATTAAGCACTTTGACCACTCTAAAGCATTATATCTTACACAGCATCTCAAAACTAGTTGGCCTGTCAAGGTTTCTTTTCAAGTCAAGAACACATTTAATGGCATAAAATAAATCAATAATAAAAGGGTCAAATTTTGGGATAGAAGGCTAAAATATGAATAAAGAGATGAAGGGGAACACATTAGTGGCTTCCTCATGCAATTCTAGGTAATCCCCTGAAATCTGGAAAGATTTGGGAAGGCCAGGGAGCTGATTATGAAGCTCCAATGGGGGTGCCCCTAGGAAAAAATCATTCTAATTGGATTCAGAACTTTGGAAGCCAGGCTGCAGGTGAGCTGCAGTTTGGCTTCCAATTCCAATTAGAAAGATTTTTTCCTAAGGGCACCCCCTTTGGAGCTTCATAACTCAGCCCCCTGAACCCCATACCTTTCCAAATTTCAGGGGGTTACCTAGAATTGCATGAGGAAGCTCCCCTGCCATTTTGGTCCTTTAGGAACAATGGGAGCATTTCATTTCGTAATGAAACTACTGGTACTTTAAAATTTTGTTACAAATGAAACAAAACTACTACAGAAACAAAATAAAACACTTTTTCCATTTTGTGCCCTCATCTAGTATACAGCACTCTGGCTAGGTATTCAGCCACTGAGTCCATTGTTTTGGTAGATTTGTCTACAAGTAGGTGGTGAGTGATACTCTCTGGAGATCCAGAAAGGTTAGAAATGAATGGGGCCAGGATTTGTTAACAAACCTTGTGAGGGGTGGGGCAAGAAAGAAGAATATGAGAGGTTGAGTTCGATTCCAATAGACAATGTTTACATAGTCTGTTCTCAAATGGTTTGTTGTGATATCTACCTAAGAGGGCAGCTGAGGAAAAGACGCTCAGTCTGGCGAGCATATAAACCCGGTGCTGTCGAGGATTAGTAAGATTTTTCATATAATATATATAGTTGGCATGTCATCCTTCCACAGAAATAAGGGTATTCTAGTTCTGTATATGTAGGAAGGGCTAGGAACTCTGTTAGAGCTCCTGTTCTCTGCATCACAGTACTATAGCTTCTAGGTTTTCTTTTGGAGATGATGAGCAATTCAGCAAATGGTATACAACAGCAGATTCCTGAATCAAACATTCTTAATATCATTGAAGGTTTGCTGTCTGCTGCGTAAAAAGGTAAAGGTTCTCCCCACACATGCATGCTAGTTGTGTCCGACTCTAGGGGCGGTGCTCAAGCCGAAGAGCCAGTGTTGTGCAAGTCCATGGCCACGTGGCTGGCACGGCTGCAAGGAAAAACTGTTTTCCTTCCTGCTTTTACAGTGATACCTATTTATCTTCTTGCATTTACAGGCTTTCAAATGGCTAGGTTGGCAGGAGCTGGAGTTATCAGCGGGAGCTCGCTCTGCTGCATGGCACCCAGGATTTGAACCGCCGAGCTGCTGACTTTGCAGCTGACAGTTTTTGGAAGCTTTAATCCGCTGAGCCACCACACCCCTTGGAGTCTACTACATAGGACAAACTAATTTATTTTGTATTTGTGGTATCTCTGGTTTGCACTTAAAAAAAAGAAGAGACAGTAATATGAAATGGACATAGGCCTTAATTCTACTGCTGTTTGCCAGGACCCTGCCTGTCATGGAACCCGAATGTGAAGGGTTAAATGCTGGAGAGCAGCAGGAGGAGCCTTGTAGTTCAACTCAGCAGGCAGCTGAGTCTGAGGACGCAGCTGAGGGCACATCTCCTCCTCCTATAAGGGCTAGGAGCAGGATCCTGCAAAGGAGAACTAACAGGAGAGCTAGGGAAAGGATCTTTAATGATAGGCGTAGAATTAGATCTGAAAGCTCTGAGTTCTAGCAGGAGCCTTGCCAGAGATATGGGTGTGCTCCCTGTTTTAGGATAAAGCTAGCAAGTTTACCCTGAACACTCTGTGGGAGCAACGCGTCACTTACCTTGCCACCACGCTCCTGTGTGTTTATCCTGACTTTGTTTCCTGACTTTGGACTGGCTTTCTTACTACGGCGTTCTCTGTTTCCTGACCTTGGACCGGCTTCCTGACTACGACGTTTCTCTGTTTCCCTTGAACTTGGCATTTGGCTCTGTAAGTTATTCTGAATTGACTTGGACTGTACTTTGTACTTTATCTGGATTACAACTAAAGTTCCTGGCAAAGAACTGAACTTGGCTTGCTGCACTCTGTGTGGGGCTTGACACTGTTACTGCCAAGCATGTTTTGTTGGTTTTTATCATGCTTCTATAATCTGACAAAACTTTTTGACTTGAATTGAAAAATGTGACAAAATACATGTGCATGCCCACCATGAGTAATGCTGCTGCTGTCACATCACTTTCAATACTAAAACACTGTCATCAAGTCTAGCCTTTGAAAACCTGCAGTGCTTGGGAAGAGATATCACACTGGGATGAGTATCCATATAATGGTCAAAAATACCTTCCTACTATCACTTTGGCACTCTGTCTGGAGAGAACATCTGTGATGAGGACATTCATTCAGTCTACAACTGAGATTAAGATTCCTCTTTCCATAAAGTCAGCACGTCACCAAAATACCTGTGCCCTAAATTGAGATATGGCTAAAATTGAGGTTCATTTGGCCAAACTCTTCACATGAGGAGGGATGTCCAACTTTGTTCCATTAAGAAACACTGGTGCTAGCAGGATTCCTACTCACTACAGCTGAATGTTAGGATGGGATGTGGTAATGGTAACTATTGTGTTAATTTTGTAATCTTGTCTGAAGCGTATGTGTCATATTTAAACAAGAGAGGTACCGGGAATCTCTCTCTCATCTCTCTTTCACTCTCTGTCTGTCTAGTGAGTTATGTACACACAAGTACGCACACACAGTACTCAATCATACCCAAGCCATATCTACTGTACCATAAGTAACTGAAATTTTGGATAACACTTCATGCACCTGATAATATGGGAAATAGTTGATAGAAGCTAATGCAGTACTATAATAAATTGTTAACAGTTCTGTCTTTGTAGACAGTACCAGTAGCCTGGAGTAGTGCATATGTATATTTTTGTTAAAAATAAAATGGAGCTGGAGGTGGGAATCTGTCAAGCCTTGCCTTGATAAAATGAAAATCTTTTTCACGGAAGGCCTTATTCAATTGCTCCAAAAGCCTGTGCACAAAACAAGCTGCTTTCTATTTTTTCTCTAGTTTTGCTCCAAGGGTTTACATCAACTTGAAAGCAGAAGGGTACAGAGCTATATAAACGCCAATTGCCTCGCTATCTAGGGGAAGCAATCTAGCATGTATAAGGGGCACTAAAATATATGTGCCCATCTGAATAATGTTATGCATTACCTCAGAGGATATACCACGGTGCATAAAAACTTCCCTCGTTTCCTGCAAGGAACACTTTATGGTTTGTATATTCACAGTTTGGTGCACCATATTAATGTGCTAAACTGAGGGTCTGTGGAAGGGTTAGCGCTGGATACATTCCTATTTGCAACATACAGTACCAGCTGAAAACAAAAAAAAAGTAAACCATTACAGGCACAGGGAACAAATGTTCATGTGTGTCCATTCAGCAATGAGTGACTACAGAACTTAATCCCTGTATAATCTCTAGAAGGCAGAACACTGCTTCATCTTGTACATTTAAATGTGCATGATTTAGCTAAATCAGCCTGCCAATGGAACTAAAGAGAACATACAAACTCTTCCAAACACTGTGTGTCTGTGGGTTGACATTGGTAATGAGCCACTAATGGGCAAGATTTCACCATGGGAATCTGCCAATATTTTTCCACATTCTACCATGAAAATGAACGGGGCCTGAATCTGAGAAGTCCACATGAACAAATTTCAGTGATTAAAGCACAACCCCTTGCGTCATTTGCCTTCTCTGTCTTGAATCAGTGATAATCCATGGCAATTTGCTCAGATACTGAGAAAAAAATTACCCCATATTTTCCGCCCCATAAGATGCACTGGGCCATAGGACACAACTAGTTTTTAGAGATATGCATATGTGAAAAAAATATGCACACATACATACTGCAGTCGTGGTCCATTTCCATCCCAGTAAGAGTAAAATGAAAAGACAAGCCTTGCTCCCAACCCTGCCCGGGTCCTCATGCTAGGAAGCCTCGGGCCCTTGCAGAGGCCTCCGGACCTGGAGCAGGTCCCAGTCCCAGCTGCAATCCTCACAGAGGTTTCCTGGTCCACCTGTTTTTTAAAACTTACTGTTCCATATAATAGGAGATGGAGAGAAAGACGCCTGATTGGAGACCACAGAGATGAGAAATGAGCTAGAGAGTCACCACCCACCATGATGACCATAGAGCTGTAGCTGGAGAGTAACCACCCCCATTATGACCATAGAGATGCAGTTAGAGAGCTGCAGCTAGAGAGTAACCACCCACCATAATGACCATAGAAATGCAGCTGGGGCTGGGACCTGCACGGGGGACAGAGGCCTCCACAGCAGCCACTCTGGAGGCTACTGGTGGGGATGCATTTGCCCCATAAGATGCACAGACATTTCTCCATATTGTTGAGGGGGGAGGTGTGTCTTATGGGGCAAAATATGCAGTACTTTTTAACACTATATATCTCAGAATTATCTGAGAATTGTATCTGGGAGTTATAATCCAACCCCCCAAAAAAAAATCCCACGCTCTGATATTTAGCAATCATGACACATATTTACACTCAATGAACTGTGTGTGCCTGATCTGGAAGCACCGGTGGTATAGTGTCTCTTTGTTGACTTTTTGAGCTTTGCTCTTTTCTTTGTGTCCACAAGGACTGATAATACCATAATCCGGTGGTCCCCAACCCCCGGGCCGCGGACTGGTGCCGGTCCGTGGACCGGTCGGCACTGGCCGCCTGGGGATGCCAGGGAGGCTCCTCCCCTTTTCCTCCGCCGCCCTCCTCCTCCTCCTCTTCTCTCCCGCGGGCGGCCGGTGGAGGAGGAAGGCTGGAGGAGCTACCCCCGCCGCTCCCCACCCCGCCGCCCCCAAGTCCTCCTCCTCCCCGCCCCCCGCCGCCGCCCCCCAAGCGGGCCCAGGCCCAGAAGGCCCACCCCGCCTAGCCTGAGAAAGGGGCAACCCGACGGGGGCCGGCGGCGGTAGCAGCGGGGCCGAGGAGGCATAGCGCTTCCGACGCCGGTGATGCAGCCGCTTCTTCTCCGCCGCCGCCGGAGACTCGGATCCTCCTCCTCCTCCTCCTCCTCCTCCTCCGCCCGACCAGCCACGGACGCCGCTGCCACCTCCGGACGTCGCCGCCAGCGCAGAGACGCCACCCCCACCGGCCTCCCTCCCCTCCCCCTCCCTCTCGCCCGCCCGAAGGCCGCAGCCGGAGGCAAGGCGACGCAGCGGCGGTCCGGCCCGAGGGCGGCACCGGGACTGCTGAGCCGGCGCTGGCGCCACCGCCGGTGGCGGCACAGAGGCGCCCCACCGAGGTGGGCGGCGGCGGCAGCCGCAGGGCGGCTGCCTTGGGGCCGCAGGCACCAACAGGAAGAGGAGGCGGAGGCCCGCCCACCCAGGAGCCCGGGCTCCCCCTCCCCGCCCGTAGCGGCACGCCCGACGCCCCCAGCCGGCAGCACCGCCGCCGCTGCCGCTGCCGCCGCTCCCGTCAAAACACGTCAAGCCCCCGCACCCCCTCCTCCCTCCCCCCACCCCCTCCCCTGCCCCCGCCCAACCCCGCACCTCCCATCTCCCCCTCCCCACCCCCAGCCCCGGGGAAAAATCATCAAACGTTTACCGGTCCGTGGGGACAAAAAGGTTGGGGAGCACTGCCATAATCAAATGCCAAGGTTTGGGATGTATGGCTCCAGTGCAGAGGAAACAAAGGCACTGCCAGAATGGGCTACAGCTTTCTTAATGATTTCTTTTAATAAACAGATAATGAGCCACTTGTGTGTTGTTATGGAGTAGCTTTGTATTAACTGGTTTCACCGTGCAACCTCTGCCAGATTGCCACACGCTGGTGGGAAATAACAAAAATAACTTGGTATGATTTGTTATGGCAAACATTTTCATAATCATTATGGCTCCATCTAAGCTCCTTTCCTTGGACCCTGCAGGCAATTTGTATCCACAAGCAGACAATTCAGCGTCACCTGGCTGCAACAGCTGGAATAATTACATAACTCCTTGTGAAGTGACTCTTTCACAAGTTATCACTGCAAAGTGCTATCACCAAAGGAGGAATATGCCCTTGTGAGTCTTCCTATTTTTTTTACAAGCATACAACTAAATGTTTGTGAAACTAGTCCTGAAAGGATGCATAGAACCGTCCTGTCACAAAACTCTGCAGCTTCAGTCTAGCAACAGATCATGATCGATGGCTTTCATCCTCAAATCCAAATTGTTTCTGGAAGTCTGAATGTGAGCCACAATGGAAGTAGCTACATAATAAAAGGAGAAGTAAGTAGTGAAAATATTAACATGCAGGACATAGTTCCAAGCTTACTCACTTGGTTCTCCTTCAGAGTTATCTGCCCCTGCTCCTTGCACCCAATAAATGTTCTGATACACCTGAAAACCTTTTCATCTTGTAATCTTTGGACAAAATTGGCAGGGAAAAAGCCAACTCGATCTTCTATTTTACCCTGCAAAGAGAACATACAGGATGAATTTAGCACTGATATTATAAAGCAATGTTTTGCTTTGTATCTCTCACTTTTATAGCCGGCTTATTCTCTCAGTTGTTCACAGTAAGTACACGGGGATGATTACTGGCCCCCAAAGTGTCCAGGGAGCACCACTGATGAAAAGAGATGAGAACTGAAGCTTTACCATTCTTAGTCTGATGTGCTGACCACTGGGAGTTTCACTATACAACTGGAAATTTGAACTGTTGCACTGAACTGGCATTGTATCCTGATGAAGAAGGGAGAAGCCCTTAAAGGCTGGACTTGCTAGGATGAGGCAACAAAGATAGAGCTTCCAAGGACGTTGTGCTTCTTACAACAATATGGCTACATGTGATGGCACTGTTATGCGTTGTAAATGCTCTTTATTTATTTGTTTACTTAAAATGTATACTCTGCCTGCTTCCTCAGGAGGACCTAAGGCAGCATACAAAATTAAAACAAACAATATTTAAAAACTTCACTTAAAAAACTTCAGCAATGCTGTTTTTATTTCAGCAGGCAGTAACTGAGAAAATGCCTGCTACGAGAGAAAGACCTTTGCCTCCCTGTGGAAAAAAATAGTAAAGAAGGACCCAGCTTTGTTTCCTGCAGAAAAAAATCTCACCACTTGGGAGGAACTGTATCTTCACCAAACACATGTATGGAGGTTTGTGGGACAGAGATAAAGGCTTCCCCTAATTATTTTTAAAACTGCAGTCTCTGGGGTGCCTTACAACCAAGTTGTTATATTAAATTACGCCCCCCCAAAGGCTGCAGCTAAAAGCCTGGACCTGAAGCTTACAAAGTGCTGCTCCAGTGCAGTGACACATAGGATTCAGTACAAAATAAGTGTGCACTGATGTATTCCATCAGTGCTAATTTCAATATTTCTATAGTACCTTCCACCAGTCTTCATTGGAATCCTCCAGAAGAGTGATTCTATCTCCTGGCCTATAATTAGAAAACAGAAACATAAGGAAGATTGCAGTGCATGCCAGTGAATGTGTCCGCATACAATGTACAGACCAATATACAATGAGTTCAGAGAATCCCACCTCATTCCAGCAATGTGCCTTGTAGAATTATTTGTGATTTTTAGCAATGGCCTTCCATTTCTTAGGACTTGCATCTGTTGGGTGTTATCTAGCTGAAGTTCCAACAAAGTCAATAGAATAAGACCCGTTGCACTTAACTGGACTTGCCAACATTTTTGCTTAGGATCAGGTCTATTTGACTGACCTCATCAAGTTCAGTGAACAAATTGTTTCGTATTCAGTGAACAAATTGTTTCTTATTATATATGGTGTCCTTGTGCTCTTCTCTTAGGAAAAGGAGCAAGCATGTGAATGGTTACTAGGAAACTATATTCCTCAACCTTGATTTTTCTGTCTCCAGCTGGTCAGGAAGGAGGTGGCAGCAGCATTGATAGGGGTGATTAAGTGGCAAGACAAGGTAGGTGTTGCCAACTGGAGCTCAGAACTGTAAGGCGGAGTAACTACTAAAGTGATTCACTTAACAGCCCCTAGCTCTGAGTTACGGTGCCATCAAATCAGAACCAAATTACTGAGACCCCAAAAGGGCTTTCAAGGTGAGATATTTAAGGAGTAAAACCCCATGGATGAGGAGATATTTGAACGCAAGATTCCTGGCCCTAGGCCATTTACTACGCCTCACTGGGTGTCAGTTCAGTGTAGGAGGATTTAATTTGACTTTGGCCCAAAGTGTTCTTCACCTGCAAACATGTCTTGGCAGCCAGGTGGCTTATTGGGAGCAGAAAACTGGGACTGTGAAGGTGGCAGTGTGAGTAGGTGAAAGGATAAACTCAGGCATGGAATATAAAGAAATGAAAAGTTGGGCAGGGGGTTTGGAATTGGTAAAAGGTTAAGAATCCCCGTCCCACATTGTAGTTCTCATCCCACTCATCTTCTCTTACAAGCTTTACTATTCTAAAGTAAGACTATTGGGACTACTTAGGCATGTTAGCTGATAACAACCTGCAGGCCCTGAAGAATCACTGAAATAAGTAGGACTTGGTAGTTCTAACAAAGTCTCATTGAGTTCAGTGGGTCTACTGTAGATAGAACTAATGATGGAGAGGGCCTTTTCTTCTGGCATTTTGTTGACTACTTTCAACATAGCAGAGTCTTACACAGAGGTGGAATGATCATCGCCTCTCTGCATTTCAACAAATCAAATACCATGTCCTAGTTAGAGATGTAAAATTTCCAGAAAATTCAAAGCTCGGAACCCCCACCTGTCTTTTTCCAGAAAAAAAAATATGGATTTTTTTGGAAAAATTAAAAAAAATTGCTACATGAGCACACACACACCGTTTACAGCTTGAAATTCATGCTGTTACTTTAGGAACATAAAATATGACTATGGAAAATTTGACTTTGCATAAAATAATCACAACTAGCATATTAAAATATAATGCATCCAAACATTTATTACAAACAGAATTTACTTTTCAAATAATATTTATTTGTTATCGTAGTAGTAATTAAATTCTTATTTACAAAAAGGTTATAAACTAATGTAGCTAAATGATTCAATTTTCCAGCATCAGATAAATCTAAACTCTTACTAAACATACCCACCCACATGCAAAAACAAAAGTGAAACCTTTTTCTTTTTCTTGTGACAATAGCAGCACCTCCCAAAGGAAGAAATGCATCTTGTTCTTGCACTGGAGAGTTCAGTTTGTTACCTAGGACTCACTTGTCCTCAGTGCACAGAAATTAGAACAATCTGATACTATGCATATTTTTAGAAATGATTTGGAAAATATTTGAACACCCTTTCTTAGGATATTTATTCATCATGTTAAAATAAAACATCCCATAATAATTTTTCTTTTTACAATTTTTCCAGTTTTTTGGGGGAATAACCAAAAATGCTTCAGGGAAAAAAACACACAGAAAACCCCCTGATTTTCCCCTGAATTTTTCCAGTTTTTTTCCCCAGGCCTTCACATCCTAATCCCAGTATATAAAACTTTACCTCATTTCCAAGTCTTCATTTTCTTGTGGTGCAAATTTGTACAAGGCAACATAGGTGTTCATCTGTACTTTGTCTTTATTATGAGATCCCTTCAGTAAGAGGGGGGAAAGGAAGAGAGAGATTGGTATCTACTTGCTTGTCCTCAGTGCACATAATCCAGACAAATCCACACAACACTCTCTGGAATCAAGATGTTGTTTTGAATCAGGATATTTTATTTGTAGAACTACAAGGATCACTGTTTTGAATTTTATCTGCTGCCATTTTACTCAGCCCCTGTTTACTAACTGATCGTTTCTAAATGGTTTTGAAACAAAATCTCCAAACTTTCAAATGTGCTCCTTGATGAACCACTATCTTCTACAACTTACTTCTCTGCTGACATTTTATCCCTAGTCAAAATGGCTGATGTTAGTATTTATGGGGTTTGTGCCATGTTAGGGTTAGGCAAGGCTGAGAAATCTCTGTTGTGAGACTCCAATTCCCATAAGTGCCTGCCAGCATATTCAAATACATGAGAATATAAGAACAGTAGTTCTTCAGTATCTGAGGGTCCATAGGTTCCTCATCTCTGATCTAAACTCTTTGGATTCATTTTATTATGAACAAAAATAAGGCCTCATTCATAAGTAGTGAAGTTATTTGGGAGCTGTCTTCATATTATGCAATCCCTAGGCGCTCATAAATTAGGATGAATGAATGGACCAAAGACCCAATGGACCCAATATCAAGGGCAATCATGAAGTGGAGATATCCCATGGCAAAGGATCATGTATCCATTTGAGGTAAATGGCTTTCACATCATTGTGAGTTCTTGTGAATCAGGACCATGGGACAAAATCCGGAAAATAAGCATTGACTATCTTTTTGAGGTAAGACTTGCTGGGAATTCCTGGAAATTCCCTTTTTGAATAATGCATTGTTTGTTTGTGGATAATTATATAGCTAGTAAAAAGTAAAAATCAAACAAATTGCAGTCTTTTGTGGATCAAACCCCACTTACTCAGGCTAGGCATCATCCCTTCATGGGTAGTGCAAAAAAATTGTCCATAAAAGTCAATGGCTGCCCAACAGCCCCAACCTGGGCTGTCTTGACATCAACCACAAGGACTTTTCAGGTGACTACCAACTGGAGAAACATCTCTGCACCAGGTAAAACTATTCATTTGATTATAATTGGCTCCTTCTACCCAGCAAATAAACTAAATGGCAAACTTAACCTTTTAATAGAGGATGACTTGTCTCTGTATGGCTATTTTGCCCCTACCCCACTCCTCCCCCATCCCACAAGAAACCTCAAGCACTGTGATGGGGAGGTAGTCACAGAGTAACTAGCAAATCCTTTGTCTGGAATTTGGGGTGGAAAACTCAAACCATGCTGCAAGAGATGGTGCTTTACAATCTAAATCTGAACTTACCACACACAAGCAAACTCAACCCACATATCTGCCATAAATATTTAGGACTCTTTATCTATATTTCCCCCTGCACTATGAAGGGGTAGTTCCCAGCCTGAGGAAGTACAATTTTAAACACAAATGCTTGCATTTGTTTGATTTCTTTTAGTTGCTCAGTAAAGGTATCACTCTACTCTTGCATCTGTGTAATCCTGAATCACATGGCCTCGTCCTGAAAAGAGGCACGGTTGGCTAGAATCCTGAAAAGCAGCATTCCATACTGCAACATTTTGTTCCAGATCCTACTTATTTTCGCTGAGTGGCTGTGCATACAAACAAAGCAATCTGAGATATTCAAAAGGACAGGCAAAACATTAAATGGACTACTGTATATTACTGTGGCCTCAAAACATCAGTTTATGAGCTCCATCCCCTAAAATAAATGTTCATGGCAGTATCAAGATATCAGAATAAAAATATAAATAGCTTCTGCTAATCCAATGTTTTATAAAATCAACCTTCTTTAAAAATTTGGCATTTAAATATAAGTAGGTTTTTACCATTTGTGATTAAAAGTCATAATCAAAAGTCACCTGTAGAGTAGAGTTTATTTTCTTCGGTTCATCTGTAAAGTCTGCAGTACCATTTACTGAATATGTAAACACTGCAATCAAAGATATAAGAAATATTAGGAAAAACAGCAACCCAACAGCAGGGGAAATGCCCCCCCCAAACAACTGTTTGCTTTGTATTTCTTGATGTAAATCCCATTATTTTCTCACTTTCATTTTATTCCTTTGCTGCAGAGATTTTGTAACATTCCCTTCACTCTCCCTGATTCTGCCAGGCCAGCTGCTGTGATGTACACCTATTGACTTCATTAGATGAGTTAAAGGGTGTGTGTGTAACCACTGATCATATCAGTGCTATGGAAAATATGCCTCTAAGAAAACAAACTCGCTGATCCCTTCACTTTTCTGACCTGCTGGCAATAATCACATTTCAGGACTGTCAACACTCATCTGTGATGTGTCGCTGTTTTCTGACATTCTGTCTGTCTAGGAGTTCAGTTTTATTGAAAACTACATAAACTGATTTTAATATACCCACTCAATCTACTACTGCTTTGCTCTATACATACTCCTCCATTATTGGAAAGATAAATAACCTCTATTTGCCTTTTTCCTAGCAAAAAGGTAGCAAAAATCATTGCTGCTTATGAACTGACAACAAGGATATCAGATAAAATAAACAAGTGTCGTATGCTGATGTGGACATCTGCAAGCCACAAATAACATACAGTCAGGCTAAAAAGGTTTTCAAGATAAGTGAGATATTTGGAAAGGATTTCTGTAAGCACTCCAAGCCCCCAAAGCCCATGGCAAGCAGGAATTTGAATGCAGATCTCCTCAATCATAACCTATCACTCTATCCATTACTCCACATTGGGTACCCCTCTGCAAATGGGAGAGATGCTTGGTCATCAATGAGGTGGGAGTGAAAAGCCATTCAGGTCAAGACTCCTCCAGTATGTTCCATTTATCAGTAGATAGCTACAAACTAACACATGTGGCAACTTTTGATGAGTTTGGTGACTCTAGACCAGGCATGTCCAAACTTCGGCCCTCCAGACATTTTGGACTGCAACTCCCACAGTCCTTTGCCATTGGAAATACAGGCTTGGAATTCTGGGAGTTGTGCTCCAAAACATCTGGAGGGCCAAAGTTTGGACATGCCTGCTCTAGACTCTGCTGTGCTCAACGCAGGAAAGAGCTGAAAATTACCATTTCTTTTTGGGGGGTGGGTGGGTAGATGGATGGATGGATGGATGGATGGATGACAAGTTATCCTACAGACACTTCTGCTTTGAACTTTTCAGTTTTTTGCAAGTAGACAATACTTAGCGGGCACTAAAACAGCTATTTTTTTCTATCCAGCAGGTGCTTAGTCCAAGAGAGCCTCAAAAGTGGCTTCCTCCAGTGCTGTACTTCAACACAGACTTGTGCCAGGGCTCCAGTTATAGGGGCGATTGTGGTTTCACTGGATTAAGTGAGATGGCAAAGCAATTTCCTCTGTGACTGAAGGAGAAAAAACTATACACATGATAAATGAGAAGGCATCTGTTCCTGAACAAGTTCAGCTATCCTGTGTTACAGAAAATACCACAAGCCATGCAAAGACAATAGCACTGATGTGACAGAAGTATTTGTTCCTTCCTGAAAGTGCTTTTCTTTTATCTGATATTTCTCTTATGCAGCCATTTTTGGACTATAATAAAAATTTGATGTAATTGTGAGGGATCCCCCCTGGGCAAACAAGTCTGTTATAAAAAGCAAAAGATATGGTGACTTGTCTCATAGGTAAATTTTGTAAAAGAGTGAACTTTATCCATTCTGGTCTGTGCATGGAATAGTGGAATGGTTCTGGGTGAAAAATAACAAGGCTTGGAGAGTTTGTATTTCCATTAGATTCTCTTCACAAGAAGCCTTATGAGATTCTCATTCTGGGCTGAGTCCAGGGGCATTAAGATGCAATATTAAGGATTTCAGAAGATGAGTTGCCTCCAACAATTCCAGATCAGAAATTAATTATGAGTGTTCCCCGTACTCTCCACTCACACAAACCTCCTCTTACAGAAATTCTGAAACAATCTACTCAGCCAGGAGTAGAATGTTTGGAGCTGTCTATTCTGAGTTTACAGCCTGGGTGGACCAGTTGGGGCAATGAAGCCCTCAAATTCCAGCACATGGATTACTTCACTTCTGTGAAAAATAAGAATAACTAACTCTATTCAGTGGTATGTTGTGCTGGGTTTGATTTTCTTTCTGTGCTCCACATTTGCCATTTATGCTACATATGGAAACCAGCATGAATATACTAGAAATCAGTATGAGCCAGTGTACATTTACTTGCTTAGAGTTCCAGCTGCAAAAGCTGCTGTGGCAATCTGACCAGATCTTGTTTGTGTGCAATCACATTCCTGATTGTGTGACCCAGTCATGCAGTTGCAGTTCCACACACAGAAATATGGAACAAGATATTGACCATTATGTAGTATGAAATCCATGATAACATAATGATGATAAACAAATTCTGACACAGCCTTTACTCCTTTTGAACTGGATTTATTTATCCTTTGGCATTAATTGTTTTTAGTTATATGAAAATTTAGTGATTTGGACTGCATTTGAGCAGTAACTGTGAAGAGCTGATTGTGTCCTTGGGAATTTGGTCCTAAGCCAGTATATGGGTTAAAATTTATCTTGTCCTATGTGAACATGAGCACAGGATAAGAGGATACGGTAAGATTCAGAATGGGCATGATGGATGTTACATGGTAGAAGTAGAGAGTTTATTTCCAATGCTGAACTAGATATAGGGAGTAGAGATGGGCACGAAATGAGCGATTTTTCGTTTTCTTTTTCTTTTTTCGTTTTGTCACACAACGAAAATGAAACAAATTTTTTAAAAACAAAACGAAAACGAAATGACCAAATTTGCCGTGTTTTTCATTTTCGTTGCAGTAGATGCATTGAACTAAAAAGAATGCTAACGAAACAGCAATTTTTTTGTTTTTGTTTTCGTTTTTTTGTTTCGAATATTTTTGCAAAAAACATCACAAAAACGAAAACAAACCGAAACGGACCCCTAAACGACCAAACGACAAACGAAACACCATTTTTTTGAGTCGTGCCCATATCTAATAGGGAGCTGTGTTAGACCTTCTTCTCCAGGCAAGCTTTCCTTGAATGTTGGACTACCTGTTATGTGAGTTTTTAGGTAAGATAAGATAAGATAAGATAAGATAAGATAAGATAAGATAAGATAAGATAAGATAAGATAAGATAAATCTTTATTGATCCCACATCTGGGGAAATTTACTTGTTACACAGCTCCCAATATAAAAAAACAAGTAAAGATGGCTAGGTGTACAAAAAAGTGTAAAGTGTGTGTGTGAGAAAAAAAAATAGCTGATAGAGATTAAATAAAATAAGAAATATGGATTACCATATATGATTGCATTGACTGACTTCATAAGTACACCTGTGTTTTTCATGTTAGTTTCCATCCCTCATTATAGATTTTTTCTTTTAACTGTTCGTGTGCTCTTTTTAGTTTTAATGTTGCCGTTTAATGTTGTAAGATGCCTTTTCTAATTCCCTGTTCTTAAGCTTGAGTATGTATTAAATGTTCTGGCCTGTATGTTGTCTCTCATTATTGTAAGCTGCTTTGGGTCCTTTTCCAAGGAGAAATGTGGGGTAAAAATATTCAAAATAAATAAATAAAAATGGAGGGAAGTGGAGGTGAGGCTGTTGCTCAAGATGCATCCGCACGGCTATGGAAGTCAGTCCAAAATCTGGCTCCCACATCATCTCTATGCAGTATATTTTTAATTTCCCAAGAAATGTTTGGACCAATGGGGAGATGTGGCATCTCCCAATTTGGAAACATTCTGCTTTGGGAGGAAAAGAAAGAAAAGATATGTGAGCCCTTCGATTTGAAGGAACCAGAAACCAAGACCCAGCCTCGCGCTTACCGCTATTGCTGCGTTTCCTGTTCATGTCGAGCATGCTTCCTGGATTCTTCCCTTCCTCAGGAACCTCGGCCAAATCCGATGTCTGTGAGAAAGGAGGAGAAAAAGGAAGGGGTGAAAATGAGCAGTCATGTGAAACAAACACAACAGAGTTCTGAGCACATGGCAACAGCTTGGTGCTGATGGTGGTGCAGAGGGAACCAGGCTGAATTCTCAGCTCTCACAGTAGCTACTATAAACTTCCATGGAGAAAGTGCCACTTCATCAGGCAGGGCACCACCACTTTATGGAAAGTGCAGAAAATGCAATCCAGAGATAGACTTCAAATCCTGGAGGGGAGAACAGCAGGGCACCAAGATGTTTAATTTAATGCCAAAAGAGCTTGAAAGTTGTTGAGCTCTAGCCCTCCTCATTCTGAATTCTGTATCACAGCCATGGCTGGACAAACCTCAAGTATTCAGGATCTCTTTTTCTTTACAAGAACCACAAGTGCCATCGATTTGGAGGCAGAGACAAAAGACTAAAGCCCTGTTCAGATGCTAGCCCACTCATTCTCAGCCAATCTACCTTCATAGTTCTCCTGGAGATAAAATGGAAGAGGGTAGAAATCTAGCTTGCTGTCTTGGACAAAGGTAGGCAATAAGAACCACTAAATTGATTCTAAACTCTAATGAATCCTGCAGTCTTTTGTCTCAGTTATCTGAGAATCATGTGTACTTTTTCAAAATAGCTGTGGTCTTTCGACAGCACTCTTGCTCATAATCTGGTACTCAACAGCCTGACTTGTTGAGGAGTAAATCCCACAATTAATTGGCACTCAATACTTCCACCCACTCCCCATCTGATCCAAATGTTAAGGCAAGCGGACAATATGTTCATGTTTTGTATGGTTAAGTAACCATTCATTATTTAACAAAATACTTCACCAGTATGACAAGAAATAATTACATTGGTGGAAACTGGGGTTCCTCATTGAGGCAACAGAACAAAACAGAAGGTTCACAACATTTGAACAAAGCTATCTCTGTGGTTAAAGAAACAAACACTGACAAGACGCAATGTTTCCTGCAGGGATATGGAAGCTTTTGTGACGCACATAACTCTCGTTGAAGAGGATTGATATATTCCTAGACCTGTGGCGGAGGAGTAGCCACAGTAAGGGCGAAGCAAGTTCTGTGCTTACTCTTGATAAAGTGTAAACAGATAGGTGATAAAAGCTGAGAATGTAATCAGAAAGAGAAATAGCATGAACATTGGACCCCTTGTGGAGGCGTCTGGTGTGAGTTATTTACCGGTGACCACATGGTCGGTTACTTCACGTCCATTTTGTCTCTGTTAGTGCTGCACTTAGGAGCGATACAAAAAAAAGTTACTTCATGTCTCTTGTGCAACTACTGAAATTTGTCTCGAACACGCCCCCAGAACGGTTGCTAAGCGCGACAATACTGTGCCTCATGCTGGGGTAGGGTTTTCCCTTGTTACTCTTTGTTCCCGCTTTCTGTTCTGAGACATGACACCATGCAGTAACGACTGTCACACAACAAAACATTCATTTCTCTCAGAAAACTGTGTCCTTTTTTAATTTTGACTTTTCAGAAGCGAAATATTGAAAAACATTTTTTAAACAAAAAAAGGAAGCTAGACAAATTCAGTGTTTGTCACGGTGCAAGACCATGAGGTAACACTTGTCATCAGAGAAGTTATCATGACCATGGGGACACTGAAACAGAGACAAAACCATGTGATCGTAACCAACACTGTCACGGCACAAAACTATTCGCAGAACAAAGAAGAATGTGAAGTAACCACCATGGCATGCAGGAGACTATGAACCAGCTCACCCCTGCTCCATGCCCAAGCCAGCTGGCCATCTTTTGAGGTTTGGTGGCCAGGCGCCTCTTTTTTGGGTCCAGGCTGGACTGATTCCCGCATTGCTTTTAGGGCAATCATTCCCACAAACTCAACCCTTTCCGGAGTAACCAGACACAATCCATTCTCTCTTATGGTCACACCCTGAGATCTACCTAGACCTCTCGGCTGGAGCTTGTTGCTCACCAGAGAGTTTTACTACTAATCCACCATCTTAATGGTGGTGGTGGTGGAAACATCCCAAGGGCATGCCAGGGTGTAAACTTACACGCAACACCTAGATTAGACTTGGGGGAACATGGGCATTGGTGGATTCCCAGGCAGTCATACATTGCCTGTGTCTGTCTAGGCTGTTGAAGTATCATAAGCTAAAAAAGATTCAGTGGTGGGAAGGTTTTTTTTTTTTTTTTTGGAGATTTTGTCTAAGAGACCTAATCAGCCTTTCTGACAATGTATGGCACTAGTCTACCAAGAGAAAAATAATCTTATAATAGTTCTTCATTTCAGCTTTTTTTTTGTCCGTAAAGGAAGCACTGATCATCGTTCAGTTCCCTAGTTGTTTATTGTATACTGAATTCATTTCACAGAAGCAAACATTTTAAGTGCTTTGAAAGTGTTCATTTCCCCATAATTATCAAAAATAGTTCTGGTCCTGTTTTTCTGCTAAAATACCAGTGTTCTAAAATCAAACTTTTAAAAACAGGATTCCCCATCTGTTCCATTTCTGTCTCCGTCTCCTACAGCTTTTTAAATGACTGCCTTTTTTGTATTGCTTGCTACGCCAGCTAGATTGTACTGTGGATGGAATGGAATTTGCTTCCAAGCTCTGTATTTTGGGCTTTTTGATGGTAAGTGCTATTCCATCAATGTCACCCTTCTTAGCTAGCAAAAGGTCCCACTTGCTTTGAAAAGATTTTGCCTGCTCTCCTTTGCTGCCCCTTGTACAGAGACAACTCCGTGGAGTCACCCTTCTTTCTCTTCTTCAGACAGCTCTGTAGTTTTATAAAACTTAACCCTTTAATTCTAAAGCATCAGTTATTTTAATTTAATGTTTTCATCAGAGTTGTCAGCAAGGTGGGGCAAATGGGGTATTGAACCAGGCTGCCATTCTTTAAAGGGGAGGAGAGAAATGCCCCTGAAAGGGCAAAATTTTGCCCAACCCAAGCCTATATACCAGTTCCAGTCATTCCTCCCTTGATAGATGGCAACACAAGCAAGGGTGCTCAGCACAGAACCAAAATGGCCATCACTCACATCCTGACATTCTTCGTGATTTATTCAGACCTTCCCAGCATATGCCACTATCACATGAACCGTGCTTGGCCAATAAGACAGCCAAATCATGGGTACCAAAATTATTATTTATGGCTCCATTCTTCATGTTCCCTTCCCTTCCCTCCTGCCCCCCAATATTCAGTGTGATGCAGTGGATGGAATGATATAGAATGATATCACATCTCCCACAGCCATTGCAACTCATGGGTGTGTGTGTGCATGGAACTGGTAAAACAACCCCTTAAATATCTACTTTGAAAGGCCTTTTAGAGTCACTATAAGTCAGAAGCAACTTGATAGGATGCAAAATGAACACATTCCCTATTATCTACTATATCTGGCCCTCTTTTCCTCTGTTATCCCCCTTTCTCAGTATTTTAAAACTAAAAGGTACTCAATAAAGATTTGGGGGCAAGGACCTCTCTCTCTCTCTCTCTCTCTCTTCTCTCTCTCTCTGTTGGCTTATATCATTCTGTTAAGTACTTAATTTATTGATGGCATTATGAAAAAAAAGTATTCTTCCTCTGCTAC
The DNA here is from genome assembly GCA_029282475.1 of Phrynocephalus forsythii. Lineage (NCBI taxonomy): Eukaryota > Metazoa > Chordata > Lepidosauria > Squamata > Agamidae > Phrynocephalus > Phrynocephalus forsythii. Next base: position 54,797,614 of record JAPFRF010000009.1, on the reverse strand, counting down.
TATGACAATCAACATAACACTGAATAACAGTACTGACAGATTATCAAAAAGAAGCAGACAAAATAGCATAGTTACAGAATTCCTCTTTGGTGAATCTGTTGTACTGCCAATACTGCCTTTCTTGGTCTTCTGGGCTAAGGAAGTTCCAAAGCGGAGTGTTTCGTAGACAGGGTCAACTTTATTGCCACATGCTGGAAAAAAAGTAAAACGGGGATTTAAAAGGATGGGAAGGGAAAAGAAAAAGAAAACAAGGCCTCTCCGTTCTCTTTGTGAAGGGTGATTTATCATCTCAAGATGCAAGCTACCTTCTCATCTTCTGACCAAAAGAGATTTTTCAGCAGAAGGTCTGGTCTAGGAATCATTTCCTCACTGAACACTAAAAAGAGACCCTGTCTGATGCATCAGCTAGGACATTCAGACTAAGACTGCGGTCATACCTGGGTTTCCTTCGTATTTAAATTTCCTGCGTATTTTTTTCGGGAGCGGTCACATGGTTTTTAATGAGCAGTTGGTGTCCTCTCCTCTGCGTCATACCTTCCTATTCTGGTTCTGTCCTAACCTGTGTACTACACATTTTGTCCTACTTTCCGGCTCCAGTTTCCAAGGCTCCGTCTTTTAAGCCGGGTAGAAAGGGGAGAAACTGGATTTACTGTGCATTTTCAGTGTCCTGTCATTGCAACAGAAGCAAACAAGTAAGCATTTTCGAGCAAAGTTTCTAAATCCAGCCCCTGGCGGTGGTTTAGGAAACTTCGCTGAAACTGCTGTTCGAGGGGCGTGGTCAGCCGGGAGCAGAATTTGCTTCTCTTCCTAGTTAGCACGCGATCTTTTACTGCATAGTTCGCCGATGGGAAACTACACAGAAAACGCAGGTATGACCGTGGTTAAAGAGAAGAGACAGCATGGTTCAATCACAACTCAGCCATAAAACTCACTGGCTGACCTTTCTGTTCTTGACAGTGTGTCATAACCACCTTTATCTTTCCCAAAATGTGGGAAACTCACAATGTGCTATTCTTCTTTGACTTTCTGTTCATCCAACTTAAGATATTTTGGTGCCTGTGGAGGAAAAATTGAAATGCTGACTCCTCCCACTAATGAACAGGGGCCATCAGGAAGTTCTCCTTTGAAACTACCATGGAAAAGGAAGAGGAATGTTGCTAGGAATTTATGTCATTGCACTATGACTTGTAGGGTGAGATGGGGAACACTTCCTAATGAATTTTCCCACATGGACCACTGAAATGTCCTGTACTTAAGGGCCCCAAAATTTCATCCCCTGAACTGACCACCTTGCCCCAGTTGTGTTAGGTCACTTTCAAATTCATTCAAAAATGTCACCTTAGCAGTCCTTACTTTTGATTGAACTGAGTTAGTCATCCTCCCTTATGGAATTCTCAGGTTTTAAGTATCTACACAATTATTTGTGGTTTTACATGAATTTCAGCAACCATGTAAGGCTCCTAATCTGTAAAGGTTACTGCCGTATTGCACATTCAGTTTGGTGGCTAATCTAGCTTTGATATTGCTGCCATGATGATGGTAGACCATAATATCACTATACCATGATTTCTGAATTGGTTGTTCTTCAGGAAGCCCATACAACACTTAGCTCATTAGACCTGATTTGAGGAATCTATGGACTACCAGATACTACTAGCAACTACTGCTCATGGTCTATGGATCTGATGGAAAATGCAGTCCATCAACAGCTGGAGGTTCTCAGGTTTCCTAGACCTGGCTTCAAGAGAAAGCCATCCAAATGGCCTCTGTGAGCAAGCATCTCCATCAGAAGGTCTGTGCAGGTGGGCTGCATGATGAACCTTGCAGAATGGAAAAACACAACAAATATTAAAATTCCATCTGAACTTACCAATAGGCATAACTTCTTTGATGCAGCCAAACTGCTCATGAATTAGCAGTGGAGAGCTGTAGTAGCGGCGGAAACCTTTGGGCTACAGAGAAATAGGAAGAGAGAAAATCCACAGGTAGCCCATGTTGAGGTGGAGCCTTGCAAGATCAAAATGCCAGGGCTCTATAACGAACATGAAGATACCATTCCCCTCCTTGCCCCTCCCTCCCAGACTTCCTGTCCCCCCTGAGCTTAGCTGCAATCTTCAGGGAAGTTATGATGAATTTCTCCAATTGAATGTGACAATCTATCCCTTTTGTAATGCAAAATGTCTGTCTATGCCTATTTACTACACATGTAACACATACTGTGTTTACAGTGATACCTGCACTTTTGGAATCTGTCTACATTAAGGAAAAAAAAAGTTTGATCTCCATTAGGGTGGGACCTCTGTTTCTCATTTTTCCATTTCCCAGAAATGCTAGGATTTAATGGCTGAAATCTAGCACTAAGTTACATCTAGAGTAAGTCCACTGAATCAATGGCACTTGCAGAGGAATGGACTCACTAAATCTCTATGGCTTTAATGGGCCTACTCTAGTTGTGACTGATGACTTTAAATTATGACTGGATTTTAGCCAATGATTAGCAAGGACAGTAATGTCGTCTACTTGTCACCTTTGATTTTAGTGTTCCTTCTAACACTTCCTAGTAAATACGTATCTTTGTAAGCAACCTATGGGGGAAGTACGGCATGGCAGTGATGGCCTTGAATGGGCATTAAGGTCCTTTATCTTTGTAAAAGACTTGCTTCAAGTGGAGATGAAAACGGCTAGAATGGGTTCATTGACTCAGATCAGCACAGCAGCTTGCTTTGGCTATGTGTGAGGGAGATGGGGATTTTTATGAGGGGCACGTACACATCAACATTTTGATGCACCTTTGTGCAGAATTGCCTCAAAGGGCAGTGTGAGGCAAATGGCAAACACTGTTGCACTTTCCTCAGACATGTCACCACTCAGCGGACATACAGAAAGTGCTGGTGAGCAAGTATTTTGCTACAGCAAGGACAGAAAGGCCTCTGAGGCCTCAGCAGAAATGTGGTTACTGGCAAGGGGTCAGCAATATCAACTTCTTCCTGTTAGCCTGTCTCTAACATTGTATGAAAAACACTAACTCAACCTCAAAGCTCCAGAAGACTATTTCTTTGCTGTTGTTTTTCTGTCTGGGGAATTCTGAGAAATGTAGTCCAGAAAAAGGTAACCTTTTCTGAGCACTGCCCTTCGTCCGCTGGGCTTGTAAGGGACTGGGCTTGGTCTGGTCTGATTTTTGCATTTTTGCCTAGATCGGTATATTTCTATCCTATCAACACTGGAAGTTCATTTCTTCTGCTTGGCTGAAATGACGGGGCTTGTTTTCAGTGACATGCTGGATCATATCCATTGCACAGCTATAACTTTTTGCTCTAATTGGTGACATTCCATTGGCTTACCAGTTTGCCCATGCAGCGTTGCTGTCCAATGCTCTCTGCACATTTGTGGTGAATGCTCAGCTTACATGCCTTACAGCGCAGTCCATGTTTAGCATTTGTCCCTGGTGGGGGGAGGGAGACACAAAAACAATGTAATTACAGAACATCAATAGTTTCCATGGACTCACCAAGCGACCTGGACTAAAAACTTCAAAAGCATTTCATTCATACTAAACTGCATAAAGTCCCAGTCTTATAGAATCAGAGTAACTTTTCCATTCTTCTCTCTGTTGATTTTCTTTGAGAACTCCTCTTATTTCCTAGAAGAAGCATAGCTTAGTATTGAAAAGGTCTGTGTATTTATAAGTAATAACTGTAGTACAAAATGCATTAGAAGTATAGTCCTATACTATATAGAAATGGTTCTGAGTTGTTGTTAAGCTGCTGTGTTATTTGCTTTATAGTTGCATTAGATTTTATCAACATAATATGCAAACACTCTGGATGATCACCTTTCCAGGTAACACACCTGCAAAGGAAATGGCAGAGATATTGTTAAAAAGAAAGCTGTATGGTACGAAATGTGTTTATTTGCACAACTGAAAACTCAGCCGCTCATTGGGTGAGGCATTATTATGATAACGCAGAAGTGCAGATGCACCGCATGCACTACAAACACATTCATAGAAAAAGTCTTTGTGTGGTCTGGCAAATCTCTGCCAGTGGAGCCACACCATCAGGGAACCTCTGCCCCCAGAACCCTGGAATCAGTGTGGTGTCATGGGAAGCATGGCTAGCAGAGAAGGGGACACACCTCTATCCAATCCAACCCCATTCACATTGAATGCCCATAAACAAGGCTAGAATCAGTCCCATGAGAGGGTGTGGTGTAAGTTAAGCAGCTGGCATCTCATTCATTCCAACAGGGGCTGGCGGGGGAGATGAGATTTCTCCCCCTGCTTCCCATGACAGTTCTTCAATGTTTTGTCCAACTCTGCTCCATGTCCAAGCTGAGGATGGTTTTGATAGACTAGTTGATTCACTGACACAATTATGTTAGTGGATACATGACTATAAATTTAAATTGCAAATTTAACAGAGCACTCCTTTGTGCCTGTAAACTGAAGTAGCACTCAGTGGTGCTTATGAGGCTTACTCTCTGTGAGAATAAGAATTGCAGGCTAAAACAGCATGGTCTTGATCCAGAATGACAAGGAACAGGAGGACTGTTGCTATAGCAGCCGCCGGTCACTGATGGACACGAGGAGGTGAAGGAGAAGAGGCGCAATGTATTCTTGAAAGCTTTCATGGCCGGGATCTGATAGTTGTTGCGAGTTTTCGGGTTGTTTGGCCATGTTCTGGAAGTTTTTCTTCCTGACGTTTCACCAGATGATGTTTTGCCTTCAGAGGACAAGGAGCTCAGGGAAGCAGAGCACAGAGAGAACTCCCAGTTCCCTGAGCTCCTTGCCCTCTGAAGATGCCAGCCTCAGAGTCTGGCGAAACGTCAGGAAGAAAAACTTCTAGAACACGGCCAAACAGCCCAAAAAACTCACAACAACTATGAGAAGAGGGGCATTTGATCTTTGGCCCTAACTAACCCCTTTTTCTCAGAGTAAGGTGTTGTTTCACCCAGCACTGAAGCAACATCCTTCAGTTTGAACACGTCACCTCCTTCTTGCAGACCTCCGAAAGAGGGCCTCAAGGAGAGCTCTGGAGAACTCAACAGCTTGCTACTGTGGACTTATGGTTGATTCTAAAAAAGGGATTATTAGGAGCTGGGATTTTCTTTTGCTCTTCTGGATCAATGCAGCAATATTTATTTTCACATACATAGCAAAATGTGGCTCTCCCCCTCTCCCTTGGTTCTCGATCCAGGAACTGTTATGGGCAAGAAGATGTTGCATGCTGATGAGCAATGCATAATCATGTGATGTAGCCTCTGAGATTGTACGTAGCAATACATTTCATGGGCAACACTGCGCAGATGGTCTCTTCCTGGAGGGCTATTCTCATATATTAGATAATATTAAGCAGAGCCAGAAGGGAACCTATGGATTGTTGAGACCAGCCTGTTGAGAAGGGACAGTAGGGAATTGAACTCCTAACCTCTGGCTTCACAGCCAGAGACCAGAAACCACTGAGCTATCAACAGTTTATTTCATATACTGAGACTCACAGGAGTGCATCTTTTTCCTAGTGATTTGTAGAAGCATTTAATCACAATCAAAGGTATTCACTATACCAGGGCTGTCCAACAGGTAGACCGCGGGCTACTGGTAGCCCGCGAAGGTTTCAAAAGTAGCCCACCAGGTATCAATAAAAAAATGGGAGGGGATAAGTTCTCCACCCCTCTCTCCCCCATCCCAAGGATCACTACTGCCCCAGCAAAGTTCTGGGTCTGCCAGCGCACTGTCTTAGCTGAGCGGGCAGTTCAAGGGCCATGAGCATGTGTTCGGAATTGATAAAATTCGTAAATAGAGGTATTAGTGTAGTAGCCCTCAGGCACTTTAGGCCGGAAAAAGTAGACCTCAGCCTGTTCAAAGTTGGACAGCCCTGCACTATGCAATGGCACCTTTAGGCTGGACAATATCATCTCTTGAACTTTTCTGTTTGTCAAGCACACTTGCCCAAACTCTTAATTCACAAAACACCTTTCTATGATAAAGCAGAATTCAGACAGCGACATTCTCCTCTCTCACCGCACAAATAAGAGAGAGAACTGTGTTTGGACCTTTACAGAATGCCTACTTCTAGATCTGTGTGCTGCTCTTAGCACTGCCACAGAAGCCATCTTTTTAAAACACCCTCCTTCCTCCCACCTTTTAAATGTTTGGGCACTCAATTCACCATTGCTGAGAGCACCCTGCTGTAGATTGCATCATGTGACAGAGTAACGTTATACAACACAACAAGAAATCACTTAAGACAGAATGGAAGAGCAAGGAAAGATGTTCTTAAATGTTAAGTGGATTAGGGAGGATCTACAGGGAAAGTTTAATGCCTGGCATGTAGTCATTTCTGCATAGACACACATCCGCCTTACTACCGGTATGAGGAGGAAGTGATTGTCTTGTGTGCTGAGGGGAGACTCATGCCTGCCAATCTCAATGAGAATGATATACAAAGTATCAACAGTATTCTCATCCCTCCCCATCAAGAAGAAAAGCAATTTCCACTGGAGAGAATGGGAAGATTCTCCCTTAAAGATTCCTAGCTGCACCCATAGGAAGGGGGCATTTTTGTTACAACAACAGCTGCAGAGAGATAACAAATGGTCCTTCTGAAGGTTAGGTAATTGTCATTAATCCCAGTTGAGTATCCCAGGTAGTACATATGTGCCTGGATTTATTTATTTGATTTATATACCACAGCCATCTAGCCCAAAGACTACTCTGGGCGTTTACAAAGTGAAGAATACAAATTATTAAATGCATACAGTAAATGTATACAAATCAAGTACAAAGTACAAAATAACAAAACATCTGCATCCCACTACAGGTTACAGGTAGGGGACTCATAAGACTGATTATCTGGGAGTTGAGTCATGGCAACTGAAATATTTTTCTTGTGGGATGGAAATGTTTCACTACTTGTGGTGCTGTGCAGATATCCTGGATTTCCTGTCACCTCTTTCTCTGAGTGGACTCTCCACAGGAGGAGGTGGGATATGGAATCTGGCACACTGGTGAAACACCTGTGGGCTTCATCCTCAAACTGCATTAACTATCTACAGTGGTCCTCCACCCTTTCGTGGTTCATATACTGTAGCCCTGCAATATAGCGGGACTGCAGTATATGAAAAAAGGCCTCTTGGCGTAAGGGGCAAAGGCCTGTTTCAGGCCTCCTATTCTTACCCTAGGACTGGGGCCATCCCGTATGGGCCTGTGATGGCCTATTCAGGCCTTCTGGGGCCCCCAAAAGGGCCTCCCTGTGACCCAGAAGTTGCTTCCAGTTCACAAGGAGGCCCTTTTGGGACCCCCAGAAGGCCCGGGAAGGCCCTTGCAGGCCCGTTCAGGGCAGTGCCAGGCTAGGGGTAAGCATAAGAGCCTCCAGTTAGGTCCCCCTGACCCAACCCAACCTGCATCTGCACATCATGGACTTTCAATTATCGTGAGTCGGGTCAGGTTCCCTAACCCTCACGATAGGCCGTGGGGGTGTAATGGTATCTCTGGATATGTGTAAAAAGCAAACTCCTACCTGAATAATATGAATTTTAAATGCATTGATTATATTTCTGCTACTGCTAGTCAAATGTCATTAGTTACCTATTGGTATGTTAGTATGTAACAGTTTCAGAGAGAGGCTATGTATCATCGCCAATACTTAGTGAGGGGCCTAAAAAAATCTTTTAAAGTTAAAACAGAATTTCCTTTAACAATTGTATTTTTCCCTAACTGTGCAGACTGAGGCTGAGGTAAGGACGACCTTTTGTTATGTGTCTATTATTCTCCAAAGGCAGCAGGGAAGAGGGAATATTTTCAAGAAAATACTATAATTTACATTTCACTGTCATTTCTACTTCTCTAGGGGGGAGGCAATTTCTGTTTCATCTGTTTTACAGCATGGTTTATGTTCCAATTTCTGATATTTAGCATTCCAGCCATACCATGTGCTAAGAAGAGAGAACCATGCCTTCCTTTGAATCTCCATTAGGATGCCCAGAGTAGCAACTTTATTTTTAAAAGTGAACAATTACATTTTTGGTGTTTAGATGTCAAATAGTAATTTAAATTTGTGTGAATGATATCCATGTTGGGTAGAGAAAGTGATTTCTTCAAATAAAAGATCTACAACATCTGTAAGGGAACACTTTATGACTGCAACACCCCTCAAGACAAGAAATCATGACTAAGGCCTATCCCATGTACACTTGTTCAAAAGCAAATCACACTGAACATAATGGGACAAAGAATGAGTTAACATGGATATGTAGATTTTAAGAGAAGCAAATTGCCATTACCTGTCCTAAAACCTCATGATAGGTTTTAAATTAAAGCAAATGAACCTACCAACAAATAAGCAGATAGAGACAGACAACAAATTCAGCCATCCGTCCAATCAACCAACCAATTAAAGTCACTGTCTTCAGGAGAAACAGGAATACAATAATAATACTTTCAGAGTCAAGCAGCAGGCTGAGTTGGACAGTAAGAGGTTGTGGTGTGGCAATCAAAGTCCCCTCTAATTTTTGGCCCTACTACACTGGGCTATGTTTCACATTTATTTATTTATTTATTTATTTATTTATTTATTTATTTATTTATTTATTTATTTATTTATTGTATTTTTATACTGCCCATCTGGCAGCGAGGTCACTCTGTGCAGTTTACAATTAATACATTCAAACAATTTATACAATAAAACCATAAATAGTAACACAATAAAACAAAATAAAAATAAAAATAATATTAACATGACATAAAACAATATATTATTATTGGCTGGCTAATTAGGCTAATCAGTTCACATGCAAGTAACTCCCCAACTCCTTTCAGGTTCTATCATGATCAAAGCAAAAACAGGTGTCTGCGTGCATGATTGGTTGCACAACAGAAGGGAAGACTCCTTGTGTGATTGCCCTTCTGCATGCAGGGTTATTTTCTTTTCTTTTCAAAACAGGGTTTTGGCCAATGTTTTCAGTGACATCAGTTCACACATTAAATTGCTAGTCACCAACTTCATATTCCTCATCCAGATGATGTTAGGCATATTCCATTTTGCTACTTGGACTAGGATAAGTGGGTTTTGCTATCTGATGCACACATGGATGTTTAAAGTGGGCACTGAAATTTACACTTACAGGATGCACAACATTCCGACTGTAGGCTAGCTATTTTGGAAGTGTTCCTAAAATTGTTTGAGAGGCCATCACAAATAAGTGACTCATTATGAAGCATGACAATTTGTTTTCTTCTGGGCACAGTGTTTTTCACACTGACATTCTGCTCTTCACAAGAAAGAGCTTCTGGATGAGCACAGATGACAATAGACCAAGCCTTGTCAACATGTCTCAAATCTTAAAGTAGCCATTGTCCCTGAATTCTTGGACTATTTGGAACGAACATAAGTAGCAGTGGTTGGCGATGATGAGATTTGTAGTCAACACATAAGCAGGACATCCGTTTGGGGAATTCAGAGTAAAAGCAAAATGCAAAAGTGTTCTGCTTATATAGTGCCCTCTAGTGCTTAAAGCACTCTCTGAGTGGTTTACAATTTATTTATGCAGGCTGCATATTTATTATTTATTTACTTATTTTAATACTTATATATTGTCCGTCTTCTGGGCAGTTTACAACAAAATGAAAACAATAACAGTAATAACAAACTAAATAAAACAGTAATAACAAACTAAATATTACCCCACAAGAAAGCTGGTTACTCATTTTACAAGACCTCAGAAGGATAGAAGGCTGAGTGAACCTTGAGCCGGCTGGCTACCTGGTATTGAACCCCAGGTCATGAGCACAGTTTTACCTGCAGGACAGGCATTTAACCACTGTGCCACAAGGCTCTTAGTGAGTAAAGCGCGTAGGTCAACAAGTTTAGGAAAATCTAGAGTTTTATTAGTTGCAACAATATGGAACACATTTTATTTCTTTATGTTTAATTTATATGGTCACTTTCAGCTAAAATTACTATTAATTATTCATCATCAGGGAGGAACTAAGCTGGGGTGGCTTTTTGCTGGTCTATCGTATGGCCAATTCTGAGTTTTTTATTCAACTGTTTTCCCATTAAAAGGTGTGCCCTGACTTGGCTTTTCTCTGTGACAGTGCATTTGTGCAGATGAGCTGGTGCGTAATAACAGCCAATTATACATAACAATCCCGTGCATAAATTCTTCCTCAATAGCAAAATAGTGGGGGAAAACTTAAACTGCAGTTTGTTCATCACCTATCCACATACTTTTATATTTTAGGGAACCACTCTTAAAGATTTTTTTTTTGGTAGATGGATCGTTCTCTCCTTTCTCTCTCCCACTTTATCCCCCCTACAGCGGTGTTTCCCAACCTGGGTGTCATAACTCCCAAGGTGCCACAAGGTGTTTTCTGCAGGATTGTGCCTTATATGTGTTGAATCCCTTGTTAAATAATTTCTTCCTTGACCTTTCAGAGTGGGATATTCAAGTTAGCAGTTTGTGCGTGTATGAGAAATAGGTCCTTGTGTGAGAGAAGAAAACCCTCTACTTTCTCTACTTTGTTCCATGAAAAATGCCTTTTTATGTAAATGTGGTGCGGTGGGTTCCAGGTTACTACTTGCTATTATAAAAGGGATCTGTGCTCGCTTTCGGCAGCACATATACTAAAAAGGGATCTCGTCTTGGAAAAAGGGTGGAACCACTGTCCTACAGTGACTCTATTCCAATGTAATGAGATACTGTACCATGGTTTAATCAGAGTTTAATCAGAATGTCAGCATTACATAAATTGTGCAAAACGAACTGCACTTTTGCAAACTTATATGATTGGTTGGGAATTTCTAACTGTGGTGCAAATTTAATCAAAATAATGTCAAGCCATTGTTTCATGACTAAAGTTTCAAACTGAAAACTGAAGGAAGTACATCTGATGCTCCCTTTGTGGCCATACTAGAACATGATAGGGGAAAGGCAGAACCACACAAGGCCAATGCTAATGCATGTATTAATGAAACACAATTTCATGTTATTGATATTAGGACAATCTGTCAATTTCCTTGATATTTCAGCCAGTTTCCTTGACAGCTGTGTATTCTATCTTCACTCTGTGAATCAAACTAGACAACATACTCACATTTGGAAGAGGACTGCTCCAAAACAACAACAGCAACAAACAAATACCTGATTACCCAGCACAAACTGTTGTCATTGCTCTGTCTTACAAATTAGGATGCTTTATTATTTATTTATTTGTTTGTTTGTTTCATTTATATACCGCCCATTTTCCGGAATGGTACTCTGGGCTGTTTACAGCAAGTTAAAAGAAGCAACAATTTAAAAACAACAATATAAAAGACAAGAATGGCAAAGACTTGGCAAGATGCATGGGGGGGAGAAAAGAAAAAAAAGAAATTAAATTAAATTAAAGGTCGCCATATGCCTCCCTGAAGAGCAAGATTTTCAAAGCCTTCTTGAAGGCGGGCAGGGACTGTGCAAGGCGCAGCTCAGCCGGTAGATGGTTCCACAGTGAGGGGCCAACAACTGTGAAGGCGCGGTTGCATGTGACAGACTTCCGCGCCTCCCTAGGAGTGGCCACCCTGAGTGAGCGCGCCTGCAACATTCGAGGGGGCCTGGCCTCAGCTGACCTCTGGGAGATATGCTCCGACAGGTATTCAAGACCCAGGCCGTGGAGGGATGTGAAAACCAAAACCAGGGCCTTGAACCTTATCCGGAGAGCCACGGGCAACCAATGCAGGCGTGCCAGAACTGGGGTGATGTGGTCATGTCTTTGTTTGTGATTGGTCACTGGGAGATAAACCTGGGCTTAATATGCACATTTTAAAAACCAGACTTTTAAAGACTAATTTGAAATATGATGATGGAGAATTGCTTTACAGACACTCTTTTCTTATGAGATCTAAATGTATGTCAGACTGAGGAACACTGCTGTCAATATTTGCACTCACAGCACCAACATTCCCCAGACTGATGTTTTGATTTTGATAAGAAAAGAACTCCAGTTGTCCTGTCTCATCTTCCAGATAACCACACCTGGACTGAGAATCTTCACAGACAAGAGACTTTGGATTTATCATAAGAAGGTAAAATAATCTGGAAAAGACTGTAGTTGCTGGGAATAATGCTGAAACATTTTAAGGCATCAGGCAGTAGGAAAAAAAGGAAGACTCTATGAGATGGATGGACTCCCTAAATCAGTGGTGGTGAACCTTCAGCACTCCAGATGTTTTGGACCACAGCTCCCACTGTCCTTTGTCATTGGCAATCTAGGCTCAGGATTCTGGGAGTTGTGGTCCAAAACAAAACCTCTGGAAGGGCTAGCGCATGCAAAGAATGAGCTGAACATGCACTGCCCAGCCTGAAGTCACACCAGTATAACACAGTGAGGCATTGCTGTTAAGGGGGAAGCAAAATTACACAGTAGGGAAGGAAATCAAGTGGCTCATTCAACTGCTATTCTGACTTGCTCTGGGCTGGTAGTGTGTTTAAGGATGTTTGCACTCCATTTTATAACTTAGGGCAATCATGATAATTTAAGGTTCAGTGTACCTTTTGATTACATGTAGTGCACAGAGAAATAGGGAACAGTCACTTTATCCTAGCTAGTAAGAGGGTCATGTTGGCTCTCAGTATACAATAGGTTGCCACATTTTAGTTCAACCTATTTTTTTCTCTGAGAAAAAACAGAATACCAAGGGAAACAACTATATACAGTATATCCTTTCATTCCTCACCAATGTTCTGATTAAAGTCAAATATGACATTTCCTATTTATTTATTTTATTTATTAATTTGACTTTTATACCACCCATCTAGTCCTAGGGCTACTCTGGGTGGTTTACAACATGGAATCACAAAACAGGCTAACAAAGGAATACATGTAAAAAAACCAAAATACAAGGAGCATAATAAAATAAACATAAACCAAGAGCAATAAACTAAAATTAGGCTAAAATAAAGATAAAAATAGCAGGAGATTGATAAAATGGGGAAGAAAAGATAATAAAAAGAATAGTGTCTTACTGGATGTTTGAGAAATCAGGAAAGGCCATTCTATACAACCAGGTTTTCAATAGTTTTTAAAAAATTTGAAGAGAGGGTGCCAGCTGAATTTCAGGGGGTAGATGGTTCCAAAACTGGGGAACAACCACCGAGAAGGCCCAACACATTGTAACAACTTTCCGGGCCTCCCTCGGGGTTGGGACTCCCATGTGCTCTGCCTGACTAGCACAGGTGACACAGGTGATCCTGGCAGTTCTTCTTGGGTGGAGCCGCTCTGTCAGATACTGAGGTCCCAAACCATTTAGGGCTTTGTATGTTAACATCAAAACCTTGAAGTCAATGTGGTAGCATAGTGTCAGCCAGTGCAGAGCTACCAGCACGGGGGTAATACGTTGATGCCTTTTTTGTCCCGTTAGAAGTTTGGCAACTGTATTCGGCACTAGCTGCAATCTCTGCATTAACCTCAAGGGCAGCCCCACGTACAGAGTATGAAAGTAGACTATTCTCGAGATTTTAAGTGCATGAACCAACACAGTTAACGCCCTGATGTCAAGAAGGGCCTGCAGCTGGGCAATCCACCGCAGTTGATAATGAGCCGAGTGGACCACCAATGCCACCTGGGTTTCCATGGTAAGTGTTGGTTCCAGCAGGACACCCAAACTGCAGACCCCATCCTTCGCAGAGAGAGTCACCCCCCCTTTGTTTGAATAAATTTTAATATTTGCTTCATGTAGAAAATGGCTGGAGAATGTGTGGCACTCTAACATTGCTGGATTCTTTTTCTCATCACTCTGAGTAAGCCTGTTCAACTATGTGGGATAATGGTAATAAGAACTTCATCACCAGCTAGAAGGCAAGAGGGTCTGTTGTAAAGGTGTGAAGGCCCAGTTCGCACCTCAGCTATGTGGCTGAGATATGACCTTGAGCAGGACTATCGTCATCTAGACCTCAACTGTAATAAGAATTAAAATAGGAGCTTATAATGTTATATCTTAAAAGCTGATACAATCCACCAGGGGTACAGGACTCTTTCAACATTTGAAATTTTATATGGGTGAATTTTGGGATCTTTTTTTCTGAAGCTGTTATGCCAGTGGTGCTGCTGCTTTTCACTGTTCACAAGTGCAGTTTGATTTGTCAGCGGACCTTTGGGTAGTGGGCGGCATATAAGTTGTAAAAATAAAATAAAATAAAATAAAATAAATAAATAAATAAAGCCATAACAAAGCACCACAGTTGCTTTTAAGCTGTGTTGTAAGCTCTTTGGATGACCCTGGAACTCAAGGTATGTATTCTAACAAATAAAGCAGCTTTTTATTTCTTAAAGAAATTCACTTAAACGTCACACCTTGGCATACAAAGTAGCTATTTTACACCTAATACTAGAACACAAGGAGAACACACACACACCTTAAAATGTCTGTTCTTCTTTGTTCAAACATCTGCCTAGGAGGAAGGCTGAGACATTTAATAGCACTCTAATAGATTAGATGGAATCTCACACCCATGCATGTGAAACTAAGATTAGGCCTGTTGAATCAGGTTAAAGGTTTTTGACCAGAAGTCTGTGGAACTTCCACAGTAGCTCTCCTGGCTGGCTGGCCGGTGCCGGCAGTGGCCCGGGAGGGCTGGAGGGAGATTTTAACAGCCCGCTCTTTCCCCACCCCATCAGCTGGGAGGAGAGAGAGAGCTTTTAAAATCTTCTCCCCTCCCAAAGCTAGCACTGAGTGGCTACTGGGCGCTGGCTCTGGGAGGGAGGAAAGTGGTGGGAAGAGCACACTCTTCTTCCCTCCACCCCATGTGGTGGAGGGCAGAGCACGCTCTTTAAACTTGCTTCCAGCCTCCCGAAACTAGCACCAAGCTCTGTCGGCACCTGGCCCCGGGAAGGCTCCCTGCAGCCACAGGACCGCTCTCCCGGCAGGCTTGCCACCGGCTCCGAAACAAATGAATACGAAACAATATTTTTTAAAACAAATTCATTTCGTATTAAACAAAACGAAATGGGGGCCAGGGCATGAATAACGAAACGAAATGCCATTTTGGCGTTTCATGCCCATCTCTAATCACTACCTCTTTCAGTCACCAAATCTTTGTTGGCCAAGTGCTGCATAGTATGTTTGTCTTATGTAGCTGTGCCTGTTTTTTG
The DNA here is from genome assembly GCA_029282475.1 of Phrynocephalus forsythii. Classification (NCBI taxonomy): domain Eukaryota; kingdom Metazoa; phylum Chordata; class Lepidosauria; order Squamata; family Agamidae; genus Phrynocephalus; species Phrynocephalus forsythii. The sequence continues at coordinate 54,782,490 of JAPFRF010000009.1, read as the reverse complement.
TTTGTTTGTTTGTTTGTTTTTTTTTATCCCCAGGCACTTCCTGATCCCAATTCTACATGGAGCTCTTTGCCTGTTATGGTGGGCACGTAACAGTCGGAGTTTAAAATTGTTTTTGAATTCTCAAAGAGTGGAGAAGAACAGTGTGGTTCAGACAAAAGGTTACAGATTAAGCAACTCTGCTGAAGATGCTTGCAAAGCACAACTTGTGTGCTTTTGTTACATGAGTGTGGAGGAAGATAGGATGGATTGTCAAGCAAACAACAAAAGCCAATGAGAAATGCAAGTCTTATAGCGTTGTAAAGGCAGTTTTCAAAAGAAATAGCCCCAGCTGGTTGTGTAGCAAAAATCAATAAAGCTCACACTCTTTCAACAAAATACATTTCAGTTTGTTTTTTTAAAATGGAACTGGAATCTTTTGAGGAGATGGCAGTCACAAGAAGAAAGTTTGCTATTGCTGTAGACTTAAAGAAAGTGTATATATCTTCTAAGGATAGCTGTGTAATAGTCTGATGCAGTAAAGGCAAGAGAGTCCCACAGCATATTAAAAGACTAACAAATGTACTGTAGCCTAAGCCTTTTAAAGAAATATCTTGCTGAAGCCCACTGAAAAGAAATGCATTTTATTAAGTGGATAGCAGGGGGAAGTGGAAATAAGGGAGTATGTATGGATTCACATGGAGAACTGATTTTCTCAGCTATTCTCTGTGGTGGGGCCTTCACTTTGGAACCATCGCCCCAGTGAGCTGTGCCTGCTTCCGTCCGTGCCAGCCTTCAAGAAGGCCTTTTTTAGAGAGGCCTTCGGCGACCTTGTGAATTAGGTTTTTTTTGGGGGGGGCTCGTCGCCATCTTGTCCTTCGCTGCCTTATTGCTTGTAGTTTTAACTGTTTGTTTTAACTGTTTTGCTTTAGGTGTTTTTACTGCTGTTAGCCGCCCAGAGTTCCCGCTGGGAAGATGGGTGGGATACAAGCTTATAAATAAATAAATAAATAAATATTTATACAGTCCCCCTAAGTACACAGAGTTTTATAGGCAGGTCAGTGACACTATATATTAAATTAGATTGCAAACTATAATGGTATGCCTTCAGAGGGCTGTGCTTTCGGTGTCCTCCTCCCAACAGCGATACCTGCTGCAGCTTCTGTAGTCTTTCTGGTCTATAACACAGCAGGGGAAAAAAAATCCCTGCTGCAAAAACACTATTTTGAAAAGCTCACATACTCCAGTAGGATGGAACGGGTGTGGCACCTCACCTTCAAAAAACTATGATGGCCCCTGCAACTGCAGCCAATCTGGCCCATTGGAACCTCACGCATATCCTTTGGTGGCCCTTTCCTAATAGACATTGGGGTGGTTTGAATGCTTACCCTTGGCGCTCCTACCCGGTGAGTTACACCAACTCTCAGGTAACAATACCGAGCTGTGCTGCCACTGGAAGAGGTCTGGTAAAATTTTAGAGCAAGATATTTCCCATTCTTCTGTTATTATTAGCTGCCATCCAGAGTGCTTCTTCAACCTAGATCCTGATGATTATTTGTTCAATTCCCTAGTGGAAACCACTGAAAATGTTATTACATATAGGCATATGAGAAAGGAGGCTAAAATTAGAACAGAATTCCCAAGGGACGCAGCTTTATTCAGCAACTAAGTTTAAAAAATGAAGCATTACTGTGAGCTTACTCCTCTGGAGACTATTCTTTTAAAAGGCACATAGTTTCCCACAATTAAAATATATTGCTCTCCTTCAGTTTCCAGAAGCCTGAGAAAACTTACTGCAGTAATGGGGCATGTGTTAGTTTGCTTACAAGTAGCTGCCTACACATAGAGAATTATACAGTGGTACTTCTACTTATGAGTTTAATCTGTTCTGAATGCATTCTCATAAGTTGAACAACTTATAAGTAGAGTAGCCGTTTCTAATAAATAAATAAATAAATAAATAAATAAATAAATAAATAAATAAATAAATTTTTAAAATGTAAATTGAGCAGACCACATTTAAAATTTTAAGGAAGCAGTTAAAATGCCAATGGCTTTCCACTCTTAAGTCAAATTGCTCATAAGTAGAGCCTTTCGTAAGTAGAGGTACCACTGTATATGAAATATTTATTCTCTTCTATATACTAAAGGTCACATACCTGAGGCTTTGATTGTATATGCAAACATAGTATGAGAGCAAGGAAGAATCACTGAAGAAAGTGCTGTTGGGTGTAATATCCACAAAATCTCACCTTTCTTCTTTTTTTTTATTATAAACAAGTTTCTAACCCAAATGGCCAAGAAAGTATATGGACATGGTAGACTAAGGTCTAAAAATTCTGTTATTTACACAGAAGTTAAGTATGTGGTTCAGTCAACTCTGTAGGCAGCTATTTGTAAGGAAGCTAATAAGTTCATTCAAACTGGTAGAAGTTCATTCAGTCAACTCTGTATCATCAAAACATGAGTTAGTAAAACTAATGAATACAATACACCTATAATGTTAACGTGCTTGCCCCCAGGCCATTTCATAGGCTAGAGCTTCATATTTTCCTCTACTGCTGCCACCAACTATCTTCACTACTAAATTAAAGCCTTCAGACTGTTTTTTAAAGTTGAATAAACATAACAGAAGTTTATTGATTACCAGGTAGAATCAAAAAGATTAATGGTAACGTGTTGGAATATAGACAAAAAGAAGAATATTTAGTTCAAACCCACTTAAGTTTGATTACTAATAAAACTGAATACATGCACACCCAGTTCCTAAGTTTACAAACTCTGAACACTTAGTTTTCTTCACAGACGCTCTAAAATTCCTATCTTTGCTTTAGCCCTGTCTTTCTCTTAGACGGACCAGTCCCTATTTGACTTTCAGACTCTGTCAGATTCCCTATCTACAAGTGTAGGTCTTTCTGTCAGCCCCTATCTGAGTAAAACAGTGCTGAGCAGAGCCTTAAATCCCCTGAGGCCACTCCCCAGACTCTCTCATTGTTCTACAAACCCAAAATAATGAATTATTCATTACCACAGGTAAACACCATGCAAAACAAAATAAATTATATATATGAGATAATTCTAGAGATTTCACTGACCCCCTAACGTGACCACATTGTGACTGCCACACACTAATATGTAGAGCTGTGAGCATTTCACCAGGAATTTACCAATCATGCAAAAATCTCATCAGTCATGTAAGTGCAAGCAATCCATCCATCCCTTAATTCATCCAGTCAAAGAGCATTTCACCCACAACTCCTCCTCCTAAAAAAGAGAGGTAAATTTCTGAACGGGATCTCTTTATTTCTTTTCACCTTCTTTAATAGTTACTAACTAGTCTGCTCTCTTCTATACACTAATGAGTAAGAAAGAGTCCAAGTGCGTACAGTCAACATTCAGCATGTCCATCACCTAAGTTTCTGGCAAGCTTAAGTAATAAAAGGTTTGTTGGATGAGGCCAAATACCTGTCGAGACCAGCAGTCTGTTTCTCAGAGCATACAACAGAAAAGAAGCCAACCAGCAGGACAGGTGGGCTATATACTGCCTGTGTCATGTTTCTCCCTTCTGCCTCTGGCCATTTGGATTTAGAAGCATTTCATATAGTCTTTAGCATCAGTGGGAGTAGTGTGTCCTAACATTTGCACATAGCAATAAGCTGTGTATATATGATTATATGCAAGAAAGCCCATGCACTCATCTGTGAAATATATAATTTACGCAAAGGTGGAAAGAGGAAGGAAAAGCTTGTTCAGAAAAAAACTGAATATGTGTTGTTTCTCCCAGCACTCACATGATAACATCTGACAGGATAACAGAAAACTTGATCCTGGAGAGCTGTGTGGTTGCATGCTCAGAGCACTGCTGTGTTTTTGCCAGCAGGGCTAGAGTGAGGTTAGAGTTGTATTTCTCCATTGACATCAATGAGAATGAATGGATCTGTGCCACTGGTCCATGTGCCAGTAGCACACTCCCAGCATGCTTTCTTGCCTCTTTTTAGATACTGTCATTTTGATGTTGACTCTTTAGCTTTATAAATCTTTGTCAGATATCAACTGTGTCTACTTCTAAACACTGCCATTTAAGAGAGATCAGGAAGTTGGAACATGTCTAGAGGAAGGCAACCAGCATGGCACGAGAGCTAGAAACAAGGGAGTTGGGTATTTAGTCTGGAGAAGAACCTGTTGGTTGCTATTTCCCAGTTTCTGAAATATGCCATATGGAAGATGGATCATACTTTTTTTCTGCTGTTTTAGATGACTGGACCCAAAGTAATGTCTATTATGTGTGTTATGTCATTACAGTCGTGACTGCCTCTTCGTGACCCCATGTCCATGGAGTTTTCTTGGCAGGAATACTGGAGTGGCTTGCCAGTTCCTACTCCAGGCGCCTACAGCACCTGGCATTCCCTGGTGGTCTCCCATCCAAGTACTAACCAGGGCCGACCCTGCTTAGCTTCTGAAATCAGGCGAGATCGGATGTGCTTAGGGCATCTAGGCAGCTAATGGCTATAATAACCACACACAAAAAGGAGATTTCAAATGCACATTGGGATGAACTTTCTGACCATACCAGCTTTCCCAGCAATGAAATAAAACAACTTTGGAAGAAGGTGCACTTTATTTCATTGAAGGTTTTCAACAGAGGTTGGATAGCCATCTGTCAGGGATGCTTTAACTGTGATTTGTCTGCCTTGGTGGTGGGAGATGGGCTTGATGACTCTTGGGATTCCCTACCACCTCTGCAGTTGTATACTTCTGTGATCATTTCTTTCTGAATGTGGAATTGTTTCTCTTTATGAGGGAGACATATGCTCTATGGTGCCACATATGACCTCTTAGGAGCTATAGACTAGCAGTGCTAAGCAATCACTTTTGATTTTCTAATTATGCCATGTAACTATTTTTGGTCTGTAGAACAAATTTTGGATAAATCTATACTCATGTTGAACGTACACGTTATTTTGTACTAATATATTTAGGGATCATTATGTTTGAGCCATGGTATGCAAAGGATGTAGGGAAAACTCAGACTCCCCACTCCCACTCCGATTTGAGTCACTCAAAGGAAAAATAATGCAGTAAATAATGCATGTTGACTTTCCATTATACAACTGTGGTGTATTGTTTTCTTTAGTGCACAACTGTACACACATGCATGAAAACAGTACAGATGAAAGGAGAAAGAAGGGAACAAGAACTGAACACATCAAAACACTAGCCTCCCATTTAAACATGGTGTTGGTTTTGCTCTAGACTGGCCCTTAAATGGTACCCTGTTTCCCTGAAAATCAGACCTCCCCAAAAGGTAAGCCCTAGTAGGATTTCTATGCATTTGTTAAATATAAGCCCTACCCTGATAATAAGACCTAGTGATGGGTGTAGCTATGGTTGTGTGCAGGGCTGACATTCAAGCATATTATACTTAATAAAAATAAGACATCCCCTGAAAATAAGGCCTTGTGTGTCTTCTTGAGAAAAAAAAATAAATATAAGACAGTGTCTTATTTTCGGGGAAACACAGTATCTTCTTGAGGAATCTTGCTTCTTGCCTGCTTCACCACCCCTAATATAAATTAACACACTATCTCTGGGGCAAGTACAAAGATGTGACTATATTGCAAGACAAGCAACATTGAATGGGACAGCTAGGGATAGAATATATAGTTCCTTTACCCTTTTACATTCATTCCATTATCTTCAGTAATTCATAAATAAACCACATCTGCTAGTTTTCTTTAAAAATAATAATCAGTAGATGCAATGATTCTGCACTTTGGAATCCCTTATATTTCCAAGTATCAAGATTGTTGGGTTTCCCATGTATGAAAACTGTTTCTTTTTTATTAAGTCATTCCATATTCATTTCATATCACTGAGTCTCCTCCATAAAAAAATAGAGTAAGGATATTTTAGTTCTTTGGAAATGTTTATTACCACACAATTTGCAGGCTTTATGGACTCCCCAAATTTCTTCAAGTGACCATAATGGTAGCCTGAAAATCTAATCCTCAGGGAAACATCCAACACAGCATTTTCACTGCATTTGACTCTGATTATGTTAGACAATAAAGAGGTAGACAATAAAGTCTAAGAAAAATCTTAGGTTTCATTTGAAATAAACAACAGGCTCACAATGCCTGGGATTCTTCACTTGGGTATCTAATGATGTAGACGATAATTAATGTGTGTATGCAGAACATGTCAGCCCTGTGGTAAATTGGCATCCATCTTCGTATCAATAGATAAATATCTTTGAAATTTAAAGAACATGAAGACTCTTTGCAAAGAAATTCCATGTGAAACCAAGCTGGTGCAAAACTCAAAGTTTTTATGCATCTTGAATGCAAAGTAGACTCAGCAACTAGCCTTTGATTAGAAATGGGTACGAAATGCTAAAATACTGTTTCCTTTCATTTTTTCATTTGGTGTGTGGGGGGGGAAAGGAGTGATTTTTAAACTTTTTTCTGCCAGCCCCAAGTCCACGTTACAGTGCTTGGGGCTCAGCAATAAATAAATAAATAAATAAATAAATAAATAAATAAATAAATAAATAAATAAATAAAATAAAATAAAATAAAATAAAATAAAATAAAATGTGGGGGAAAGAAGTGATTTTTAAACTTTTTTTTTGCCCCCAAGCGCCAATCAGCTGTAGTGTGGGCTTGGGGTTGGCAAAAAAAGTTTAAAAAAATGCTCCTTCCCCCCACCCCACCCTATCATGTGGGGGGGGGAGGAGTGATTTTTAAACCTTTCACTGATTTTTTGGCTGAGCCCCAAGCACTGATCAGCTGTAGTGTGGCTGGCTTAAGGTGCTTTTTAAAACAAGTATGAGCCATACTACAGCTGATCGGTGCTGTTGCTTTGGAAGGCCCCTCGCAGGGGCTGGTGGCAGCAGCGGTGGGCAAATGAAAAATGAGATGAACAAATTGAAAATCTTTGTTTCATTTTGTTTTGTTTTCCTTTGAGGGGACGGTTTGTTATTAGGTAACAAAATGAATAGCGAATAAAGAAATGAATTTTAAAAATTCATTTTGTGCCCATCTCTAGTTAGTGTCTATCAGGACAGTTACATACACATCAGGGCTTTAGCCCTGGGTCATCGAAGAGATTACCTCCAGTGTTTTCCTACTTTGGGAACCATCTATCCAATTGCAATGGGCTGTGACTGGAAAGGGAGGAAGTTAAATAATGCTGCTGTAAGGAGTTTGATTCTCCACGGTGCCTCTCAGGAGAAGAGGTAGCCTGTGCAGCTGTGGGAAGCTACACAGTTCCAGGACACCTTCAGAAGAAGGCAACAGTAAATCACTTCTGAGTACTTCTAGAAACCTTTGAAAGAGTTATGACAGAATCAAATTGCCAGCACATAATTATTAACGTGCACACATCAGACTTTCTTTGTTGCTTTTATATCCATGTTTGTATTTATTACTATTTCAAATTAACAAGATTTTCATTTTAATGAAGTGCTTTCATAGAATGCTTCAAATAAGAATGGTCACAGGTCCAGGCTTTTCTGCCACTCATGCAGCTTGTCTTTTGGTGGTTCTGAAAGGAGCATTCATTCATATTTCACCACATCAACACCATTCCCCATAAGTATTTCACATGTGTTTTTAAAAAGGTTCAACATGCCTTAACATAATATCTGCATTTGAAAAAATCTTGAAGATAAAGGGTTTTTTGGAGTGCATTGATAACATTATGTTGTGTTATTTTCTCTGTTCTAGCAAGTGGCCTCCATTTTAACCATGATTCAAAGGACAATAGCTGAATATATTCATTGTGAGGAACATGACAGAAAGGACACACATTAACTGAACCTTTGTTGAAAATAGGGGTAATAGAAACTCCACTGTCTCATGAAATTCTTGTGTTTAAAAAGCACAGAGTGGTACACTTCAAACCAGAATCCACCTTTTACATTTCTTTCTACTTTGGAAGAAAAGAAAGGGAGTTTGTTATGAGTTTTTGGAAAATGCATTGCATCCCTCAAAGCAATCGTTGTGGACTTTTGCATCCCTCAAATCAATCATTGTGAACTTTTGCAAAGGACACAAAAATTATACTACAAGTAAGAATTTTCTGATATATTTTGGGGACAAAGGAAGAGATAGATCTCATTCCTAGAAACTATAAGTGCAAACTTGAAATTAGTTTGACATTTTGATTCTGAAACTTAAAAATCATTTGGTGAGCAAATTAATGAAAATACACTGGAAAAAGACTTCCAGTTCCGGCTACACCGTGGTGACACTTTGATTAGTGCTCCAGCTTATCAAGTTGAATTCTTCCAGATAAAGGGGCCCCTATGGGGGTAAGTTTCCCTGGAGGGAAACGAAGAAAAAGCAGCACCTGCAGACATGAAGGGATCAGTGGTGAACTTCAGTAGAAGCAGGGAAATGCCTAACCACCCACTGGGGGAAGACTGACACCATTCTGGCGAAGGCACAGCTGTCAGTGCTGGATAGAGATGGGCATAAACCGAAAAAATGGCAATTCATTTCATTTCGTTTAAGGCTTTGTTTCGTTTCGTTTCATTTTTAACACATTTTTTTTTGAAAAAAATCATTTCGTTGGTTCATTAATTCGTTATTCATTTTTACCCACTGCTAAGTATTATCAGGCAGAAAAAATAATTTTTGCTGGTTTTTTTCCAGTTTGTTTTGTTTGGATTTTACTCCTAGGTTTGTTATTAGTTTCATTATATAATGAAACAAATAGCAAATAAAGAAACGAATAAAAAATTCATTGCCTGCCCATCTCTAGTGCTGGACATGTAAATAAGCTGTATATATTTGGCATGTCATGAATAGATCTGCTTTCTCCGTCTACTTATCTACGTGAAGCCCCTTCTTGGATTTTGATAGCTTTCTTCAAATAATTATCAACCCTCCTCTTCTTCTGTAATCGGCTCTTAGCGAAGAGGTGAATATTTTGAAAAGACAAGTACAGAAGTAGTTTTTTCCACACTACATTATATCCTCTCTGCTTTATTGCTTTTTTGGGAGGAAATTAGTTTATGCTTTTCTGCTTTTTGGTATGTGGTGACTCTAAGATTTATTTATTTATTTATTTATTTTATTATTAGATTTATACCCCGCCCATCTTCCCAAGGGAACTCTGGGCAGCTTACAAAGCTGATCAAGTCAGCGAATGTACAATACAATACAAATACAACAGACAAACAGACCAGACATATAATTAAAACAAGCAGCCAGAGAGCACCCTTTGTTTCAAAAACCTTGCTGCTAGTATAACAAAACCCCAAGAGAGGCAATTGATGGTGGGGGAAAAAAACTATTGTTAAGCTAGGTCACCAAAGGCCTCGTGGAATAGGATGGTCTTCACCGCTCTGCGGAAGGCCAGCAGGGACTCTGCAGAGTGCACTTCGCTGGGTAGGCTGTTCCATAGAAGTGGAGCAGCAGCCGAGAAGGCCCAATTCCAAGTAAGGGATCGCCTGGCCTCTCGGGGAGTGGGAACCCGCAGCAAGTGCACCCACGACTGCCGAACCGGTCGGGCCGAAGTTGACCGCTGGGCGATCCGCTCTGCCAGGTAGTCTGGGCCCAGGCCATGGAGGGTTTTATAAACTAAAACCAAGACCTTGAATCTGATCCGGGAGGCAATGGGTAGCTAATGCAGCCGAGCCAGGACCGGGGTGATGCGGTCATAGAGACGCGCGCCCACCACCAGTCTGGCCGCTGCATTTTGCACCTGCTGCAATCGCCGGAGGAGAGTCAAGGGCAACCCCATGTAGAGAGCGTTGCAGTAGTCCAGCCTCGAGATCACCAGCGCCTGCACGACTGCTCTCAGGGAGTCACCGTCTAGGTAGGGACGAATCTGGGCGATCTGATGAAGATGGAAAAATGCGGTCCTTGCCACGGCTGCCACCTGGGCATCCAGGGACAAGGCCGGGTCCAGGATCATGCCCAGATTCCGAACCCTCTCCGCCGGCTGGAGAGAAACACCCTCCAAGCTGGGGAGAGGGCCTCCATAACCAGACGGGGAGCTCCCAAAGAACATCACCTCGGTCTTCTCGGGGTTGATCTTGAGCCTGTTGGCCCTGGTCCAGGCCATGACTGCCTCCAAGCACTGGTCGAGAGACCGGACAGCTTCCACTGCAGAGGTGGAAAAGGAGAGATAGAGCTGCGTGTCATCAGCATACTGATGACAGCAGACTCCAAATCTCCGAATGACCCCAGCCAGCGGCCTTACATAGATATTAAACAGCATGGGGGAGAGAGACGAGCCCTGCGGAACCCCACAAGGGAGTGTCCACGGGGCCAACAACTCTCCACCATGCTGCACATACTGGGACCGACCCTGAAGGAAGGACCGGAGCCAACTGCAAACAGTGCCTCCGATACCCACCTCCGAGAGCCGGTCCAGTAAGATACCATGGTCAATGGTATCGAAGGCCGCTGACAAATCCAGGAGGACCAACAGGGTAGAGCAACCCCTGAGGGCCGCCTGGATTAGGTCATCTTGCAGTGCGACCAAAGCTGTCTCGGTTCCCCGGCCAGGCCTGAAACCGGACTGGCAAGGATCAAGGCACTGCTGTTCCTCCAGAAATGTTTGAATCCGCACCGCGCCCACCCTCTCAATAACCTTGCCCATGAAGGGAACATTGGCAATCGGACGATAGTAGGCCAATTGGTCTGAAGCCAAGCCTGGTTTTTTCAAAATGGGCTTGACCACCGTCTCCTATGCAACCCTATAGGAAATTACTTTATGCTTTTTGTACTTTTGGTATCTGCTGGACTAAATTATGAGGTTTTAAGAGCGATGTTGGAGAAGCTGTTTGTTAAAGAACTCTTTTTCAACCTTGAGATAATCTCATAATTTGAAAACAAAGGCTGAAAGATATTTATTCCTTGCCTCTTGGACTTTAATTCAGTCATCTCCTTCTATACCTCTCCCTTTTGGAAATTAAACAGCAGAAACTATAATTACAAGCAATTTTAACTTTTTGTTGTGAGCCAGAAAAAAAAACCCAAACCAAAACACCACACAATGGAAAACACAATGCATTGGGAAAATGTCTCAGAACAAGAATACTATTATCCGGATTACAAAGAAGATATCTTGGACCCAACCTCTAAAGATACAAATATTTCTAATCTTGATAAAGTAACAGAAGAAGAGCAGAAAATGGACTTCAAGTTACAAATGACAACAGCAGGAACTGTGCAAGCTAGACCTCAATATGAACTCTTAGATATCATGAAATCCCTGGGAAAAACTTAAATTAGGTCGAATCAAGAGAAGGGCAGATCTCAACATGAAACACAAATATGACAAGAATGGTGCAGGTTAAGCCCTTAGATGTGCCAAGTCCATGGAATATGATAGGCACATCTGTTTTACTTAATATGGATGCCCAAAAGAGGAAAATTTGGGACTTTTTCAGTAGCAGAGCAGCCATCCTTATTATTACTATCAAGATAATAAAACAACCCATTTGTTTGACAAGGGATTTGACAAGGGAAAAACAACTTGTGAAGATAAGGGGCTTGATAGGGAAAGGGAAAAGTGAAAAAAAAAACAATTTTTGGCTTAGTGACTTTATTACATAAAATGTTTTCTGTATTTTGACTACCTTAGGGCCTTTTTACACGACCCCTAAGATCCACTGGCCACTTAAATTTGGACCAGAGATCTTAGGGGTTCGTCGCTCTTCCTCTGTCTTCCTTTGTCCCCACTCCCCTCTGCACTTCCTGGTTGCTGGCTGCCTGAGGGAGGGAGAAAAAAGAAATAAAAGACTGCCGGTTTACCTCCGTTTTGTTCCGGGCAGCATTCAGATCTCTTAAAGGGGCGGGGCGCAAAAAAAGAACAAACGGAAGCCAGGAGAGCCCCACACTCACTATCCTTACACCGGATCAAATATTTGTCACCATCAAAGACCAGGTACAAGAAAACTGCTGTTTGGTCATGCTAAAGTGGGCGGGGTCACACTTAATTGTCTGCAAAGTCCGGAGCTGGTGGGTAAACATTTTTAAGGTTCGGACCTTGCAGCCATTTGTGGCGGAGCTTAGGGGTCGTGTATAAACGCCCTAAGTCTATTAGATAATTGGTATGGTATGGGAAATGGAAAATGGAAATGTGAAGACAAACTTGATATATAAATAAAGGTTAATCTGTTAAACACACTTGATGAAAAAATATTAGAAAATGTTAAAAAAATTAACTCTGTGTTAATCTATTAAAGTAATTTTTATTTTTAAAAGAAGTGGTTGAAAAACACTGTGTTAGATTATTAAAAGAATCGTGGCAGTTAGACATAGACAAGAATTTCTATGCATAAAGTGAAACATATAGACCAGGAGGTTGCTCTTTTATAGTAGCCCAAAAAGTATTAACTTGAATTAGATATGACTAGAGATGACTGCTGAAATTAGGCACTAGACATGGGCACGACTTGGCGAAATTGTCATTTCCGTTTTCGGATATCGTTTCTGTTACGTAACGGAAACGGTAACGACAATTAAGCTGTCAGAACTCGAACCCGAACCGAAAAAAGAAAAATTGGGTCTGATTTGTCGTTGTCGTTCCTGGCATCGCGCGGCAATCGCGCGATGCCAAGCAGCACAGAAAAAGTTTTAAAAATAAAAAAACCCGATTCCCGGCCAAAAAAGCAGGCAAAAATATGCCTGCCTGAGGGCACCTACCAGAGGGGTGGTTTCTGGGGGGGGGTCCCCAGCCTTCCCCCTCCTCCTGTCCTGGGCTGCTGGTATCGGGTTGGGAGGGGGCATCCTCGGCGTCTCCATTTGCCATGCGGTGCGGGGAGATCCAAAATGGCGTCCGCAATATTTTTTTTGAAATCGTGGTCCAAAAAACCACCAAAGCACTACAGAATTAGCTATTTTAAATGCTTGAATTTTTACAGTAGCAGCAGTGGGTTTTTTAAAGCAGTAAAATGTCTCCATTGATTTTAATTTATTTTATTTTAATTTTTATTTTTTTACACCTGCGCAATGATGGGCTGGCCATGGGATGGGACCATGCAAATTTTTGGACCCATTCTACCAATCGCATGGCCAGGTTTTGACTGACACTTCTGGATGTGCAAGAGGGCATAAAAAGGCGAGGCACTCCCAGAAGAGTTGCAGTCCGGGCTTGGATATGGGTGGGAGAGGACTGTGTGTAGCTGGCTGCTGTGCTGACTAGTTTCGATTTCGCGGAGCCTTTAGATTTCAGTTAGGCAGGCAGGGAAGGAATTGATTCAATTGAATTTTTAGGAAATAATAATAATTCCTTTCATTCTCTGTCTGCTGTGGGGAAAAGCAACGCAGTTTATTCTTTTTTATTCTCCTGCAGTTTGTTAGGATTTCTTTTCTGATAGTGCTTCAAAGGGGGGGGGAGGTTTGAGTGGGAGGGGAGGTGTGGATTTATTTTAAAAATTTCATTTGCTTGGTGGCAAGCAAGCCAAGGTCCTTTCATACCCTGCCTGCAGCTCTGCTGTGGGTGCACTGCCCACTTTGTTTGCAATAAAAATGCAATTGCTTTATTCGATGCAGTCTTGTGCAGCAAGTCAGTTTAAAGTGTTTTCCGCCTGCTCTGGGTCATTGTGGGACCCGCGCCCGCCGCCCGTGCGCCCGCCGCCCATGCACCCGCTCGCCCACCCCTCCCCCTGCCGCTGCCACCGCCCACCCATGGCCCCCCGCCACCCCACCCGCCGCCTAGGGCTCAAAAACACCTAGCGCCGGCGGGACACCACTCGCTGGGACGTCAAATCGCGCTAAATCGTGGTGGAAACGACAAACGACAAATGACACAACAAAACGACAATTATTTTAAATATTTCACGGAAAATGGAAACAAGCCAAAACAGACCTGTCCCGAAAAATGACAACTCGAAAAAAAAAATTTTTTCTGGTCGTTCCCATCTCTATTAGGCACTCATTGGAAGAATAGGTAATTATACTGTGGATTATATGATATATCTATGATATATAGAAGATATATAGTTAGCCAAATATATCCTAAATTGCTTAGTATTGCAGAGCTAAACAGTGAGATTGAATAGATTGTTGATATTCTTTGTATTAAATATAGATCTAAGTAAAGACAGATAGAATACGGATGAGATAGTAAGGAAACTAAGTATGAAACTATGCTTATTCAAACTGGGAAAGGATATGTGAATTATACTGGGCTCAAATGTTGGGAAAAACTGTGATTGAATTGGTAACACGACAGGAGACAAGCTATATATTTGTTTTATGTAATTTAATGTAGAAAATAAATAAAAATGTATTATAAAAAAAAGAAAATCTACTGGAGAAGCAAAATCGATCTAAATTTGGGTTGGAACATTATTCATGCCCCATGAAGATTTAGGAATTTTCTCACAGCTTACTAGGCTGGAGTACCTGGTCACAGTTTGGAACTAATAGGTAAAAAGCTGGCTAGATAGTGAGGTATCTGGCTGTGGAGCCAGAGAATGAGAGATCAGCAATCCACTGGGGCTCCCAAAAGTGTCAGCCTACTGTGGCTTTGGGAAAGCTGCACAGTTACAGGATGACCCCAGAACAAGACACTGCTACTTGCCAGGCAGTGATTTAAACAATACCCAGACAAATCAAAAATACTTCACACTTCCACCAGCAATGACCCATACTTTATGGGTTTCAGCACCTTAGGTCATTGTTCACCGAAAGGCCTATTCAGACTATTGTCTACCTAACGAGCCTATTCAGGCCATTGTTCATCTTATGAGACTATTTCAGACCAGGATGACAAGAGGTCAAAGTGAATTATAAAATGGAGGATGTGCAACTACATTTCCTCAGACTGATGAAGCTGTTTGGATGAGCAGTGAAACGTTTCATTCTCTCAAGAAAAAAAGTCCAGTTGCCATGACTCAACTTCCAGATAAGCTCACCTGGATGACTGGGAATCTTCACAGACAAACTGACTTGAGAGCATGCAATTATCATTAATAATATTAAGTTCAGGGAAAGAAAATGAAAGCTTGAACAACAATTTGCCTTGATATTTTGTATGCTCCTTCAAAGTGATGCAAATAGTCATGTAAATTCCTTTGGGCTAGAACTCCCACCACACCCCAGTGGGGGCAACTACTCATTAACCCCCCCAAATGATTCTCACCAACAATCATGTGGTTGCAGATGTCACAGAACGTGGGTTTCTTGAAGATGTGTTCTTGGAAGATGTGGGTCTTGCTGTTTTCCTGTCGCTGTTGGACTTTGGTTGGAGTAGAACTCTGACTGTCAGAATCTGGGAGCTGGCCTGTCCTGGAGCCAATCTCTGACAACAAGTCCACTTGCAACTTCATGTCACTGTTGGTCCGCTGGAAGAAGTTGTCTGCACTTTTACTCCGTAAACTTTTGGTCTTGAAAGAAAGTGATCGTTTCAGCTTCTGGAGCTGAAAGGCAAGAAAACACTTTTATAAATTTTCATAATATGTGCCCTATGGTTTTATTTGGAATCATATGCCCTTTCTGCTCACATCAATTGCAAACAAATAAATACTGTATTTACTCGAATATAAGCCTAGTTTTTCAGCCCTAATTTTGGGCTGAAAAAAGGAGCCCTCGACTTATATTCAGGTCAATACTTTTAGCCACTGAGGCAAGTGGGTCGGTATTAAACATTGCATACCGCTTCTCATGACCCCCCCCCTCTGCATCACAGGGGAGTGGCACTCAATGTTTAAAATGACTTTTAGTCACTGACCCAAGCACTTGCATCAGTGGCTAAAAGTCATTTTAAATGTCACACACTGCTCCCCCAGCTCACAAAGGAGGAGCTGCCAGGCCCTGCTGCATTTCTCACCCTAGGCCCGAGTCAATACATTTTCTCAGTTTGGGGGGGTTAAATTAGGGGCCTCGACTTATACTCAGGTCGACTTACACTCGAATATATATGGTAAATGGTGGAAATCCGAATGAACAGCATGATAAAATGCATTATGTTCTAGCCAGCAAATGAAGAGTCTCCAAAGAAATTCCTGGGTATATGTGTGTAACAGCAACTCCCAAAAATCATGGCACAGACTTTTTATTTGCCAGCTAGGAACAGAGACTGAAAGCTATGTCTTTGTAGGCAAAATCAAAAGAAAAAAGTTAAAAAGACAAAAGCATTGCAGTGCCTGAAGACCAAAGGCTATATTTTAATGTCAGCTTTTGTGGACAAATCCACTTCCTTGATCTGAAAGTTGCTTCTACAGCAGGTGTGTCCAAACTTCGGCCCTCCTGATATTTTGGACCACAACTCCCAGAATTCTAAGCTTAGATTGCCAGTGACAAATGACTGTGGGAGTTGTGGTCCAAAACATCTGGAGGGCCGAATTTTGGACATTCCTGCTCTACAGCCTTCCTCCATTTGAGGAAGTGGAATTGCCCGCAAAAGTCACATTAAAGTTCACTTAGTCTTTAAGGTGTCACAACATTGTCTTGTTAATTTTCCCTTTGTTTTCACCTGATATGCTAGCACAGACTAACACAGTTGCCTCTTCTAAAATTTTTGTATTAGATTTTAGCCACTGAATATAATCTCAAACATGGAGGGTTTAACTACTGCATTTCTTCCATCAATAAGACACTCCCATGTATAAGATGACCTGCACTCTTCCAACCCAAAATTCCTGTTTTGGAACCATGCACTTCTCTCCTTGACTTATTCCCGTGTATAAGACAATGATAAATTTTTAGTCTAACAATTTTAGATAAAATATTGTCTTATACATGGAAAAATACTGTATTTCTGTCCAGAGCCATCAGATGTAGGTCACAATGAGGCTTAGAAACACTTCCCAGCTATGAGCTTGATACCACTTCAACTGCCGGAACTTCATCCTACAGAATCTTATTTCTTAGATGTCTGTGAAGATTCTCCGTCATCCAGGTAAGTTCATCTGGAAGATGAATCATGGTGACTTGAATTCTTTTCTCATGTCTTTTCTTATGTCTTATGAGTATGGTGTGGTAACACTGAATTCTTGGTTAGAAAGCTCCAGTGTTGTTGTTCGGGGGAATAAACTAGAGCTCCCCAGCAGAAAAATCATTGTTAAATGACACTTCTCGTCAAATTATGCATCTGAAGATTCTGAAAGATGAAGCTGTGGTGATTCAAGTGGTACTGAATTGTTATACTTGTCGAGTACATATGCCTTCTTAAACACATTGCAGTCCAATGAAGTGTGCAAGGACTGTCTGCATGTCCATTCCATTCCAACAGGCCATGAAGTGAGTTTTCTACGCATTTCTTGCCCTGCCCACACTGGTGTCTCTGTACCATTGACTGCCTGCCTGCCAATCCCTGCTGGCTGTGTTTAGGGCAGAGAGCTTTTACTGTTTCAAGCACAGCTTTCAAGCACAGTGAGGCATGCGCTTCATGTGATACACTATGAAATTTTGCTAGAACCTGCACTGCCTGTCTGAGGAAACCAGCAGCAATTGTTTATAGCAGACCACAAAATATTTATAAAATATACAGCAGCAGTTGGAACGGATCACTGTCATAAATGCAAGGGAGCAAAAGCATGAAAGAGCCTCGTGGCAATCTGCAATTGTAAAGTAGTATTCAAAGTAATTGTTTTGTGATTCTTCTTTCTCACTTTTTTGACATCTCACTCACGACCTTAACATGCACTTGTAGATTTTAACTCTTCCTTTTGGTGTTTTAAATTTATTAAGTGCATTGATATATAGGATGCAAACCTAAAGGCTGCCATGACAGCCTACAATATTTGCATTTGGAATGTACATGTATTGTGATTAAATGACAAAAGACAGTCAGTCTTCTTAACACAATCCCCATCTTATTATTTTTTAAAGGAGATGGTACTTTTTCAGTCCTTTGATTTGGTGACAAAGAGAAAGGGAATAAGCAAAGCTGACAATTCATAGTGGCTCCAACAGTTCATATCCTTCAGGACAGCATGGAGAACCTCACGCCTGCCTATTAGAAACACTTGCATGAAATCCTAAATTCTTCCTCATGCACCTAAATGACCTGTGCAAGAGCAAATTTAAAAATGTTTACACTGAATGTCTATGTGCCTGCATCATGGTGTCACACAAACCTACATCCTCTTATGTTCGCCTAGTGTTTTGGAGTCAAAAGTGCAGCTATACGTTTTCCCATTTACTTCAAATGAAAGAGCACGAGAATAAGAGAACTAACATCTGGTATTTCATGAAAATGGGCCTCACTTCTCCTACATAATGGTATGTGTTTCTAAGAACTGGAAGAATAACAGTTGTAATCTTATGCGGTTCGCCTTCATTTTGAATGTACAGTTTTCCTGGCCTCTGAGTCTCTAGTGTTCTCTGAAACACAGCGTCCAGCATCTTCTATTCTGGGAGAGGTCATGTGTTGTCAGAAGGATAAATTTAATGATTTGCCACACTTCCCAATACTCCAATGGGGAACCTAGAGAAGTTATCATTTAGATTACAACCCCCAGAATCCCTCAGACAGTGGCCATATTGGCTGGGAGATTCCAGTAGCTTTCTCATCCTTTGGAAAAATATTGTTGCAATGATGTCAAAATAATAACTTTTGAACCCCATGCATCTATAGGAGCAAGAAGAGAGAGATGCTTCATGCAATCTTTCTTTAAAAGCACAACTATCTTTTTGCTACACCTCACACTTCTCTTTTTTTAAAAATCCGCCTAACACACTAGCACTGAAACAAATGTCTTTAATAATCATGTGCACAGGAGGTAGAAACTGGGAAGCAGGCAGTTAACTAGAAAGAAGAGGAGACCTGTGGATTTCCTGACATATTACAGCTGACACTTACCTGTAGGATTTTTAGTTGAAGACAAATACATGACAAGGCACTAAACAGTAGCCTCCAGCCACTGGTTCTAATGTCCGGAGCAAGTAGCAGTTAGGAACCTTCATTCCTCCAGTGAGAGTGCTAGGGTTGGGAACTAATCACCTGCCTTCTACTAACATTGTTCTTGCAGAAACCCAGGCTCATTATCTTTCACCCTCTACCACAACACAGAACTCCAGGCGACTGTAATGGCATTCATTATTGATTTGCCATCCATTCCTGCCATGCCACATGAGATTAATTAAATGATAAACATTATTCTCCTTTGCCCCTGCAATGAAAAAAAGCAATGTAAAAAAGTTATGTCCCCCACCCGCCAAATAACAGTCCTCTTGCTGGCTCAGCAACAAGCCCCAAGAAGCTAATTTAATATTATAAACACAGTCCCAGCCATAGCTTGATTCTCTAATGAGTTCCAAAGGAATCGTTTCCTGGATAATATTGAAAGGATAGGCTTTGTGTGTGTGCATGACAAAGGTGGACCAAGGCAAACTGATTATGGTTTATAATTGGCATTAAACATTTTCATGCACGAAAAGAAGAGAAAATAACCCTCTTAATGTCCTCTTAAAGGTAGAGATGGGCAGGAAATGAAATGGGCAGGAAATGAAAAACAAAACAGTGTTTTATCATTTTGTTACATAAAGTAGTAGGGCACATTTTGTAATGAAATGAAACACGATTTTTCCTCTAGGAAAGAAACGATTCGTCCTAGAGCAGTGTTGGCAAACCTATGGCATGGGTGCCAAAGGTGGCATTCAGAGCCCTTTCTCTGGGCACCCAACATTACCCCATTCACAGCCATCTTTATTCAGGTTAAATTGCTGTATTGGCACTTTGCAAAAAATTAGTGGGTTCTGAATCGTAGTTTGGGCACTCAGTCTCTAAATGTTTCACCATCACTGTCCCAGAGGAACCAAAATCGCAGGAGAGCTTCCTCAAGCTCTGTCCTATAAGTCCCCCAAATTTGGAGAGGTTTGGGGCTCAGGGGGCTGAGTTATTAAACTCTAAAGGGGGTCTCCCTAGGAGAAAATCATTCTAGCCACTAATACCCCCCTCGTGTGAGAGCGATTAGTGGCTTCCTGACTTAATTAGAATGATTTTCTCCTTGAGGGATCCCTTTGGAGTTTAATAACTCATCCCAGTGAACCTCATTTGGAGGGCTTTCAGAGAAGAGGCCAAAGAAGATACCCCGTGACTTTGGTGCCTCTAGGACCCAGGGGAGCCATTATATAGCATTTTGTTTTTTTGTTCTCGAATTCTTTTAACATTTCATTAGTAATAAAATGAAACAAAACAAAACTACTAAAGAAACAAAATGAAATGAAACAAAACACTATGTTTTCATTTTGTACCCGTCTCTACTTAAAGATAATTATTAGAGATGGGCACGAAACAGAAAAATGGTGTTTCGGTTTTTCATTTGTCATTGAGAGGTCTGCTTCGGTTCATTTCCGTTTGTTGGGAATTTTTTGAAAAATTTTGTTACCTTTTTTCATTTTTTTGTTTGTCGTTTCTACCCGCTTTTTGCGCGATTTTTAAAGCATTTCCATGCACAGGCATCCCCCAATGCCCCAGACCAGAGGGAAAACACTAAAAAAATGGATGCTGGCAGAGACACAGTATAGACTAGGTATGCAGGGAGGCTGCAAAGGCAGCAGTGGGCGTTGCCCAGGGTGCATTGCCCAGGGTGCAAGGCAGCCGCAGAGTGACTGCACTGTGGGGCAGGGGAGGGTATTCACCGAGAGGTATGCAGCATGCACGCACACAGGGAGGCTGCAGGACTGAAGCTAGAGTCGCAGAGACAGCAATCCCACCCTAACTCCCACCAGAGACTGCAAGGAGGACGGGGGCTGCCAGACCTTTTTATGCCCTCTGTGGCTGCCAGACCTGCCTGCCCAGTCTGCAACCTGGGCATGCTATTGGTTGAACATGATCCCACATCACATGGCTTGCCTCCATTTTGTGGCTGGTGGTGACATCCATTTTAAAGGGAAAAGAAAAATACATCGCGATGGGAGAAGACAAAAACAAACGTTTTAAGGACCCCAACCCCCCTGGTAGGTATTATCAGACAATATAAATAATTATCGCTGTGTTTTTACGGATGTCCAGGGCGTTTTTTAACATTTAAAACAGCTCATTTGATTGCGCGTTGCCATTAACGGAAACGAAACGTAACAACCACAATTTTTTTTGTCGTTTCGTTACGTAACGGAAACGTCAAACGGTAACAGAAACAAAAAATGTTTGTTCCATGCCCATCTCTAGTAATTATGTCAGTCTTTGTTTCAGACACAGCAATGCTGCTTGGGAGGACAGGAAGCAAAATTCTTCAGACTTCCTTTTACTCATGTTTCTATGTTCTATGAAATTAAGGGTCAGTTTGTGGACCTCCTGGGTCCTCTTTAGAACAGTTGTCACAGGACTGTGTTCTCTTTGAAGGTACAGTACTACCATATTTGTATTTTTCCATGTATAAGACTATATTTTTCTCTAAAATTGTTAGACTAAAAATTTAGGGATGTTTTATACACAGAAGTAAGCTGAGGAGAAAACCACATGTTTGGGAAACTGTAATTTTGGGTTGGAAAAATGGGGGTCATTATGGGAGCATTTTATAGATGGAAAATATGGTAGTTCAGTTTCTAATCAGAGGTGCAGCAGAAGCTGAGATCACGGACCAGATTATCAAAGAAATTACAAACAAAATTATCATCATGGTTCTATAGAATGGCATTCCCTGATTCTTTAAACATTTAGTAAGGCACTATTTTTAAACCATTTTATCAAATCTCTTGCCATTTTTAGTTTCATTTTAGCTTCATTTTAGTTTTTGTTGTTGATTTATGTATATATTTTTATTTTGTACATTGTATTTTGGTTTTTAAAATGTATTCCTTTGTTTGTTGTTAGTATAAAAGTCTAATAAATAATAATAAAATAATAATAATAATAATAATCTTTCTGTTTCAGGGAAGTCGAACAACTCTTAAGTAGAGCTGCCCTAATTTAAAAAGTTTAAAAAAAATTAAAAAAGTGTAAGTAGAGAAGACCACATCTAAAAGATGGAGGACACTGCTTGTTGTCTTGCTACACATTTTTGTGTCGATATCTTTATTACTCACCAATCACTTGCAATTTCTGTATTCTACAAAGTTAATGCCAAACAGTATTTATAAATCAGAATGTTAAGGAATGCTGAATTTTGTAGTTGGAAAAAAAAATCTACAGGATCCCTTGTTCCTATTAATCTGTTCCCCCCAGAATGGATTAATTGATTTTCAATGCATTCCCATGGGAAACCGCTGATCGACTTACGAGCTAACTGACTTATGAGCGTGTGCTCGGAATGGATTAATCTCTAAGTTGGGGTTCCACTGTAATGTAAAATGCTGCTGCCTAACTCCTAAAGCAGTAGTGGAAAATATGTGGTGCTCCTCATGTTGTTGGATAACTGCCATCACCTCCGTTTCTTGGTCATGCTGACTATAATATGAGCCCTACCACACTGAGGTTTTGAATCACCTTTTGCTTAAAGTCAAATGGCCTTAAAATTCACTTACTGCATTTCCAATCTCTTTTTCCATGGAGCCCCCTTGGCCACGCCCCTTTTCAGCCACTATGTCGGGTTTTCTTGTGACGGCCACCAGAGGTGGTGTTTTTTAAAACCGATTTCTAGACTGCTTTTTGAAGCAATTTGGCTCAAACTGCAGACACCATGCACCATTCCCCCCCCCTGTATGCCTTATCCAGCCATCGGAAAAGCCAAAAAAGAAATCCTCCTGCATTGTAATCATTTCCGCCTACTTCTCCGGTCCTTCTATTTCCTCTTTTGGGTACAATTTAAAATTAGCTACATTACTTTGAATGGAAGAACAACATCATGATGTTATTCTAAAAATAATTTTCGAAATAGAAGCAGATAATGGGAAAATGTCAGACAAAATCGGAACAAAAAGCGGTTTAGCAAAGTGTGGAGAGGGAAACCGGTTCTTGAGAAAAAGCCCAAGTGCGGATTGTAGCCTTATAACTCCTGGAGGATCACAGTTCCTCGTGTCTGTTCTGGAGTATATGAAGAGGAAGTACTCAATTCACTAATAATTATACTGGTTAGCACTTAGTTCGCCTCTAAATCCTTAACAGCTTGCAATTTGCATACCTTTAAGGTGTCATCTTCCCACTTGCTTTCTTCCACTTAAAATTCACGTTTGTCTGCTATCTGCATTCTACCAGGCCTCTGGCATCAGCAAAGAGGTGGGCTTTCTTGAGTAGGAAAGCTCCACTGGAAAAGATCTTCTGGAGGGCTTTCAGCATGTGTTGCAAAAAGTCTGGACATACATTTTTGGTCTCCTTATTAAATACAGTTAAATTATGATTTTTTGTAAAGAAAAACCCCACTCAGAATATTTCCAGATTTTGTTTCTTGTGGATTCTTTGCTGCTGGTGCCCACACTCATCACATTTTGAAGTGATCTTCTTCAGGGAAAGGGAGGAGTCCTTTTTAAATAATTATTGAAATAAAATATGGCGTTTTAGTGACTCATTTGCAAATCCTGGGATGACAGACCTAAGAACAGAGCAGGATGTCCTATGATCAAGTGGAAATAAAGGCAGTGGATGAATAACCATGTGTCTGAAGCTCCTGCTGCTGTTGCTCCAACGACACATCAGGGAACAAATACCTGATCTGAAAACAGAGCAAATACGGATTTTACTTTCAGCTTTCTCAGGATTCAATACAGATGGCAGGATTACACCAGTCATCAGATGAGCCATCACATTAGCCTCTTTGCCCAGACTTCCTTTTACGTATTTGATAAAAAATGACCAAGAGCCTCATTCATGGCAGCTTAAAGAGTTTCTGGCCTGCAACCTGTCAAGAAAGTTGCAGGCACTGAGCTGAATCTAGATTGAGGGACCCTATGAAGCGAGGTAGTTTATGGTGTGAGGGAGAAGGAATCTGAAAAATTGGGTGGGAGCACCTTGCATGAGTGATGCTTTTCTGATCATGGAAATTAGCCACCTTGGGTCCTTTTAAGGAGAAATGTGGGTAAAAATGACTGTGCCATGGGCAAAGGCAGTGTGGGGAACATCTCTCAATGGATAATTTATTACTTCAAAATGTTTTATAGAGAGAGGTAGAAGAAGGCGATGTGTCATGTGGGAATACAATGATTCATGCCACTGAATTTCTTCCCGAAGAAGATTTGCCAGATTTGTGAAACCTACAACCCATCATATGTTGTTAACTACTGCTTCCATTATCTCTGACCACTTGCTGTGATGGATGAGGATGATGGGAGTTTCAGTCTAATAATAGCTCAAAGACCACAGGTAAGTTAGAGACTTTATTAAGTTTTAGTTTCATTTATTGCTACAGCCAACTGTGCCCCCCCATTTTTGGGGGACTGCAGATGCTATAGTCCAGTGTTGGCGAACCTATGGCATGGGTGCCAAAGGTGGCACTCGGAGCCCTTTTTGTGGGCACCTGACATCGCCCCTTCACAGCCACCTGTATTCATGTTAAATTGCTGTATTGGCATTTTGTGAAAAATTAGTGGGTTTTGAATCGCAGTTTGGACACTCAGTTTCTAAAAGGTTCGCCATCACTGCTATAGTCTGTCACTACTGGTGATGCTGACTAAGGCTGGTGGCATGCATTGGCCCAAAACATTTGGAGGACCACAGTTCTCATCCTCAGAATGGTTTATATCATTGTGCATTGTTCTGAAATCTGATCTGCAAGCAAAACAACAACACAGAAACCAAGTCAACACAGGCTACAGTTTAAACAGTAATTGCAATAAAAATAAAGTAAGACAATGTATCTTTCTGGAAATATTCACATAGCCCAAGCTGTTGCACCCAAACTGGCTGCCTTTCGTATAGCTTTCTGGGGCATGGCTGGGGAAAATGGGAGTACGAGTCCAACTGATTATGCCAAGTGTCATTTCAGAGAAGGCTGTACTAAGCAACTACTGTATAAGAGTTGGAACATTACTCCTAGAATAAACAAAGCCTAACAAACTTTTTCAAAGTTTTCATTCAGATTGCTTGCTTTAATTTTAAAATATCTGTTGTTTTACATCTTGAAAATCAAAACATAAGGAAATCAGCATTTTATAGATTTCTTGCTCACCAGTTCCCCTAACTACGCATTTAAAGTCCATCTTCTCTACATTTTATTCATTTCATTTATTTTGACAACATTTCATTCATTATAAATAATGAAAAGTATTAGGAAATTGGATTCAGTCACCCACTCGCTTCTCTTCCCGTCCTCTGAACAGATGCAAGCTTTCTCTACCAAAATCTTAAAGCGTAAAAACCCAGACCAAGCCAAAAAGCACAACAATGAAAAAACTCTAGAACTACAGCCAGTTAAGTTACAAGATGGATTCAAAATAAGTGGAATTTTGCCATTGCAGGAAAAGAAATTATCTTATAAAGTTCCCCAGAAACATTTTTATTTACATCCTTACAACAGTTCAGGTAAGTAGCCTATTACTATGGAAACAAAAACATTGCCAACATGAAATAATAAAGCCTGTGTTGACAGGCTCGGCCTGTTTAATAGGCAGAGTGAGATGACTACCTCCAGGTAGCAGGTGTTGGTGGAGGCGGATGGAACAGCTCCCGAGTCTCTCAGCTCTTCCCTTTTTCTCCTCGGAATTTCTGTTTTATGGAAAGTCTGAACTGCAACTTGGAATAAACCCCCTACATCTGCTCTGCTGGAGAGATTGCTAGCATACAATTAATACTGAAGGAACAGTCAACTGGCCAACTATTGACTTCCAGAGTGTCTGCTCTCAGGTCCACCTCAGATGCCCCCACACCTTTTGCAGCCAGGTCTGTCTGTTCAGGATGCATACTTTTCAGTGCTTAGACAGGTTACATTTTGGAATACAAATGCTAGAAAATTCAAACCAGCATGGTCTAGCCATGCTGGCGAAAGCTTCTGGAAACTGTCATCTAAAAAAGTAAATGTTTTAGATGTTGCAGCTTTCACTAACAGTTTTGAACTTCATAAAGGCAGACTTAGGGTGTTACCTCATGTCTACATTCTTGCTCTTGAAAGTGTGCTGAGTTGCGGTAATTAAAATTGTTCTCCCACGGCCGCCACGCTTTAAGCAAAATAAAGTGCGACCACGCCCCCAAAGTGCGACTCAGCGCATCTTCCTTGTAGACATGGGCACGACTTGGCAAAATTGTCGTTTCCGTTTTTGGTTATCATTTCTGTTACGTAACGGAAACGGTAACGATAATTAAGCCATCAGAACTCGAACTCGAACCAAAAAAAGAAAAATTTGGTCGGGTTTTTCATTTCCGTTTGTGGCATCGCGGCGATCGCGTGATGCGAAGCATAGAAAAAGTTTTAAAAGTTTTTTTTTAAAAAAAACCCGACTCCCGGCCAAAAAAGCAGGTGAAAATATGCCTGCCTGAGGCTTTGCCACCTACCAGAGGGGTGATTTCTGGGGGTCCCCGGCCTTTCCCCCCTCTTCTTCTGTCCTGGGCTGCTTCCACCAGGCTGGGGGCGGGGTCATCCTCGTCGTCTGTCTCGCTGCATGCCATGCGGTGGGGGGGATCCAAAATGGCGACCACAATTTTTCTTTTGAAATCGTGGTCAAAAAACACACCAAATCACCACAGAAACATGTGAAATTTATTTATTTTAAATGCCAGAATTTTTATAGTAGCAGCAGTGGTTTTTTTATAGCAATAAAACGTCGTATTGATTTTATTATATTTTATTTTATTTTTATTTTTTCAGACCTGCCCATTTGGGCTGGGCATGGGATGGGACCATGCAAATTTTTTGAACCATTCCACCAATGGCATCGCCAGGTTTTTGACTGACACTTCTGGATGCCGGCATCTTCCAGAAATCGCAGTCGGGTGTATGGATGTGGTTGAGGGAGGAGGGCTGGCTGCTGGTGCTGGTGTGATCCAATCGAGATTGAGGAGGGAGGCTGGAGGCTTTAGAATTTAAGTTAGGCAGGCAGGCAGGGAATTGAATTTAGAAAATAATTTCTTTGATTCCCTGCAGCTTTGTCTGCTGAAGGGAATAGCAGTTTATTCTTTATTTCTTCTCTGGCAGTTTGAGGAATTTTTTCTGATATTGGATAAAGGGGGAGGTTTGACTGGGAGTGGGAGGTGTGGATTTATTTTAAAAATATATTATATGCTACCATTTATTTTCTATTTTCCCAACTTCAATTTGCTTGCACACACACACATTTGGGGTGCAAGCCAAGAACAGAACCTCTATCCTTCCTAAGTGATATCCTAACTGCCCACTCGCCTGTCCGCCCGCGTCGCCACCCACCTGCGGCCCGCGCCGCTGCCCGCCCACTCACCCGCCCGTGGCCGCCACCCACCCATGGCCCCTCGCCACTGCCACCTGCCTGCACCTCCCCCCCCCCGCTGCCTAGGGCGCAAAAACACCTAGCGCCGGCCCTGATTGCGGGACGCCCCTATGCTCTGGGAAGTCAAATCGCACTAAACGCGGTGGAAACGACAAACGACAAACGGAAATGACAAATTTTTGAAAAATTTCACGACAAACGGAAACGAGCCGAAACGGACCCGTTCCGACAAACGAAAACTCAAAATATCATTTTTTCTGGTCGTGCCCATGTCTACTTCCTTGTACTTGGCATCGGGGTGGTGGAATCCTTGTTGTGTTTCCATTACGGTTTTTAAACCGGTACACGTGCCCATGGGGTAACTTATATTCTGCAACATAACTTTCCCCCTGTCTTTTGCCTCAGGGGGAAAAAAACAATAAAGGCACTTTGATGCGGCATCTATCTGTGAAGTTTCAAAAGTCTTGTAACAATAAAGTGCATCCTTGAAGATGCACGAGCAACAACAAAACCATGTGAACGCAACAAGATATATTTTATTTTGCTGTGGTACAAGGTGGACGTAAGGTAACACGGATAAACAGATCTGCTCTCTCCAATGCAGTACAGAGGGAAACCTTCTTGTATCTGAGCTCCATGTGCATTCATGGTACTCTCATCAACCTTAAGTCCAAAGTTTATTCAAATTGAATTCTAGGCTACAACCCCAGGTAAACTCTGCAAGGCACAGGTTCAGTTGCACTCACTAAAACTTTTGAATAAAAGTGTTTATGTCTGCATTGTATGGAAAATATAGCTGTTATGATCCAGGCAACAGAAAAGGACATGCCACCTGGTAGATTCTGGGAAATGTAGACAAGAACAGTAACATTCCTACTGTATATTCTGGTAAAAACCCAAGATCAGCAATGTGTCGTGATAAGGCCCCATTGCTTTAATCCTAGATGCTGTTAGCAGATTAGACCATCTAATACATTTCATCTAATACAGTTCACCAGAACAGGCAGTAAATGGATTTAAGGAAAGAAGATAATACAAAGAACGATCATGCTACAGGAAAAAAGCCAGTTACATATTGTCAAACAAGAGGACAAAAAGAAAACACCGGTTTGCTTAATACAGGGGAGGGGAACCCTTGGTCATCCAGATGTTTTGGACTACAACTCCAAGAATCCCCAGCCCATGTTGCCAGTGATAAAGGACTGTGGGGAGTTGTAGTCCAAAACCTCTGGAAGTTCCCCTTCCCTGGCTTAAAAACTGCCTATGCTGATTCGTATACATTATAGAATAAATATGGGAGTGATCGCTGTAATTTAGTAGGAATATGATACGTCTCACCATAGTAGAGAAGAATGGCCAGTGAGTTGTAAGACAGCTCAGTCTGCTACCCAGCTACACTGCTAACTGTGATGGGACACCTTATGGCCCCTGGTGCTCTCCCTTCTTACACTGAAGAAATGCTTCCAGGCAAGTGAAAAATAATTTCACTGGCATTTTATACAAAT
Source organism: Phrynocephalus forsythii (assembly GCA_029282475.1). Classification (NCBI taxonomy): domain Eukaryota; kingdom Metazoa; phylum Chordata; class Lepidosauria; order Squamata; family Agamidae; genus Phrynocephalus; species Phrynocephalus forsythii. The sequence goes on along the minus strand of JAPFRF010000009.1, from coordinate 54,753,830 downwards.
GATGAAGCCTGAGCTAAAGATTGGTGAATAAAGAATACTTCCACCAAATGGCTTGCTTCTTTTGTTACTTTGCATCAGACCTTAGAAAAGGTTTTTCCCCTTCCCCTCTTCATTGATTACCTTAAAAGAGAAGTCACCCTAATATGCTTTTCGACTGCAACTCCCAAAATCTCCAAGCATCAAAGCCAATGGCTATGTCAGGTGAATTCTGGACACATTTTTTCCCCCTCATCTTCACATGTGGGAGCATGTAAGGCCAAAAACAGAACATGGGTAACCCCAAAGCGCAGAGATCAATATTTATGGCAGGGTTTAAGAGCGTCTCCTCTTTTACACCTTTGTTGAGAGATACAAAGGTAGAAAAAGTGGCTGCCTTGAAATTAGGGAGGCCGTGTGTCAGTGGTTTATGCTGTAGGGCATCTGTTTCAGCAAAGAAGCCCCTTGTAGCATTTCTTTTATTGATGTTTGCCTAAAACATACACGTCAGAGAAGCCCCTTTACGAGTCATGTTTATTGTTGTCCAAGGTCAGCTCGTTCTGGCTTTGTGCTTTTTCACAGATGCAAAATGAGCCAGATGTATTTATTATGTATGTGGAGAAGGGGGAGAGAAGAAGGATAAGATCCCTCTTGTGCCTGCTGCTCCTATTATTAACAGCTTTGCCTTTCCTAAGACGCTGTACAGAATTATAAAGCCTTTTGTGTTTAAAAATAGGGCAATATTCTATTGGTGTTTTAATTAGTAATAAATAATTACCTGCCGCCAAGCCACTTCAGATGTATGGCAACGTTTCCCAAAGTTCTAAAAGTAGAGAATACTTGGAAAGTAGATCACCAGTCCTTTTTTACTCAGAAGGCTCTGGAACAGGATAACTTGCCCAAGGCGATCCATAAGGCACAATATGGAAACTTAATTTCTAGCCAAGTTTCAATCTTACTCAGCTCTCTAACCAGCCATTAATGAAGTTTTGACCTGGTTGCACACTTGGTCAAGTGATGGGTGTGCCAGCTGGAACACAGCCTACACTTTGTGTGTGTCATTTACACATGCATACATTGCCAAAAAGATTCTAGATGGACATATCCCCCCCCCTAAGGCTTACCCAAGTGAATATTTATAGAACTGTAGCCTCTAACATTTATTGAGGAGGAAGTTTTATTTAAGTCTATGAGACTACGCAAAACTGAGCAAACATGCTAAATCCCTTTATGATAACACTTTTTGGTGTATGTGCATGTGTCCAATAACAACTTTGTTTTACAATTTGGTCTTGGCAGAGAATGCTGACTACCTTGTTGCAATCTTTCTTTAGTCATTGACTAATAAAATGGCAGCTGGCCCTTTGGGACTAGATGAAGGTCTGCCATTTCAAAAACATATTCTGGGTTTTCTCAGAAAGGATGTAATAGAGCACAGGAACAATTCAATTGGACTGGATTGGCCAGATCCTTATATGAATTTCATGAGCAAGCACTGGCACTTCATGCATAAACTAATCCGCATAACTGGAGTACTTCAGAATACTACAGTTGTGAAAACAAACTGAAGTGATCTATGGATTGTGTACTGTTAATCTTTATGATATTTTAAACACACATACCCACACACTGACACACACACCTAGCATTCACATTACAGGGCTCTGCCCCAAAATGTGAAGGAAAGGCTACAGTCTAATTCAGTCACACTGAAAACTGTTTTTAGATCTGAGTTGGCTCAAAAAAAAGGAAGGAAGGAAGGAAGGAAGGAAGGAAGGAAGGAAGGAAGGAAGGAAGGAAGGAAGGAAGGAAAGGAAAGGAAATTTTCACCTAAAAACTGTAACACAGGGGAACAGTGTCAGTGAAAGGACTTCAGATGAGAAAGTTTTCAGATGGGAACAAATCAGAAAAATGGTGATTTATTTTCATTTGTGATCCAACGAGACCCATGAATCACAAAAAAATGAATTTATGATTTTTTTGCGATGAATGGTGAATTGATTCATAAATACATTTTATTTCAAAATGCTATAAAATGATGTTCAAGACACCACTTCCCATGACTTCAAGCTTGGTGAAGTTTGGGTTCTATATGGGAACCCCAAAAAGTGTCCCCCGTGTAAGTATTCTCCCAGGATCTAGAGACACCAAATTTGCTGGGACACCCTCCATGACTCTCAATCTATAATCTCTCAAAGTTTGGTGAAGACTGGGTGTCAGACATCTGAGTTATATACCCACAAAATGCCTCCCTCCCCCCACAGGAAAGTGTCTTGGGGAAATCCAATTGTAGAGAAGATTCAGAGGAACCTGTAGCTACTCATGGTGGAAGGAAGGAAGGAAGGAAGGAAGGAAGGAAGGAAGGAAGGAAGGAAGGAAGGAAGGAAGGAAGGAAGGAGTTCTTTGCAACAATGCATTAGGCAGTCGAATAATATTTTAGTTGAGGTTGTTTTTTTCCTTGCCTATAGCAAGACAGAGGCATCAAAGCATTATTCTTAGATATGAGGCTCATTTAGAAATGCTAAGTCTGGGAAATCTGTTATGTCCAACAATTCTCTATGGTACTAGAAACACTCATAAAACACCCTTCTAGCTTGAAAGTGGTCATCCATCTTCTATATGGAAATTAGACATGGGCACGACCAGAAAAAATGACGTTTCAAGTTTTCGTTTGTTGGAACGGGTCCGTTTCGGATCGTTTCCGTTTGTCTCGAAATTTTTCAAAAATGTGTCGTTTCCGTTTGTCGTTTGTCGTTTCCAACGCGATTTAGCGCGATTTGACTTCCCAGAGCATAGGAGCGTCCCGCAATCAGGACCGGTGCTAGGTGTTTTTGCACCCTAGGCGGCGGGCGGGGCAGAGGGGGCAGGCGGCGGGGGGGGAGGTACAGGCAGGTGGCGGTGGCAGGGGGCCATGGGCGGGCGGTGGCCACGGGCGGGTGAGTGGGCGGGCAGCGGCGCGGGCGGACGGGCAAGTGGGCAGTTAGGATATCACTTAGGATAGAGGTTCTGTTCTTGGCTTGCACCCCAAATGTGTGTGTGTGCAAGCAAACTGAAGTTGGGAAAATAATAAATGGTAGTATATAATATATTTTTAAAGTAAATCCACACCTCCCACTCCCAGTCAAACCTCCCCCTTTATCCAATATCAGAAAAATATCCTCAAACTGCCAGAGAAGAAATAAAGAATAAACTGCTATTCCCTTCAGCAGACAAAGCTGCAGGGAATCAAAGAAATTATTTTCTAAATTCAATTCCCTCCCTGCCTGCCTAACTTAAATCCTAAAGCCTCCAGCCCCCCTCCTCAATCTCGATCGGATCACACCAGCACCAGCAGCCAGCCCTCCTCCCTCAACCACATCCATACACCTGACTGCGATTTCTGGAAGGTGCCTCGGCTTTTTATGTCCTCCGAGACATCCAGAAGTGTCAGTCAAAAACCTGGCAATGCCATTGGTGGAATGGTTCAAAAATTTGCATGGTCCCATCCCATGCCCAACCCAAATGGGCATGTCTAAAAAAATAAAAAATAAAATAAAATAAAATAAAATCAATACAACATTTTATTGCTATAAAAAACCCACTGCTGCTACTATAAAAATTCAGGCATTTAAAATAAATAAATTTCACATGTTTCTGTGGTGATATGGTGTGTTTTTTGACCACGATTTCAAAAGAAAAATTGTGGGCGCCATTTTGGATCCTCCCCACCGCATGCCATGCAGCGAGACAGACGACGAGGATGACCCCCCCCAGCCTGGTGCAAGCAGCCCAGGACAGGAGAAGGGGGGGAAAGGCTGGGGACCCCCCAGAAACCACGCCTCTGGTAGGTGGCAAAGCCTCAGGCAGGCATATTTTCGCCTGCTTTTTTGGCCGGGAGTCGGGTTTTTTTAAAAAAAACTTTAAAAAACTTTTTCTGTGCTTCACATCGCGCGATCGCCGCGATGCCACAAACGGAAACGAAAAATCTGACCAAATTTTTCTTTTTTTGGTTCGAGTTCGAGTTCTGACGGCTTAATTATCGTTACCGTTTCCGTTACGTAACGGAAACGATAACCGAAAACGGAAACGACAATTTCGCCGAGTCGTGCCCATGTCTAATGGGCATCGTGACACTTGACTCAAGATGAACTTGGGTGTCATGTTCCTGCAAAGAATCTGTCTCTCGCTCCAAAGCTGTTGACTGAAAAATGAGCAGAAAGAAGCCAAAAGAGAGAATAAGCCCTGAATGTAACAACTTTGACTTGGCTATGTGTATCTTGGGAAATAATGGGCTGATTTGGACTTCAGTCATGCTTTTAAAATTATGCACACTGAAATCATGACCAAGTTAGCCATGATCAAAATTTCATTAATAAAAGGAGAAACAAGTCTAGAGCCAATTAAACACATTTTTGTCCTTGGGGAGGAAAATCTTATTGACATGTGTGCATTACATATAAAATGGTAATCACCACTTGCGTATTGTGTGGCTATTGGGCAACTAATTTTGCAACAAATGCATGAAGATGCATGACTTTCAAACTGCTTGCATGATTCCCGTTGCATGTATAAATATTCTAAGAGAATTCTGGTTCATGACAATTCTGGTTCATGACAATCTGCTCAATTTCGGCTAGTTTCAAAGCCTCCTTCATACCAATGTTTCAAACTTTTTCCAATACGATTTTAAAAAACCCATAAATACAAATTTGAACCCTACAATTGCTTCTGTTTTCACCTTTCTGATGAAACCTCAGACCTCAGCCTAAAAAACTGAAATTGTGGCAAGGAAAAATTGGCTCATACAACTGCAAGCATTATGTAATCTTAATCAGCTGCAGAGAATCAATATTTGGGTTGTAAAATCCTTGTAATGCCAACCTGACTTAAAATAAAAGATACATTGCATTTCAATGTGTCTTTTGCATGCAGATCGATTGCATCAGTTTACAACACTGTCTCAGATGTGAGCAGGCCATTGTAGGTTAACTGCAGTTTGTTACGTCAGAGTGGATAATGTGGTCCAGATATTTCTGGACTCCAGTTCCCATCACTTCTTTCTGGCAGTAATTGATGGGAGCTGGAAACACAATATTTTTCAATCAGAAATCTTTACAATACGCAGCAGAGAACAATAAAGAAACCAGAGATCAACCCATGTACATGCATACGCGAGCCAGTATCAAGTGCCCATTTTGGCATTGTGTGATAGATGTTTGGTATACTGTCCAAAGTCATGTTGATTTGGTAATAAGCTTTTATCCACTGAGGCACTGTAGATGCACCAATGGGAGCCGGATCAAATCTTGCCATTAAATCTTTATGCATGTAATTTCTTTTGAGTGAAAATTTGAGAGAAGAATGCAAATACCTTATGATCAGCCTCTTAGAACAGCCGTCAGAAGTGTCATAATTTTGAATCCTCTGTACTACCATGTAGGGTTCTCTGTGGCTTTTTCTTTGTTGTATGTTATGCGTAAAACAGAAAAGAACAGTTCTTAAAATCCAGTAGCAAGTCACAGCTGGAGCAGGCTAATGGAATCAGTGGGGATTTAGTGAGTCAACAGCTATATAAATTCCATGGGTTCAATAGCCCTCTTCAAGCAGTAACTTACTACTAGATTTTTAGCCAGTACTGTGGTATCTTGTGTGTGTTGCGTCATTACACACAGTCGTGACTGACTCTTCGTGACTCCATGTCCATGGAGTTTTCTTGGCAGGAATACTGGAGTGGTTTGCCAGTTCCTACTCCAGGCGCCTACAGAACCTGGTATTCCTTCGAGGTCTCCCATCCAAGTACTAACCAGGGCCGACCCTGCTTAGCTTCCGAAATCAGGCGAGATCGGATGTGCTTAGGGCATCTAGGCAGCTGTGGTACCTTGTATAAAGGAATTAATTCATTTAAAATGAAATTCTGTTATGCAAATTTTTCCACTGTACAAATTTCCCATTGTAAACGGACTAATCTCGACAGTTTTTCTGTTGTATTGATTCGCCCCATAGGCAATTCTGTTAAGCGATTTCTCCCTATCTCTGGATTTTTGTCCCTTTAAGCAGATTTTCTGTAAAACATACTCCTTGTTATACGAGGGTCCACTGTATATGCTAGATTGGGGCAAGAAATATTCAAATTTCTGTGGCTGAACAGTTACAGCGCTGAACTGGATTGCCAGTTCAAACCTTTGCCTTGACACAGATGTTTATGTAGTCTTAAACACAATACCTGGGGACATGCAAGACATAATTTACATTAAAAGTGCTACATGCAAAATGAACCATCATTTTCAACACCATACCCATCTTTTTGTTATAACTCAAGCAATGTTGGAATATGGCAGGACTCCTGAGGTTAACAATTAAAATAATCCAGGTCGGTGGGGGTGGGGTAGGATTATTTTTAATTGTTAGCCTGCTAAGGCGTACGTCAGCATCAGCCTGTACTGAGCATTTTAGTGCTGTGAAGTTGGTGCCTAATTGGCATGAACACTAGATCAGCAGGAGTTTACTTTCCATTCAGAATAGTTGACTTTACTACAATGAGCCTCATTAATAAATCTCTCTCTCTCTCTCTCTCTCTCCACCCTCTCCCTCTCCCTCTCCCTCTCCCTCTCTCTTTGTGTGTGTGTGTGTGTGTGTGTGTGTGTGTGTGTGTGTGTGTGTGTGTGTGTGCGTGTGTGTGTGTGTGTGTGCGTGTGCGTGTGTGTGCGTGTGTGAGTTGTCTTTGAACAATACTTGGTTTTCCAATGCTACTTAATATGTGCTGCCTGCATCAAATAAACCATGTCTCTTGAGTTGTCACTGACACTATTTCTTTGAAGGATCAGCTCAGGAATTCAAAGGGTGTCTTAACATTTCCTGAGGGTGGTGGAACACCCTCATGAGGCAGTTAATAAAACAGCTTGTTTACATGGCGAGGAATAGCAAAGTTCCTTAGAAGACTGCTAATTTGAAGTCATTATCGTAAATAAAAGAAAACTTAGCTCAGATGCCTAGGGAATTCCAGGTTGTACCCTGCCCCACCCAACTCAAACAGTTTTCAAACATTTGCTATGAGTTCCATCCAGCTCCTGTGAGAGAATATTAAGGTACAGTGTCACAGATACATATTCTCCTGATTGGTATTAATTTGAGCTGCCTCACTGGTTGAAAGCAAGTATGGGAGAAAAATCTAGCCATTAAAATAGATGACATTACATGGCAATCACTCTGGCACAGGCCTGTGCTTCAGGCTCTCTCAGATAATAATACACAATATCAGTGCTCAAAGGTCATATAGAGAGAGGATGGTACCTCAGTCACTGAAGCTCAGCTACGTTAATGGAGAAGCTTCCAACATGTGTTGGAGAAAACCAGTGAGAAGGGGTTATACTTTCCCATGCAGTGGTCCTCCCATCAGTTTTTAAAGTTTTGCTCGAGTTTTTGAAGAAACATATATTACTGTATTTTTCCATCTATAAGATACCCCCATGTATAAGAAGACCCCTACTTTTCCAACCCAAAATTACAGTTTCACAACCGCATGGTTCTTTCCTTGGTTTACTTCCATGTACAAGACAACCCTTAAGTTTTAGTCTAACAAATTTAGACAAGAATATAGTCTCATACAGGAAAAAAATACTGTAAAATGAATGAATCAGATGAATCTTTGACTGACCCTGAGTTTACTCTCCCTGTTTATGGGAGCTAATTCCACTTTACACAAAAAAAAACTGATAATATCTCTCTGTATGGCAGCAATATTACTAAATGGAACATTGGACAGACAAATTATATTGTCACAGTGGTTTTTTAAAGTGCGGTGTATTGTTCTAATGGACAAGCTGATGGGACAAGTCAGAGCAATATAAAAGGATTATTCTTCTCGGACATTTGTCTAAATATGGCTTCAATTCACTGATTATACAAACTCAAATGATAACCAATTTGCCTCTGACTCATGCAGGCCTTTGGAAAGATTTACTTCATTAATGCTATTTTTATGTGTTAGAATGGCATGTCCTGCAGCTATATATTGTTAACTATTTATGGGCTCCCTTCCTTTAAAAAAAAAGATCAGCTGTTCAACTGCACCTATCTGATAGATGTGCCCCTGAAGTCTGAATCTAATCTGATAAGAGAGGCAAAGAAAGACTTCGAGGAACACATGACTAGCAATAAAAAGGGAAATAATAAAAGCTTCTTTAAATACGATAGAAGTATAAAACCTGCCAGAGAACCAGTTGGCCCTCTGGACGGTGTGGGAGGAAAGGGGAGGTAAAGGAGGACTTGGAAATTGCAGAGAAATTAAATGAGTTCTTTGCATCTGTCTTCACGACAGAAGACCTTAGGCAGATTCTGCTGCCCAACAGCCACTCTTGACTAAAGAATTAAATCAAATACAGGTTAAAAGAGAGAATGTTTTAGGACTAATTTATAAATTAAAGATCAACAAGTCACTGGGCCCAGATGGCATCCACCCAAGGGTTATTAGAGAACTGAGAAATGAAATTGCAGATCTCTTAATGGTAATATGCAACTTGTCTCTTAAAATGGCCACAGTGCTGGAGGACTGGAGGATAGCGGATGTGACACCAATTTTTAAAAAAGAAAGGAGGGGGAGACTCTGGAAATTACAGGCTGGTTAGCCCTACGTCTGTCCCAGGGGAAATGGTGGAAAGCCTCATCCAAGAGAAAATCTTAAAACATATAGAAGAACAAACCTTGCTGAGAGAAATCAGCATGGCTTCCGCAAGGGTAAGTCTTGCCTGACAAACCTTTTAGAATTCTTTGAAAAGGTCAACAGGCATGTGGATTTGGGTGAAACAGTGGATATTGTCTATCTTGATTTTCAGAACACTTTTGACACAGTCCCTCACCAAAGGTTGCTGAGAAAATTGGACAGTCAGGGGATGGGATTGAGAACTGGTTGAGATCCAGGAAACAAAGATTAGGTGTCAATGGGAAATTTTCACAATGGAGAGAGGTGAAAAGCGGTGTGCCCCAGGGATCTGTCCTGGGTCCGGTGATTTTCAATCTGTTCTTAAATGACCTGGAGACAGGGATAAGCAGTGAGGTGGCCAAGTTTGCGGATGACACGAAACTTTTCTGTGTGATAAAAACCAGAGAAGATTGTGAAGAGCTCCAGAAGGATCTCTCCAAACTGGGGGAATGGGCTTTCAAATGGCAAATGTGTTTCAATATAACAAAATGTAAAGTAATGCATATTGGGGCAAAAAAAAAAAATCAAAACTTTATCTGTCAACTCATGGGCTCTGAGCTATCCGTGATGGATCAGGAAAGAGATCTTGGTGTGCTGGTGGACAGCTCCATGAAGGTGTCTACCCAATGTGTGGCAGCGGTGAAGAAGGCCAATTCCATGCTAGGGATTATCAAAAAGGGGATTGAAAATAAAACAGTCAACATTATAATGCCATTCTACAAAATGATAGTAAGGCTGCACCTAGAGTATTGTGTACAATTCTGGTCACCGCATCTCAAAAAAGACATAGTGGAACTGGAAAAGGTGCAGAAGAGAGTGACTAAAATGACTACTCAGTTGGGGCACCTCCCTTATAAGGAAAGGCTAAAACATTTGGGGCTCTTTAGTCTGGAAAAAGGCACCTGAGGGGGGGGGTATGATTGAGATGTACAAAATAATGCAGGGCATGAGTAAAGTGGATAGAGGGACACTCTTCTCCCTCTCACAAAATACCAGAACTAGGGGACATACACTTAAATTGAGGGCTGGGAGAGTAAGAACAGACAAAAGAAAATATTTTTTTCACCCAGTGCATTGTTAGTTTGTGGAACTCCCTGCCACAAGATGTGGTGATGGCATCTGGCCTAGATGCCTTCAAAAGGGGATTGGATAGATTCCTGGAGGAAAAGTCCATCATAGGTTACAAACCATGATGGTGATATATCATCTCCAGGCTTAAAACCAGGGTACTTCAAGGACCAGATGCAGGCGAGTGGTATCAGCAGAGAGATATCTAGTTTTGTCCGCTCCCAGACGCATCTGATAGGGCCACTGTGAGATACAGAAAGCTGGACTAGATGGGCCTTTGGCCTGATCCAACATGGCTCCAACATGTTCTATGTTCTTATCGACCTGAGATGTTCCACAGATAGCCAGCTCCTTCCCCAATATGTGGAGGATACCCAGTTTATGACCCTATTCTAGGAAAATTTATCTTCTACAACTTAGTCACTGGCTGAAGGGCTTTAAGCTAAAATTTGCTGCTATTTTGACCCCATCATTTTGCACTTGGTTCTACCCAGCAATGAAATCAGCCCCAAAGAGTTTTTCTGGAATGTAAATGGCACACAAGTTTAAATAGGTTCTATGCTGTGTTTGTGCTGCATATCCTAATCTTGCCCAGAGTACTTTTTGTGTAGTTTTCCTGAGACAGGAGATATGAGGTTAAGACTATCTGAAAATCTAGTAGTGCTGGGAAGTATATGTGTTCAATCAGTGTTACATTTAAACATTAGCTTAAGGATCACCATAAGAAAGAAATGTAATGCAGGCGATTGCCCAGTATTACACACAGGTGAGAGAAGGATACAGTGTTGTGTTCCTCCACTGAACTGAGCACAATTTTGTCTACTTATTTACAAGGATAAATCATATACAGTGGTACCTCTTAAGACAAATGCCTCATAAGACAAAAATCTCACAGGAAGAAAAACATTTTTGGGAATACGCGTGCTTCGCATGACAAAAGATTGCCTATGGGATGCTTCGTAAGACCAAAAAACAAACAAACAAACAAAACACCATTCCGCATGTACCCAGGGGGAAAATGGTTATTTTTGTCTTTATCCTAGCCTGTGGATTGGACATGCAAGACATAATCCATCCCCAACGCATTCCTATGGGAAACTGCATTTCATAAGACAAAATTTTCTTAAAACAAATTGACCCATAGAACGAATTAAATTTGTTTTAAGAGGTACCACTGTATTATATTTCTTACATTTTCTGGACCACAGGTTCCAGGTTCCCCCAGTCAGAATCAAGTTTTTATTTGATTGTTGTTTAAGCAAACAAACTCAAGCTCACTAGGCATATGTAGGATTGAGGGAGGGGGGGAGAAAAGTGGTCATGATGTGATTCTTCTGGAGAGCACTGTAGTAAACTCTGATTCAGGTGTACAAAGGCTGGCCCCTGTGCATAAAAGGCCAGAATTTTGGCATGGTTTTGCATTTAAGAATAGGGATGGGCACAAAACACCAAAATGGCGTGTTGTTTCATTCTTCGTTTCTCCCCCTCATGTTTCATTTTGTTTATTTTGATATGATTTTTTTAAAAAAAAATCATTTCAGGTTTTGTTTTTCATTTTCCTTTTATTTTTTGTTCACACCAACCAGCTGGGCCGTGGGCCGGGTTGGCACAGGTTCTTTTTAATTTTTATTTATTTTTCTCGTGCCGACCAGCTGGCCCGCAGGCTGGGTTGGCACATTTTTATTATTTTTTATTATTTTGTTTTTTAAATCTCCCACAATCAGCTGGCCCGCAGGCTGTCTGCACTTTTATTTTTACCCATGGGGCCGTTTTATGGAGGAAACGAAATGGTTTGTTTTAATGAAAAAAATGACCGTTTTGTTTCATCTGTAACAAAATGCTGGTTCATCGTTTCGTTTCATTTCATTTTATGTTACAAAACGACAAAACAGCATTTCTTTTTTGTTTTGTTCCCATCCCTACTTAAGAGCAGTTTCCTCAAGTGTTTAAACTAAAGAAGCCAACTGTCATTACTGTTTATTTTATATCTGTTATAGAAGACAATGGGAGGAGGATTGAACTGACTTGCACATCCAAGTTATCAATTTTGTAGTTAGACTGCATCTATTTACTTCCAATGGAATTATTCCTGACCTGGCCATATATGCTTCCAGAATCCCCAGTGTAACAAGACCTCATCAGGATTCCTACTCATAATTTGATAGAATTTACCACATAGTTGTATTAAACCATTGGGAAGAGTGAGTAAAATGCAGTCCTTGGGTTGCCTGCAATCCTTTATGGGTAGTTTTCTGGTTCCTAATCTTTCCCAATACTGCACTGTTTCAGATAAAAAAGGGGTGAATTCCTATTTTTGAAATCCTCCAGGAGTGGCCATTCACCATTAAAAAAGCTTGCAAGGTCCCTCCCAGCTATGTTTTAGTATCCACCTTATGAATTCAGCATCATCAACAACTTTCAGACACTCCTGGTTTGTTTATTTTTGGTGTTTGGGGTAGTCAATATCAGTATCACCATTACTGTAAGCTATCTTGGGTCCTTTTCCAAGGAGAAAGGCAGGGTGACAATAAAATAAAATAAAAATAAATCTCCAAAGTGACAGAAAATTTTGCAGTAGTAGCTACTTGGTTTCAACACCTAATCATGATTTTTTTAAAAAAGAAATATTTTATCAAATTTCAGATGGAAATTTCATGTGAGATTTGATGTGTCTCCCCACTCCCTAGTTCCTTGTTCTAGTCAGAAATGACAGGGTTTCAAATTGTGTCAGTTGCTTCTCTCTTCCTAATAGATAAGTAGCTTGGAATGTCTGCAACAGGCCTGTTCTGGCAGAGCAGATGAATCCACACTTGAGAATAATTTTCTGGACTGCATTTCCCAGAAAACTTCTCCAGATAGCAGGAATGTGAACCATGCTGGATGCAGTATTCCAAAAATAAAATATTCCTCCCATCTTCGTGCTCTTTCTCAACTGTCTCATTCTGGACATTCCAAGCTACTTGTTGACTTGGTAGCCTGAAGTAAAATGCACAGACTTTGTTCCCTACTCAATCCTCAATTGGTTTAGTAGAGTTTATTACAATATGGCTTTTTATTCATTATTTGAATTCAGCAAAGATGTACAGTGGACTCTTGTATAACAAACAGCTTGTATAACATAAAATTTGTACAACATAAAAATTCTGGAGATAGGGGAAATTTGCTTAACATAATCGCCTATGGGGCAAATCTGTACAACATAAAAATTGGATCACTCTGTTTCCAATGCATTCCTATGGGAAATTTGTATAAAGGAAAATTTGTTTAACATAATTTTATTTGGAACAAATTAATTCCTTTATACAAGGTACCACTGTATGTCCTTTTTTGTACTGGGATCTACCAGGAACATCACTTATAAACCAGGAATAGACAACTTATTAACTCTTAGGTATACCTAACCATGGCTACCTCCAATACCTGTGTTGTGATACTTCTATCTCTCCTCCACTTCTGTCATTGCCCACCTTCTTCATTCTTGTTGATCACGGGTTTGTTGGAGGAAGTGCCTTATTGGCCTGTAGTAACTGATCTGAAGACCCAATAATAAATCTGACCCTGAGAAATCTGAACGATGGGAAGGTTGGTCTCCATCAAGATGCCCACCAGTGGAAATGTTGCAGCTCGCTTTCTGGTGGACTAGCCCAGTGATGGCGAAACTTTTAGAGACCGAGTGCCCAAACTGCAATTCAAAACCCACTATTTTTTTTTGCAAAGTGCCAACACAGCAATGTCACCTGAATACAGGTGGCTGTGAAGGGGCGATGCCGGGTGCCCACAGAAAAGGCTCCGAGTGCCACCTTTGGCTCCCATGCCATAGGTTCGCCAACACTGGACTAACCCTTCTGTGTGCTGCACCACTCCAATCTTGCTGAAATGCTGCTGAGAAATAGGCTCTCTCTAACAGAGATGAGGGGTAGGGGTAGGGAAAGGAGGGAAATACCTTGGAATAATTTGAGATTTAGCTTTGTACTAATCCTATGGGCTTAAGTGCTGTTACTGGAATTAAGTGAGAGGTTGGAGACAAAATTAAAATGATTTAGAATTGGTGTCACAGACTGTTTTTTTCCAGTTCCATTTAAAGTTGTTTCCAGATCCACTTTATTTTTCCTCACCAACAAGCCATATTGTAGAATAAAATGTCCCATATCACTTTGTTTAGTGCTTGCCCTGCTGACAACACAACCATTTCTCATAGCTATCTTGGCTGAGAACTGCAGAAAAATCATTACGCCATTCATCTGGCAAACATCTCACCCATTAAATCAGAGTCGTCCAACATATAAGCCCTGCCAGACCACTGCTGAACAGGATAGGAGGACAAAGCAACATTGGTCATTCTTTCTTCTTCTGCTTTCCTTCTTCTATTTAAACACTTCCCTTGCTTTGTGAACAATCCTAGTCCAGAGCTGGTCTAAATGTTTTCCTTTATCCCAGTTAAGAAGGTCAAGAACTGGATTGACTTTGGATCCTGACCATCCAATATCTCTCCCCAGTTGCTCCACATGATGACACCACTGGTGCCCCCTTTCCTTCTCTCTGAAGAGGCATTTATCTTTCTTGGAGTTAGGAAGGCAAAGGCAGGAAATAGAGGACAGAGATCTATCGCTGACCTGAGAGAGGACCTCTGAACCATCTTAGGGCCCTCAGAACGCCACCCCTGGGGCACAGTATTGAACTCTAATTATTCTTTTAACTGATTTCATTTGGTGCCCATCACTGAAACTTACAACAATGAAATGTATAGCCTATAAGTGACTTTTAACCATCCATTTAAACAAACTAATGTCAGGTACATGAATCACACACTCTTATATCCTTAAGGGATGTTGTCAACATTCAGTGACACAAAGTACTAACATCATTTCATGACGTACACAAAGTACTCCTCATTTCAGTGAGGAGTTGTTTGGCTATAATTTGACTGCTGGTGAGCCCAGTAAGATTACCAAGATCATTTTGTTTAGAGCATTTAATTACATCCCAATCTCATCCTTTCTTCAGAAACCCTTTGCTCAGGGCAAAGGGTTATCCCATGTTATCGTTACAACAGTGTTATGCAATAGCTTACACAGACATAGTGATTGACTCAAATCTACCATTTCATGAGCAGTTTATACATGACTCCTGGTTTCCCCCTATCCAAGCCCAGCACGCTACCCACTATATCAAAATGTCTTCTCATAAGTGTCAGTATACAAGGGACTGTTCCTTGACAAAAAGCTGCTCTTTTGCTCTAGTTCAGTCAGCAACAACACAAACAGATTTAAACAAGTGTGATACCAACAAATATCATTTCCAATGTACTAATCTGCTCCTCCAATAAAAATAAGAAAACACGTTGATTCACCCACATGCACTCACCATTTTATATGGAAGTTTGAAAGATAGCTTTGGAAAAGTTGTCTATTTCCAAATCCTCTGTGGGGTTTCAAATAGTTCTTCTTACACTTCCTGGAACCTGTGCTTTGTATGCCGAATGTTTATTCAGCAGACGGAGGGAGCAAACACTGTCCATAAGCCATTTCCCTGCCCCTTTAAAATATTCAGTAGCCAGTAACCTATCCATCACCAATAGAGACTCAGACGGTATTAATTCCATTATGCAGAAGAAATCCCCATGCAACTCTATAAGACAAACACACCATGACTTAAAACCAATTAGCTTCAATAGGATTGCATGTTAGATAATCCAGTTCAAAACTGGGCCTTGATGTTTATATTAGAAACTTAATTTAATTAGAATGTATTTACCAGCTATGGGTTGTTGGGGGTGGGGTGAGGAAATAGTGGGTCATGCCCAGGAAACACTGCTATTTAGGGAAATTCTTTCAAGGCAATGCTCATAATATTCTCTAAATTGCTTTTTAATCAAACTTCCATTAGATGTTTACAGAGCAGCTATGTTATAGTTTCTTTTCCATTGAAATCTGTTTGCTCAGGATAGCTCAACCAGTTGAGAAAGCCATGGGATCTCTAGGGCTGAAATGTGTTAACCTCACATTCATTCAAGGTTTCTGGAAACTAGACTAATAAGGTCACAGTCAACTCACCGTATAGGAGGGAAGAGATATATATATACCATTGTGATACTAGAACTTAGATAATTGAATTTAGCAGCCCTGATGCAAAGTTAAAACATATGGTGTGCTTTCGTCCACCATATCATTAATGTTTGCACATCATACAGTAAAAAATAAAAATAAAAGATAAGAGTGTGCAGCCCTTCTTTACTCCCTGTTGCTTAGCGCACATATCTCTTCCTCCAATAAACATACTTGAGCGTACAAAATCCCCTTATATACCAACAATATGGAATTCAGTCATTGTGTCCGAAATAACTTTGGGAGGGGGAGTGTCCAAATGATGTGATAGTCGATTTGTACCTCTCCTGTGTCTTCCAATCTCTTTGTAAACTTTTTTTAACCACTCCCCCTGGGGAAAAAAGCTTAAGTGGGGTAAGAGGGAAAAACAGCCCAATTCCTTTTGAGTGATAGCATTAGAATCTGTCTCTGTGTGGAAGAAACCCAAAAGACAAATACAGAAGTCAAGACTTCTCTTTCTGGTGCAAAAAGTATCAGACATATTCTAATGTGCAAAGGTTCTTCAACCAGCTGGATGACTTTGCACAAAAGAGCAGACCTTACATGCCATGAAAGGATGCATCACTGTTAGAAGCAAACAGTCTACATAGAAGTTCAGATCTGCAAATTTTATCTGCCTGCATATCTGCATATAGTTTCAAGATTTCTAAATTATTAATTTTGAAGATGTTGAAAACTCAGCATGATTAAGAAACAAAATTATGTCTTTTCATTTTGTCTTTTTGTAGTAAAATGTTAGTAAACTTAAGCAGATATGTAACTAAGAAGATACAAGAGAAACAATTTTAAAACTCTCATATGGGGTCATGAAAGTGTGGACATTTGCACATGGGAACAGATTATTTCATCTCCATTAATACCATATTAAAACAATATTATTTCTGGATTGCCTGGGGTTATAGTTTAAAATTTAAGAGGTAGGAACCTGAAAAGACAAGTGGAAGGAACTAAAAAAGTTCTTATGCAATTAAGAAATAACCAGTCAGAAAATAGAAAACTATTAATAACCTCTCATCCTAAAATTAAGAAATGGGCATGGTGATTAAGCAACCACTACCAACATTAAACATTGCCCAAGAACAACACAATCCTTCTAGTTAATCTCAGTAAAACTGTTCAGGAGGAATGGGTTGCAGTTGAACCATGATGGGACTAGATTGCTGGCATTCAACGTCAAAAAGGCTGCAGAGCAGCTTTTAAACTCATAACTGGGGGTGGGGGGAGCTGACAGGAGCCGAGAAGCATCCAGTTTGGAACACCTCATCCCCATGGAACGAGGTTGGAGAGGGTAGAGAAACACAAAGTGATGACATAATAGGTATTAGCACTTGGAGAATAATGGGATGCGGTAGTTTGTCTAGTGAAATTAAAAGCTGTGGGGGGACATCATAGAAGCAGCCGTTATTGGGAGACCAATATGCTACACAAATGCTCGAAGCCTCCGAGCAAAGATGGGAGAATTTGAACATTTGGCAGCTAGGGATAACATTGTATCATAGGCATAACAGAAACCTGGTGGAATGCAGAGAACCAGAGGGATCCAGCAATCCCAGGCTATAAACTTTATAGAAGGCATAGAGAGGGGTGGGTTGGAGGTGGAGTGGCCATCTATGTCAAAGAAAGGGTAAAATCCAACAGAATGGAGATTGACGGTGGTTCTGACTCCACCATAGAATCACTGTGGGTTAAACTACCAGGTCCAAAGAGTGATGTGATAGTGGAGGTGTACTTTCGTCCTCCATATCAAAAACTTGAGGGGAATATTGAAATGAGGAGACAAATCATGGAAGTGTCTAAGAGGGACAGGATAGTAATCATGGGGGACTTCAATTATCCCCATATTGACTGAGCCAATGTGAGCTCGGGGCAAGAAAGAGAAAACAGGTTTCTTGACATGCTGAATGACTGTGCCTTAGAGCAAATTGTCATGGAGCCCACCCGAGAACAGGCAACTCTGGATATAATACTATGTGAAACTCAGGACCTGATCAGAGATGTGAATGTCACTGAGCCTCTGGGCAACAGTGACCATGCTGCAATCTCCTTTGCCATGCATGTCGGGGGAAGAGTGTCAAGCAAATTTGACACACAAACCCTTGATTTTTGAAGGGTGGACTTCCCTCAGATGAGGAAACTAGCTAGAAAGAAATTGAAAGGGAAGGTAAAAAGAATCCAGTATCTTAGGAGTGCATGGGGCCTGTTTAAAACAATGGTAGTAGAGGCCCAACAGAAGTGTATACCACAAAGAAAGAATAGCTCCTCTAAGTCCAAGAGACCACCAGCATGGTTAACGAGTGGAGTTATAGAGGCTCTAAAGCGCGAGAGAGGTCTTTCTGTAAATGGAAATCCTCCCCAAATGAGGAAAATAAAAAGGAACACAAACTCTGGCAAAAGAAATGTAAGAAGATGATAAGAGAGGCAAAGAAAGACTTTGAGGAAATATGGCTAGCAATATAAAGGGAAATAATAAAAGCTTCTTTAAATATGTTAGAAGTAGAAAACCTGCTAGAGAACCAGTTGGCCCTCTGGATGGTGAGTGACAGAAAGGGGAGGTAAAGGAGTACTTGGACATTGCAGAGAAATCAAATGTCTTCTTTGCATCTGTCTTCATGACAGAAGACCTTGGGCAGATTCTGCTGCCTGAACGCCCCCCCCTTGATTAAAGAATTGAATCAAATACAGATTAAAGAGAGGCTTTTTTAGTTTTAATTGATAAATTGAATATCCACAAGTCACTGGGCCCAGATGGCATCCACCCAAGGGTTATTAAGGAACTGAGAAACGAAATTGCAGATCTCTTAGCGGTAATATGCAACCTGTCTCTTAAAATGGCCACAGTGCTGGAGAACTGGAGGATAGTGGATGTCACACCAATTTTTAAAAAAGGAAGGAGGGGGTCCCCAGGAAACTACAGGTCGGTTAGCCTTAAGTTTGTCCCAGGGAAGATGGTGGAAAGACTCATCCAAGAGAAAATCTTAAAACACATAGAAGAACAAACCTTGCTGAGGAAAAATCAGCATGGCTTCTGTAAGGGTAAGTCTTGCCTGACAAACCTTTTAGAAATCTTTGAAATGGTCAACAGGCATTGGATTTGGGTGAACCAGTGGATATTATCTATCTTATTTTTCAGAAGGCTTTTGACACAGTCCCTCACCAAAGGCTACTGAGAAAATTGCACAGTCAGGGGATAAGAAGGTAGGTCCTCTTATGGACTGAGAACTGGTTGAGATCCAGGAAACAAAGAGTAGGTGTCAATGGACAATTTTCTCAATGCAGAGAGGTAAAAAGCAGTGTGCCCCAGGGATCTGTCCTGGAACCAGTGCTTTTCAATCTGTTCATAAATGACCTGGAGACAGGGATAAGCAGTGAGGTGGCCAAGCTTGCAGATGACATGAAACTTTTCTGTGTGGTAAAAACCAGAGAAGATTGTGAAGAGCTCCAGAAGGATTTCTCCAAACTGGGGGAATGGGCTGCGAAATGGCAAATGCGTTTCAGTGTAGGAAAATGTAAAGTAATGCATATTGGGGCAAAAAAATCAAAACTTTATCTATCAACTCATGGGCTCTGAGCTATCCCTGACAGATTGGGAAGGAGATCTTGGTGTGCTGGTGAACAGATCAATGAAGGTGTCTACTCAGTGTGTGGCAGCGGTGAAGAAGGCCAATTCCATGCTAGGGATTATCAAAAAGGGGATTAAAAATAAAACAGCCAAAATTATAATGCCATTCTACTGGAGTATTGTGTAAAATTCTGGTCACCACATCTCAAAAAAGACATCGTGGAACTGGAAAAGGTGCCGAAAAGAGCAACTAAAATGATTACTCGGCTGGGGGACCTCCCTTATGAGGAAAGGCTACAGCATTTGGGACTCTTGGAAAAAAGGCGCCTGAGGAGGAATATGATTGAGATGAACTAATTTATGCATGTCATGAATAAGATAGAGAGACGCTGTTCTCCCTCTCACAAAATACCAGAACTAGGGGGCATCCACTCAAACTGAGGGTTGGGAGAGTGAGAACAGACAAAAGAAAATATTTTTTTCCTCAGTGTGTTGTTAGTCTGTGGAACTCCCTGCACAGGATGTGGTGATGCCATCTGGCCTGGAATGGACAGCTTCCTGCAGGAAAAGTCCATCACATATTACAAACCATTATGGAGATGTGTAATCTCCAGGCTTAAAACCAGGGTACTTCAAGAGTCAGATGCAGGGGAGTTGTATCAGGAGACAGATATCTAGTGTTGTGCGCTCCCAGAGGCATTTGGCCAGACCACTGTGAGATACAGGAAGCTTTACTAGTTGGCCCTTTGGCCTGATCCAGCATGGTTCTTCTCATGTTCTTATGCTCTTATACTAACAAAGTATTTTCTAAATGTTATGAATTATGTGTGATGCAGTAATGACTGACTTAATCAGTCCTACCTAAAAGACCCATGAGAATAAATGTGACTTTTTCATCATAACAAACACATTTATAAGAAACTAATGCTTTAAACAAGCTAAAACAAGAATTATCCTGGTCACAAAATCAAATACTTGTGCCCCACTGTAACAACTCTACATATTTCCGAAAGATCAGATTTTATGGTCCTTTGCTGCTATTACCTATTGTGATGGAATACAACAGGCCTAGCTAACGGCTGGGTTGCTTAGAATTCAGAACAGTTCCCTTTTTGGACTACTAATTTGAATTTTGAGCAAAGATATTGTCTTTAAAGCAAACATTCATAATGTATTTTAATCTACATGGAGTACATGAACTGAAATATGGGCTAGAAAGCAGAAATAAGTTCTTTTTAAATAAAATGCACAACCTACCATGGGTAACTTCTATAATATACAGCTATTGAATAAATAAATAAATAAATAAATAAATAAATAAATAAATAAATAAATAAATAAATAAAGATCACCTGCTCCCCTCAGAGGTGCTTGTTCTTCTCAACCCTTTGCTTTACATCCAAACTCCACCTAGAACTGTATGCCCAATCTGATAAGCATGCGGAGTTGCAAGTTGGAGATCTTACTATAGCAAATCAGTTTGCTGTCCTATTAGTTCATCCCCTTGCCCCCTCACCGCTTCCAAATTTATCATGATTCCTAATTTAAAGACAGTTTACAGAACTGCAGGGTCATATGGTAACACTCAAGTATGTGTCTGGATCATTTTGGCCTACAAGCTGGAGTTTCTGTGCCTGAAGAACAGGATTTCTCTGAGACATTCGGGTACCTACGGATGGCACACCTTCCACCCACTCATCCAAGTTGAGTTTTATAGTACTGAAAGCCAGCCAAGTTATTTTGGCACATGGGACAGAAAGTAGCACAAGTGCCTCTTCCCATCTCTGACAGTAAACCCTATAACCAATAAAGTAAAAAATCTGCTTCTCTTTCATAGCTATTTGTCTAATAGTGGAGCTAGCAATCATGAACGACCCTGTACGGAAAGAATGCTTTGCATACAGGACACTGGAGGTGACATGGGATATAAACAAAAATACTTAATTATTAGACACTTGAAAGTATCTTCAGTTAAAACTAATATTTGTATCTGGGATTGAACACTAAATTTATTTAAGTGTATTGGGGATCAGGTGGTTAGCATCTTCATGGGAAAGTTAGGCTATCCTGAATCAAACTTCCCTACAACTGCCTAAACTTAAAGTAATGTGCCTTAGTTCCAGTGACCATTTTTCCAGAACACTGTGTTTAGGATTACAGCCAAAGTCAACAGGGTTGTGTGATGGCTTGTCCAAATGACTTCCTAAAGTTGCCAAGTGTTCTGGCTTGACCTGGGAAGTCCACATTTGGCACAGTTTTTATTTTTCTCCCAGCAATCAAAAGCCTGACAAATTTGGAGAAACTGGATCCAGCTATAGACATCTGGCAAATTTAGTTATAAGTGACATGGGGCAGGGCACTGAAGGAAGAGTAATGACAAAATGCCCAACTGTAACTATCCATTAAGCAATAAAGTGAAAATAATTGCATAAGACCAAGGCCATCCACACTCCTTCATTTCCAATCACCATGTATGGGTGCAAAAGCTGGACAGTTGAGAAAGCTAATGGGGAAAAATGATTTGTTTGAAATGTTTGAGAGTTTTGCCAATACCATGGACTGCCAGAAAGATGAACAAATGGGTCTGAGATTAAATCAAGCCTGAACTATCTCTGGAGGCAAAAATGATGAAACTAAGTCTGACTTTGGGTACATAGTGAGAAGGCAGGATTCTCTAGAAAAGACAATAACGCTGGGAAAGGTGGAAAGCATCAGGCAAAGAAGATTCAGTATTAGGTGCACTAATTCCTTAAAATAACCGATAGCTTGAGTTTACAAGAGGTGAGCAGGACATTTTGGAGACTGCTTATTCATAGGTTTGCTCTATGTTGGAGGCCACGTGACAGCATATAACAATTAACAAGAAACACAGACAAGAAAACAGTACTATGACACATCCATTCAATCCCTATTTGAACCACATTTATTTGGGAAAAAACCCTACTCCTTTCAAAGGAAACTATTTCAGAGTAAGAAATAAGTGTCATACCCCTCCATTCTGCTTTCAAGATCAGAAGGTATGGAGACAGCTGTAACAGTGGGTCTTTATAACATTTCAGTGAAACAGTACTATGGCAACTACATTTCTGCTCTGGTTTCAAGGCCTAGAGGAAAAGAAAAGCACCTACTGAAGCAGCCAAATGGCAGATATTCTTGGTAAAAATCAGCCACTCTAGAACTGTATTTGCAAGGTGCAGCAGAGTTAAAACTGTGTAACTTGCCCCCCCCTTTCTGCCAGAATCCTATTGGTCATTTATGCTTGTGTAAAGATATCATGTACATCTTGGTGGTAAATTGCCACTAGTTAACAAGGTGCTACTTTCATTTCAGAGTACACACCAGATCACGTGACTCAGTCCACCCAAGAACACAATCAGGCCAAATTTGCTGCCACGATTCATGTGTTTTCCCCTACCCATGTATAAACTGCTGGTAGGATTCTGGCCTCTGCAACAGTAATAGATCACTTTGTTTTCAGCTAAAATAGTTTTCAGCAGAAGGAGTAAGACAAAAGACCACATGATGGGTATATGTTAGCCATGTAAAGAATACTTACTGAATCCTTCATTCTCATCAATGTAGTTTTTCTCAAATTGTTGAGAAAGCCACACATGTTCTCTCATTTTTAGGCAAGTGCAAGACAGGCAGCAATATTTTTTTCTCAACAAGGTTGCCATAATTTGTACAAACTCTCTGTGCAAACCTTCTATCTCTCTTGTTTGAGGAGTAGAGCACAGCCTTATAAAGCAAGCAGAGTGTGATTCTTTTTTTCTTCTAATTATTAAAAAAAAACCCATGCAACAAAAGAACAGTCACAGTCATTTTGTGTTATTCACAAGATTTCCATTAAAGCATTTTATGCCAAGTTTTATTCATTTTGTGCCAAAAGTACGGCAATTCTTATTTTCATTTCCTTTCCTTAGCCATTAAAATAGCATAACCTCTCATCAAGCAAAGATAATAATTGTGTGGTTTCTTATCCTCGCATGAGAAGATGAGAGAAATGGGGATTTACATTTCTAGCAAGTGCATCCTTTGTATATCACAATCTTATTGAAAAATCTGGAATATAAATAAGATCATATTAGAGAGCAATAAGTGGCAAGCCATACCAAAATTCTGCATCCTTACTCTTTTCTGTTCCATAACAGCAATGTCCCCATTCTGGCCTCCATTCTTAAAGGCCCCAGCCTGCCCTCCTAGATAGCAAAACTGGATTTCCACTGTTCTTTTTATGTAATGCAGTGGACATACTTCATTTATGCCATCAATAATTGCACATGGGAATGGGCAGTTTTATCTCCAATTGTTTCTTTCTGCCATTTGCTATGAGCAAAAATGGTAAACAGTCAATGGTTTTCCAACAGGTCAAACAACAAAGTGTTTCATTTGCACTTCCTGTTTGTATATGGAAAGCCTGGGTTGTGTTCAGCTTCAGTTACAAGGTTCAAGAATGCAATCTATCACTTACTGGAACTGGTCAGAATGGTACTGATACTGAACTGTGCCTGAGTTTTTTGATTATTTCTGGAGTTAGCATTTTGTTGGCCTATATCTATTTGCCAGCCATGACTGGACTACACTTACTGAATCAATGGGACATTTGTAATTCAATAGTTCTCTGAGTTTCATTGATATAGTAGATGCATTCTGTCTGGGACTAATAGCTTTTAAGCTGGTACGCTAAAAATATCATTTACAAAAAATCTCAATGGATGTATTTAAAACACAGGTTTACAAACACAAATCTGAAGTTTGAGATAAATCATTACTCCTCCTAATCTTTGTTTTCATCTACAATCTGAATAGTGGTATAATTAGGATATAAAAATAAGACAAATAATAATACTGTACTTCAATATTCCTTACTATAAAACAACAGAGATACTACATGGATTTGAAGGTATACATCATATGATGTTGAACATTTGAGCTTATTATATCAGTCCCAAGTAAAACAATCATCATTGGAGAAATTGCCCAAAAATCTGAAATGCATCCGCCATTCAACATTCACAAAAAGCTAAAAGGTGAAATTTGACATTTTGAGACCCAGCAATTTGCATTTTAACATTTCCATTTTGGTATTTTGCAGTGTGGAAGTTGCAATTTAAACATTCAAAGGTATTTAGGTGATAATTCCTCACACACACACACACTCACTCAAGCACGCACGCCTGCACACACACAAATGCACATTCATGCACGCACTCACACACACATGCGCGCACACACACACACACACACACACACACATTGAACTACCACAGTCATTTTGCTTTTGTTTACTTTTTTGCCAACAGGCTGAAACAAACCAATATGCCTGGCTCCTTGAAAATTCCAGATAAAATTTATGTTATCTTGATGATATTTTTCTCTGTGTTTACACTCCAGGTCATGAATTGATGCACTTTAAATGGACATGAAGAACATTTTGTATGATTTACGCTTTTAAAAAAAAATTAGAGTATAAATGTGCTATTTGTTCCTTCCATAGATTCCAACATCCAAGAGATTGGGTAACCTCTTTGAACTGCTCTTAACCTAACAGGCTGTGTAACCTGTTGGAATTCTCTCAATCTCCTTGGGAACGGGAGGATACCCAAGGCCCATTGAGTGACAGCTATGACTATCCCTTCTGGCCTAGTAACAGCACCCTAGAAGAGTGTTCCACATCCACTCCCCATGGCACAGTAAATGAATGATTTTTTTTTTTAAAAAAGCAATACTTTAAAGGCACTCATTTCAGAATCGTGTGTAATTATTTTCCTAAGAGAAGCCACAGACTCTCATTGCTGAAGTGTGATACTGTACTAATGTAGGTCAAATGTCTGTTGAATTTCTGAGGTTGTACTTGTGCACAAGGGGTCCAGAATGTGACATTTTACGGACCCCATTCTTAGCAACACCAACCGTTCATAAGATGCTGAGGCTTTTAGGTACCTCCTGCTGCCCCTGACGTCATGCCCTGATTAAGCAGAAGCACATCATTATTCTGTTCATCTGCTTTGCTCCACTTCCAGCCCTCTTTTTTCTCAATTTCTCCCCCCCCCACACACCACCACCTTAAATAATCACCTTCTGAGAAACTTTTCAGTTGTTAATTCAATTAACTGTGACAGGGAGGATGGGGAACAGAACCCTAATTCTTGTCAGGTCCAGAAAAACAAAGCAGGCCAAGGAAACACAGAAAAAGACTGAGGGACACAATTTTTCAAGGGTGAGCTCCTCCCCCCCCACACCCATCATGCCCCTAGCTAGACTTTCAGCTACTGGCCTATCTATCAGTTTAATGGCCAAATTCCTGGAAAGCCATACAAAAGAAAGTTTCCGATAATAAATCTGCCACCGTCTCTTTAATAGCTATCAACATATAAACACATGGAGCGATCTGAGTGCCAAATATAGGGATGACTTTTTTAAAAAAAAAAAAATCTATCAGAATTTCTCCCCTTTCCTGGGAAAGTGGGAGGGAGGGAAAAACTTTTCTAGCAAAATAATAATAATAATAATAATAATAATAATAATAATAATAATAATAATAATAATAATAATAATAATAATAATAATAATAATAATAATAATAATAAATTCCGGTAGCACCCCCTTCCCCAAACTCTAGAGGCCACCTCCCTCGGTAAATGGAAACACCCCATCTGGCAAAACACGTCTTGGCTTGTCTCCACGACCATCAGGGCGGAGAATGGGTGGCTCGGGGAAAGCAGACATGTCGGGGGCATCATCAGACAGGGGACGAGGAGGGGTGGTGTTGGTGTTGGTGGGGAGAGGTTTACCTTGGATTCCTGGCTCGTGGTGGAGGCAGCCGGCGACGGGGGTTGCTCGGGGCTCTCCGCGTCGTTCTCTTTCTCCGCGCTCTCTGGGCAGACTTCGGGCGCATCGTTGGGCGGAATCATGTTGCATCGGAGCGGTGCGGGAGGCAACGCGAACGGCGGCCGAGCGAGCCTGCCTGCCTGCCTGCCTGCCTGCCTGCCTGCCTGCCTGCCTTTCAGGGAAGCGAGCGGCAACTCGGCTCTATTTCACGTGTTCCCGCGGCTCCATTCCTGCGCGGGCGAGCCACTCTTCCTGGGAGCCCTCGGACCCGCGCTTCGTTGAAGAAGGGATGTTCTCGTTTGAAAAAAAAAAACAAAAAACCCGACGGGCTCCCTCTTTCCCTTCCTCTCCTCCTCCCCCTTTTCCCACGAGGACCTGCTACGAGCTGCTGATCGACGTAAAATTCATAATAACGAGGTTTTTTTAAAAAATAGAGAGAGAGAGAGAAGGGCGAGAAATCGGCTCGGGGGGGGGCGCTGGGCGTGGTGGCGGCAAAGGGAGGAGTTTCCTCCGCGCTCGCCCCTCCGCCGCCGGGAAGGTGTGGGGAAGGCGCGTCGTGACAACCCCCCCCCCGCGCGCGTCGCCCCCGCGCAACCCAGCTCGGCTTCCCCACGCTCCGCCCGAGGAGTGATCTCAAGCAGAAAGCCCCGGCCGGCCACATGGAGCCGCGGCGGGAGGGGAGGGGCGGGGATGGGGCGGGGAGGGGGGGCTTGTCGTGAAAACCAGCCGTGGGGAGCACTGTGGAAAGCCCGTCATCCCCACGCTATTCGGGGAGGGGTTTTCCAGGTCCCCCGGAAAAGGGAGACACTGCCATTCTTTCTCGACCCTTGGGATTAGCCCAGCAGCCAGTCCAATACAGTCCAGTAAGGGCGAAGCCCGATGAACCAGCGACATAACCTCTTCTTCAGTGCCCTGCGATGTGGTTGCTTGGTCCCATCTCGTGTTGACTTGGCCTCCTTCCAATGGGTGACCCTAGCCCCCCCAAGTCCAGTCAGGCGCCTGCTGCCCTAGTGGCATTCCCGGAGGGAGAGCTGCAATGAAGCAATTTTGGCATCGGGACAACTGGCACAAGCTGCCCTCTTCCCGGCCCAATAAAATGGAGGAGAAAAGTGTTATGTCTTTTTTTTTAAAAAAAGTTGCGTTTACAAAACAAACAAACAAAAACAGCAGGGGAAGGAGGAGGTACTCTTTATTTTTCAGCTATTCATTAGAAAATAATTCACTTCGAGACACTGGCTGCTTTTAGCTTTTGGTGCTGTGGAGCAATGGCCGGGTTGCTTCACTCTAGCAGCAGTCCTGAGGAGATGGGACATTAGTTTTCCATTTTATCTCTGGGTTGTCACTGATGTTACCTCCCCATCATCCACGTGACCCCCCTTGCCCCATAGATTTTACTGCCTGGCAGCAGTGGCAATGAGAGACTTGGGCAGTGGGGGACCAGCTGGCAGCAGATGGCAGCAAAACATTTTGGCAGCCAATGTGACTGCTGGCGCTGCTTGATGATCCATGATTTCATCAGTGGAACCGGTCCCTTTATGAATCCAAAGCATAACTGTTCCATGCGGTGGTTGTGCTCCCTGTTACTGTGGACTGTTCGCCACTTTTGCTGATGAGCCTCTGCACTTTGTTTATCGCCCGTTGACCCGTGGATTCAGTGCCAGCTGGTGATTCCAATTTCAGATGTGCTAGGAATGTCCCTGGGGTTTTACAGTCCACTGTTTACAGGAGCTGTCCAAGGTGCTGAAGCATGTCCCCCAAATAGGCACCTTGAATAATAACAGTATACCTAAAGTGAATTCACTGTATCCCTGGAATGCAAGTCACCAGCTGTCACTGCTCAGATGGCAGGCACATAAAATCTACCAGTCTGGTGGAATGTGCAACAGCTTGCAGTCCATTGGCACAATTTCCCTGAGCCAGTGGCCCATCTACACCACCTTGATAAGGCTATAGAATTTTGTAGGATGTAATCAATATTTAGTGCAGAAACACAGTAGTCATGTTCTCTAGAATGTACAATGGATGAACACCAGTTAGTGTATGGGAAATCCAAAACCTCCATTTCAGATCCTACAATGGCAAGCTTTAGGCCAACACTGCCATTGTTACAGTGTTGTAAGGATGGCTGGGGAAACAAATGCTGCATTTTGAGGGCTCGAAAGAACTGTACATATTTATGTTACTTGGTGCGCAAGCATCGTTATCTTAGAGAATTCTGAGATAAAGATCCTACCGTGCCTGAGGATTTTGCCCATTGTATTTGCATTGTTGGTTGTACAAAGACCCACAACAATGTATTGTGGTGCTTTAATTAAGAATTATTCTTCATAACTTGCTTTTTCATTTTTCTTAGTGTACTGGCATAACCCCTTTTGCCATTGATGTTGAGAGAATCAGAAGAAGATCTTTAACAGAGATAGTTAACAATTGCTAGGGAATCTATTATCCAACTTATATGATACTTATTAAAATGGGCCAATTTCAGTGTATTAATACTGTGTGTTACACCTTCAAATCTTTTTTATTGTTTGTTTATTTCACTTGTTGTGCAACTTCCACTAGCCAAAACAGTAAGAGTTTGATTGAGCAACTTCACAGACATGACTGAGAGGATGTTTTGTTAAGTTACATAGGTCTTACTCCCTGGTGATACATGGAAAGAAGAGTTACACTGGATTTAGTGGGGTGTGCTTTTGAGTAAGCATACAAAGAACTAGCCTGCATAGTGGGAGGAATACATGCACATCTGTTCCAGATATAAACCCATTTTTCTCTGCTTGTGAGCTATGTTACCAAATCCTATCTACAATTCACAGACTTTTTAAAAAGAATCAAAAGCCAAAGAAAGCACTTGGAGACTAGGAGGGTTAGTAGAGGACATTTTGCTGCCTCAACAGTGAAGTAAAAGATACCCACTCCCACCAGTTCCAAAAGGCAACTGAACTTACACTTGAAATGTTATGTTTCAAAACTGAAAGAATATTTAGGATGGTGAAAAGTAACTTCCTAAGTTCTGGCAGTGGGACACCATCCTATGTGGCACTTGCTGGCAAATTTGCAGGGTGCAGGTTCTCTTCTTTTAACATTTTACTGTTCCATCCCAGCACATGTGACATAGATAAGGCAACACCTTATTTATGCAACAGTATCAACACAGCAGGCCATCTGTGGAGATTAAACCAAAGACGGGGGGTGCAAAGAGGAAAATGGAAGGATTGTAGTTCACTAGCAGAGTGAGTCTGTTGCATGCAGCAGGTTTCAAGCTCCAGTTCCTGCCCTTTGTAGATAAATGTGGAAGTCACCGGTGGAGAGAAATGGTTCTTTCAGTCTGAAATGCCAGAAAACTGCTGCCAGCTAGGGTGGGTAATTTCAAGTTAAGTGAAAATAGGCCAGACATAGACTTGGTAAAGTGTATCTTTCTCTGTTCCTAGTGCTCACAAATGGTTGGTGGTTCTCCTTTGCCTTGTCTTTTGCCTGTAATTCCTCAGCTTGCCACGAATCAAAGGGCATTCATGGAGCTTGGGGGTCAAATGTGTATTGTAAATGGGGAGGCACATGCTTCTCTGGCTTCATCCCACCCCAGCTGAGCTCCTTTCCTATGAAAGGTCCTGAACAAGACAGGTTGGGTGAAGTTGAATCTGTTCCTTGTCCATGTATTTAAGCTGCTGATTGTGAGTTACACTACAATGACACAGATAATGTGGATTTATTGCACATGTAATAAAGCCATACTGTCTAGAGTCATTTCTGGAAACTGCGTTCTGAAAATGCATATCCCCCCCCAATCTGATTCCTAGCATGTTACTTTAACATATGGGAACTTCCTGTTTCAGCCCAGCCCATTTTTGCCCCATTATTATTATTATTATTATTTAAAAAAACTCCTCAGGGCT